>CM076603.1:28125000-28750000 GCA_038502835.1 Octonoba sinensis
CTACAAAATGCCTTTGTCGTCTTGCAAAAAACTCGAAACTTCGAGAAGTAGTTTAAGCTTTCGTTGCGAAAACTCGCTAAAGTAACCCAAGTTTATTAAAAAGGTCTCTAGAATGACAACGATCTAACTGTCAATGAGAAAGGTATAATTTAAAATAAATTAAGTCGGAGAAATTATGAAAATATGCACATTTATCCAGAAAATACGTAAAAAGCTAAAATGTGGAATTTTGGAAAAATGGTACGTGGTAGGCAAATAATAATTGCAGATTCGTAATTTTCAGACAAAAATACATAAGAAACAGACATTTTCATCTAAAGGACATTTTTCGTGTTGCACAGTGAATTACTTTTGATACATTTGTTTTACTTTGTCTTTTTAGAGGACATGTCATCAATCCTTGATATGCAATGATTTTTTAAAGCTATTAAACGCGGTATAAAAATTGGAAGTGTTTGGATGAAGCATACTTAACATTTTTTAAATTCTTCACTTGACAAAGGTCCACTCAATTTAGTTACTTTTACAATTTCTCAAACCTAAAATCAAATGCTACTACAATACGAATAATTTTCACAAAATTAGTAGATAATTTCACAATATGATCATAGAAAGCGCACTCATTTTCTAAAATTAAACTATGAGAAGTATACCTTTGAATTCTTACTTAATTGGTTTCTCAAAAATTTCTTCAAAATTAGTTGGATCATTTAAAAGTACTATCGATGAAACATCAGGGCCGTCCAGACACAATTTACATTCAAATAAAGATAGTGCGCTTAAACCACGAAATAAAACATCCGCGAGATTAAGTTCATAGATGGGCTTCAATGCAGTCTGAAGACAGTTCTTGAATTTTACTCACTGTTTGAAGCAAAAGTTTTAAATCTTTATCTAGCTTAAAGCAGGGCACTACGGCAAAGAAAAGAAAAAATTTAGTGCATTTTTAGATACGGACCATTTTAGCGAATCGGTGCGCTCCTGCAGGACGTATAAGGATTAATTCCCAGTTGTTGCATAATGAACAGCGTTGCAAAATATCATGATATTTATCTAAATAGCAAAATATCGGATATTTATGATGTATTACAGATAAAATCAACAAAAGTTTTCAAGCAAACCATTTGAAAATTATGTTTATTTAAATGTGTGACATCATATAAATCAGAATATTACTTAACTGGTGGTAGCCGCACGGCGTTGCCCGGGCAGAATTTAAAAACATCGCCTCTACTGCGTTGCTCTTTCTAAGGGTCCTTGATAAGGACGTATAAAACGTCGCTGTCCTTGCTAAGATTATAAAAATATCGCCTGCGGCATAAATAGCCTTCAGTATCTGAAAAACGTCTTGTGTCTAATTAAACTAAGACTAATTAAAAAAGTCAAATTGTAGCGTGTCGTCATTCGCCACGTTATTTGAAATCTAGAATAAACTATACGTCCGTAAACTTTTCCAGGCGATATTTATTTAAATGCTATTGCTAAATCAAGGAAATCGTTAATTCGGGAATACAGAACTTTTATCAAGTTCAACCTCGAATTTAAAATCTGTTGCTAATTTAAGAAAAACGTTAAATCGAAAATATGCTTTATTATTGTTTGATATGCTTTATTATTGTTTTACCTTTGTTAAATTGAACTATTTTGAAAATAAGTTTTTTTTTTTTTAAATTAAGCTAACACTATTCACCCGGAGTTGAGGAAACTGCTAATTATTAATTTTGGCTCAAGGTAAGCCTTAAGAAATCGAACTTAAAAGCTTATAACTGGCGTTCTTATTGACTTAGAAACTTCGAAGAAATTTTATCTTGTGCAGAAAATCAGCGCTTTCGATCGATATATTACATTAATATATGCAAGGTTTTTTTTACCCCAATATTGGGGAATTTATGTGGAAATTTGCGTAAAATTGGAATAAAAAGAGAACTACTCGTCGGATTTTTTTTCTAACGGAGCTATAAATCTTCCTCTTGAATCACGCTGTCTATTGATGAAAACCGCATTAAAATCCATTGCGTAGTTTAAAAGATCTCAGCGTACAGACACGGGAAGCGACTTAGTTTTATACTCTTTTAAGATGAGTTAATTACTAATTGAGTATAGGTGAAAATTGGGAAATTTGGTTAGTAACCAGTGACCGGTAGACTCACTTTCGTTTGTGGCCACTTTTTAAAATTGCAATAAGAATTGGAAACTAACTTTAAAATTGTTTAGAAAATAAATTAATTATTGGAATAAAACAAGAAATCCACAGAATTGAATTAGCACATGCTAAAATTATTTCGAATTTTTAAAATGGTTTAAATATATACAGGATGTTGAAAGATTGAAAGTTGAAATTCGACGTGAAATTTTTGGCAAAGCACGTGATCAATATTTGCATGTTTCCATGAAAAAAAAATCATGGCAAAAAAAAATTGAGAAAAATTCATTCCGAACAACGGGAGAAAAAAAAAAAAACAATTACAGTAGAATATGCTAAAAAGTGACCGTGCAGGAATGGCGGTTGATGATGCATTTTTTAATATCTACTTTTAGTATTTAAATCGTCACGTGACGAGTGGCGCCCGATAATTTTCACCTATATAATTGAGCGTTACATATAAGACAAATGATCAAAAATGCTTTGTGCTTGAATATGAGTAAACTTTACTTAGTACAAATTTGCTTGTATATTTATTACTTAATTAATAACTTACTCAACGAAGACATGTTGCCATCTGCTATCTATAAAAATATAATATTACAATTATAAATGTGGCTTGCCTGACAAAATAAAGGGGGAAATATTAACTAATAAGAAACTGTTTCCCAAATTTTTTAACTGATATCACTAAAGCTCGTCAATAGATATTAAGCAAGAAAAAGTAAGAAAATCGGTTGAAAAACAGAGGAGAAAAAATGGTTATGTACTGTTTTGTTTTTGCCTATTTATATACAGATAAAAAAGTAATTTTCGTGTATTTTTCTTTCGTAGGATATATTTCGACATTTGAGACCTGAGTCGATTGTATTCTTCTTGGATTGTGCTTACAAGAATTTCTTTTATGGAATCAATCGCCAACTTTCGTCTTGCCTCAGGCTTTGTCACAATCTTGGGTACTTGCACATTTTGAATTTGGAAACTGCAAAAAATAGTTTCAAACCGTTTGATGATGCGTTTGAAAGTTATTTCTTTGTTAAGTTGCAAAAAATCTGCTTTGGATTCTGGATTAATATGGAAAGAAGTGCCTACAAAAGGGACTTTTTAAATGTTCATCAGGTAGAAAGTGTACCATTGAAGGCAGAAAAAAGGTTTAAAACAAGAATTGTGACTAATAATTCAGTACTTCATAATTCCTCAAAAGCTTGTAGCATAAAGGAATCAACTTCAGCAAAAAATTACAAATCAAAGAAAAGTTTAGAATCAACTTTCTCAAATACTCAACCGCTTTCTATGTCCGAAAAAAATATGCATCACAAAGACAACGGCATTGCGTTTAACAAACTAAAATTAGAGTCACAGAAAAATAAATCAAACAAGATTGGAGTTGGACCAGATAACAGTTCGGGGTTTTCAGAACCGCCTGTCGTAACTAGTACACTAAAGAGAAAAGGAAACGAAGAACGTAGAAACCAACCTATACTAGATAAAACGGTTGCTGGTATTGTAGAGCAGAAACAACTAGATATTATAGGACAGGGAACTCTGGAGGATAGAGAAGACGATTGGAATAGCGTAAGTTGCCATGCGGTAACTTCGGAATCTTTAAAATTTCCAAAATTGCACTGGGATGAAAGCGAAGAATCATTGAAGAGTCGAGAAAAATCTATTATTTTTCCGGAAAATAATAGATTTCCGTTGAGTGAAAGAGATGTAGTCGATTACAATTGGGACACAGATGCTAATAAAATAGAATGGGCAGAATGTGAGTTCAATATCGATGAAGAATTGCACGATGATTCCCTTCCTCAAACTGGAACGTTTTGTGAGAAAAAAGAGGAAATACTGAACCCTGGAACTGAGTTTGGTTTGAAAAAGAAAAAAAGAAAACGTAAAAAACTATCTACTCTAGCTGAAACAGTTTCAAATGTTGCCGAGCAAAAGCTTCAAAACTCTCCGAATTGGGTTTTTTGGGAGGATACAGGAAACAATAGGGGTCCTAAAAATTTCCCCTCTACAACTTTAAAATTGCAAAACATTGAGAACGATAAAAGCGAAGGATCACTGAAGAGGCAAGAAGAATCCGAGTTTCTTCCCGATGACATTCGATTTCCTCAGACTCAAAGAAACATAGGAGATAATACTTGTCACAGAGACGCAAATAAAATAGAATGGCCAGAATGTGAGGTTGCAGATTTTAATATTGAGAAAGACCTGCACGATATACCCATTCCTAAAACTGAAGCATTGTTGGGGAAAAATGGAAAGGTATTGAGCCATCAAGTTGAGTTTAACTCGCAAAAGAAAAAGAGAAAAAAAGAAAAATCTAAGAAGAAACCTTCACCAGATGAAACGTTTTCAAATGTTTCAGAACAAAAGCAAGAGGAGACTGCAGAACTGGTCACTCAGCAGGATGGACAAAACAATGAGGATTGCAAAAGTTGCTATCCTAACCCTTTGAAACATTCAAAACTGCAAAGAATGGACAAAAATGCAAAATCGTTGAACACGCAAGAAATATCTGCAATTTTTCCTGAAAATATTCAATATTTCCAAAAGCAAAGAAGCACAGACGATAATACTTGGGACACAGTGGCAAATGAAAAAGAAGGGGCTGGAAAGTATGCAGCAATACCTAATACTGACGAAAACCTGCACGATGTTCTCGTTCCTAAAATCGAAGGATTGTGGGAGAAAAAGGAAAAGAGTTCGACTCATTTCTTCAGAAACATAGACAATATTACTTGGGACAGAGTTGCAAACGAAAGAAAATGTACAAGACCAGATACAACAATACATAATACTGACAGAAAACTGCATGATGTTTCTACTCTTAGAATTGAAGCATTGTGTGAGAAAAAGGAAAAGATATTAACTCATCAACTTGAGTTTGATCTACAAAAGAAAAAAGGGAAGAAAGAAACAAGCAAAAGACAACCTGTATTAGATGACACGGTTTTTAGTAATGCAGATCAAAAACGCAAAGATACTTCAAAACTGATCATGCAGCAAGAGGTAAGAAACACTGAGGATGGCAAACGTTGCAATTCGACTGCTTTGGAAGCTTCAAAATTGCAAAACATCGATAAGGTTGGAAACAAGGAGCAGTTGAAGAGTCAAGAGAAATCATTATTTTCCCCCGAAAACATTCAGTTTTTGAAGACTCGAAGGAACATGGGCGATAATACTTGGAACACAGCAGTTAGTGAAATAAAACGCTATGGACATGAAGTAATAGGACATAATAATAACGAAAAACTGCACAATGCTTCTATTTCGAAAACTGAAGCCCTGTGCGAGAAAAATAAAAGTATATTGAGCGATCAGGTTGAATTTGATCGTTTAATTTCATCTGACGAGCATTGCCGTTTTACTGGAAAATGTGAATTATTTAGTGAAGTAAGCAATAATAAAAAATCACCAGGAAAATCTGATAACAAACAACAAGTGGAAAAGTTTGAAACTATCGAAAAACAAAACTCATATTCAAACTTAACTCGGAAATTAATAAATAGCGAAGCATATAGTCGTCAAAAAGTTACAGCTTCGTCATCCATGTCGAAACCTTGGTCTCAAAACGTACTTGCTGCAAAACTTGACAGCCTTAATCAGGACACAAAACAACTCTCCTTTACAAACTGTTCTAATCAGAAATTGAGAATAAACGAAGCAGGTAGCCGTAAAACGACGACCGCTGCAACATCCACAACAAAATCTCATTTCCTACCTCAAAAAGTTGATACAAAACAAGTTAAAAAGTTTAAAACCGACTCAAAATTGCCTTCAATTATAAACTGTTTGAATCAAAAATTTACGGACAAAGAAATATGCAATCGCCAAAGTGTGCCATCATCAGGATATGAAACAAAACCACATGGACCATCTCAAAATAAACAACCTTCTGAAGAAAAAGTGGCTTCCAAAAGTCTGAAGAATAGAAAAAAAGCAAAAAAGAACAAAGAAAATGTTGTAAGTTCCAAAAGGAGTACAAAATCAAGTATTGATTTTTTTGTTCCAGGTAATCAAATTGCGGGCACTGTGTACACGGAAAAAGAGAAAAATATCGTCCAGGCTGCAGCCATGTCCTCAGAGAAATCATTCAATTCATTTGTTGCTGGATGCGCTGCAAGCAGAACGATTACAAGCAAAGAGTTCGATGAGAAGAAAATAGTTTCACTAACAAGCAAATCGACAAAATCTTCCAAATGTGGTTTCTCTCATAGAGAGCAAACTCAAACTGACACGCAAAAAGGAGTTAATGGAGCAGTCAGCAAAGAATTCGATGAGAAGAAAATAATTTCACTGACAAGCAAATCGACCAAATCTTCCAAATGTGGTTTCTCTTATAAAGAGCAAACTCAGACTGACACGCAAAAAGGAGTTAATGGAGCAGTCGGCAAAGAATTCGATGAGAAGGAAATAATTTCACTAACAAGCAAATCGACAAAATCTTCCAAATGTGGTTTCTCTCATAGAGAGCAAACTCAGACTGACACGCTCAAAGGAGTTAATGGAGCAGTTAGCAAAAAGTTTAGTAAGCGTTCAAGCTGTGTGATGTCACTAAATAGTTTCCTTGCAGAAAGACATCAGTACCTTAATGAAAAAGATAGTTTTGTTGAGTCCAGTCTTAAGAAATTACCAATCTCTGAAGACAAGGAAGAGAAGAATAGGAAAAGTACGGCCTCTAGTCTGAAATTTGAGACACTTCCACAACTTTCTCAGAAGAAAAAGAAGAAGGGAAAAGGTAAAGGGAAGAAAAAAAAGAAAGCTAAGGAGCAAACCGCCCTTCCAAGCAAAGGTAAAAGTGAAAATGAAGAAGTTCTTCCCTATCCTGGAAATTTTAAATTCGAATTTATAAATGAATATTTTTCAGTTACAACGTTAGCAGCAGATTACGCTAATACCTTGTTAACGAAGGTAAATTTGATAATGAGAGAAGACATTGTAGACCATAGAGCATTTCTTAAAACGGTAAAAGTTCACCAGAAACGACTTTACGGGACAACAGATAGGAAATTCTATTTTAGGCACGGTGATTTTTGGTACGGCATCGATTCGTTTGTCCCAGCTTTTAACCAGAGCAGTCCCAAAAAACAAAGATGGAACTTTTGGTGGAGAAAGTGGAACTGGGTGTAATTTTTTGTCTAATTTTTTGAGTGATCAAGCAAAACTGAAGTTTTAAAATAAATTGGAATTAAATGATGCAGAGTATTTTTGGTACAACCATTGACAGCCGTGAGGTCCTTTTTATAATGTAATGTCATAAAAAAAAAGTGATATGGATTTCTGAAACGTGAACTGTCAAGAGAATGAGGAATTCTGTTAGAATATACGATGCATGATTCTCCATCTTTGAGCAGGTAGCTGCTGAAAGAAATTCAATTTCATCTATGTTTTTGTTATGTAATTTGATACATTATACATATTTATTCAATCTGTAATCTCTCTTTTTTTTTTGATTATTCGCATTCATTTGCAGGTTAGGTAATATGACTTCGTAATAATTATAAGCTAGTTCATAAAACGCATTCCCCTCAATCTCTGCTGATAATTTGGGTACACGTCGTACTATGGTATAAAGTAATCTTCGGAGAGCCCATCCCGTTTCAAAATCGCCAATTTGGCGTCCACCTCGCAGAACGATACAAGCAGGGTTTCGATCAAATCAGGGTTACCAAGATGGTGTACTCATCGCCAACAGGGTGGGCTCTCCTAGGATTCAACCGTTTAAGAGTTTTTTCAATATTATTACTGTTATTATATTATAATATTGCAAGGATGGAGAACCTATGACCTTCTTAAATTTTTGAGACCTAACCAGTGATTTACAATTTGCACTGGGAAAACCCGATGCGATCTTAGTACTAGGGATGTAATGAATAGTGATTTGGCCGAATACCGAATATTCGGCCATTACTTCCAGGCCGAAGCCGAGTATTCTGCCATTTCCATTAGGCCGAAGCCGAATACCGAATATTAAATATTCTAGAAAATCGTTGTAATATATAAAGTATTTGTCAAATTTAAAGGTATTCAAAGTCAAACAACGATTCCACACAATCTATGATGTATGGTTTAATTCTGTTTGTTAAGAATCTAAAAGTATCGAAAATTGATGTATTTTCTGTATTGTTTTGAATGCAACAAAACTGAGCATTTCACCCACAAGTGGAATAGAAACGACAGGTTTTAATGTAATCATTAGCAATATTTTACCAATTATTTCACTCAAATTAAAGAAATACTATTGCTTAGTGAACCTTTACCTTGATCAAAATAGTTTTATGAAAATATTTTAAAAGTTATTAGGAGTTAACATTTTTATTTTATGGATTTTATTACATACCTATTTTTAAGAGATACATTAAAATTTAACTGGAATATATTTTTATTTTCAAAAACACCAATAACTTATGCTATTTTAATATTCATGATATATTCTAGCCTTTTTACATTTCTCTCTTACCCAATACATTCACAATTAATCAGGCAAACCAAACAAAGCTTACTTGCACTTTGTTAATAATAACAAAATAAAAGTCTCATACTCTCCATCAGAATTATTATTGCCAGCTTTTGGGAGTAAATGCTAAGTATAAAATACAATATTAAAACTTTAAAATCTGTTTTTGTTCAGTCAAACCTAAAAACAGTGCTTAAAAAAAGTAGATTTTTTTTCTAAATTATTTTTATTTATTAAAACTATATACTTAATGTATTCTTTTGCAATAACTGTAACACAATTTTAAATGTTTAAAATCTACAGATTTCTTTATTTTTTTTTACATTTGTATTGCAGCAGAAGTATTCTGCCAGGCCGAATTTGATCTTACCATCTATTCGGCCAGGTCGTGAAGTGACTATTCGGATATAGGGCAGAATACTGAATGGTGGCCTAATATCCGTTACATCCAGGGCCGGCCCTATCAATGTGCAAAGTGTGCAAAGTACAAGGGCACCTTCATCTTGGGGACGCCTGGGCGTCAGAGCAAAAAAAAAAAAAAAAAACAATAATCCGTGTTTTATAAAATTAATTCAAAAATTCTAGTTGTCTTAACGTAGGCAGACCCAATGATAGTGACTCCTCCCAGACTCTCCATCTTTCAAGTGAAAGAACTTGGCGTCAAAATTCACTTGTGGCGATGGTACTGCTTGATAGAGATGGTTAGATGATACCAATCCCTGTGGAACGCACTAGGTCTGCAATTACCGAAAGCCAACAGAAGCCCATTAGAAAGAAAAAAATAAGTTATTTCTTTCATGTATGTAATTATTAAAGTTTTTAAAATAATTGAAAAAGCAATAAAATTATACACAATTTGAATTTATGGTATTTTAGTTTGTGTGATGAAAGAGGGCTAGGGGTGACTATTTTTATAGTCCAAGGGCGCCGAATACCTTCGGGCCGGCCCTGGTTACATCCCTACTTAGTACTGCCTCGAAATTCTACAGTATCTATGGAAATGCATTGCGTTTAATCAATAAGTTTTAGATATTTTGGTTTCATTTTGTATTGATTCAATTTTGTATAAAACCAGCATATAGGATGAAAAAACTGTCATACGATAGGTTTCTTTCTAAAATAATTTTTTAAAGGAAATGCACACACCTGCACTCTGCTGTAAGTGACTTGGGAGGGAAAATAAAACCATTTTTTCACTGCAAATTTTTTTTATTTCAATCGTTGCAATCTTTTCACGTTAAAATAGATTTTGAATATCTTATTCAGTTACTTTTTGGGTTTGTTTTTACTAAAAACGGAGATGAAGGACGTAGCTCCAGTAGCAGCGACGATACCAGCTTTAGTGGATAGCGCCAGGCCAGCGGCCCCAATGCTCTGAAGCGTTGCAAAAGCGCTCCCAGAAACTATCGTACCACCCAGGAAAGCACTCTGATACGCTGCTGCCAAAGAACCAGCTGCTACTCCTCCGGCAGTGAACCCAATGGCAGGAACAGCAACTGCAATACCACCCAAGATAACTGCACTGGCTCCTACTGTGCAAGCGGCGGCAACTAAATGTAAATAAAACATATATATGTATTAGATGCTTACCGTAGCACAATAATAAAAGTACAGAGTTGTCAAAATTTAGGCCCTGAATACTATTTATGAAGTACCAATTTTATTTACTGTAAAAACATACATGAGTTCCTAAGATGTTGAGTGAGAAAGATACTTCTATGGCCGTGGTCGGCAACCGGTCGATCTTTAGCCCGTGTTCGGTCGACCGCGACAGCATTTTGGACAGTTTATAGTTTTTAAAAAATCAAACGACTTTTGAATTAGAACGCGAGTTTATTATTTTTTTCCGTTCAGAAAATGTTGATTAGTTTGTCAGACCATTCACTGGACCTAAAAAAACTTGCCAAAAATATGAAATGTCAGCCGTCACATTAATTATGCTCTCGGTGACAGTTAATTAAAGAATGTAACGGCATTTCACATATGTGCTTTGCTTAAAAACATAACAGAAACTAATTTTTTTTCTTTTTTAATTTAAAGAAATTATATATTAGTATCTGAAATATTGTTTTGATGCGAGTTAACGGTGTTAGCAAAGTATTATTAAAGAAATTTAAAAGCGGGTATTTTAGAAGTATCAAAACTTGTTCTGCCAGGAATTAACCCACAATTTGAAGATCAGCGCAATCTCAACATGCTCTATTAATTGTGTATTAATAGTAGTGCAGCCCCCGGTCCTCCGAGTCGATCTTGGTGTTCGCCGAACTTGGAAAGTAGATCTTCAGTCAATTTAGGTTGCCGACCGCTGTTCTATGGAGTTCATCAAATTTAGCGACTGGGCAAAAGTTGAGCTGTTTTAATGTGTATCTCCTATTACAACGCGGATTTTTACTGTAAAATTGAATTCACAAATGGTTATTAGGTGATTTGAACAGGGCTACGGAGACGGTTGGGAAAAGGATCGACCCCGGCTCCTGGAATTTTAAAACTCTTGCTCTTTTATAAATAAGAGATATAACGAATATTTGGCACATTTATAAGCGATTCTGACTCTTGTACCCTAAATCAGCCCCGACTCCTCCGCCCAAAATTATGCCGACTCGGACTCCACAGACCTGGATTTTAATGTTAATTTCCTACAATGTTTTTATATATCAAGTATAATCTCTCCCATCATAGATTTTGAGGTTATGGGAAAAACTAATGATCTTTAACCTAAAAATGTTGTTACTAAGACACTGAAGAGAAAAGAATTCACAGCAAGAAATAGCTGCAAGGCTTACAAGTTTTCTTATACGGCTTACAAGTTCCACAGAAATATGTATGCCGTATAAGAAATATTCTAACCCAGTCATATTCAATCTGCTGCCCCGGGACCGCATGCGGCCTGCGGGGTGTTTTTGAGTAGTCGGGTAATGCTAGTCCAGAAACTTGATGACAAGTTGTGATATATACTTATTCTTTCGCAGATCCACCTAAAAAAGTAGTTTGCGCAAGCCACTGGTAGTTTGATTTGGGCGGGAAAAGGACCGCTTCTTAGAAAAATTTAGCACCATTATTGGGAAAACGCACATTAATTTTATGTGGGTGAGTCCCGAACCTAAAAATTGTTGAGTACTTCTGCTCTAAGTAGTACTGTAACTAACTTCTCAGATCTTTACACAGTGCTCGCAGCCGTCCTATTTTTCCTATATTTTGAGAAATTCCTCCAAAATTGTCCTATATTTACAAAAGCTATAACATGTCCTATTTTTTTGACAATTGAATGCGCGATTTGGAAATGCAACCCGAAAATTTCTAAATAAAAAAAGCTATGGATCGCGGCAAAAGATAAGCACTGACGATGCAAAAAAAAAAAAAAATTGAAAAACCTATTTTTGGCAGTAAGCCAAGCACGCTCAACTTAAGACTGATAACCATTTACTGCCAGATTTGGCAAGACATCCCCCATGTAGGCTACTTTTTTGAGCGAATCGACTGTTTGCTTAAGTATTATTTTTCTTATTTTTGAACTTCGTAAACAAATATTCATAGATTCTTTAAAAAAACGTTCAAGAAGAACTAAAGTTATACTACATATATTTATGTATTAAATAAAAGAAAAACATAGAGACAAAGAGTTGGATGCTTGCTTTCTGAAAAAGCTGGCAACCCTGCCCATCGTTGCGACTTCTCCCGTTTAATTTTAATTTTACCCCGTTTTCAGTAATTTTCGCTTTTAAAATAAATAAGTAAAGCCTCATTTTTTCTCAATTGATGGCGCGTGTGATCGTAGTTACTTGCCGATGTTAGTAGCAGAAATGTGGTTTTTCTTTTATTTTGGCAAAGTTCCGTATTTTTGGAAATTTTGAAAAGTCAAAATTTCGGTTTACGCGAAAATTCGTAATTTTGGAAGATTTTATTTTTTCTTTTTAATGACAAAATTTTGAAGCAGCATGCGTACATACTTGATTTGCAAAACTTTTACAAATTAGCAGTTAAATTTCCGTTGTTTTTTATATGCTTTTAAATGTCAGTCCACTTTTTTTTTTTTGAAATCCGATAGCATCCGCTTCAGTAAAGCTTCCTAGTTCTTGTTTACTTCTGATTCTATCTCTTGGACATCAATAACTTTTGGTTTACCATTATTTTTGATATTTTTTTCGATTCAGCCTGTTTAGTAGAGAATTTGCTCGATACTGAATTGTTTAGTTTTAAATAAATTGTTTTTTTTTTTTTTTAATAAATTGCATTCTACTATTGCTTTTGTCATTTTGCCACACCCACTCGAAAGTGCAATGACAAATTGTAGCCCTTTTTTTTAAATTTTGGTGATCAAATTAGTTATAATTACCATATTAATTTTATCATTATAATTATCATTATAATCATATTAATTATAATTATTAATATTGCATCATTATTAGTAACCTTGTTTAAAAAATATTTTTTCAAAAATAGTTTTTGCATGGAATTTCAAATGCATTCTCCCTCCCCACAGTCTTATGGTTAGTGTCCCTCCCCTGTTATTTACTCCTTATATGTTGCTGCAAAATAAATTGAAAAAATTACTTCCTATTTTCACTCAATATATGATTAAAAAATGGCTAAATTTTTTTTTTTTTTTTTTTTACTATTTTAGAATAATTTGTTCCTTAAGTGTACACTAGACGTGGTCATGATACTTTGTTTCAATTGTTGTGGTGTAGATGTAAGCTAGTATTTGGGAGAAATGTTTTTTTTTTTTTTAAATCTAACTAATGTAATGCTGGGGATTTTGTGCATTCGGCAAAGTAATGCGTTTTCTGTAAAGTGAAACCGAGTTTCGTCCAATGCTGTCAAATGAAAATCTAGAAAACATATATTTATCATAAAAAAAAATTTTTGCAAGAAAATATTTTGTTCAAGCATTCAAAGATAAAATTTTATCAAATACTGCTGTAATGAACATTAAAAAAAATTTGTGTATGGCATTTTAGTTATTCATTGTGTGTGTGTGAGTGGAGGTTGGAGTCATTGGAATTTTTTTTTTTTCTCTCCAAGGTTGGCAGGTATGCTTTCACATACATGTATGTGTGTGCTGACATTTTAGAATTTTGTTTGTTTTCAATTTGTACCCAGGAGCTGAAACGGATACTGATTGAGGCATGCGCACTCTTACCACAAAAACTGGTGGAGAATCTGGTGCTGATTATGGGTAGACGATGCGAAGCAATCATTGTAGCACGGGGAGGACATATCCCACACTAAGGAACATCTGCGTGCTATTCTTCCTCTTGGACAGACAATCGCGTGTAGCGATATTATGAGTTCAATTAAGCCTATTTTCGTTTGATTCCACATTGTATGTATTCTATTCATTTTTACGCAGTTATGCTTTCATCATCCTTTAAGTACAAAACTGCTCTCTCTCATTCCTAAATTTCAGGTCTCTCAGATCATTTTTCGAGGAGTTATGGCAACCACCTGTTGCTTAAGTTTTGCACACCAGTGTAGTATTTCACATGACATTGGAGAAATCAATGTAATTGGAAGATATCGCAGTTAGAATTGTGGTTTTCTCTAATTATAGTAGTGCTCGTAGTTTTGCAGTACTAACATAGCAAAATATGTAAGTTAGTAGTCTGAAATCCGTCGACCGAGTGGCGTAGTGGTAAGGCGAAAGTCTCATACGCCCAAGATCGCAGGTGTGAACCTGGCCCAAGTCGGTGGATTTTCAAGATGCAGCAAATCGTCTGCGCCCATGTAGCATGATTGTGCGGCATGTTAAAGATCCCTTGAGTATCCGTTTGGCTTGAATACTCTCGGCTAAATTAAATACCTAGTGCAAGTCGCATCAAATGAGAGCTCAGGAGCCGCCATCTAGTGGAAACTGAGCGTCCAAATTCCCAGCGGCAATGGCATCCACCGACAGTGGTGCTACTTGAAAAAATGGATGCCGATTATCGGGGCAGACGCACTAGGTCTGCAAAGGTTAATGACCATGCGCAGCCCCATTGGAAAGAGAGTAGTCTGCAATCCACTAAATTATTGAGTTTTCACAACATTCAGTTCAAATAGTTTCCCATGAAACTTGTGACTAACAAATACATCAAATTTTAAAATAAAAAACTTACAATTATATCAGTTATCATTTATATTAAATGTTTTATCCCGATACTCGTTATTTTATGCAGCTAATAACCCATAATAATAATGCAGCTGAGAACTTTTTTTGGTATCACAATTCGTAACCGCTATCCAATAAGAAAGTGAAGAAACGGTAGCGGAGTATTCATTTCGGATGCTAATGAAATTTTGGGATGCTAGTGCTAGTAACTTATTGGTAAAAATTAACCCTTTATCTATTGACGGTACTTATAAGTACCATTCTTTATAGACTCCATCCCAGCAACCATTTTTACCAATATGCTGATGTCACTTTGCCGGGACAGTCTTTAAATTCCCCTTTTTCAGGATACATATCGGCAAGGGTTCTATAAAGAGTATTTTAGGGAGGAAAGGAACATAGATAGTTTTGAAACCGATGCTGTGCTTTGAACTTCCATTTCGTTCAGATTCTCCCTTAGAGTTTCGCTCCAGAAAAGCAGTAAAATTCAAGAATCAAGTCACTGATTTTTTTTAATGTGTTAGTTAAGAACTTAGAAAACTATTCGACGAAATATTTTGATTAAAAAGTGTATGTAGTTAATTGCACAGGGTAAATACTCTGTGGCACTTATTAGCTGTAAAGAAATAAATACTTATAGAGTGAGCATTTTATTTATGTAAATCCCTTAATTTTCAGTGTAAATACCTAGAAAAACTATTTTTGTAAAAAAAGATACTGCAGATCCTGATGCGGTAGATGAAGGGTTAATTAAAAATCGTGGAAAATATTTTTTTTGACTTGTGCTTAATGACAGCAAAATGTTCAAATTGTTGCTGGGTTAACATTAGGAAAAGTGCCAAATTGAGTAGGAAATATTTCAAATTTAAAAAATTTAAAAAATGGTATTTATAGTCAATTTTAACTACAAATTAGTAATAGGTATTTTTAAAAATTTGCGGCAAGATCGAGAGGAAGAATTATCCCTAATTTGAAAGGTTTAATTTCTGGACGGTTACAGATCTGATGCGAATGTTACAGATTTGACAATTGTTACAGCTTCTGCCCTGAATTGGTACAAAATATACTACTCATATTATTTATTTAAAATAATATAATATAAAACAATTAAACGTTTGTAATAATCATTTATATGGCAATATTGTTAAAATTCAAGGAATAAAATACGCATTTTATAAAAATGTAGCATTGAAAATTTCGATTCAAACAGATTTTTAAAAAGGGTGAAATTATTCCTAATTATAATAGATCAAGTGGGGGAAGAAGAAGGGATAATGGCTTGAAGGAAAACAGTCATATCTTCAGGTAACATTGTTTTTTTTTTTCTTTTTAAATACAATTTGCGGGTGCGGTGCTTACTATCGAAAATACGGTAATCATTTTTTTTAGGTGGGAGGGGGAGTTGGGACAAAATGGTTTAACAAATTACATATTTTGAAAGCAATGTTGTGTTGTCAGAAGAGTCTTGACGATCAAAACTTACAGAAAAAATGTCTTATTTCTTTAGAAACGGATATTTTGGAAGGGAAAATAATGTCTTGAGAAATCAACTTTGACTTTTCCTAACATTCACCCTGCTATAAAAACTTTCGGATTCATGACGTAAGTTACTTCATTTAAAATTTTCTCAAAATTCAGTAAAATACATTATAAATTCAAAACGAACATTTTTAAAATTTGTTGTACTACTTCCTCTTCGAATGGTGCAATGGAATTGCAGAATCGTTTTTTTTTCCTGGGATCATTTAAAGTGAAAAGATTTAAGCGCATTTAAAAATGATAATTTTTAAACATTAAGATCAAGTAATCGATTAATATACGTAAAGAAAAGATAAAATAATTTGAACAATACTGTCAGCATCAGTAAAATAAAAATGATCACAAAAGTTAGAGTCGAAGTACTGTTTGTTCTTTAAAATATGCATTGACTTTTTATAAACAGTTTTCAAAAGCTTTTCTACCACTAACTTTGGGCAACAAAATTTGAAAAGAGAAAATAAAAAACCTCGCAATATTAAATAAAAAATACGTTAAAGATTTTTTTTTTTCAATTTCTATCTTTGAAGTGCAACAACTGGCTCTTTTTGCTTGGAAATTCCACACAGAGGAACCTGCATACTCTTCCTTTTACCCCCAAGTGTCTAGCTATAAGGGCAAATCGAAGAAGAATTTATAAAAAAAATATACTCAAATAGTCAATTGTACTTACTTCCGACCTTTTTCATTACATCCTTCAATGCATCTGAAATCAAACATAAAACAAATATTATTATAGAGAAAATTCTGTGCAACCAATTTAGTTAAAAATTACGTAAAGATAAGAAGAGAGATTATAAAATAACCGCTATACGGAAAGAAAGTACATCACTCAAAATTTATCTGACTCCCTTACTAACGACGATGCGCAATAATGACCCAGCGCATTATAACGACCTTGGAAAAAGAACCGACTGACTACCCCGTTTAAGATAACTAGAGTTCTCCCAGCGGTCGAAATTTGACCGTAACTCATTGCATTTTTCAAGAACATCCTCGAACGTTTCAACAACTTTGAGACATTTTAGTTTTTCTGTTTGCCAACAGTTTGTTTTGTTTAAATATTTCAATTAGCAATAATTTTCCCTTAGCGCGAGTGATTGAATAGAATGAGGAGCGGGACCTATGAGTTGGGGGGAGGGGGGGGGGAACGACGTTTGAGGCCACTGACAAACCTTACAGTTTTCGGGTTTTACTGTGTGAGCTATTCTACACTCCTTCCGCCATTAAAAAAAATATTTAAAAAATAATAAGAATAAGTAGTTTCTAAAAAGGAAAAGAAACAGGACCAAGAGAAACATAATTCCTAATTATTAGTCAACCCGTCAGTTGCTACATGATGTGACAAAAAAAAAAAAAAGAGAAAGAAAACGAGCAAACACACAGTTATCACTTTTCTTCATACTTTATCTATATAAATAATAAAATAATTTTTATAAAAAAAACAGAACCGATTTCAAATTAAAAATTGCGCTAAAAAGTAAAAAATAAAGTCATTCTTTAAACAACATCGATGTGACTTTTAAACAGTTTTAGAAGTTGGTGCAAAATTAGGATAGATAAAATATTTTGTAATCATGAATTAATTAGAAATATATATATTTCCGCAGAATTAGCAACAGTTCCAATATAAAGTAGCAAATGGTATAATGGTAATTAGACCCATAATTTTGCACCGACTTCTAAAACTGTGTTTAAAAGTCACATCGATGTTGTTTAAAGAATGAATTTATTTTTTACTTTTTAGCGCAATTTTTAATTTGAAGTCGGTTTTGTTTTTTTATAAAAATTATTTTATTTTATTCTTTTTAGTGAACATACATTTTGTATATAAATACTCTATTTTTTAAAAAATCCATATCAAAGGGCAAAACTTCTTTAAAAGAATGGCACTAAAAACTAATCATTTGCATGATAAATTCCCTTTTGAAGTCTATTTTAGCAAACAAACTGATTGGATTAATTTTTGCCACAGAGAAGCCTTCAGTCAAACTCTTGCTGTAATTTCTTTTAATATTATAGCCCATGACAACAAACATGTTTTTAACAATGCTTGTATATTTATTAATAGATTTCCCAACAAAGTAAAATCAAGCCAAGCCTTTCCAATTAAAATAAAAAATACTTATTTTTCACTCGTAACGTTTTTTCTAAAAAACAAATGTAGGCAAATTGATTTGCAATATTTGAGTTAGACGACCCTCTATCGATTAAAGAAAAAATCATCAAAATCAGTTCATTTAGTCAAAAGTTATGGATGAAAGTACGGGACCTATGGGAAACCAACCCTGATCCATTGAAAAAAAAATCATGAAAATCGGTTCATCCGGTGCGAAGTTATGAGTGGACAAAAAAAAAAAAAAAAAAAAACAAGAAGTTCCGTCTAGAACTATACGAGCCTACTTTCCCGTATACACTGAATTCAAATTTATAATTTAGCTATCTCTTTTGTCTTTCTCGTTTAGCTTTAGTTCTTAAAGGCTTCAAATATACCTTTTTCAACGGTTAATACATATTCATTCAATCATTCATTTATTAAGTCATTCATGTATTTATTCACTCATTTATTCATTCATTCTTTTGCTTATTTATTTAATCATTCATTAATTCAAAAATATTCTTGAAAATCCCGATCAAAATATTTCATAGGAAAATAGGCTCGTTAGTTCTGGATGAACTTTCTATTTGTACATGTTCTACGTCATAAGAGCTTTCCGATAAAGTTTGTTCCAAGCAAATCGGTCCGTTAGATCAGGAATTATATAGGATTGAAATTTCCCCGTAGGCGGTATGTTAATTTTTTTTTGAACTGTTCAAAGATGAACAAAAACTGTTCAAATCAATATTTCACGCCAAGAACTTATTCCAGTGAGCTTGTTCATGGGAACTTGGATCTTGTACCCAGAGTTTACATAATTTGCTTCATATTCACCCATAGGCGTAATGTTAACATTTTTTGAACTGTTCAAAATTGAACAAAAATTGTTCAAATCAAAAAGTAAAATGTGGAAATGAGATGTCCTCGCCGATATCTTTCGAATGCAAAAAGAATTTTTCCAATCGAACAATTCGTTCAAAAGTTATTAGGGGGGGGGGGGGGACAGACGGACAGACAGACAGACAGACAGACCAACAGACAGACAGACCGACAGACAGACAGACCGACCGACACACTTTTTCCCCATATCAAAACCCTACTTTCAAATTTTTTATTTTTCAATCTTTATTTAATTACTTAACTTATTTTTGACTTTTCTTGATTTCTAACGATATTTTCACTATACATTAAGCCTTCTTTCATGCTTTATTATTATTTTTTTTACTTTAACGGGAAAGTAGGCTAAAAAACGACATACATACAATACGAATGTATAACCTCCTTCCTTTGTGAAGTCGGTTAAAAATGTAAGTGTTCGTTTGTTTTTAACCGCAAATCTCCGAAAGTACTTCACGGATTTTAGTGCGGTTTTCATCAATAGACAGAGTGATTCAAGAGGAAGGTCTATAGACCCGTTAGAAACAAAATCCGACAGGTAGTTCCTTTCTTAATTCCAATTTTACGCAAATTTCCACATAAATTCCCCAATATTGGAGTGAAAAAACCTTGCACATATCAATATAATATATCGATCGAAAGCGCTGATTTTTCTGCACAAGATGGAATTTGTTCGAAGTTTCTAAGTCAATAAGAACGCCAGTTATAAGCTTTTTAGTTCGCTTTCTTAAGGCTTACCTTGATCCAAAAATAATAATTAGCAGTTTCCTCAACTCCGGGTAATTTAAGCTATATAAATAAAAATGTAAGTATTCGTTTGTTCATACAAGGCTGAATTTGATCCAGTTTACGTTTACGATCAAGTTCAGCCTTGGTTCCTAACCTAAAATCTCCGCAAGTACTTCACCGATTGCTTTGAAATTTTATCAGAACATGTGTTTTTTATGTCACTTTTAAATTATTTCAACTTTAATTTAATTATTTCATTTTTTAATGTTTTATTAAGGAGAATGAGCCACTGCAACTATTGGTAGGGTCCAGCTATTTTCATTTTTATTTAATAATTTTTTCTGTTTGTATTGAAGTATTTTTGCACTCGAAGATTAAGGGGACCTTTAAAACAAAGATTACTTATTTTGAATGGCAACAGTTTAATTTATTTTCATTTTGATTTAAAAATTTTGTGTTTTGTCTGTTTGTATTGAAGTACTTGTTAGTACTTTTGCACTCGATGATTAAATGGAACTTTAAAACAAAGATTACTTATTTTGAATGTTAACAGTTTCATTTAGGTATTTTCATTCTGATATTAAAATTTTGTTTTTTCTGTTTGTATTGAAGTATTTTTTTAAATATTTTTGAACTTAACGATTAAGGGAACTTTAAAACACAGATTATTTATTTTGAACGGCAATTTTTTAATTTAGAATTTTTGTGTTTGTGTTTCTTCTGTTTGGATACGGCTTATGTTGGAATTTTTCAATGTACCGAACCAGACAATATCAAAATCTTCACAGACAATGGAAAAAAAAAAAAAAAAAAAAAATTGCTTGCAAGCATTGTGAAAAAACATAAAGATCAGGACCAATCAATCAAATTGAGCAGTTTACATCTTTTCTTATGTACAATTATATATTGCGTGTTCTAGAATTTGGTAAACCAGACAATCTATATTTTCAGACAATGAGACAACAAGCATTGTCAAATGTAATATATTAGAAATATGTACTTTTTCTTGCTTTCCCATCGAACCAGACTGAGCCACAGCAACGCGTGGCCGGGTGCAGCTAGTATGCCAATAAAATTCTCTTCAGTTTCTTTTTTAGCCACGCGCTATTGAATACGAATATTGGGATAATTTTGAAAATCCACTAACAGTCGTTGATATAGCCAAGTGTAGACTAACTACCAGTCTAAAGAAATGCAGTTCTACCATCAACCAAAGCAAGCTTCCTGGAGAAGAATAAATTCATGTTCAAGGGAGGAACTGCTTGCTGGTATAAAGAATGTGCCTTTTTTCTTCTCGTTTTAGCTCGTTAAACATGGTACTTGATTTCTCCCGAACTGATGCTGTATGCTAGCTTATGAATTTAGCTGCTTTCAACGAACAGGGAAGGAAACATTCTGATTCGCTTGCTAAATAAACGCACCTGCAAAACAAACTTCCTTAAAACTCGACTGGATTCGTTCTCGCGTCTGCCATGCGCAGATGCGTCCAACTATCAAAATACCGTGGTCGAACTGTACCCAATGCTGACGCGTCTTTCTTGATTTACTTTTAAGTTATTGTTACTTTCATACGTTATTTTACTTTTATTTATAGTTTTGCGCTATGTTTGCGCAAAACTTTAACATCTTATATATAAACCGCTTAAGTGTCTGTTTGTCGCCGAAAGCTTATTCAGAATTTCTTACTCCGAGAAATCTGCTTCGTGCTGCCATCTACACAATTGTTTCTATAATGAAAACGACTAATAAAACATTTCTCTGACATTTTGAGTGATGCATCGCTAGATTTACAATCTCCGTTAAAAATTAATGTAAACGCGAATTTAATTTAATCCTTTCTTTGTTTTAATTTATTTATCGTCTGTGCTCTTTATATACACTGGTGTGCAAAACTTAAGCAACAATATAAATTTTAAGCAGATAGCTATGAAATTTCAGGAAAAGAGTTCTTGCAATTAGTACAATGAACATGCAATTCAGTAGAAAGGTCATGCGGATGCAAATATCAGGAACAAAGCGTCAGAGGCAATGTGAGCGTATGCAAAACGCGTGCTGTTCGCGCGCGCACCTTAAGAGTACAATAAAAGGAAGGATGTAAATGCAATTAAAGACATTCGCTGTAGGTGCAAGTGAGTTTTTTCGTGAACTATGACTGGAAGATATCATCTGGACGACTTCACACGAGGAAGAATGATCGGAAAGTTGGAGGAGGGTCGCAGTGTAACCAATGTAGCTGAAGAGTTCTTACGGCCTTATTCACCAAACACGGTCAAACAACCTGTCCAGTCAATATTCGAAAGAACGTATGTCAAGACCGCTGTCGAATTCCGTATTCACCAGACATTAGCATCGTTGATCTTTCGACTGCCTCTCTTGAGACAGCTGTCTTGACAGTGGTTGGTATTACAGCCCGTATTCAACAACCTTTCGACTGGCAATCACACAGCGTTTTCACGTCCGTTTTGGACTCGAGTCCAAAACGGTATTGAAATAGCTGTCTCCACGCCGAGGAGACAGCTATTTCATAGCGCGGTCGGTCGAGAGACTTCGACCGTAGAAATCGAAGGGTCCAAGCAGTCTAAATTTACAGCGCGTGCGCAGTAAACAAGCGACGATCTTGCAGTTTCGTGATTTCGAAGTAAAGTGCGAGGTGAAAAATAAATAATCTGGGCAAGACATGGGAAATTCATATGGGGTCGAGACTTCGTGACACAGTAGTACTCCTAATTAACACAGTAGTCCCGTAACACAGTAGTACATTCACATGAGTACTGCTTCGTCAGAAAAGGCTAGGATTGAAGCTATAAAATGAACTTTTACGCCCATTTACGTACATGAAACAATTTAAAACAGTTACATTTTATGATTGATAGGAATTGTTGTGATATTAGAGCTATTAGTTATTTTGCAGCTTAAAAAGTAAAATGATTACCATAATTAAAATATAATTTTATACGTAATGAGCCTTTTTTCTGAATAAATTTATTTTTATGTAAATATAATAATTTAAATAAGAAAGATAAGTGTCTAACACGAACTCTTTGCACGGCTAATTGGTCTGATTTCCTGATGGACCAGTGTCAATCACCGAGTGATTCAATGGACAGCTATAAATCTTTTGGAGGGGGGCTGATCGGTGTTTACTGCCTATGATGTAGCTAGAGGAGAAGAAACCGCAAAGCTTCCCCGCTGTCCAGGGGCACAGCTGCAACGTAAAGAACTAACTTGAAGGTTAGATGGGGATTACTTTCACTCCCTTTCTTTTTGTCCGCCTCCCCCCCCTCCTCCATTTACAGTACAGTCTCGTAATAAAAATCTTGACTTTCCAAAGGAGGGAAGATCTTTAAAATGTGTTCCCTGTTGACGTGTGCGTTTTTATTTATTTTCATATATATTTTGTTTATTTATTCGTAATTTAATTGCGTTATGGAGAGCGCAGAGTACAGCGCTATTATTTTTTTCCCTTCCATTTCTTAAAATTATTTTTTTTTTCAATCTGTTTTTAGAATCAGCTTCTGAGAAGTAAGCAGTTTTAATTATGATTTACCTCGTTACAGATCAAATATAAAATGCTGTAAACGTATAGCTGTCTCCCACCATTCGAGATTGGGAGGAGGGAGAAGCTCCACTATTGCATTGAAAAAAGGATTCCAAGCAATCCCGAAACATACGTCTGCATTTTAATGCTCATTTTTGCTTTAATTACGTGCAATTATTTTTACAGTTTAAAAGAATGATATTTTAAAGTTCTACACACGAAAAGAAGTGTACTAATCACTAGAGCTCGGCGTATATGACTAAGAAATCAGTAAAATATGCACAGGGCCGTGGTAGCCCAGTGGTTAGCACGTCGGACTTCCCCCTGGAAGGTCGCGCGTTCGATGCCCACTGAAGATCAGCATGTATACCTGGGGATATGTGCATGTAAAATCCGTAGACCCCACTACCTCTCCCCGTGCGAAAGCAACCCTAAGGCCTCGGCTAACAGGTAGGGGTCTGGTGGAGAAAAGTAAAATATGCACTACAAACCTCTAAAATATGCAGTAAAAAATATGCACTTATAGTTCTTTACTTGCCTAAAGAAAAGTTGACATACCTGAATAAAGATGTTTAAATTGGTTACTTATAAAAAAATTAGATTGGCTTTTAAAATGTTGCCTTTTGTAATAACAAAAGGGGCTGTATAATATATCAAAACGATTATTACCAACTATTATTCTATGGTATGCAATGCACATTAATTACTTTTATTGCAATTTGTGTTTTAAGGTTTTCTGTAGTTTGACACCGCCTTAGTCAAATCATTTTCATAATTAGAAATCGAACTCTTCTTCAACATACTGTTACTGCTTTTTATTTTAGGTAAATTTGTACTTGAAAATTCAAATAACTTTTCTAAGTGAAAATTTCGATTTTTAACTCGAAAATTTCACACGCTCAAACCTATTTGTCCCAAATTCCGGTCCCTCAATCTGATCTTGAACGTTTACCGTAATTTTAATTACGCTAAATTGTTTTTGAAAAAAAATTATAAAAACTAGAGATGACTTTTTCTGTATGTAAAAGGAAATATTATATTAAGCTATTTTTTCACTAATTTAATTTGTATAAATGTTGTTAACTACCCATTTCTTATTGCGCTATTGTATTTAGGACATTCAACATTTCGTAGTTATTCATTAATTTTAATGAACAATGTAATTATGTGGAGCTACTATAATCGCCATCTAAGATAATATTCTTCAACTTACTTTTACTTAGAATTCAATACCTTTAATATCAAGAAGCTAAATTGAGTAGTTTTGTGTTGAAATTCAAAAGGATACAACTACGCTAAATGTAGCACAAAATATGAGGCTTCCGTGAGTTGTTTTCCAAGTATGGACTCACTTCTTTGAAAAACGGATTCCTTGTATCTCCGAAACACGAGTCTGCAATTTTTTGCACTACCAACACTGTTTATCCCTTTTATACCTTTTACAGTGCCCTACATTTTTTCACACCTTGTTTTATTTAATTTTGGCTGTAAAACTTTTACCTAGAAGCTACCGATGCACCGATTTAATATACGATATATGAAAATTTTCCATACATTTTTTTTTTTCCATTTTAATTGCTCAGAATGATGTTTAAAGCCATAATCTTCACCGAGACAAAAACGAAGCTTTCATTTAAAAATAATTTTTAACCCCTTTACTTCCACGGGCGTATATATAATTCCTCAGCAAAAAATACGTCAATGCCACGGTCGTATTAATACGCCAATACGAATAATTATTTTTAAAAGCTGTAACCATAAGTACAATTATGACTGCTTCGTTCAACTGTCCTTGGAGCAGGGTTTGCGTAGGATATGAGTATGTCTTGAAATTGGGTGTCCTGTTCATGACGAATATATATGTCGGCGGCATGTAAGGAGTTAAAGTATGTGTGCAATAGAAAAGAAATAACGACTTTGAGTACTGCGTTTAAAGGTTTAAAGACTTGGTGACAGTGAGCATCGGCAACCGCTGTACTTGTAAATCTGATTAATCGTTAACTAGTTCCAATTTTTCTTTTTTTGACTGTGGATTATTTATTTAATTATGCCAAGGGACCGTTTGTGAAGGATGTCGCACTTTTTCCCATATATTTGAATATCAAAATATCACACTTCAACAAACCGCTCCCCCTTTGTCACATTCCACGCTATGCTGCATATAAGCATGATGTCACACTTCTTGTTACCCCTCCCCTCCTCTTGTCACAATTTTACATACCCCCCGTAAGTGCTCCCCCCCCCCTTCGAAGCGTGAGATCATTTATGAATGATCCCTAAATGTCTAGTGGTGTTTAAAAGGTAACTCAATGAGCAACGTCCCTACTTCACGAACGTGATTTTAAGATATTAATTAACACGTTGACTACAGACACGATGACTGCCAGCGCGGTTTTCAGTTTCTGTGTCTCCAGCATAATTAACTTAATCGTATCATATTGTCCAAAACATCTTATTAAAGAAAGCAAATTACAAACTTTCTGTGAATTCATTGAAAATGAACATAAGTCAGCGACTACGAGATAATCTGTAATTTGGTCTCTCAGCAAAGTTCACCCACTACGACTTAACTCGTAGTTAGCAGTCAACGTGTTAGAAAACAATATATGATTTTCTGAGTTCTGAATAGGCGAATTTTAGAGACTGTCTTACGATATATCACCGAATAAGAATGAAATATTAAGATAAAATTATGGACTTGGTCCAAACTTGGTTGTGTTCTTTTATTCTTTTATCCTCGTAGCCGATACCTTGCGTGAATGAATGTGTCTGTTGACATCGAAGAGGAAAAGGGGTTATTAATTTAACATTTAATTCGGAGTTGATATTTTACAAATATGTACATGATAACATTACAGAAGGAGAGAACATACTCGCTATTACAACCGCTATTCTATCCATAGCCTCGAGCCTCTGTACTTTTTGTGGTGTTGCCAATACTAGAAGGTTTTATACAAAATACATCACAGTAGTAACCAAAGCACTATTTAGTCGTGCCACCGGGAAATAAAGAATTAAATGACAATCTTCTCGAGTGCAAAAACTTTTATTTCAATTATCGTATTATTTTCACGTCATAAATAACAATTGGACATCTGTAATGAGTTATTTCTTGGGCTTCTTTTTTCCGAAAACGGATAACACGGAAGTGGCTCCAGAAAGTCCGACGATACCGGCTTGAGTGGATACCGCCAGCCCAGCAGCCCCAACGCTCTGAAGCGTCGCGAAAGCGCTCCCAGAAGCTATTGCGCCGCCCAGAAAAGCACTCTGGTATAGTGCTGCTAAAGAACCAGCTGCTACTCCGCCGGCCGTGAATCCCATGGCAGGAACAGCAAGTGCTACGCCACCTAAGATAGCTGCGCTGGCCCCTGCGGTGCAAGCGGCGGCAACTAAAAGAAATTAAGAGAAAAAATGAATTGGCAATAATTGAAGGGTCCACTGGAAAAGCGACCTAAGTCACATACTACGTGATGAACTTTGCTTTATGTTTTATTATAAATTATGTATTATAAATGAATATAAATAATGTATTATAAATACAGCCACCGCTCTTTATAACGAACACACATTATAAAGACCATTCCAGTGGTAAAAGTCCCAACTTTATCCCTATGAGCTCTATGTTAATTTGCTTTCGGTATAGCGACCTTTCTGAATCGTCTAATCCAATACAGCGACCGTACCAGGTGTCGTGTCAGCTCAGAAGTTCTGCTTCCAGAAATGTGAATGTAATTTTTCGCCCTATATTTTCTACTTTAAAATCTATTTAATATTTTGCACTGAAATAATTTTTTTTAAATTCCAATGATAAAAAATAATTTAGTTGGAATTTTTTAAAAACTACCAATTTTAACGGAAATACTGAATATGCATGATGCATGTATATTTTTTAAAGAAAATTCCACCTCTTATAGCGACCACTCTTTATAAAGACCTTTTACTGAGGGAAGCAGATGGTCGTTATATCGAGCGTCCACTGTATATGTATTATAAATTTGAATTTAGGTGTTACGGAAAAGTAGGCTCGTATAGTTAAAATTAACATTTATGTTATAAAATAATTGAATGAAACATAAAGCAAATTTCAAAAAGTAGTATTTAAGGCAATAATTAAAGTACTGACTGTCTGGAATCGCATTACTTTTTCCTTTTTTAGTTTCTTTCTCAGTAGCTTGTTAAAAGTTTTGGTTTCCTACGAGC
This sequence comes from Octonoba sinensis, assembly GCA_038502835.1. Classification (NCBI taxonomy): domain Eukaryota; kingdom Metazoa; phylum Arthropoda; class Arachnida; order Araneae; family Uloboridae; genus Octonoba; species Octonoba sinensis. The sequence goes on from CM076603.1 coordinate 28,152,693, forward strand.
GTGGGGATCTTTGTCACTGCAATGTTTGCGCCATTTCACTGGATCTAAATAATTTAATTAGCACGTTTCGTGCTAACTCATTGTCTTTCATGCATTACTCAAAAGTAAATTTAAATAATAAATAAATAAATAAATAAAATAGAACCGGTTTCAAAAACGGAGTTGAAAGAAATCTAAATATCATTCGTCAAATTGTAAATAGCGTTGAAATACTCAGTGTCTTCGAACATCAATACTAATTTTATACATACTAGTTTTTAAAGTCAACGCAAAATTATGAAGGAAGCATAATTGTCGCTGTTAGTAATGCGAATATTATTTTGTTGAAATAATTGTTGCAAACTTTGATGGGTATTAGTGCAGTGTACTATACTCTAGTTAATTAGTTATTTCATTAATATCGCCACTAAAACGCCATTTATATAACAGTTAACCAACCCTGACTTTGTTTTACTTCATAATTTTTTCAGGCTTATTTAAACTGCAATCACTAAAAGAGATAAAACAAGAAGTTCCTAGAACTATACGAGCCTACTTTCCCGTATACACCGAATTCAAATTTATAATCTAGCTATCTCTCTCTCTCTCTGTCTTTCTCGTTTAGCTTCAGTTCTTAATTGCTTCAAATATACCTTTTTCAACGGTTAATAGATATTCATTCAATCATTCATTTATTACGTCATTCATGTATTTAGTCACTCATTTATTCATTTATTCTTTTGCTTATTCATTTAATCATTCATTAATTAAAAAATATTCTTGAAAATCCCGATCAAAAAATTTCATAGGAAAATAGGCTCGTTAGTTCTGGATGAACTTTCTATTTGTACATGTTCTACGTCATAAGAGCTTTCCGATAAAGCTTGTTCCAAGCAAATCGGTCCGTTAGATCAGAAATTATATAGGATTGAAATTTTCCCGTAGGCGGTATGTTAATTTTTTTTGAACTGTTCAAAAATGAACAAAAATTGTTCAAATCAATATTTCACGCCAAGAACTTCTTCCAGTGAGCTTGTTCATTGGAACTTATGTCTTGTAGCCAGAGTTTACATAATTTGCTTCATTTTCACCCATAGGCGCTAATGTTAAAATTTTTTGAACTGTTCAAAATTGAACAAAAATTGTTCAAATCAAAAAGCAAAATATGAAAATGAGATGTCCTCGCCGAGATCTTTCGAATGCAAAAAGAATTTTCCAATCGGAAATTCGTTCAAAAGTTATTAGGGGGAGGGGGGTACAGACCGACAGACAGACAAACCGACAGACCGACCGACACACTTTTTCCCCATCTCAAAACCCTACTTTCAAATTTTTTATTTTTCAATCTTTATTTAATTACTTCACTTATTTTTGACTTTTCTTGATTTCTAACGATATTTTCATGATACATTAAGCCTTCTTTCATGCTTTATTATTATTATTTTTTACTTTAAGCGAAATTTTATAAAGCGAACTGATAATTACATTCAACATTAATAATTTTGCCCTCACTAATTTAATATTACAGTTGAACTCGCTTAATACGAAATGCCAAAAATTCGCGAATTTTTTTCGTATTCGCCGTTATTCTTAACAACCGCGAATAAGTAAAATTGAGTAAAAAAAAGTATTAGAAATGCATGTTTATATTTTAAAATAACTACTACCATTTATAGTAAAAAGTAAAATTGTGAAGAAAAATTATTTATTTTTTCTAATAGTATACACTTTTAAATCTTATTAGTACATTGATTAAAAAGTGAACTTACCTTTTTAAATTCAACAATTTCTATTTAAAATTAATAGAAATTGTTGACTTTAAAAAGGTAAGGGTTTGATCCCTGAGCAGACGGACCTGTTCGAAAGCCAACACCTGCATGAGCTTTATTCTCTACCCAGAAAGATTCAACGTATGATTCGAAATACTTTCTGGGTGGTTCTCAATGACTTAAAATAACCAACAATTTGTTAAAAAAAATTAATAATTATATGCAATTGAGAAAATTTTTCGTGAATAAGTCAGAAATTTTGTTCGTCTTAGCGGAAATTTGTATTTTAGTCCTCGTAATATGCGTGATATATTTAGTGTCAATAAATAGTAAACCAAACTTAGTGAACAAAATGTTCGTTTAAGCCGTGATTTCGTATTAAGCATGTTCGTATTAGGAAAGTTGAACTGTATTTGTAAGTAATTTTACTTTTCATTGTTCTGTTCCTTGCTCCTTTTTTTCTTACTTTCTGTTTTAAATAACTTGCTTCATCTTTGCTAGTAATGAAACAGAAAGAATGTATGTATGCATGCATGTGAAATAATACCGTTTTGAAACGATTTAAGCTTTTGACATTTAAATCTTAAGCAAAAATTACTGATGAATCTTATCCCTAAATTAATAGGCTTATTTAAACTGCTTTATTTTTATGCAATGAAGAAGAGATTTGCTTGAAGATTCGAAACGCTTCTGAGAAAACTTGTCTATTGTCTTATTGCCCATGTTAACTGCTCCAGAAAGCGTACAGAATACACTGTTAGAAATTTCATCATGAAATTACGGTTAAATGACCGGCAGCAGTCTGTCCATCTAATTCACCGTTAAATTTACGGTTTGGAACATTTTCATATCTTTACGGGACCTAACCATTTCCAATTAACTTGGTTAAATAGCCGTAAATACAAAAGTTTTACGGTTTTATAACCATTTAAAAACGGTTTCAAAACAAAAATTTCACCGTTTTTGAACCATTTCGAGGCGTAGAATCTTTGAGGCGAAGAAACCTACGAAAGCTTGCAGGACTCGAACCAACAATGCGTGGTGTACTATTCCTAGCTCTCTATCCACTCGGCCACCGTCATCACGTAAAGCGGACGTTTACTTATCAATAAATCTTCTTTTCCAACAGGCAAACAGCCTTAAAATTGAGATTTCAGTTTTTGATTGGATCCAAATTTTTTTTTGGTCTAAATTTACTGTATATTGACGAAAACCATTTTATTTGCTGCAAAAATTAAAATACAAACAAGCTTCAGCAGCTCAAATGATGGGTTCGCTCATTCGCAAACAGTTAGGGAATCCGATGTCTCCAATTTTTGATTTACGTGTGTATGTGTTTCTATTTAGTATCCACTACTTAAGCCACATTTTTTTTTCTTCTTATTTTATATACACATGCAGATTTTAACTGATAAATCTTTATTTATATTTTACCAACAACGTACGACGGTACGATTCCACAACCAAGATGGACGTCCGATTACGGTTTGTTAGACCTTCTTTAGGATAAACAGAGAATAAACGATTTTTTTCACAATCAGCGGTTTGAGTACCATCTTTTTAATGGTTATTCAACTGTTGTAATTAAATATGGTAAAATAACAATCAAATAAATGGTTATTTTACTATTTTCCTACGGAAATTTTTAACAGTGTAACAAAGCTAAAGGGCGCTTTGAAAACCTTTTTATTTTCTTTTAATGTTCATGATCTTTGCGGATGCATATTCGTGGATGCATAAAAAGGATTCATTTGTTGTGCATATATCGATAATACACATTTCGAGACTGTTATCGTGATAACAATCTGACACTTCTTTTCCGCGCCTGCCTGTGCATTCGGTAGCTATAATTGTAAGTACATATATGGAGGGTTCAGAATACAAGTGAACCAGGTCCACTTTTTGTCTTTTTCGAGTTAGCAGCGCAATAGCAGGCACTAATTATGTAAAGTTCAGTGAAATAATGAACCAAGTGTCTCTTTGAATTTTTAAAATTTAACTAAAAAAATTTATAACTAAAAAAAATTAAGAGGTAATTTTGTTATAAAGATTCAACATTAACAGTGACGCAGATCCAACGAGGCCTAAGGTAGAATCTCCAAATTTGAAGTATCTGAACAGAGGTACAGAAGTGAACATTGCCAAAACTGCGAAGACTGCAAAACCCCGCAGAACACCGAAAGTGAAGCAACATCGACTGAGGTCAGTGTTTGGGAGGGTGACAACCTCACGCGGCTGGCTCCTGTAGGGCAGTGCACGCTAAAGGGAGCTGGTGCACGTTAAATAGGTCGTGGCTCCATTGTCCTCCAAGTGAAACGATACCTCTGGGGGTGCCAATCCCAGGTGCCGGTCTCTCATCTGGGAGCTGGTGAGAAAAAAATAAAGAGATCTCTCAAAGGGGTGGAAGTCGGACTCCTGCCTATAAGGACCCCGTTAGACTCAGGAGCAGCGCACACATTCTTTCTCGCTTCGTGAGTGGACACGACACCACCAACCATGGACTTCGTTCAAAAGTATTCTGAGTCCTCCAAACATAACTGATAAGGACATATTGTATGATCAACGCAAATAGTGAATTGTACTTACTTCCGACCTTTTTCAATACACCCTTTACTCCTTCTGAAATCATACAAACATTTAAAGAATTATTTACCGATAATAAAAAAATATTTAAGTGTATAGATTATAAATAACAACTATAAGTGAAAAATTACTGCACAAAATTACTTTTTATTGAAATAATACAAACAACAAAACTGTAAGAAAGAAAGTTTTAAATAATGAATGAGTCACATCGGGAGACCTCATAGACCGAGTGGATCCGCGCATTGCCACATTTTATGTTAAAGAGCCTGTGAGTGTACAATGGAGGCAATTCAAGCAACATCATTGGTCACGTGGCAGCGATGAAAGCAATGTAAACAAAGGAAGCCGTAGCATCGCTTTACTTTGAGTTCGACAAATCTAATTAAAAACTACGCCTAATTAAAGTTATTCTACATTACATTAAATTAACACTAAATAAAACACTATAACTATTGTAATAATGAAAAAAATTATTTTATAATGATTAAATTAAATGTAAATACTGGGCTATAATGAGAAAAAGCTGTGAAAATAGTCTAATTAATTTTAAGATAACTAATTTTGCCTAGTGAACTCCACGTAGAAATCGATTGAAAATCTTAGTAAACAAACAGCGGATATCACGTGACGACGATGAGTCCCTCTAACGGTGAATTGCCTCCATTCCTGCCCTAGTCCTTGTTGCAATTTTCTTCTCAATGTTGCACATTTTCTGTCTCTGATATTCGACGTGATTTTCTAGGTCCTTTAAGCCCGTAACTAAAAACTTTAAAATGTATGTAATGTGTAATGCAGGACTCGCACGGTTCTTAAAAGTCCTTAAAAAGTCCTTAATTTCCCTTTTAAAAATTAAGGGCACTTAAAAGTACTTAAATTTACTTCAAAGTCCGTAAAAGTCCTTAATTTTAAGCCATCAGCCTGTTCTAACATCTGTACCTTCCGTTTGCTTTTATGAAAAACCTCAGGGACGCTACTGTCTCTTTAAATTTTTGCTAAATTGTATTCCCAACACCATATGCAAGAAATGCATGTTCTCTTGAATTGTGACCTAATTGCACCAATTTTTGCTTCTTCCGATCTTCTTCCCACATCACGCTTCAAGATGATTTGTTAAAATCATTTGATTAAAAATGTTTGCGAGTGTGAAGTTCTAAGGAATTCTGCCGTTATGTATGCGTTCAGATCCTCTAATGCATTTTCCAGGTCCTTAATCCTCTTAAAATTGGTGTTTAAAAGTCTTTAATTTTTGTTCTGAAGAAAGAGTGGGAACCCTGTAATGGTCAATGAAAGGAAGGAAAGGCTTTCCCTCAAAGCACATTTTGTAATACAATTATTCTACTAACCGTCCACGACAAGCTCAAATAAGTTCTGCTCCAGTTGTCCATATTCATTTATAGCTGTAATCGAGTACACCCCACCATCATCTACTTCGCATTCAGGGATTTTGATTCTGGCAAAACAGTTGTCGTAAGTTATTTCCAATCTGTCGCCATTTTCAATGTGATGATCGTCCAGCTTCCATGCAACTGTAGCTGATGGTTCCGCTTCGACAAATCTCTTAAATTCAAATGACTCGCCAACTTTCACTTCGACTGTTTCGAATGAAGCATGATGAATCCTTGGAGGACCTAGAGGGCGAAAGAAAAGGGGAAAAAAAGGAATAAAAAGAAGGAAATTTACAGTAATGGTAGTTTAATACCTGGATTGTCCTATAACGCCTAATAGTTATTACTGTAGCAATTATATTATATACTTACACTGTTTCGACGTTACTCCAGTTTTTATCTATCTTACATAGATACAAGTCTTAGGTGGAAATTACAAGTATACTGACACTAGAAACACTCTCTATCAAGTCAAGAAACAGCTTCCAAAATTTTATGGACGATTGTGTATTTGATTTTTAAGTAGTTTATTTTTAAATTACAAATAGAAACTATGGGGACCATTTATGGCATATTTATGAGCTCAAAGGGCACTTCACCCACAAAAAAAAAAACAAAAAAAAAACGGTCGTTTCGCACCCACCAACCTTCTTGTTTTTGGTCACTGTAAGTATCATATATTATATGTTAAGAAACTGTTTTTTTTAAGTTAGCACTTATCTCAGTGATTCTTCCAAAAGGGATATATGACATACAAAGCAGCCTTCACTTAAATGAATGCCTTCAAATTGTGCTCATAGAACATATGAGTTCTGCGGTATATCTCTAGATGTTCCGCGATACAATATCAAAATTAAAATAAAAAAAAACATTTAGAACATACACTCACACTATTGATTAGTATTCATTAACTAAAAATTAAACGAAAATGATTAGGGATTGTGACTACACACAATAATAATAACACTAGGCTTCGGCAATATTTAAATAAAGAATAGCACCCGAGTGAACAAAGAATACAATACTTTTCTTTAATTGTCTTTATATAAAGAACCTAAAATATTTAGCTAAATATTATTGTAAGTTGTCTTTCTCAAAGCATGGGATGGAGTACCATGAAAAATTCTTATAGCTCTAAGAATTCCGTAAGTCGACAAAATTTGATAGTAACTGGCCTGCATGAAAGAAGATATAAAATAAATGTATACTTACCCCCTTTGAATTTAAATGGAGTTATATTGCATGGTTCTCCAGGTTCGACTTCATTAACAGCTATTTCGCTGCGATTCGGAGCTGTAAATGGAATTATATCACTTGGTTCTCCAGGTCCGACTTCTTTAACAGCTATTTTCCTATCCTTTGGGACTGTTAGTGCAATTATATTGCTTGATTCTCCAAGTCTGACTTCATCAACAACTATTTCTGTATATTTTGGAACTGTAAGTGGTGTTGTATTGCTTGGTTCCCGAAGTCCGACTGCATTAACAGCTATTTGTTTTCGGTTCGGAACAGTAAAAGGAGCTATATTTCTTGCTTGAGGTTTGTCTTCATTAACAGCTATTTCGCTACGATTCGGAGCTGTAAATGAAATTATATTGCTTGGTTCTCCAGGCCCGACTTCATTAACAGCTATTTCGCCACGATTCGGTGCTGTTACATTGCTCGGTTCTCCAGGCCCGACTTCATTAACAACTATTTCTCTACGATTTGAAGCTGTTACATTACTCGGTTCTCCAGGTCCGACTTCATTAACAGCTATTTCTCTACGATTCGAAGCTGTAAATGAAATTATATTGCTTGGTTCTCCAGGTCCGACTTCATTCACAGCAAGTACTCTGAAGTGATAAACTCTGCCTTCCACATACTTTATAAAAGCCATCTCGGTTCGCACTTCTTTTTCTTTTTTCCAGTTGCCATCAAGAACTTCCAAGGAGTATTTGGTGACAGGGGATCCCCCATCAGTTTCTGGAGATTTCCATTTCAAGAAAACGTGGCTTTCATTCCAATACGCAATTTTTAAATTCCGAGGGTGTCCTGGTTTGCCTAGAATAGAGGGAAAAGGTTGAAAGAGATGTTCATATATACTCTGTTACAAGTTTTGATTATTCAAAGAAAAGGGGGGTGCTCTCGCACAGGCCCGCGCCGTCTATACGTGCAGCGCACGACGGCGCCAAGTCAAAAAGGGGATGGGCTATTCCGTTAAAAAAAAGAAAACTCCCAATAAAACCTGGATAAACCTCAACAAAACCCCTAAAAAGCCATCAGGTTGGGTTTTTCGAAAAAAAAAAATCGGCGCTCTTTTCCGCCCTTGAAACAATAAACCACCAGTTAAAACCCGAAAAAAAACCCCCATTAGAATCTAGTTTTGGAAATAAACAGGGTTTTATTTGATCAACCCTAAAAAAGGCGTTCAATAGGCATTTGCTTGACGCGCCGGTAAGGCTGCATGAAAGCCTACGCCCGCACAAACATTTTTGAAGAATTGCACGTAAAAAAAGCAATTTTAAGCCATGTGAAGCGTAAAGTTTAAGGCATAAAGTCTAAAATACAAAAATTTTGCCCGTTTTATATTAATCTAAAGTTTTAAATTTTTTACTTGTTTAAAAACATAACGATACCCCTATGCTTCTTTTCTCTCTCTCTCCCCCCTCCCCCCGCTTCAAGTTGCTCCCCTGGGTGTCCATCGCACGCACGTAATGACCTTCCTCTCTTTTCACTGCTATTATTTGTATCCGTCACCCATGAAAGTAAAAATATTGTTTGCAAACAGTTTTACAATAAATTACTTGTTGAAATGTTTTTCTGAAACAAAATTTTATGCATTTAAAGATGTTTGTTATTTTGTGCGAGATAACTGTTGAGCAGGCCCGCCATTTCAAAATTTTCCAGGAGGGGGAAGCATGGGGTATGTATTTAGTACATATATAAAAAAAGGTAAAACGATAAAAAAAAATACACAAAAACATATGCAGATACGTTGTATTTCTAAAAGTCAGGGGAGGCATTGACCCCTCCTGATCGCCCGAATCACGAGCCTGCTTTTGAAAAACAGAACGTTTGACAAAAAAAAGGAAGTAAGAAAAAAAAAAGTAAGAGAGCAAGCAAACAACTTCACTTCAACAACAAAGTACAATTATCCGTACAGTACTCACGAACTATGACTTCCTAAGTACTCTGCATAATCCTCTTCCAAATCCTCAATAAGACCCTTAGTGGTCGTCTTGTTTTCGTTTTTTATTTAACTACTAACACAAATCTTGTGTATATATCTTACAACTAACATTCTAACCAGGAATATATAATGAAAAAAAAATATAAAATTAAGAAAAAAATGTATAAATAAGGAAAAACACTCCTGCTGTGGGAAATAAATTTCACACAAGTTAACATCTAATTAAGCTTTACCAGATCAAAAATGTGAGAGATGCTCATAAAAATCTTTTCTCTAAGCCCCGCCTAACGGGGACTCGATGATGCCGTATAGGCTTTGTATCTAAATTATAAGTACGTAATATCCATGGACCTAGGTAAAAAGAGGCATGGGGCACGCCCTCTGCACGCCCTCAGCAAATCGATGTACAGTACAGTAAAGAAAAAAGAGTGAGAGAAATAAGTAGAGGTAGTTTTTCCAAATTCATAACTGAGAGATGCTTTTGAAAGTGAAGCATATAAGGGGCCGTTCATAAATGACGTCACGCTTTTCCCCCATATATTTGACCCCCTTCCCCCTTTGTCACTATGTCACACATCAGCGGACCCCCCGCCCCCCCTTTGTCACGCGTCACGCTATGTTGCATAATGCATGATGTCGTCATGATCAAGTATGGGTTTATGTTCTGTTGCGGGGACAGCTCATAAATGATGTCACGCTTTCTCCCCATATATTTGACCTCCTCCCCCCTTTGTCACAAAATGTCACACTTCAACGGACCCCTACCCCCTTTGTCACATGCCACGCTATGTTGCATAAGCACGATGTCATACTTCTTGTTACCCCTCCGCTCCCCTTGTCACACTTCGTCACAATTTCGCGAATCCCCTCCCCCCTCGAAGCGTGACATCATTTATGATTGATCCCTAAGTGACGGATTATTGCGCTCAGGATTAGTATTTAGATGAAAATTGTGGAATTTACTTATATAGCTTTTTTTAGATTTGTTTAGCACGAGTACGGGATTTGTTGAGGAAGAGATTAAATAATTAATCTGAACGATTTATGAGATTGTGATCTAATCTATTTGAGTAAGTAGAAGTTATTCTTTAAAAAATGATTTTCAAATTAGCTCAAGCCTAAAAACGTGATTAATTTACTTCGTTTGTACTGTTGAAATATGTTTGCACATCGTTTTCCTGCATGAAACGGAATTTGACATAAATATTACATGCACCATGAAATTTATTACTCTGGTTTAGCAATGCGTGTCTGGTTTAGCAATGCGTCCCTTTGTTTCAAATAGTGCTGCATGTTGACTTACCGCCATTGCAGCCCTAGCGCCTTCCCCAGGGATTTGTAGCCAACTCTTTTAATAGTACACTACTATGGACGTGGTAGTACCATCGCCACATGAGAATTTTGACGCCCTGTTTTCCCACGAGAGGGGGACACGTGGGCTGCGGCCGATACTAGTTCAATTCAGCTCCGAGTATGGGCCATTCCAAGTGAAATCGTCCAGCGGAGACAAAGTTTGACACCCGAGGTCGGCCGATTTGGATGAAACTTTATGAGATTGTTCTACCTATAGATATAAGAACAACTGTAAAGTTTTATCTCAATATATTGATTAGTTTTTGAAATAGAACACTTTAAAGTTTTGCCAGAAATTTGCAATTCGATGCTGATCGCAAATCAAGCAATTACGCATACTTCTACATTTCTTATCGTAAAACAGTTATTTTTGAAGATAGAGGGTTAATTTTTTTTGCATTGTGCTCAGTATTCTTTTGTGAATAGAAATGTAGCATTAAATTTGGGATTTAAAGGTATTAAGGCAACTTAAAAAATCTTTGAAGAACAAAATTGAGTTGTATTTACTACAATGACTGGCGTTCAGAAACTGCTCAATTGCATTAAGAACGTATCCTTCGATTTTAAAATTAATTATATCATTAGAAACTAGATTAAAAATGCTTCAAAGTGGTACATTGAAATTGATGGGGTTTGGACTTTTTATTGAGTTAGAGCTGATCAAAGTTATGCCTTTGAAAAGTACCAAAATCTATTGTTCCTAATAACTTCAATTTCCAAAAAAAAAAAATATTGGCTGCTCTTATAATGTTGTTATATAGTGTATTTATATATGTATATATATATATATATACTTATTGTTGTTTTGGCTTTCCACTAAAACCGAGTGAAATCATAAAATATTCTGAGATATATTTACAGCAAAAAATACGTCGTTCTTTAAGAAAATGCTTATGCTCTAGAAAGTTCTTCAAACAAGCATGAATCTAGGAAAATAAAACTATGTTTGGTTGTAACTGATCGAAGTTACAAAATCAGCCAGACCTTCTATAGTTCAAAATAATATACAATAATGCATGAGAAAGGTTTTTTTTAAAAATTACTCTTTTTTTCGTAGAATGTCATGTTTGTTAGATAAACTAAGATAAGAAAGTTATATATATATATGTGTGTGTTTCATTAGAATAATATTTAAGATGCCTATTATTGAAGTGATCACTACTCTTAAGATCGTAGATTGAAAATTTTATAAATTTCAATCAATGTATTTAAATGGCTATGTCTCTTATTCAACAGGCTAAAACTAGGTTTCCTTTCAAGTTTGAACAGTTTTAACACTTCCCCTTGAACTTATTCCAGCTTGCATTAATATTTTTCATGGATATCGATCCAATTTTGAAAAAACGACTGATATGTGATGTTACTTCTGGACTTTCAACAGTACATAAGATACTTTGTGGGAGAACAGTCATTCATCTTGCTTTTCAGGCCAGTAAAGTTTTTCTCAAGGGCCATGCGGGTGCATGAAAGCAATTGTGTCACGCCTTCATCTTTGTTCATTTTAACGACACTAGACCACTCCACCAGTTTCCTTCATAAACGCATGCGACATAATTTATGTTAATTCCTATCAAAATCCGGATTAGATATTCTTTTAGTAATATTCAATCTACTGCATGATTCAAAGTCTAGACTTGTCGTTTCATGCTTGTTTGAAGAACTTTCTATGGCATAAGCATTTTTTAAAAAAAACGATGTATTTTTAACCAACTTTGCAAAGAAAGGAGGTTATACTTTGATATAACTTAATCAAATGTAATATAAATATATATTAGTTAAATAATAATTATCAAATTGATATAACATATATTAATAATATAATATAACATTCATACTGTATATGCCGATTGTTTTTGGTTTCTCCACTCGTGACTTCTTACCGGATGAACCGATTTTCATGATTTTTTTTAATTCGATCGAGGGTAGTTTACCATAGGTCCTGTACCTTTGTTGAAAAATAAATTAATTCTTAACAACATCGATACCACTTTATAAAGTAATTTTTGAAATCGGCGGAAAATTATGACAGTCCAATTCTCTTTACACCATGCGTTATTTTACATTGAGACTGTTGCAAAATCTAGGCCATTAATAATTGTAATTGATTCATGGTTACAAAAGTTATTATGAATCAAAATCCATAACAATTTCACACCGACTTCAAAAGTTCTGTTTAAATGCCGTATCGGTGTTGGTTAAAGAATTTATATTTATTTTTCACTTTTTCGCGCATTTTATGATTTGAGGTCGGCTCTATTTTTTTTTCCAAAAATTGCTGTAAATATATTTTTGAATATTTTATGATTTCACTTGGTTTTGGTGGAAAGCTCTTTGCACAATGTATATATATGAATGTAAATTAAATACACTATATAACAACATTATAAGAGCAGCCAATATTATTTTTTTGAGAATTGAAGTTATTAGGAACAATAGATTTTGTTACTTTTCAAAGCCATAACTTTGATCAGCTCTAACTCAATGAAAAGTCCAAACCCCATCAATTTCAATGTACCACTTTGAAGCATTTTTAATCTAGTTTCTAATGGTATAATTAATTTTAAAATCGAATGATACGTTCTTAATGCAATTGAGCAGTTTCTGAACGCCAGTCATTGTATTAAATACAACTCAATTTTCTTCTTCAAAGATTTTTTAAGTTGCCTTAATACCTTTAAATCCCAAATTTAATGCTATATTTCTATTCACAAAAGAATACTGAACACAATGCAAAAAACATTAACCTTCTATCTTCAAAAATAACTGTTTTACGATAAGAAATGTAGAAGTATGTGCAATTGCTTGATTTGCGTTCAGCGTCGAATTGCAAATTTCTGGCAAAATTTTAAAGTGTTCTATTTTAAAAACTAATCAATATATTGAGATAAAACGTTACAGTTGTTCTTATATCTATGGGTAGAACAATCTCACCAAGTTTCATCAAAATCGGACGACCTCGGGTGTCGACCCCTGGATGATTTGGCATGGAATGTCCCGTATGTAAGCCAAATGGAAATTCAAAGGATCTTTAACATCCCACATATTCATACGACTTCGACACAGTCGATTTTATTCATTTGGAAAATCGACTGACATCGGTGACACTCGCATAACAAATTTCATCTTTCTAGGTCTTACCGGCGTTTTCCGGTCCTCGCACCCTAGACAAACACACAAACACTCTTTATTTTATTATATGCATAAATAGATAAAACTATAAATCTTATATATAAGCCGCTTAAAAATGTCTGTTTCTTTGTCGCCGATAGTTTCTTACTCCGAGAAAACAGCATCGTGCTGCCATATACATAATTGTTTCTCTAATGAAAACGACTAATAATCAAAACATTTCTCTAGCCTTTTGAGTAAGGCATCGCTAGATTTGCATTCTCCGTTAAAAATGAATGTAAACGCAAATTTAAATTTAATCCTTCTTTCTTTGTTTTAATTTATTTATCGTCTGCGCTTTTTATATATATTAAAGTGGCAGCTCTCTTTTTTCCAGGGTTTCGTTAAAACTATTGTTTTGACGATGATTATATTGGATATAAATAAATATTTTTCACAAACAATTTGATTATATAGTAAATAATATTTTTATTTTACAGATTATTATTATAACTTAGATGTTTTTTTTCAGTAATAATATTTTTTTCCGAAATTATTGTACGTTTATTATTTATTTATTAAACTTTTCTGTTCTACCTGAAAAATATCTCTTCGATTTGATGTGCATTTCCGGTTACAGGGAGAATTGTATATTTATAATAGCTAGAAACAGCGGTCATTTCGTATGACCGCCCGGCTTATTAGTGTTTATATAAGTGAAGAAAAATATGAGTAGTTTAGCAAAAAATGCATACGAGTAGTTTAGCAAAAGCATATTTTATTCAAAACTTCTGTTCCAGTTTGCAAGCACCAAGTCGATACTTTTCCGTTGAATAATAATAAAAAGAATGCTTATCTATATCAGCTTAATTGACAGAAAGGAATTCCCCTTTTTATTTTATCACAAAACAAACGATTAATACTCTGTTAACTAAATGTGGCGTAACCCTCAACGACGCATAATTTTTTCTTATCAATAGATAAGACAAGAAAAGTTAAATTTCTCGTGATAAAAATGTTATGTGAATAACTTGCCCTTTAGCCATACTATCAATACTGTTCATTAGTTTCCATGTGTCTCACTCGGTTGACAGGAAGCTCGTCGTTTACTGGGGTCAGGCGGGGGAGGGGGTCAGTTGCCCCACCCCCCTGCTTGAGAAATATAATGTATTTATATATACAGTTGTTCTTAATACGAACATGGTTGATACGAAATCACGGCTAAAACGAACATTTTTAAGTTTGTTTTAGTATTTTATTACACGAAATATCTCACGCATATTACGAAGGCTAAAATCGAATGTCGACGAACAAAATTTCTGACGTATTCACCAAACATTTTCTCCATTGCATATAATTATTTATTATTATTTTTTACAAATTGTAGGTTATTTTGAGTCTTGGTAAACCAGCAAGTACGTATTTCGAATCATACGTTGAATATTTTTGGGTAGAGAATAAAGCTCATGCAGGTGTTGGCTTTCGGACAGGTCAGCCTGCTCAGGGATCAAACCTTCTATCTTCGAATCATTCTTAAATAGTAGTAATTATTTTTAAAATATAAACATGCATTTCTAATAGATTTTTTACACAATTTTACTTATTCACGATTGTTACAAATAACTGCTAATACGAACAAATTCGCAATTTTTTTCATTTCGTAATACGCGAGTTCAACTGTATGTACATGTATTTTGTTGTTTTTTAAATGCAATATACATTGAGTTTATACCCTTTGCTCCTCCCTCCCCCCTGAAAAATTTTGAAATGACGGGACTTATTGACGGTTAATATTTTTTGCTTTTTAACTTTAAATAGTATATTCAATTATTTGCTGCAAAAAAATCCTTAAAATATAACACTATATTAGTACTATATAACAATCTCACACTCAGGATTTTTCACTGGGGGCGGGAAAGTCAGGAAAAGGGATGCATTGAATATTAACTCCGGCTGTGACGTTTGAAACTCATGAATTCTAGACAAATTTCTAAAATACATCCCAAATTTCCAAATGCTTTGATTTTTTTTAAATTTACATACTTTCAAAGCATGGTAATTAATTAAGTTTTAAAAGCTAAATTCAACATACGAGATCTTTCGTTGGATCAAGTTCCGAATATTTGAAAATCGGTCAGATAACGGATATCCGGTGCTTTTCTGGAGGGGGGGGGGGGGGGGGGGGACTGGCTCGGTCAGTCCCTTCCCTTCAGAGCGATATACATATATACAGTTTATATTTTAAAGGATTAAGAATGATGACCGAAGAATACGGTCAGCTGCGCTGCCACAGAGCACAGAAATTTATGTCTCACTAAATGAATTTTTTAACAATTTCTAAAAATTTAATTCTGTAAAAGTCTTACTTGACATTTCTGGTCTAGTATTGAATTGGTGTTCTTCAGATTGCGTATCGATTACGTGCTGTACATCCACCGAGATGTTACCAGACATCGTGCTGCCGAGAAACTGACACTCCGTCGAAGCTTAGAAAGGAATTCCCCTTTTTATTTTATCTGTCTCAAGTCGTTACATCTTTTGAAGTGAAAGAAATGAAAAAAAAAAAAAAAAAAAATGCTGCCATTTTGTTTCGAAAGAGACAAAGTCGGTCAGTAATAAAGTATTTTAGTATTTTTTATTAATCGAAGAATATTTTTATTCTATGTGATTATTTATCTAGGTCACAAATATATTTTGCTCTCAAATCAAAAGAAAACAGTAGTGCTGCCATCTAACGGAGTCAAAAGATGGTATATTAAAAATCTTAAAACTGCAATCGGCGGAAGCATTTAACAATGATATATGCATATATAAGTGCTCGTTCGTGTGTTTTATATAGATTCATATTTCGTACGCAAAATCGCATTAACTGACGGATTAGAATTAAATTTAACATAAAACACAACCACCTCATGAGATAGATTGCGCAAACGCACGACATGCCATTCGAATTGATGTTTTTTTAATAGAAATTTCAAGATTACTTTTAACAATAAAAACTACAAAAATCATTTCGTGTTCTAAAATTTTATATTAGTCTGAAATTGATTAAATAAACTACGTCAGATAGAATTTGTTCAAAAACTCCAGAATAAAGAGAATGTAATTAAACTAAGCCTCATAGTTAAAGGAAAATTTTTGGCAAAACGAAATAGATACCAAAAATTTGTAATTGAAGTAAAAATTTCACAAATATTGGAAACTGTTTTGAATAAAATGTTTTAAGGTGTGCGAGATTGTTCCCCTCCCCTCCGTTAGGTAATTTATGTGATCTATGCTTAAAAAATGAGTATAAAAAAAACCTAATTCGAATTTCCAAAAATCTTTTCTTAGCGGATACCTACTCTCTATGAAGAATCAACCTGAAAATTTTCAAATATGTAGCATTCATACTTTCTGAGATTTCGTGATTAATTAGTGAGTGGTATTTCACTTTTATATTAGTACTAACTGTACCCGGCCACGTGTTGATGTGGCTCAGCCTGGTTCGATGGAAAAAGCAAGTGAAAACACATATTTCAAATATGTTTCATTTGACAATGCTTGTTGTTTCATTTTCTGAAAATATAGATTGTCTGGTTTACCCACTAGAACACGCAATATATAATTCTCCACGTAAAAAGCAATCCGTGTCTAGATCTAAACTGCTCAATTTGATTGATTAGTCTTGCGCTTTATTTTTTTTTCCATAATGCTTGCGGGCAATTTTTATTATTTTTTTTTTTGTCGTTCCATTGTCTGTGAAGATTTTGATATTGTCTGGATCGGCACATTGAAAAATTCCAACATAAGCCGAATCCAAACAGTAGAAAGACAAGCACAAAAATTCAAATCAAAAAATTGCCATTTAAAATAAATGATCTTAGTTTTAAAGTTCCTCTTAATCATTAAGTGCCAATTTTCGATCTACTTCCCGTTTTTATTCGGTATGATTTGCTATTACTTGTTGTACTGCTTCCGTTCTGCGACTTCGATGACCTAAGTTTGCCTTTTTGCGGGGCACTCTGAGAAATTAATACCAAAATATGAAGACCAATAAGAAATAAACACGATTCTAAATGACAAATTAATAAGAATAATAAGCCAAACGTAAACGGAATAAAATTCTAAATCCAGCTGTTGCCATTCGAAGCTTACTTATATTTGCTTATTATTAACGAAATATTTCAATTAAAACATGAAAAAACGAAATAATTAAATTAACATTAAAATAAATTAAAGGTGATATATAAAACACGCACGTATTCGAGCTCAATGTTCTGGCAAAACTTCAAAGGTTATAAACAAACGAACTGATATTTTTATTTATATGATAGATATGTAATGTATACAATACATACATAGATTTTGTTTATTTTACAAAAGTTCGTACATGAATTTAATATGAAAAACTTCATCCCAACATGATATTTTATACACATAAATAATATGTATCTTTGTTTAAAATTCATTTGTTTTACAATATTTAAAATTATGTGCTAGAACTAATTCATCAAATACTGTAGAACGGTTTTCTTTGCAGAGACACTACTGCTGCAGTGAAGCGGTCCTACAGGTATAAGTTGACGGATTTTGTTTTGTTACGGCAAATGTCGATGCTGATTTAAATCATGCTGGAGTTTATACATCGCACAGAAGGGCCCTGCCCCCTGCTCGTTATTACTGGCCAACCCCCGGAGCTGTAAACAGCTCTATTCGGATCGTTTCGCGATTCAAGCTCGTTGCGTTCGCTCAATATATAACACTACATTCGTGTAGCGTATTAAGCGTTAATTCAACAAGGTCCGCTTGAATGCAATAAATCCTTTCCCTTTTGTGAAAAGTAATATAATTTAATAGATTAAGGGCACAATACCTAGCTGCGATAAAAGTACAGGTTGGGGCAAAACTGGCTTTGACGCGGTATCAAAAAAAAAATTAATACAATTTTTAGACTTGAAACTTTGTTTGTTTTGATCTGTATATAATTCCTTTTTTTTACATTAAGTTTTGAATACCACTTCAGCAAGATGGCGGACTTCAGCACCAAACACTGATGCAGTAGTTCTGAAGTTTTGGGAAACTTTTCTGCTCATTTCAAGGGGTATGGCGGATATTTCCTCGATAATTCGGCTCTTCAGCTCTTCTTAAGTATGGGGAACTTTCTCCTTCAAATAATCCCACAAAAAAAAAAAAAAAAAAGTTACGTAATATTACACGGGATATTGAAATGCACACAAAGATGCAGTCTATTCTCTCAGCGTGGGAAAAATCGACTGCATCAGCGTATTGCTGTAGAAGGCCGCCCATTTTTTTACATTAAGTTTTGAAGTGGTATTTAAAACTTAATGTAAAAAAATGGGATTATATAAAGATCAAAATGAAAAAGTTGTAAGTCTCAAATTGCATTAGCTTTTTTTTAATACCCCATCAAAACCGGGTCATTGCTTTTGCCCCACCCTTTGATGTGTGATTTTTACAAAAAACCTCTAAAAATTAGTTTAATATTTCCTCTATTTTTTCTGATCATATGTCATTTTATCTATTGATGTTTTTCGATGAAAACAGTATATTTTAGAAACTAGCATTCTCCAGTAACTTGTAAAGTGAAAGCTCTTCAATATCTAGCGCTTGTAACGACTTAAATTATTCCCGTCAATTTGTAAATGCATTTATAGTGCAAAAATTCAAAATAAATATTTTGAAATAAATGAAACTTCACATTCCTATGCGAGAAGGTTCGTTTTTGCGATCGCGATTTTTGCGAAATAGTTGATTTTATTATCGCGATTTTTTGGAAAGGTTCTTTTTTGCTTTTTTTTTGAAAATTATTACTTGTATTCTATGTGAAAAAGATTCAAACTTTACTATTTGATTTCTTGAAACTTTGCTACATTCAATATTTTTAAATATGCTCGAATTTTCACGCGCTCAATTGTATGAAAAACTCCTGCATAGGCAGTTCTGCTTTTTACATTTTCCTAATAATCGATTCATTTTAATAGATGCTTTGATGGTTGATTAAACACAGGCTGAAACAGTAATCCATTATAAAGGGAACTAAATGACACTATAAAAGAATTTAGACGTAGAAGGTGTGCTAATGAGCGTTGATACGTTCACATGCATCTTTATTTCGATCCTGATTCTATGGAAAAATTAATTTTTTGCGATCGTAAATTCTGAAACGAATCCATTCTAGAACATAAATAAAATGCCCTTTTTTGAACGAAGATTATTTTAAAAAGTGTATGTATTCCACCTTTTTTGCTCTGAAGTCAACATTAGAAATAACTGGTTCTCTAGTGGTTTGAATTTGTTTTACCTCCCCCCTGGCTTTTCAGTGACCAAGGAAGATTCCCTTTTTCCACTCCCTTTTTTTATTTTGTCCCCTGTGAATATAATGAATGAAATAAAACTGCATTCCCAAAGGCCTTAAATTGTTCAATAGTCCGAAGAAATTAAGTTGTTAATCTTTCCCCCATGTCATTATATATGATAAATAGGTTTCCTAGATTCCTCTTTTCATTAATGGGGATAAGATGGCTGTTGAAAACTAACATACTTCATTTACTTTGTATTGAATTATCATTTTAGAATAGTAGTTTCGCGATGTTTTAAACGCGTGTCCGCTGGTTGCGGGAATAGCGCGCAAACGAACTTTTTTTGAGTGGGGTTTCAAAAAATATTGCGGGAATCCTGAATTTTTATATTTATTTTTATGAATCTTAGTGTTGACAGGGACAGTTTAAGTTTTAACCTAGCGATTCTCAACCTGTGTGCGAGCACACGAGAAGGGGGGCGCGAGAATATCCAAGAGAAAATATTACTTTAAAAATTGAGTAACTGACTGAAAGGAAAGCACACATACACATAGAAAACAAAATACATTTCGACATATTTAATAACCTATTAAAGTAAAACAAATTACTAAATTAAAACTTTCTCAACCAAAACATACTAACTTATTAAACAAATTAAATAATAATTAGGGACTTCCTTGGGTCTGTCTTTCAAAGCAAAGTTTCTCGAAGGAAGTCTTAATATTAGAAATATCCATTCTCAGTTGTTTCTATATTTAGCCGAGATCTATAGTTTGTCTTCAAAGAAATCACAGCAGAAACTCCAATTTCACAAAAGTAGGATGTTAAAAATGGCAATAGAATGCGAAATGCCTGTGTTTTTAGTGCAGAAAGATCATAATCTACTAATGCCCAAAATTGAAATACAGTTAAAAATTTCCGTAAGAAAATAGTGAAATAACCATTTATTTGATTGTTATTTTACCATATTTAATTACAACAGTTGAATAACCATTAAAAAGATGGTACTCAAACCGCTGATTGCGAAAAACATCGTTTATTCTCTGTTTTTCCTAAAGAACGTTTAACTAACCGTCATTTTTAAGCGCTCAATAAGAATCGGGCATCCATCTTGGTTGAGAAACCTTACCGGTCGTACGTTGTTTTAAAATAGGAATACGGATTTATCAGTTAAAATCTGCATGTGTATATAAAAAAAGAAGAAAAAGTGGCTTAAGCAGTGGTTACTAAATAGAAACACATACACACGTAAATCAAAAATTGGAGACATCGGATTCCCGAACTGTTTGCGGATGAGCGAACCCATAATTTGAGCTGCTGAAGTTTGTTTTTATTTTAATTTTTGCAGCAAATAAAATTATTTTCGTCAATATACAGTAAATTTAGACTAAAAATGACTTTGGATCCAATCAAAAACTGAAATCTCAATTTTAAGGCAGTTTGCCTGTTGGAAAAGAAGATTTATTGATAAATAAACGGCCGCTTCACGTGGTGTAGATGGCCGAATGGCTAGAGAACAAGTTTGGTATACCGTACACCCGGGTTCGATTCCTGCAAGCTTCGTTTACGGTCTGTACGCCTCAAAGATTCTACGCGTCGAAATGGTTCAAAAACGGTAAAAATTGTTTTGAAACCATTTTAAAATGGTTATAAAACCGTAAACTTTTGTATTTACGGCTTTTTAACCAAGCTGATTGGAAATCGTTAGGTCCCGTAAAGATAGAAAAATGTTCCAAACCGTAAATTTAACGGTGAATCAGATGGACAGACTGCTGCCGGTCAGTTTAACCGTGATTTCATGATGAAATATCTAACAGTGTAGGGATTTATTACTAAATTAATTTTATTACTAAATTGCTCGTTTTTACTCTTGTTTTGGCAGTAAGTTATAAATAATTCAAAAACAGAACCAGTACTCAATATACAGTATTATTGTATACATTTTATGGTAAGTGGGGGGCGCGATGAAAATTATGATAGAAAATTGGGCCGCGAATACTGAAAGTTTGAGAAACGCTGTTTTAACCCTTTGTTGCATATGTTGACATTTTATTAAGCTTTTATGTTTGGCATAAAGAAAAGCTAAGAAAAAGGTTTCATATTTAATCGATAAAAATATGTACTTGTGGCCACAATAATTACTCAATAAATATGAGTCCGTGGAGGCCTAGTGGTTAGGACCAGACGATTAGAACCGAACCGGAAGAATGGATGTTCGATACCCGACCCGCTGAAGACCCACCATGTACACTTGGGGATACGTCCATGTAAAATCCGGGGACCCAGAAGTCTTGAGGCAATTCCGAGGGTACCGGAGGGTGGAGAATTGCTCTTCCCTTCTTTCTTAGGTCGAAAGAGGAAGGTGGCGTACTTGTGGTGACGTCATCTGGTGTGATCCAAACATATATTGAGCCAATTAGCTCAAACAAAACTGATTCTGGTATCATATTAGGATACCAGTTTATGAAACACCGGATCTGGTATGATAGTAGATCTAGTAGGGTACTGGTTCCAGTATAATAAAGAAAATTTACACAAGTTTTTGGAGCAACCGGTTCCGTTGTGATAGTGGGTCCAATATAATTCTGGATCCGCTATCATACCAGAACCGGTTGTTCCAAAAACCGGTTTTTTTTATACCAGGATATTTTTCCAATAGGGAAGTCGTACTTCCACCGTTGTGGTGCTCATCTATAAACGGAAGGCGCTCCCTTACGGCCTTAATTCCTGGTCGTTCTGCGAAGAGGAGCTTGGATACCCAAGTGGCATTAGAAACATATCACTTAATATGTATTGCTGGAACCAAAAGTACGAAGTAAACATTTATGATGAGCGATCGCTCTAAGTATACATCGCATAATTAAATTGCTAATGCTCTTATTAATGAAAACTGTCGCTTTCAAACTTACTTCACTAGATGGTAGTACAAACTTATTCACTACTATCTTCGTCTCAAAAAAAAAAAGAAATAACTTTTTTTGGCTGTTTTAATTTTTGAAGTCTTTTCCATTTCAAAACTTGCAACGAGAACATACCCGACTGATAAACTTCTGAGGGGGTTCCTTTTTTACGTTTCGGAACATCTGCACATTCTTGCCAGTTAGCGAAGCCCCTTCAACCTGAAATTTTTCAATGCTAAACCGACAACATGTAGACAAAGCATTCAGTGATGCCTGAAAACTTAAAATCGTACTTGTTCCACCATCTTTTAAGGAAAATGGGTAATGCATCTTTTCCAGGAACGAACGCCCGACAACATGTAGACAAAGCTTTCAGTGATGCCTGAAAACTTAAAATCGTACTTGTACCACCATCTTTTAAGGAAAATGGGTAATGCATCTTTTCCATGAACGAACGCCCGACAACATGTAGACAGAGCTTTCAGTGATGCCTGAAAACTTAAAATCGTACTTGTACCGCCATCTTTTAAGGAAAATGGGTAATGCATCTTTTCCATGAACGAACGCCCGACAACATGTAGACAAAGCTTTCAGTGATGCCTGAAAACTTAAAATCGTACTTGTACCACCATCTTTTAAGGAAAATGGGTAATGCATCTTTTCCATGAACGAACGCCCGACAACATGTAAACAAAGCTTTCAGTGATGCCTGAAAACTTAAAATCGTACTTGTACCACCATCTTTTAAGGAAAATGGGTAATGCATCTTTTCCATGAACGAACGCAATCTTTCGTTTCCTTCATTTATTACATACGGCGATCCAGAAAATTAAATTTTACTTAATGTTTAACCCGTGTGATCCTGTAAGCTCGAGCTTAAAGGGTTACAAATCGTTCGACAATTTTGAAACTCCATGGGATACAGGATGAAAAATGTCAGTGGGTAACAATGATTTTTAGGGATCATATGACATTTATGAGATGTTCCATGTGTAACATCGCACCTGTTTGTATTTTTTAATTTCTAACTTATTTTTTTAACCGACTTCAAAAAAGAAGGAGGTTATACATTCATATTGTATGCATGTCGTTTTTTTTGTTTGTTTGTCCACTCATAACTTCTTACCGGATGAACCGATTTTCATGAAATTTTTTTTAATCGTTCGAGGGTGGTTTCCCATAGGTCCCCTACTTTGGTTTGACCATATTCGATAATTAGAAAAAAAGTTATGGCCAGAAATGTAGTTTTTTTTTTTTTTTTTGGTTTTTCATCCATAACTTTTGACCAAATGAACCGATTTTGATGATTTTTTCTTTAATCAATAGAGGGTCGTCTAACTCTAATATTGCAAACTAATTTGACTACATTTGTTTTTTAGAAAAACGTTACGGGTGAAAAATGAGTATTTTTTATTTTAATTGGAAAGGCTAGGCTCGATTTGTCTTTGTTGGGAAAGTTGTTAATAAATATAAAAATCATTGTTAAAAACATGTTTGTTGCCATGGGCTATAATATTAAAAGAAATTAGAGCAAGAGTTTGACTGTAGGCTTCTCTGTGGAAAAATTAATCCAATGTGTTTGTTTGCTAAAATTGACTTCAAAACGAAATTTATCAAATTATTAGTTTTTAGTGCCATTCATTCAAAGAAGTTTTGCCATTTGATATGGATTTTTAAAAAATAGAGTATTTATATAGAAAATGTATTCACACTAGAAAGAATAAAATAAAATAATTTTTATAAAAAAACAGAACCGACTTCAAATTATAAATTGCGCTAAAAAGTGAAAAATAAATTCATTCTTTAAAAAAGATCGATGTGACTTTTAAACGTAGTCTTAGAAGTCGGTGCAAAATTATGAGTCTAAATACCATTATATTATTTGCTACTTCATATTGGAATTGTTTCTAATTCTGCGAAAATATATATATTTGTAATTGGATTCATCATTACAAAAGATTTTGTCTATCCTAATTTTGCACCGACTTCTAAAACTATGTTTAAAAGTCACATCGATGTTGTTTAAAGAATGAATTTATTTTTCACTTTTTAGCGCAAGTTATAATTTGAAGTCGGTTCTGTTTTTTTTATAAAAATTATTTTATTTAAATATATACAGTGAAACCTGTGTAAGTTGACCACTTGCAGTGCAACACTTTAAAGGTCAACTTATAGAGGGTGAAGGGCTAATTCCGTTCCTGACAAAAGTGATCAACTTAGAGAGGTGGTCAACTTTACAGGTTTTACTGTATGTGTTACTACTGTATGTGTATTCTCATTTCCAGTAAATAATTGTATGTTTTTTTTAACATAAAGAGGAACGTTTTGTTGTATTGCTTTTACAATGCAAATGAAATATTCACATTTATTTTAAAGAAATATCAACCGATTCTTTTAAGGTTTCTGAACTATTGTAATTATTAATCTGTCCACTTGAAAACGCCTTGTATTTGTATTTAGTTGACAAAGACCATAACTTACAATTATCAATTTTGTCTTAATTTTGATAGTCTAAAAAATGTATTTTTTATAGCACAAAAAATAACTTTTCTTGTACTTTATGGATGATGCAATATTTTTAACAACATTTTCGTAACTTCAGTAAAACCCCTTCTAGCGGACAGTTTTTTTTCCCGGAAACGAAACATAGGTCCTAATGTATTAAAAACTTCTCTCTAACGGACACTATTTTGGGAGAGTCCATGTTCGCAGTGCTTATTTAGGAGCGTTCGTTGATAGTCTCGAACATTCATATCTCTGATTGGGGACACTATGAGCGGAGCAAAAAAATAAATAAATTGTAAAAAAATTCAGAGAGGGTTAAACATCAGGATGTTAAAGTTTGAAGAAAATTATATGAGTTGTTGAGAAAATAAACTAATTTAAACATTACTCAATAATTTCATTTACCACCGTGTAAATTTATAAAAGTTTTAAGTCCTATATATATATATATATATATATATATGTAGTTGAACTTGGTTATAGCGACAACTTTCTTTGTAACGTCAAGAATTTCCAGTCCCTTCATTTGTCCATCAATAGTAATAGTGATTGCTTATAGCGTCACTTGGCTATAGCGTCATAAATATTGCGGTCTCTTGAATGGCGCTATAGCAGAGTTTTACTGTATATATATATAGGATTTCAAAATTTAAAACAACTTTTTAAGGAAGTGAAAAAAATACTAATCACTTAAAGATGTGCAAAGTATCAGACATTTAAGCAAAGCAAATATATAAGTGCATAAAAAACGTGTAAGGGAATGAAAATGTAAAAAAAGCAAACAATAAAATGAGACAGGATTCATCAGTGTTTGTTCCATGGGTGATTCTGAGCAAAAAAAAGGAAAAAAAATGAAATTCTGAACTTAATATGAAATTTTTGGAAAAAGTATCGTATGCATTACGATTTTAAAATAAAAATTATGTACTTAGGTGACCATTTAAGGTAGCATATGTTAAAATAGCTTCTAACTTTTGAACAATTCAAATATAATATTTATAGGATACAAAAGGATTATGTGCAAGGCACGCTAATTTTCAGCGAAACACGTGTTCGATGTTGGCATGCTTCTTTCCAAAATACAAGTTTTTACTTATACCTTATACAGGGAGCACTTTGGAGTCTTCAAAATAGTGAAAAAAGTGACCACAGCTTTAAAAAAAGTGACAAAAATAGTGACCATTAAAATGCAAACTTTTGTGTGTGTGTTTTTATTTAAACCAAATATAACTTGAAAAAGAGCAGTTTTGACATCTTTGAAAACTAAACCTGAATAAATAAAGCTTTTACCGAACTTAAAAAAAAAAAAAAAATCATAGCCTATTCAAAAATAAGAATGTTTATACTTGTATATGCTCATAAATACCTTTTTCAAAACCCATAAATGGCTAAGAGTGAGAGACAAAAGTATTTTTTTTTTTTAAATTAATTTCTTTCTCAAATTGTTACTTTTTTAATAATATAAATGAATAAATTTTTATTCAAATCGGCAGAAATTTCAATTTTTAATTTAATTTCAACATTGAATAAAATGCATTTTTCAAATGCTACTTTTTAACTATTTTTATACTTGTTCAAGGATTAGAAAATTTCACTTGAAATTAATCTAAATTTGATATATTATCAAAATTATTCAGACTGAAAATACTGTGTACTTCTGTATCATCATAGGAAACAAACCGTTTGATTATTCGATACTGTTTTTGTAACAGAATCCAAGAAAAAAAATCCCTGACAATTCTCTGAGCGCCAAAAAGTTCCCTGATTTTATAATTTTATTTGTGATACTTACACGGTATCACTGTCATACATGACTGTATGAGTAGCCCAATCAGAAAAATTCTTTACGGAGGGGTTCACTATTTTCTTCCCACCTGAACTTTGTGCAATTCCTTTTTCTTGGGGGGGGGGGGGGGGTGGAAAAAAAAGTGAGCATATTGTAATTTTCTGAGCAATATACTCTGACACTGCTGAAAATTTTTCAAGTTCAAATCTAAAGTTTTTTTTAAGAATTTAGATTCCCCCTTCCCCTCCATCATTATTGAATGATTTCTTAATAAAAATATAACCTTATTTTCTCAAGATGCGCATTGTCTTTTGTTGATTAAAAAAAAATATTCGCTGATATTTGGGGAAACTTTTAAACTCCTCTGATTATTTCCTGGTATTTTTTTAGAGCATAAAGATTTCCTGAGAAATCCCTGATTGAGCTCCAAAAATTTTCTTTTATGATTATGACAGTTAGTTGGGGAGTGGGGTGGGAATGAAAGAAAAGAGAAATTAAGGACATTTTCTGAATGCTGTAATCTGCAACTGCTAAAAATTTTTAGTATGGTTTTTTTTTTCTAATTTTAAATATAGCTTTATTTTCTCAGGATTTGCTCTTCTAGAGTAAAAAAATAATTTAAAACAATTCAAATCATCATTCTAGATGGGGAGAGGCCTCCCCTTCTGGTTGCACCACTTATCACGGGGCTGGCGCCATGCCGAATTTCGGTATCCGACCAAAAATGGCGGCAATGCAAAATTAATGTTTTCTTAACTCATAGACAGAAAAAGTAACTTTTTTTGTTAGCTCTGGCAGAGAAAGGGCGTTTTTAACCATAGGAACAATAATTTTCCCTAATTGAAACAAAATATTTTTAAAAAAGTGAAAATAGTGACCATTTTTTTAAAAAGGGACCAATCCAAAAAGTGAAAAGCGCGAGTCACTTTTTTCACCAAAAGTCACTTTTAGTGAAAAAAGAGACTCGCGCTGACCCCTGCTTGTATAAATTAAGATAATTTAATTAAAATATTGTAGACCTTTAAGAGTTTATGCAAATTTGTCGCCGGTTTCACAATGCAACTGAAAGAAAATCTGGCAATAACGAATTTTGATTAATGCGTGATCGATGGTGGAGGCATGGGGCGGCAGTAGCTAAAAATCTCATCTCACACAGTAAAAGATGCAATGAACGGTTGCAAAGCGATAATATTGGTTGCCAACAATTTTGCTCCTAAATGAAAATGTTAAGCTTAGTTTTAAAACATTGTTCAATTATTAGGAACGATTAAAAAAACGGGAGAAATAAGCTAAAAAAACGGAAGATCGAGAGGTTGGCCGAAAAGCGGTAGTCCAGTTTAATAACTGGGATAGTTGGCAACTCTCCACCGTTAAACAAATCTTAGGATTGATTGAAAAAAAATAATTCGGAATTGAAAACAAATTGAAAATTCGTAAAACCGAAATAATTTTAATTTTCGGATCAAGGTCTCAAAGCTTTTTGGAAATTTTGGATCAGAATCACCCCTGGTTCGTTCGTCTGAAAAAATGCGAAGGCGCAAATGATTCGCACAATTTAAGAAAAACAAAATCCTATAACTAGAGTAGTAGTGGGCGACAGCACCATCTGCGAAAAAGTTAGAGTCCAAATTTTAAGGGGAAGAAAAAATATTAAAATCACCTCCATTAGAACAACAAAAAAAAAAAAATTGTACAACAGTTAATATTAGGGTTTTGTCCATGCCACGTTGAAGAGCGTCACACCAGCAGACCCCTTACCCAAAATAAAATAAACAAATAACTCTAACTAGAAATTCCTGGCAATTCCAGTCGAACCAGACTAATAATGCCACTACGGCTTCCTAGGCGACTTCGGTGCTCACGCCTATATTTCTAAATCGAACCCAGAATTCGATAAAATAAAACCCGCATTTCATGTAAGTACAAAGAAAAACAACGTGAAAAGCACAAATTTAGATTAAAATTAACGCAACTAACGGCTGTGGCTTTGGATCGTGGTTATTCTCCTAAGGTCGTCGATTCTATTTATAACAGGTTAATTAAGCCTTCACCTTCTGGCAATGTTTCTAAGTGCAAGCCTGCTTATACTATTATTTTACCTTTTTATCCAAAAATCAGTCAGCAAATTGCTAAAATATTGAAGAAGTTTGGGTTTGATACTGCATTTTCCCCTGTGAATAAAATAAAATTTACAAATTTGAAGTATCCCATTGATTTGCACAGCAACTGGGGTATTTATAGTATTTCTTGCAAATGTGGTCTGTTTTACATAGGTCAGACTAAACGTGCCTTAAAGCACCGTCTGAAAGAACATGAAAATTATGTTAAGCGTAAAGAACTTGCACGTTCTTCCATTGCCCAGCATTGTTGGACTTTAAATCATTGTTTTGAATTTTCTTCTGCTAGAATTATCAGCAAATGCTCTTCTGTCTATGAACTTGATTTTTGGGAAGCTTATCACATTTGGAAAAATTCTCATTCTGTAGTAAATGATTTTTCCCGCACTCCATATTTTCCTGACATTTGGAAACAATTTTTATAATTTTTATAATTTTTCTCTCCCTTTTTGGTTTTCTCCTGCAATTTACATATTCGTTTCCCGCCTTTTCCTTCGGGATCTGTTCCCGCCTTGTTCCTGGCCTCTGATTGGTCAATCGCTAATCCGACACATTTGGTATAAATACCGGTGTCTCTCTGGCTTTTTGACTTGTTCACTCACAGCTTCCATGCTTGTGTGTTGAGCGTTTCTTCTTTTATGCACTGATGAAGAGGCTCCATTTGTAGCTTCGAAATAGCTATTTGCGTTAATTTTAATCTAAATTTGTGCTTTTCACGTTGTTTTTCTTTGTACTTACATTTTTGCACAAAGTATTTTGATCATTTTGTCTTATACCGCATTTCATGTACTGCTATTTTCTGTACATAGGACTATATTTAAATCAAATAATGATACCAATAAATGTTCGACATTTATTTAAAAAACAAAACAAATGCAATCATACCTACAAACAATTGCAATCAATACAACTATATCAATAAAAATAGAATAGCAAATAAATAATAAAGGATAAATTTGTCCAAGAAAAAATAAACAAATAATATGTTAAATGCAACAAATTAAAATATAAAATTTTCTTTACGCTTGAATGTTGTATATTCACTTTTCATAGAAAGTCCGCAAAGAGGAAATCGTGAAGAAAGAATTAAACAGTGGTTAGAGGGGAAGTTTCGTATAAATGTTCTCCCAGGTGATAATCTTAACAAATTCATTGATGTTGTCAAGAAACTCACGAAAGTATGAACGAAGAAGTGAGAATTCTCATTGCTGAAAATGACTTCTTATTTCAGTCATCGTGTAGAAAGCCAGCAAAGAGAAAATCACGAGAGAGGAGTTAAACAGTTGTTCGAAGTTTCGTATAAAAGTTCTTCCAGGTGATGATCTTAACAAAGTTCCATTGCAGTTGTCGAGGAACTCACCAAAGTATGATTGAAGAAGTGAACATTTTCATTACTGACTTCTTATTTCAGTCATCGTGTTCCGTTTGCATAAGTGGAAATTGAGCGTTTCCTCTTGTTACAATTGGGATTTATCTTCTAGGAAGACTTTACATAATGCAACTGCTCCGGTTATTCCAGCAACACCCAAATTGGTGGATACAGCCAGTCCAGCAGCTCCTACACTCTGAAGTGCAGCAAAACTACATCCTGCGGAGATAGAGACCCCTAAGGTAGCCTGGTAATTTGCGGCTATTGTACCAGCGTTGACTCTGCCGGAAGAGAATTGAATCATAAGTTTCACAGCCGGCGGGAATTGGATTTATCTTCGTGGAATACTTGATAGCAAGCCGCTGCTCCACTCGTTCCGCAACGCTCAATTTGGTGGATGCGGCCAGTCCAGCAGCTCCTACACTCTGAAGTTTAGCAAAATTACTTCCGGCAGCGATTGTTCCACCCAACGTAGCCTGGTACTCAGCTGCCATAGTACCAGCTTTTACTCCGCCAGCCGTGAATCCAATCAGTGGTACTGCAACTGCTGCACCCCCTAAATTAAGTCCAGGTGTTCCTGCTGTGTACAAGGCGGTTTCTAAAGGGAAGTAAAATAATATACAGTACGTATACAAATATTATATGTATAATTATAACTGTTATACAAAGTGGTTATAATAAATTTACTAATTGTTTAGACCAGTGTTTCCCAAAGTGTGGTAAGCATACCCCAGGTGGTACGGGAAAACGGAGAAAAATATATGAGTTATGAAGCAAAGAAATCTGCAGTAAGAAAATACTAGTGCACATTTTTACCAATTTTTCTTATTGCAGATTTCTTTTCCCGTGGTCCATATAATGTATATACTAAGTTTCAACTATGAGAAAGTGCTCTACATCTACACAGGTCTCCACAGGATGGCTCTGACAGTAGAGGGTAATCACCCAGTACATAAAATAAATGGCTTCAAATCACATCGAAGTTCTTCTACTTCTTACAAAAAAGTTAAGAAAAAATGTCGATTTTATAAATTCCAATTTCATATCAAAATGATCATCATTAGCCACAATATTCAATTTTGAAAACCTATGCATTATTAGGAATAATTATATGTTTACTTAAAATAGCTTTTAACGTTCATTTTCAATGCTTCACTTTCACATAACAGGCCCACCATTTTGAATTTTTCCGGACGCGGTGGGGGCCCAAAGGGTATATTCTCCTTGTATATTACACTAAAAAAAACATCAGAACATACATGCACATTCATAAAGTATATTGCTCTCAAAGCCAGGGAGAGTGGCAATTACCTCTCCTGACCCTCCCTTCCCTAAATCACGGATCTGCTTCATGATCTTCTTACTCAATACCTTCTTTAATATTATTCTTATTATTACTACTACTAATAATAATAAAGCAGCAATTATGTCTGTGTATGTGGCTGTGACCGGCATAGGTAGAGGGCAAAACTAGGATATTTAACTAGTGGCCTGTAAATTGCAAAATTTTGTGAAATACGTAATGCGATGGGAAATTGAAAAAGCACGTTGATTTTGAACCTAGCAGTGTCAATAGAGACAGATTTTGTACTGGCCACTTTTTTTGTAGCAGTGGCCACTTTTACCAGTGAAAAATGCACAACGGTGATTTAAACTTTTTTGTATCAATTAGTAATATAAAATTAAATAACCTAACTAAATGTGCTAATATTTATACAATTAAATACTTAAGTTATCGAAGTATAATTATAAAATTAAAAAAAATAAGTTTTTTTAAATGAACACACAAGGGTTACTACAATCTTGCTTTGATTTTCAGGAAAAATATTTTCTCTTTTCTCTAAATTATTAAAAACTATTGTGCATACATTAAGTTATGCAAAAATGAAAGATCATTGTACAAAATATTGTTTACCACACTGAAACAGTTGATAAAAACTTAGCGCAGTTTGATTTTAATATTAAGGGATTTTTGCAAATACTTATCGAAAATGAAATTATCTATTAATATATAATTTATGCACAAAGTTTAATCACAGAAAACTATGATAGAAACGATAAATATGGCCTATGGTTTTTCGGGAGGGGTGCGGGATGGTACGGAAATGAAACTGATTTCAAACTTTTTGTGAAATACGTAATAAGATGGGAAAGTGAAAGCATATTGTTTTTGAACCTAGCAGTGTACTTCTTAGCAATTTTTAAGGGGAGAAAAAAGTGGCGATTATTGAAAGCGATTTCGCGGGGATTCAGAACATTGAAATATTGTATAGAATGTGATGTTTTGTGTTCATCTTTGTGTTATTTTGAATGTGAGTATTTCCCATGTTTGAGGGGGAGGGGGGGAGCGGGCTGCAAATAAATAAATTATTGATGATAATTGGTCATGACTGTTTTACAAGATTGATTCACAGACGGACATTACACTAAAATAATGTGCTGATGTAACCGCTATATCACATAAGATATACTGGCGAACCCAACTGGTCTTTTCAGTTTTTAAAACAGGTGTGGCCGGGCGGTTACTGCTAGTGTTAAATATAATGATTCCTTTAAATCTTTCCCTTAGTAAGGAACTAATCAAATTAGACATTTAAATTAATTTACGAGCAGTCGATTCATCTATGTTGTTAAAAAAAATATGGGATTCCGATCATAATTTTGAAACAAATTTAATTCTCAGCATATTTCTTTATAGAGATGACTTGGAGAAGACTTTACTTGCAAGCAAGACTATTTTCAGGAGCTTTCAAAGCTTGTCAGTAGTCGGGTATATAAGCCAGTTTCATGCCCTTAACTAAAAAAATTCTGGATAAAAATTTCAGACATTCAATCAACAGTAAGAACCAGTACTTTATTAGTATACTAGCTGCGACGCCCGGCGTTGCACGGTCATATTTTTCAAATGCAGCGATGCATCATCAAAATGATAGAAACGTTGATTATTATTTTTTAATTTGTTTAACAATGGCAACTGCAACAATTGTTGAAACGATGCAACATTGCAAATAAAATAAAACGGTCATCATCAGGGTCAAATAAAATTAAAGTTAATTACAGTGAAAAAATAATTTCAAACTACAGCGAAAAACGCTTATAACTTCTTTTCTAGTTAATTTAGAGGCTTCCAATTTTATCACGAATTACAGAACTTTTTCTAGGATATTTTTTTACACGCTTTTCAATGGTATCAAGCTCGAAAGGATGCAATAATCTCATTCGATAAAAAAAAAAATGACTATTTTATGCAATTTTCGGAACTCCGCTCCAATTGGTCTTAGCGTGATGATATATAGCCTATAGCCTTCCTTAATAAATGAGCTATTTAACACTGAAAGAATTTTTCAAATCGGACCAGTAGTTCATTCAAACAAACAAACACTATAATATTAGTATAGATTACTTATTGAAATTAAGGTTGCAAACAAGTCAGTGTATTTAAATAAATTTGGGTTGGTTTTAATCTTTATTCAGTGTCGAGTCATACAGCTCTATCACAATAAAAAAGTTGTTGGAAAAAATAGAACCGACTTCAAACCATAAATTGCGCTAAAAAGTAAAAAAGAAAATTATTCTTTAAACAACTTCGATACGACTTTTAAACATAATTTTTGAAGTCTGTGCAAAATTATGACAGTCTAATTATAATTACGCCATGCGTTATTTTACATTGAAACTGTTTCAAACTCTACGCCATTTATATTTGTAATTGGTTCATAGTTACAAAAGGAATCATGCATCGAAATCCATCATAATTTTGCACCGACTTCAGAAAATATGTTTAAAAGTCATATCGAAGTTGTTTAAAGAATAATTTTATTTTTTACTTTTTAGCGCAATTTATAGTTTGAAGTCGGTTCTATTTTTTCCAAAAACTATTTTATTTTATTCTTTTTAGTGTAAATACATTTTTATATAAATACTCTATTTTTAAAACATACATATCGAAGGGGAAACCTTCTTTGAGAGAATGACAATAAATATTAACCGTTTGTATAAATTTCGTTTTGAAATCGATTTTAAAGGGTCACTAGAGCAAGCAAACTGATTTGATTTAATTTCTTCTCTCGAGAAGCCTTCAGTTTATTTCTTGCTATAATTGCTTTTAATATTTCACCTTATTGCCAACAAACTCTTTTTCAACAATGAGTTTCATGTTTATTAACAATTTTCCCAACAAAGAAAAATTAAGAATAGCCTTTCCAATTAAAATGAAAAAATACTTATTTTCCACATATAACGTTTTTTCTAAAAAAAACAGATGTAGTCAAATTGATGTGAGATATTTGAGCTAGACGACCCTCTATCGATCAAAGAAAAAATAATTAAAATCGGTTCATTTAGTCAAAAGTTAAGGATGGAAAAGCAGAAAAAATGCCACATTCAGGCCATAACCTTTTTTCTAACTATCGAATACGGCCAAACCAAGGTATGGGACCTATGGGAAACAACCCTCGATTGATTAAAAAAAAAAAATCACGAAAATCGGTTCATCCGGTAAGAAGTTATGAGTGGACAAACAAATAAAAAAAAAAAAAAAACAAAAAAAAAAACGACATACATACAATATGAACAATATGAATGTATAACCTCCTTCCTTTGTGAAGTCGGTTAAAAAAAGAGCTCTGACTGGTAGAATGTCAAGAAGAATCCATTCATGTATATGGGAGGAAAAGCTTGTTTAAGGAATGTGGCGTTTATTTCTGTTCTCATTTTAGTTCGCTTAGCATACTTCATTTCATCCGAACGGATGCTATATGCTCGTTTATAAGTTTACTTGCTTTCAAGAAACAGAGAAGCAAAGTTCTGATTCGCGTGCTAATAAACGCATGTGTGAAACAAACTCCCCTAAAACTGGAATGGAATCTTCCTTTCTGCTATGCGTAGAAGCGTCCAAGTGTCGGAACTTCATGGTCGAACCGTACTTGTTCTGTACATTATTCCAAATTTCCAGGACTTTCAAGGCCTTGAAAAAAAAAAAAAATGTAATTCAAGGACTTTCAAGGTTTTCCAGGACGCGTACGCACCCTGTTTACAGTATGTTTGGCAACTGAATGATTAGGAATCTTTCTTCCTTTCTTTGCAAGACTTTTTATTACAATTGTGTTTATAGTATTTTGCAAAGACTCATTAAAATAAGAAAATTTATTTGTTTACAGCTGACACATCATCACAACGCCTCCAAAATCCGCTATGTGCATTAGTAAAAATTATTCTGAAAGAAAAAAAAATACGTTATCAGTTTGAATTTTAAATTGAAAAGTTAGGCTCCAATATAATTTCACAGGGTTTAGTACAATGAATTAGCTTTGATTTATTTTCAAAATATTAAACTTTCACATTTTACTGCAAATAGCAGGTTTTAGCTGAGTGTGTCTTCGTAAACACAGCAAAATGAGCAACGGTGAGTCAGGGGAAACGAACTGAATTCGTACTGCAGGTAGAAACGTTATTTTTAGTTCATTTGATGAGATATTTTTCTAAAGTTTTTGAATTGGTTTTAAGAACGTAGTATAATTAAAAAGAATGAAATTATTGAACTTTCAAGAATAAAGAGTTTTGAAATAAGTGTAAGCATTTCATCTTTGAAGATACTTTTAATGCAATTATTCAACATTGGTTACGAAAGTTGAATGAGTTTATTTATAATGTTTATGTCAAAAAAAAAAAGAAATAAAGAGAAGAAAATTATACTTACTTGCATTTTGTTTATAAAGTTCGTCATATGCAAGAATGAAACAATTTTAGGAATTCTATAAAAATAACTGAAATTTATAAAACAATTATGATATAGGCTTGATACACACAGACGATCTGCTTGCGTATGTGAGTCGGCTCATTTAACACAATGTACAACTGCACTGGATGCAATGTACAACTGTCATGCCGTTCATGTAAGTCGGCTTTAACTTAATGTACTACGACTGCATCAGGACTGTCGTGCCTGACCGCAAGCGCATCGTCTGTATGCATCCAGCCATATACAGCATGCCAAAGTAAAATTCCGTTTGAATTTTAAACCATAAATCACAGTGAAATACATAAAAAATCACCTCTAGCAGCTGAACCTCTTCCACTAGCAACATTTCCGCCTGCCGTAACTTTGGAAGCAAGACCGGAATACATTTTCCCACCCACATTGCCAGCCTGGTATGCAGATGCCACTGCATTCTCTCCTACTACACAGGGAGCGGCGCCCACAATCTTTATCATGGGAAAGGCGGCATCTAAAAAAAGTAAATATTAACAATATAGTGAAACCCACTTAAAGAGGCTCGGTTTTTTTACATGAACATTATGTTACATTTCACCATCCCTGAAAGCACACATGCGGATCCGGACAGAAGGTCCAAAACCAAAAAGTCCTCGGACATAAGGTCAACGGAAAGAAAGGCCGGTTTTTTGGACAGGCAGGACATAAGGTCCAGTTTTCTGGGCAGAGGGGACATAAGGTCCGGATTTTGAAGTGCGAGTTTTATGGAACCTTTTTATACCTTCTATACGACATTCCCCCAAAAGACGGGCTCCAGAAATTAACGTTGTGTAGAACCTACGAATGTAATATCGGGGCAACGGGTTCTGTAGGGATTGAGTCTGCCGTTTGCTTAAGAACAAAGTCTTAAATTATTTATCTTATGATTCCAAATATTTCCCTATTTCTGTAATGTTATGTTTATTCTTTTAAAACGGCTATTTTCCGAGTTTTTCCCGCTTAAGAAGTTCGCGTCTTATTTAAAATTTAAAGTGTGTCAGGGCTACGTTTAGGCAATCAGCATGGAATACGTTTCCAACTACAAAGAGTGACCAACTGGCAAGTCAAACGGAATACCCAGTGAATACATTTCAGATAAGTTGTTTTACAACAATGGTGTTTCTCGCAAATTTAATTAAACGGAGTTAAGTTAATTTCACCGCAGAACAATTAATTAGTCACCGAATGTGAATTTTTATCTTCTTGATTTACTGTTATGCTGATAGCAGGTTTTTAACTTGTGTACCACAAAGCAAATCGAGGTGGAAATTCCACAAAATTAAAGCAAATAAGCTCTGCAGGGTACGTAGAGTGTAGTAGTGTGCGTGTGATATGCAAATAATTAGAATTTCAGAGTGATTGAGCATGCGTGGACTGCGTAGCGCTAGGTTACAGGCTAAATTTGTGTGTAAATAGAAGTCACTCACTATGAAAATTAAGGACTTTTAAAGAAGAATTTTAAAAGATTATAAGGACCTGAAAAATATACTGTACGATCCTAATGCACACGTAAGTTTAG
This sequence comes from Octonoba sinensis, assembly GCA_038502835.1. Classification (NCBI taxonomy): domain Eukaryota; kingdom Metazoa; phylum Arthropoda; class Arachnida; order Araneae; family Uloboridae; genus Octonoba; species Octonoba sinensis. Next base: position 28,190,295 of record CM076603.1, read on the forward strand.
GTTGCTAATCAAATGCTGTAAGTCTGAAGTAAATACAGATTACACAGCAAAAAGTTTAGATCATCATGAAGCGTGATGTGGGAAGAAGATCGGAAGAAGCAAAAATCGGTGAAGTTTTGGCACAAATCCAGAGATAATGTCATTTTTGTCATAAGAAATAGAGTCCGTTGCCCTCCTGAGGTTTCTAATAAAAGCGAGAGGAAGATATAGTAGTTAGAATAGGCTGATGGCTGTGGAAACTAAGGACTTTGATGTAAAAATTAAGTACTTTTACGGGCCTTAATTTTTCAAATGAAAATTAGGGAGTTTTTAGATTCAGAGCCGCAAAATATGTTGTGGGGGAGGGGAATCTCGATTTTTTTCTCCCCCGAGCTTAAAATCTTTTATGATGTAGCACACTATTCATTGCCGACTTGTGTTCGGTATTTTTTTCGTATTCTACCCTTACTTCTTGACATGAAACCAGGGTTCGTAAATATCATGATAATTTCGAAAATATCAAAAATATCCGATATTTTGATATATATCCGATATTTTTGATATATATCCGATATTTCAAAACTGTGAACTTATTGCTAATGGTAAATATTTTCAGATTTATTTAATACAACTTACACACCAATACATATTACACATCATATAAAAGATTATTCTAACATAAAATTGTACTAAACTTTACATATATAATTATTATAATAAAAATATTATTTTCTTTTATAAGCATTTATAATAAGATTTAAAGTTAAAGATCTTCTCTTTCAAAATATAAATTATAAAACAATATCAGAATATTTTATTTCTTAAAAACTTTAAATGAAAGTGTTAGTTTGTCCGCTTTCTAAGTTCCTAGCCTGTTGCGCAATTTAGATTGCACCATACTAAAGCTAGAGAAAATTCTAACGGTGTTGTAGTTTGGTGAATCAGTAAACAGTTAATTAACAAAGTAAAACAATTTTGCTTTTAGAGGCTGTTCAATTTTAATACAATCCCACCAAATCAATGGTTCTACAGTTAAGACTTCATCTTCAAATCTATACAAGGGAAAAGGAAGTTTTTTTCTATAAAAGTCAGTGGTAAAGGCAAAAGTTTGCATTTATTTAGAAACTATAGTTTAATTTTCAATAGCAATGGAAAATTTAAAGTTCTAACTTTTAGACGAAAAATCTGATGCATAATCAGATGTGCTTCATATAAATGGGAATATCAAAAATATCAAGAATCCCGATATTTTAAAAATAAATATTGGATATATATCGATTAACCCTGCATGGAACAATCATGTTAAACGAGAAAAACTCTCAATTTCTCTGTATTCCTCGAAGAGATTCACGCCAAAAACGAATCAGCACCACGTACCATGAGCGTCCTTGTATGTACCAAATTTCGTTCGGTTCCCTGCCTTACGTTTCGAGTTAAAGTGACCATACAAATCGAGAAAAAACGTTGAATTGCTTCACCGTCAATAAAGCGAATAACGACACTTTAATCAGCACCTGTTTGCATTAAGGTCCGCCTGAATAGGATTTTTTTTGTTTGAATTCTGGATATTAAACTAATGTTTGCTGCAAACATTCGTTTTAGCAGCAACCAAGGATGTGTGGGTATTTAAAATGTTCTTTTTTCTTATTTTAAGGCACTTTTATATTGTATTTTAGTTTCTTTTACACACTCCATTTAGTGATTGTTGTGGCAATTGCCGACTTTAAAAGCCAACAAAAACAATTCTTTAAGTTTAAAAGTGCCGTTGTCAATATTTGCAGCAGATTACAAGTATACACAAAAGTGTCAAAAAGAAAAAAAAGAAAGAAAAGCCGAAATATAAGAAGTTTTAATCTTCTCGCTCTTATTTTAACTATTTATATATATATATTTATTTATTTCATTATTTTATTCATTTATTTATTTACTTACTTTTTTGGGGGGGGGGGGGGGTTGGAGGAAGGATTGACATGAAAATGTGCAAGCAAAAGTTTAAGATTAAATTTTTCAAACTTTTATTGTGTAATTAGTCAACAATAGTTACAAAATGAAAAACAGTTTACTTAAAGACGTTTATGTAATAGAAATATGGGACCGTTCATAAATGATGTCACGCATTTTTCCCACATATTTGACCCCTCCCCCCCCCCCTTTGTCACAAAATGTCACATTGCAACGGACCCCGCTCCCTCCCTTTGTCACGCGTCACTCTATGTTGCATAAGCAGGGATGTCAGACTTATTGTTACCCCTCCCCTCCCCTTGTCACACTTTGTCACAATTTCATGAACCCCCCCTCGAAGCAAGACATCATTTATGAATGATCCCTATCATTTAGATTTGTTTACATAAGAGCGAATATACTTACTTTTAAATTTTTGCACTGATGTCTCTGAAAAAAAAAAGTTTTAAGAGTTTTATAAAACTTATTTTAGTAGAACTAATAATACAATATAAAAAACCTTTGCACAACATAAAAATTCCTAAATAACTTTTAAACATTGATTCATTACACAGAGTAAAATCCCTCCCAGAAAATTTGTATTCGAACGGTGCAAACAAGAGAAAAAAAAACATAAGTTTTCTGGTGTCAATTTTACTAGTTTACTTCGATTCTGTATGCAAGTGCATGTAAGCGACCCTTAGTTAGGCGATATGATTTCGACCAAGTTTCCCAAAGCAAGTTCCTCTTTTCCTGTAGTAGTGCGAAAGAGCTTGCAACAGGGTTAGCATGAATTGGTTAAAGGAGCTTTTCTCTACCAGACCATGGAGGTAGTATTGAGGGGAGATGACACGGCGGTTCACATCAGAGGGATCGGGGTTACCATTTCCTGCCATGTGTCGCTCTTTCGCATCGGCACAAACAAACCGTGTGCTTAATGCTTTTCTACGAGAATTTTTCAAATTTTCATTGCGCATATCTTATTCCGATTTCATGCAATCTTCCAAATAACGGGAAAAACAATTACACCATACTATTGGCAAGTTCTCATTTAAAAACGGTTAACACTAGGTGCAATTTTATTATAGAAAATGCTGGTTTTTGTAACGCATTTTTTCAATGCTCTGAGCGCTTGCTTTTCGATAATTTTGCCGGTTTTCTCATGTATTGTATTAATATTAAACTTATTTTATACATTCTTATTCAGAGTTTGCGCTTCCATGTCTTCTCAAGCATTTTTTAAAAGGTTTTAATAAAGATCTTGAATGCTTTATTAATATATGTACACACACACACACACACACACACATATATATATTATTTATTTATTTATTTACATGTACATTTGATCTGATATCTATTCTATGGTTATATAAGCAATGATATCGCATTGTAATAGAAAGCTCATTAATGTAAATATTTCAAAGAGGACATTTAATTGTTGCGTAACATTTTATTTAAGATAAAGTACATTGTATTTCAAGAAATAAGTAGTTTAAAAAAATATTTGCAGAATTATGCATAAAAACTAGCATCTATAATTCAAAGTATAATTTTAGGAATATCATTTAAAAAAGACAAAATTAAAGTTGAGATTTTTTAATGAAATAATAGTTTCTTTATTTCTGTTCAAAAACACTGAAATGATATAAATAATGACAAGCATTTGCTTAGTGATGAGACAAATAATTCTTGGAATTAAAAATTACAATGATCTATTGGTACAAAAGTTAATATTCATAACAATAAAAAGAGTTTCACACGGGGAGTAAGATCTTTAAAAAATTTCATTACAAAGAAAAATGCTGATCAGTGATTTAAATTTCTGAATGACTGAACACAAATGGGTATGCTCACTAAATTTGAAGCATTTACTGGAAAACTAGGAACTGTGATGCATAAATTTTGGGGAGTTAGTGTATAGGAATGTAAATTTTAGCATCATTGAAACCCAAGGTTGATGAGGGAGAGGCACCCTCCCCCCCCCCCACATTTTTTTTGTATTCAGCGTCAAATTTTAAGACAGTAATATGTAGATATTAATAACAAGATTTCTCAGGAAAAATCCTACTAAGAAAAAAATTCTGGTTGTACTACTAAATAAAACAAGCAATCTCGGTAACAAAGGGCATATGAAATTAGAAAGGCAGATAGAAAGGAGACTGTGTTATATTTAACAGTGCCGGGTCTAGGGGGGGGGGGCCGGGCCCGTGCCCCGGGCAGCACTTCTGGGCAGCAAATTCATTTGTGATGCAAAAAAAAAAAAAAAAGGAAGAAGAAGAAAGAAAAGACAATAAAATAAAAAAAAAGAAAAATATATTTAATATAACTTTTGGAAAGAGAAAATTAAAATCCTAGTTCGGCGCTCCGATTTGATCATTGATCGGCTATTTTGATAAACGATTAAAAACGATTAATAGAATTATTTATTTGTATAAACTATCGGAAACCAAAATTGAGTCATACTGAATATGTTGCGTTGTTGATCAGTCGGCAGGCTCGTCTGTTAGGCAAAAGGGCTCCATATTAAGGCAGTTTTAGGGGGCGGCAAATTTTGCAATGCCAAAAATTTAAATTAAAAAAGTAAAGGTTTTTCCCTCTTCTGATAATGAAATATAAATCATGCTATGCTAACAATATATTAATGGTTTTTCATTTACAAACTTTCAAAGCATTCTTTTGGGAAGGGGCGGAGGGGGGGGGGGGAAGCTTGTGATAGTGAAATATAAATCATGTCATGGTGAAACAATACAGAAGTTCTTCTTTTGCAAATTTTCAAAGCATTCTTTTGGGAACGGGGGGGGGGGGGGGTAAAACTTGTAAGAGTCATTTGAGAAGGCAGACATGGCTCTTTGATACAGGCGTTAGTTGGGGGGGGGGGGGGTCTTTCTCCTGCGTTTAAACAAAAATGCTAATTTCGTTCTGCATTTTGATGAGTATTTTCGTGAGTAAAAGAGTTTTTAAAAAGTTTTTGTATGCCTTTTTTTCCCTTAATATATTTTTGCCGTCCCAAATGCGCCTTAAGGCCTCAAGATGCGCCAGTTTGCATATAAATTTTCCCGAGAAAGAAACCCCTGGACTGTCAGAATTTCATATCGCCAGTTAAGGGGGCCTTTCATATGGCTCTACCCCCTCCCAATGTTGAGCTGAAAGGACCATGCCTGGGAACATTAACGAAAGTTTCATGGATTTATCAATGGCCCCCCAAATAAAAAATCCTTAAAAAAAGGCCAGTACATAAAGGCGATGTGAAATATGACCAATAATTAGATGAAGGGGGGCAGTATATTTAAGTTTGCCCCCCCCCCCCACGGAAAACTCCGGCACTGATATTCTATCGTGTGTAGAGTTAGCATTACAGACAATCTTACTTTCTCACAACATTAACGAACATTACTATTCATATTACAATTAATATACATACATATATTTTTTACTTTTTAAATATGATTTATTTAATTTCATTAAAATTATAAAAATGTTTTCCACATCATCCAAGAGGTACGGTTTATAGAAGCATTACCCCTTTTACAAAATGCAAGGCACCCCAGGAAGTATATATTCCTTCTATATTAAGTTAAAATAATGATCCACAGTAGTTTTTCCAAACATTTCATTGCGTACTGCTATATGTACAGAAGTAATTTCCAATGAGGGGCAGCTCTGGAAAAGTTTAAACGAAATGAATTGGTTGATTTCAAATTTGGAAAAATAGTCAGGGGATATGTCTCGGAAATGCAACTATAGCATTATAAAAACAATAGACATAAAAAGACAACAGAATCAATAAAAGCTACGTGAACGAGCACGAAAATAACGGTCAGTTCAGCAGAAGCTTTGGTCTCCGATCGGCACTTGCATCGGCCCTGCCACGCCCCCTATCGGCACAAACAGAGCTCGGTAGGGTTGCTATTTGGCAGGACGTCACGTGGTACGATGTCATCTCCCCTAGATAATAGCTCCATGTACCAGACCACTACCTGTTAGCCGAGGCTTGCGCACTGGGCGAGGTAGTGGGGACCACGAATTTCACATGCACGTATCCCCAAGTGTACAGCGAGTATCGAACACGAGGCCTTCTAGGTGGAAGTCTGATGTGCTAACCACTAGGCTGCCACGGCATGGTTAAAGGGGCTGGCGCAGGGTTGGCAAGGTTTCGGGACACTACGGTAAAACCATGGTTTTTACCGACCTGTCCAAAACTATTTTTAATGGTTGCATTTGTGAGAAAATATCAAAACCAGAATAAAATGTATTAAAGTAATATTTTATTAATTATTAAAATTTAAGTAAACTTAATAAAACATATGTACACTTATTCAAGTTCAATGTAGTCACATAGAACTTGAATAAGAATAACACTGACTTTAGTGCCATTTCATGTTCTGGCACTAAATTATCAGATTATCACCAATCTACTCTACGAAAATGCTGATGAAGTTTTCTAAAAATTATCAAGTTACGATTTTTTTGTTTATTGTCATAAAAAGAATACATAAAGTTAAAAATGTAAAATAAAAATTTATCCAGTTTAAGAATATAAGAGCCATCATTTTCTCATCAATTTATTATTTTACAATCTAGGACTAAAAAAAAATTTTTGGTAAAACATCATGCAACACATTATCATACAAAAACAATTTTAAAAAGTTTTAAGTTTTTTTTCTTCTAAATATATATAAGCATTTAATAGCAGTTATGAGTCATAAATGGTACTGAAATTAGTTACTTTGGTACTTTCTCTTCACAACGCTACCAAGTCTCACAGAAAGAAGCTTTTATGTAGTAGAAATATCAGCATTTTTTTACTTTTTTCACGTAAATTATTTTTATCAAGTTAACATTTCAGAGAAAAATATGAAAAAAAATGTATTAATTACAACAAATTAATATTTACATTTACACATTAAAAATACTATTGCATTAGATATAAATCGATTAGGTTAGACCCCTTTAGTTTTAGGACAGTTTAAGACACTTTCGAACAGTTTTAGATGGTACCTGTCCTGTCTAAAACTAGTTTCGGACGTCCAAATACCCAAGCCTGGCGTAATTTAAGATTTGAAAACTTAAAAGAAAGTTTTTATACCATTTTGGCATATTTTCAAAATTTTTATCATGCGATTTTGTATTCATTCACATTAGTGTTTATAAAGCAATGTTGCACGTATTTCAGAAACAACTAACAAAAATCATTTCATTATATTTTTTATCACACTGTGATTAAAAAAATAATTCAAAAAGTATACAATCGTCACTGTTTTATCTGCAATCCAGTATCAGAGAAAGAGAAAGATTCCGAGTCTAAAGAGTTGATTAAGGACTTACATAGTATTGAAATCGGCGAATTTCAATGACCTGGTAAAGTTACGCAAAAAGTCGAGAAATTAAAATGACAATAAATTAACTTACCTTAATTCAAGTTAATTAAAACCGTTTTTTTTTTTGTACTGTGATTAAAAAATACGCAATTGACATAGTTTTATCTGCAATGCAGTAACAGAGAAATAGATAGATTCCGAGTCTAAAGAGTTGTTAAGAACTTACATAGTATTGAAATCGACGAATTTCAATGACCTGGTAAAGTTACGCAAAAAGTCGAGAAATTAAAATGACAATAAATTAACTTACCTTAATTCAAGTTAATTAAAACCGTTTTTTTTTTTTTTTTTTTACTGTGATTAAAAAATACGCAATTGACATAGTTTTATCTGCAATGCAGTAACAGAGAAATAGATAGATTTCGAGTCTAAAGAGTTGATTAAGAACTTACATAGTATTGAAATCGGCGAATTTCAATGACCTGGTAAAGTTACGCAAAAAGTCGAGAAATTAAAATGACAATAAATTAACTTACCTTAATTCAAGTTAATTAAAACCGTTTTTTTTTTGTACTGTGATTAAAAAATACGCAATTGACATAGTTTTATCTGCAATGCAGTAACAGAGAAATAGATAGATTCCGAGTCTAAAGAGTTGATTAAGAACTTACATAGTATTGAAATCGACGAATTTCAATGACCTGGTAAAGTTACGCAAAAAGTCGAGAAATTAAAATGACAATAAATTAACTTACCTTAATTCAAGTTAATTAAAACCGTTTTTTTTTTTTTTTGTACTGTGATTAAAAAATACGCAATTGACATAGTTTTATCTGCAATGCAGTAACAGAGAAATAGATAGATTTCGAGTCTAAAGAGTTGATTAAGAACTTACATAGTATTGAAATCGGCGAATTTCAATGACCTGGTAAAGTTACGCAAAAAGGCGAGAAATTAAAATGACAATAAATTAACTTACCTTAATTCAAGTTAATTAAAACCGGTTTTTTTTTTTTGTACTGTGATTAAAAAATACGCAATTGACATAGTTTTATCTGCAATGCAGTAACAGAGAAAGAGAAAGATTCCGAGTCTAAAGAGTTGATTAAGGACTTACATAGTATTGAAATCGGCGAATTTCAATGACCTGGTAAAGTTACGCAAAAAGTCGAGAAATTAAAATGACAATAAATTAACTTACCTTAATTCAAGTTAATTAAAACCGTATTTTTTTTTTTTTTTGTACTGTGATTAAAAAATACGCAATTGACATAGTTTTATCTGCAATGCAGTAACAGAGAAATAGATAGATTCCGAGTCTAAAGAGTTGATTAAGAACTTACATAGTATTGAAATCGGAGAAATTCAATGCTCTGGTAAAGATATACGAAAAGTCAAGAAATTAAAATGACAATTAACTCACATTAATTCATGTTAATTATTATCATAATATTTTTGAAAAAATAATAATTAAAAATATATAACAATTGTCATAGCTTTATCTGCAATGCAGCATCAGGGAAAGAGAAGGATTCCGAGTCTTAAAAAGTTGATGAAGGACTTAAAATTGATTAAGGCGAATTTCAATACTCTGGTAAAGTTATGCAAAAAGTCGAGATATTAAAATAATTATTATTTAAATTACATTCATTCAAATTAACTAAAATCATAAAATTTGTTTCATTATTTTTTGCCTTTCTTTAAAACTTCAGCAATTATATTAGTTATTATAATTGCTAAATTCTGCAGACTTATTAACAAAGAATATGTTTTCTCGAAACATAGTTTCTTCCCATTTTTTCCCCCATGCGTTTTAAAAATGAGCTATTTTTTTAACATCGCGTATATAATTCAAATTCTTTTCACAGCAGTTCCTAATTTAAATTATGATATTGTTATGACATATAATAAATAAATAAAATTTCTTTTTACTTTTAGTAAATGCTAAATTAAAATTTTTTTAAATATTCAACTATTGTGTTTGATGATTTTTCCAATAACGTAATATGGTTTAATTAGAAAAGGTAAAAAATTCAATTAACTTAAATTAAAATAAATAAAATAAATAAAATAAAGTTGCTAATAGTGCCTCTTCTTGATCTTAAAATTTAAGCAGTTCTTATGCATGGATGATTCTGAGCAAAAAAAAAAAAAAATCCTGAACTTGCATGAAATTTTCGGAAAAAGTATGATTACGATTTTAAAATAAAAATTATGCAATTAGGTGACTACTTAAGATAGCATATGTTAAAATACCATCTAACTTTTAAAACAAATCAAACATTTATAAGATGCAAATGGATTGTAATGCACGGCACGCTAGTTTTCAGTAAAGCACGCGTTCGATGTTGGCATGCTTCCAAAATACAAGTTTTCGCTAATACATTGCAGAAATTAAGAAAATTCAATTGAACAAACAAAAATCTTTAAAGTTCATGCAAATTTGTCTTCGATTTCATGGGGCAACTAAAAGAAAACCTCGCAATAACGTATTTAGATTAATGCGTGAATAATGGTGATGGAGGTGCAGCCAAAAATCTCATTTTCTCACGCAATAAAATATGCAGTGAGCGGTTGCAAAGCAATAATATTGGTTGCCACCAGTTTATCTCATAAATGAAAACGTTGAGCTTAATTATAAAACATTGGGAAATTATTCAGACGATTTTTTTTAATCCGGGAGAAATAAACTAAAAAAAGGACGACAGAGAGATTGGCTGAAAAGCGATTGATTTCCTTCAATAATTGGGATAGTTGGCAACTCTGTATCGTAAAACAAATCTTAAGATTGATTAATTGAAAAAAATTCGGAAAACCGAATTAATTTTCAAATTTCAGATAAGGTCCTAAAAAAAATTCGTAAATTTCGGATAAGAATCACCCTTGCCAGTTCCATTTACATGCGTAAGTAGCTAAGTTTGTATATATGTCATCAGCCAAAAAAGTTAAAATGCTCAGAAACTTTTTTTGTTAGATAATGAATGATTCTTCTATGAGTAACTGTTTTAGGAAAAAAGAGAAAATTTATTCACTACTTTTTAAGGAAGTTTCTTTGCACTGCTAACGACTTTGAAGAGCAAAGATTTTGTTAATTTGATTTTGGATGGTTATGTCCATCTGTTTCCGTTGACATCAAAAGGAAATACAGTGAAACCTCTTATAAAGACCACCTCTATAAATAGAGAACCTCTCATAAAGACCATTTTTTTAAGGTCTAAAATTTCCAGCTATAGGCTCAATATTAACTTTCCCTCCATTAAAAGACCACTAATTTCCAGTCTCCCTCTCAGTAAGACCACTTTTTCGGAAGAATAAGCAGGATTTTTTATCTGGAGAATTTTGAAATTCCCTTATCTCTGAGAAAAACAGAACCTAGAGTCCCTGTATCTTAGCGAGAGTAGCGTCAAAGCGGTATCATTTTCCTATTGGTGGAAGGTTTGAACCCTCCGCCCGAGGCAGTGCCTTCTTTCGTCCCATAGCTTTAACGTGGAGACGATTAAATGCCATAAAAAACACGGGAATCCGTAAAATTAAAGGCAAATACATTTTAAAAATTCTTTTATTATTGTTCTAAAATGTTTAAAATATAGGAATGTAGCTTTATTTTGGGCCATATGCTCCTATTTATTTAATTATTTCTTTGTTAGAATAAGTGCATGCTTTCTTAATGCTAATATTCCATGTTGACCCGATATTTTTGGCCCTAATTGTCATTTTCCCTAATAAATAAATAGCTAGTATCCTAAAGTAATTAAAAAACATCGCTTTAAGATTAAGAAAGTGTTTCAATTTAGTAAAGTTAAGTTATTTTAACGAATACTTTGTATGTTCGACTTGGCGTGATTTGCTTATGTTTGGCGACTAGTGAAATGTAAACATATCGACCGCTTCCACGCATTCTTGTCAGTCAGTTACGACTGGATTTTCTTATATATAAGCGGCTTATTCTGCTGAATTTTAAAATGGGCAGGGTAGGTAGCTGGGTGTAGGAGGCCAAGTTTTATTGCCCTTCAAAACCAATTATCAATTTCAAAAAAGTTCTATAATGGCATCTTCATTTTCCTACTAAATTACTTGAAGTTAGGGAGTTACGAGGGGGGGGGGGGAGGGAGAGGGCACATATACGGAGCTGAATTCAGCCTTGGAGAAAGTTTTCCGTATTTGCCCTTAATTTAAGGAATACCTTCATGGGGAAATGTATTTTTTCCCATAAGGGATCATTCATAAATAATGTCACGCTCTGAGGGGGTAACAAGAAGTGTGACATCAGGCTTATACAACATAGCGGGACAAAGGGGGGGAGGGGGTCAAGTATATCAAAAAAAAAAAAAAAAAAACGCGTGCATTTATGAAAGGTCTCTAAGTACATTTTTTCTTCTTAGAACATTTTTTAACATAACTTTTACATAACGAGTTTTATATAAAAATATCACTGATTAAATAATAATTCCATTTTTTTTTTTTTTTTACCAATTCATTATTTTACCATTCATATATTTCTAGCATTACTGCTTTAAATTTTCCTTTAGTTTACCTAAGAAATGGAAAAAACGAGTAATCTTTTAATGATTTATTAATGCAATATTATCAACACATACACACACAAAAAAAAACTTTCAGAATTAAAAATCCAAGAAATTATATTGAAAATAATAAATTTATAAATATCATTATTTATTTTTTAATCAATTAAAGAGTAACAATTTCTATGTTCTCATATTTAACATAACGTAATTTAAAGCTGCGAATGATTAAACTATCCTGGACTTGTTGAGACCAAAGATATTTTTAAAAAACGTTTGTGGCTTACGCAAAAAGTAGCTTTTAATTCAAACAGAAATTTTGCTTTCAAGTGGACAAAATTTCCCGTTAACGATTATCGTTTAGCGGAAATCCTTGAGCGAGTATGAAGCCAACCTTGCACTCGGCGGCAACCCTGATTTCGTCCGGAGGCAGTTTTCCCCCGATCTGTCGTTACTCTGAAGACTACGTCTTATAAAGGAACTCTAACAGAACCCACATAGTAGGTGGAGAAGGATATTGTCCCTGTTCCTGGAATTGGGTGGGGGATAAGCACCAGGGCAGAGGAATTGCACCAATGAACTTGATTGTTCATTTGCCCATGAAGATCCCTGTGGAGTACAGAGTCATTTATGGGGATGATTGGTCCACATTCCATCTGTTACCTTTCTAGAAGAACTAAAGACGTTTGTAGAGTTTACAGGGCCCCCTCTCCTCTTGTTTTTTTTTTCTTCTTTTGCTCTTTACACCACATTTTAATGATGTCTAAAAGAGTTGTACTGACTTTGGAAGAAAAAAACGAAAGTTTTACAAGCACATGAGAGTGGACTCTCAGAGAGAAAACTGTCAGCACAGTTTCAATGTAGCAAAACTCAAAGTTTAGAGATAAAGATTGTAAATGAGAAATAACTAAAATTAAAGCAAACTTCGATTAGTTATTTTTTTTAAAGCTGTACTCATAAAATAGTAATAAAAATACGTTTTAGGAAAGTGTTTTGCTGTATTATTGCATTGAAGCGTTGTTTTATCCATTACCTCTATTCAGAGACCACCTCTCTATAAGACCAATTTTCTACGGTATCGTGGGTGGTCTCTTTAGAGGTTTCACTGTAGTTTTCAAAGTAAATGTTACCAGTCATACTCTTTTTTTTTTTTAATTCATATATATTAACATTTTATTTTCTACTTTTATTATTGCTATTTGTTTTTTGTTAGTATAATCAGGGCATCGATCCAGCATTTTTAACATTTTTGAGAAAAATCAAATGTTTTTGTGAAAATTCAAAATTCAAACATACAGTGATAACATTTTTTAAAATTATGTTTTGGAGCTTATTTAATTAATAATTCTGTAAAATGTACGATTTGGCCGCTCGGAATGTTGTGAAGGGTCCGTTTTTATTGATTGAAATTTGTGAAGGGTCTCTTTGGTTGATAGGAATTTTGTGAAGGGTCTGTATTGGTTGATAGGAATCTTGTGAATGGTCTGTTTTGGTTAGTAGGAATTTTGTGAAGGGTCTGTTTTGGTTAATAGGAATTTTGTGGTGGGTATGTTTTGGTTAATAGGAATTTTGTGAAGGGTCTGAAAACGGACCTGAAGTTCCTCTGGCACGAGGCCTAAAAAAACATACGGTACTAAATGTCTTCCAAATGTAAGTAAATTTCAAATTAAAATCAAACTGAGGGAAAACCAAATGGAAGGAATTATATTTTGTGGCTAAAAGTTTTTGCTAGCTACCACTTTTTTCCAATTTCTGAAGCCTTGCTAATAGAAAATTAAAAATAATAGATTTGTTTTTTCATAATTAGGTGCAGGTACGCTTTCTTTAGCTTTGGTATCCTTGAAAAGGCCGTATTTGTGTGTTTTTAGTGAAAAATAAACTACTAATTCAACAGTGAGGTACTATTATTTGTGCCACATTTATCAATGTTTTAGGTTATTTGACTGTGTTTTTTTTTTTCAGTTAACGCCCAATGTTTTGCTAAACAGTTGGTAAACCATAAACAATTCTTTAAGTAACATTTGATTCTTAAGCATTTTGCGCATTATTTAAACTAGAAAAAAGTCAAAGATAATTTTTAAAAAGGTTTTTCAAAAATCCAGCATTTAAAGGTTATTTTGTTTCAGTCATGGGAAGAATTTATGCAACAACTAGTAAAACACACATCGCTTATGGAAATGAACAGTATCATATCTGCAAAAAATCGTTTTTTCCGTTTTTATATAAAATTTTTCAGATTTTTGAGCTCTTTATATTGTGAATACTGCCGCAAGTAAATGTTCAAAAATTAAGGCAAGAGACCAACTTTATTTTTTTCTTTTGGTGCAATACTGTAATAACTACTTTTTATAGTTATTTCTAATTTTTTTGACATCAACAACATCCATCATGTGAGAGAAAACTAGATCAATAACTATTTTCTGAACGAAATCGATTATAATAATCATTGAAACAAATAAGGTAATTGAATAAAACAAATTGTAAAACGTTCAAACTCCTCTCTCGAAAAATGTCCATTTTGCAGATATGACACTGTTCATTTCTATAAGCGACATAAAGAGACCACTTCTACTCACAAATCGAATGAAGGATTATTTAACAAAATATTTCGATCAGTATTTTAATCTCGCTCCCCTTGTTCGTCACAAAGTGTCACACCACCATAATCACCCTCTTTATGTCATAAACATTAAATTACATATACATGTACTTTGCACAGTTCAGAAACAACATCACAGATATTAATCTTTAAATTAAAACTATATTTAATGATATTTGTGGGCATAGTAATAGTAACGATTGTAAGTGTATTTATTTTATGGAAAATGAGATTAAAGTTTACAGGAAAAAAAAAAAACATAACCCCCTGCTCTCGCATGTCGTCTTGCCCAAAATAACATATAATATGATGTATATTTACAAGTGCATAGGTTAATATACTCATATTAATAAAATATTTATATAAAAGAGCAATTAAGAACAGTATTATTTTGGTATTTTCAATAATTTGCTTGAAATCTTATCTTTGCTTTATGAACACATTATTGTTAAAAAAAATAGAATTAAAATAAAAAAAGCCACTACGTTAACTTTATTTCATGGCATTTCGAAACTAAATGTAAAAAAAAAAAAAAGCCCAAAAGCAAATAATAAAAACACATTTCATCTGCTGATCCTAAATTTTAATTTGTCAAACTTCTTCTTACCCAATCCCCCTCAACGCTTAACATCCTTTGTGATGTGAATGGCCCATCCCTTATTAGGACATGTACTTCTTGCTTTCAACAACAAAGGAGTAACGTTCATCAGTACACTTCTCAAACAAATGTGATCAAGATTCAAGAACATAAACACAGCTTTACTTTTTGAAATCTAACTAATGGATATGACTTGTGATTTCATAAGTTTTCTTACCTGACATATTTCTAGATGTTTAGACAAGCGTCGAATCGCTTATTGTTGGTTTTGCTCGTTTTGCCACGGAGGCTGAAAATACTAGCATCTAGGGAGAAACCCGAATGCACTTTTGCTCCTCACCTGACGTCACAGGTCACTTGACCTTTGAATCACGTGATCTCGTCGTCTGCTTCAAAACAGAGCTCGGCTCTTGAAATCCGCGAAGTCGGCGGGCGCTCCGACCTTTAACATGATTAAAAGAAACATTTTTTTTCCTCGATAATTTCAGAGGAATCACTTATAATTTTCTTACAGTTGGTTGTCGTTATGTAAGTTGCAAATCTGTTGCATGACTGAAAAGAAGCAAGATTTCAGATCAAATTACCAATGAAATTTTCACCTTCAACCATCATTCAGCAACAAACGCTTTCTAAGGAATTATGTTGCGTTATTTAATGCATTTTTGATATTATAAGATTATATAAAAAGTGTATCATTTTGAATGCTTAGAAAGTCAATTTAACTTCATGTATTAATATTATTTTATTTATTTATTTATTTATTTTTTTTTTGTTTTGTGCAAAGTTAAAAAATCATTGCGTTTAAAATTTTATTGAGACAAAAAATGTGTGGGTTCATTTATTTCTTATTTTAAACTTAATTTTTGTTAAAGATCCAAACAAATGATTTTCGATCATCTAATGTTCAACAATTTGAAGCAGCAAACACAAGATTATGCTCTTAATTTAAAGAAAGTCCTCAGAAGAGTTGTAGCAAGTCTTTTTGTATGGATCAACTTCTGAATACCTGTATGACAGCGAGAGGCGGTCCTACTATTATTTTAACAATTTCTCTGTCGGTGCTTTTCAGTTTATACCTTCGGGGATGGACTGGAACTCCTAAGAAGGTGGTGGGCCAGCTAACCAAAGGGCGGAACTTTTACTTTAAAAAAATTACTAAAAAAAGTTTGAATAATCATAAAAGTGGTAATAATGAAATTAAAAACAACACACACACACATATGTTTTAATGCCTCCTTTGGAAAACTTTGACTCCAATTATCAGTCATAGAAGATCAACCCCACTACTTCAAGCTTGGAAACATAGCTTCATGGCATAACCTAGCTTGTTTTGCATGAAATGGTTATGCTGCAGTCTTATTGGAAATTTTGTTTCAACTGGAAAATAGAGGTGACTATTCTAATTTATGCAGTAAACATCTAATTAAATGCACAAAGTAGACTTTTGCTTTGAAATATTTGATGCTTAATGTAAAAATAATATCGCCTGCCATTCTCACACAGATACGGTAGTTTTTTTTTTTTTTTTTTTTTAAGGAGCAACACTAACACTTTAATTGCTATGTATTACTTTTTCTCACCTTTTCAAAAAAAAAAAAAAAAACCGAAATATTAGCAGTGGTGTGGTTGGTCCTGAAAAAAAGTTTAGGGGTGGGGGGGGGGGGCGCTTGTACATATGAAAAGCAATTAAAATCAAAAGTGGAGGGAGGCTTAATTATGTTAAAATGTAAAAAGCTTGGGGGGACGCTTGTATTAAATTAAAAAGGTAGGGGGACGCCGTACCCCTGCGTCCCCCCTCGACTACACCACTAATTATTAGGATAGTTATATATAAGGATTATTTTTACATTACTGAAGCAGAATTAGTGACCTCTTTTCCTAAAATACTGGTGGTGAGGGGAGAAGGAGAGGGACTGTAATACGCCCTGCATTACAGCAATAGCGACCCCCCCCCCCCTAATAATATGCAGCCAGCAACGCCTATGGGTCACTAATTAACAATCACGAATTTTCATTTCAGTCAAACTAATTGGTTCACATATGAAGAGTCCACTGGAAAAACGACCTAACTCACATAATATCTGATGAACTTTGCTTTATGATTTATTCATTCATTTTATAACATAAATGTTAATTTTAACTATTCGAGTCTACTTTCCGTAACACCCAAATTTAAATTTATAATACATAATTCATAATAATATATAAAGCAAAGTTCATCAAGTAGTATATGTGATTTAGGTCGTTTTTGCAGTGGACCCTCCATATATTTCAATAAACAAAAATATCAAACAAAATATTTGAAGATCCTGGGGAAAACACACACTCACATCTTTTGCAGTGCAGCATTTAATTTATAAGTAAACAATCCGTATAATGTGGGTTATCTTGTTTGATATTCTGACATTGATCCACAAACCTCAGGCATCTCACATCATATTAGCCTATTATTAATATTATTATTATTTCAGCTTCTCTAAAGTTTCAAGTAGGCATACCTTTGGTTCAGAAAATAATCCCTGTTTAGAAGCAGATGTAGCTACACTGTCTTAGTTTTAAAGGTTAGATTTAATTCCGTGAATGAAAATGTAAAAAAATAATTCATTATAATTAAAACATTTAACATGTGGTTAACATTGTACCATTGTGTTTGTTGTTAAAATATTTTTTATGAGGACGAGAGCGGGGACTAGTATACGGACACGTTATATTAAAAGCAGTGTTGATATTTCATATAACAATTGAAGTATTAACATTTAAAATTGATTTATTAAAAATTAATCAGTGAAAGGTTCAAATACTGAATTTAGGAAAGTCAGTCAAACAGTTTGTTTATAAAAATATTTCACTGGGAAAATTAAAATTCATTGCAGTCAATATGCAGCAATAAATTTGGTTGTAATAATTTTCTGGATAAATATAACTAACCCGTATTTACTAAATAGCTTTGAAATATAAAAATAAAATATTAAAAAATATATTTAAACGGCTAATTACTTAATTAATAAGGGTCATTAGATTGAAACTATTAATTTAGCATATTACTTGATCAGAATTACAATTTTTTTAAAAAGAAAGAAGGAAAGAAATAACAGAAATATTCATTTACTTAAATTTTGATTTATATTATGAAAAACTTATGTTTGCAACATAAACGTTACATATTGCAATGGGAAGTGAATAAATACCATTTAAAATATGATCCTATTTAATGTTATGATGAATAATCATGTAACAGTAAAGTGAAGAAACTCATCATGCAAGAACCAAGTAAGAAGTCCAAGAAAATAATTAATCAATTAATTGATTGAAACAAGCTATTTATTCTCAATTTGACTTATAAGTAATTCAAAGAATCTTTCGTCTGTGCTTTAGTACATATGGCATTTCGGCATAATACATTTTTTAAATGAAAAATACTAAGAAACTGGAAGAAAGTGGTACTAGAAATTGTACGAAATGCAATCGCCCGTCTAATATGTTGTTGGGTTTTTATGAAGTAATCAGATTAGGGTATTTAATACTAATTACAAAGTTTTGTAGTGCTAAAACGTTTTTCTTTCCAGACCGCAAGACTTAGAAAGAAAATTTAAAAACTAGAACATTGTTATCGTTATGCTTTGTATATCAATAAATACTGGCAAAGAAATTCTTCAACAAAAAAAGAATCATATGTAAAATAATTCTTGTGAAATATAAAATTTGTATAATTTATTTTAAAAATAATAATAATAACAACTTTCAGGCAAATTTTTAATTCTTGATAAAAATCATGATTTTTTTTAATGATTTAAATCAGTGATTCAAAACACTTGATTTAAATCACAAAACCCTGTAATTCTAATTGTGTGAAATGAATACATACATTAACTTAACTTATAAGATAGTTGCGATAAAAAATATGTCACTTTTTGGTTATCAATATAAATAAATAATAATGGAACCAATAGGTTAAATTATATTAAAATTAGGCACACAATCTTAAAATAAAATTAGCTAAAATCAGATATAAACCGAGTCAAATTAGTCTGATTTGCGCGAAATCCAGATTTTGAAACAAAATAAAAACAAATAATACTCAAAATAAAGTACTCGAGCAAAGTTCCACCTAATAGAAAAGTGTAGAAACACCTTATCGACCACACTGTATCCTTGCTAAGGCATATAAGAAAATTTTAAAATTAAATGAAATTCAATTTTGGAATAATAACTATTTTTTCAATTAGTTATTATTATTACCAATGGAAGTGTCATGTCACTTCCCACATTCAAAAAATATAACAAATGTTCAAATAATTTATTTCAATCAGTTTTGTCTACTTGAGGCTCTATGCTTCTGTAGAGGATAGTATAGAAAAAAAAATCATAAGCAACACAAAAATATTTTCCTATTCTAATAAAAAGTGTTTTTTAAAGTAGTATAGGAAAGCTTTTTTTTTTTATTATTATCAATTTTTACTATAGAACTTAATTTATTTGTTCTCAAATGTGTGCTCTATAAGTGGACTCTTCAGTGGACATTATTTGATGGCTTGATTGTAAAAACACGCTGATTAATAATGTGAGTTGATCGCCAGCGCAGCAGAAGCAATAGATTTTGGCCTACGGAGAGACGGGAAACTTTTAGTGCCGATTTCGGCCTGAGAAGGGAATCGCTTCTCCGTTAGCTCGCGCATGGAAAAATTCAGCGCGCGCATCTGGGGTCAATACGTCATCGAAGTGAGGAGCAGAGTGCATCTAGTTTCTCCCTACACGCTAGTGGCTGAAAATCAGAATCCACGAACTACGTAAAGACCGCTAATCTTCGTGGCGACTTTATAAGTTTGCCAATTGCAACTCTAGTCATTACCTTTTTCGCAACTAAGAAAATACTGTTTAAATACTGTTTCTGTTTAAATTTGAATAAAAATATTCATTTTTCCGCTGAGCAAGAAAAGAATCATTAAGATAAATACACAATATAAACATTTCTTTTGTCAAAAATTGTATCATTAATTAAGTATCCTTTTATGATTAAGAACAAATATCTAAAAATTAACAATCTGCTGCAACACAGCAGACAACTGTGTTTTCTTTTTTCTTTTTCTTTCTTAGATAAAGAGGCCCCATCAAAAAACATCTGTTGGCAAAACTGCTTTGTAAAAACTGATAACTAAGAAACTATACTGAAACCTAGGAATAATATCAATGAAATAGAAAAAAAAAATGTTCCGTTAGAAACCAAAAAATGTAATAACCATAATAAATCACTAATTTTGCACTCTTTTTTTAAATTTTGACATTTTGAAATGTAATACGGTTATGTATACGTACCTTTTTTGCATCAAATTAGGACTCTGGCAAACAATTTCTTTAGCTCATAACGCGCCATATCTTACAACCCAGCGGTTGATCTTTTTTGAACACTTGCGCTCTGTACGCTCCAGCGGGAATTCAATTTTGTGCATGGGCGTGTGCTTTGCTTCAATCAACAAGAGGCGTGGCTTTGGTTAGCAAATCAGCTTGAATACTCGTCCCACGACTTTATTGCGATCTATGACGTCAGGATGCGCTTTTCTGCTGCTCTCGTGTGCTTCTTTTTTGTTTGTTTGCGAAGAAAGTTTGGAAGTGAAATGGGATTAAAGTAGTTGAATCACGATTGTGTAAAATGTCATTGTGCATTTCAGAAAATGCACCGTAAAGAAACGATTTCAATGCAGATACAAAGATTAAAGGTTCATTCCATAAAACTGAACTATTGTTAGTAAAAAACATTTAAAAAAAAATAATTTCTTGCTCGCTTTCTTACTTTTGTTTTAGATGATAATTTCCTTCTTAAATTTACCACACGCAAAAAGCCAATAATTAAATAGAATACGCAAATAAACAAATAATATAATAGAAACTACGCTTTACTTACAGGAATCAATACGGAATGCAGTGATGCAATCCCGCATTTTTTGGCTCTACGGGATGTTTGGGATTGAGATTTACGAATCCCGCGTGATTCACAACGCTCAGCTAAGTATTTATTCAAGCTTAGTATTAATTTCAGAGCGTTATGAAAAAAAAAAAAATACTAATAAAATAAAAATGTTGAAAAAATGTCTCTCTCTCTTTTTTTTTTGTTAAAAACTTGCGTCTCTATTTCGTAATACTTTTATTTACATCTTTTTCTGGGTGATCAGTCAACTTTTTGCGCCATTTCTGTAAATTTATATAGCATTTTACAAGCTTGCTAAATGAAAGAACACAATAAAAAATAATTTACTTGAAATAAGTGTTCAAACTGGCAGGTGTACGCCTTTGAACTCTTCAATAAACATTGAGATGAAGAAAAGTCACTTCTTATCAAAACGATGCAACTCGTACTGCTAACTGGTTATTTAGCTGAACCTTTCGATTGAATATTGATAATGAAACAAACTTTATTCTATGGTATTCTTTTAGTTAACCCATTTTTCTAATGAGTCGACAGGGTAGCGTAGTGGTAAGGCGCAAGTCTCGTACGCAGGCTCGAACCTAGCCCAAGTCGGCGGATTTTCAAGATGCAGAAAATCGTCTGCGCCCATGTCGCATGATTGTGCGGCATCTTAAAGATCCCTTGAGCATCCGTTTGGCTTGGATACTCTCGTCTAAATTAAATACCTAGAGCAATTCGCATCAAATGAGTTCAGGTGCCGCCATCTAGGAAACTGAGCTTCCAAATTTTCAGTGGCAATGGCATCCACCGACAGTGGAGCTACTTGAAAAAATGGATGCCGATTACCGGGGTGCGCACTAGGTCTGCAAAGGTTAATGACCATACGCAGCCCCATTAAAAACAAAATTCTAATGATATGTATCTTTATCGCATTACTCCAGAAAATGTCTCATATACCAGTCCTCAAACATCAAAAATAGAATTCTTCGAAAGGGTTTCTTCCTCGATTTTGGCCACTACTGTATATTTCTCATTATTTCTTGTTTTTACAATCTAATAACTGTACAAGTACTGCAAAATGGCGCGTTTATAATATCACAAAATAAAATTTCTGGAACAAAAATCAATAATATGACATTGTCCGAACCAATAATATACCCCATCCAAAATTATCTTATTATTGTTTTCTTTTATTATTTTTTAGTCCAGATCAGTCATTTAGGGGGAGGGGGATTCATGGCAATTGCCCCCTGGCAATAAGAATATAATGTATTTTCATTTCTTGATATTGATCAATTAAGGTAAATGACCCGGTAGTGGACACAGTTAAGAGAATGTTCGTACTCTTTTACGTGGAAATTTTTTTCCACGTAAAAGAGTACGAATACATCAATATTTGCATATTTAGCTTAAACGACAACTATTTCTCTAAAAATTAATTACCTATAAAATGTCATTTGATGAAAAATTAGGATTTTTACGTCAAATTTACTAAACGCTTCATTTGTATCTATAGCGGACATTTATAAGACACGCATTTGCATTAGTAGTGGTCAAAAATTAATGTCATTTATTTTATGCTGTTTGTTCACTTGGAGAAATAATTTTCAAAATGACTAAGGGACCATTCATAAATGATGTCACGCCTTTTTCCCATACATTTTCCCAAATCCCTAACCTTCTTATGGATCGGCTTTAGTAAAGAGCCGCAAATGAGACCATTGTGGAGGCAGCTATTAAATATTATGATCCAAGTACTTGTATAGATGCTCCACGCCAACTTTAGTTCTATTAACCAGCACTAAGAATCGTTCGCTTTAGGTTCTGATTCATTCAAGTTTAATGTTACATTCGTTTATTTTAGGAGCTGAAAGATGTAAGTGTCCACTACCGGATCATTCACCTTATATTGTTTATCTTTTTATTCTTTCAATTTTCCTTCTAGAAAACATTATTTTCGAAAAATTATATATAATTCCATATAGCGTGGAAACACATGCGTAATTGAAACAAAAGATTTCGTTTAATTTACAGTATGGAATGTATGTTTCTGAGCGTTGTATGTATTTACTAATCCCTTTGCAACAAGAGCGATGTAACAATTTTGTTTCTCTCATATATTCTTGTTTTCGTTTGCCGTAATGGCGCTTTTCCACGGAAAAGAAAGCATTTTATTGTTAATTAAATTAATGAAATTGCCACTTTTAACATTTCTTTAGTTATAATTTTGCTAAATTGAAAGCATTGTTGCATAGATGATGGTAATATTAGATTTATACATTCAATTAAATATTTTATAGTCCGTAAGTGGTGTCATAGATGGAGTTACTAAAAATGTTGCTTTATAACTTGCCTATCGACAATAGGGAAGTTGCGACCTAATCAAGTTTCTTATATTGACAGCTAAATATGGTTAAGACATGAAAATGACTTTAAAACTCAGCTACGCCAGATTTAGAAAATCAATTGCTGTAAAACCCCGTTATACCGCGCAATCGGATATACCGCGGTAACTATCATGCCCCCCGATGTTTAAACCACTCTTTATCATTGCCATTTAAAGGTGATTCCTTATTTACCATTGTAAATAAAGCCAGCCCGAGCACAAATATTCTAGCCAAAGAGAACCCTTCCCCCACCAGATACGCTAACAGATAAAGCCCTATTGTGATAGACGTAATCTACACCTTTTTCATGCTCTTTCTGTCTTTCAACCTAGAACATATAGCTTGATTTCAAAATCGGGTGCAATCGCCCTGACTTGTTTCTCTTGGCATGGGAGGAGCTCAATCTGTCAGGAACCGTTCAGTTCACTGTTTAACTATTCCATTCTCAGAAGTCTAGTTATGCGTGTGTATAACCTATCGCTCAATAGACTGATTGCGCAGCTGAGATGTGTGCTTCTTGCACAGCAATTACAGTGAATAAAATAGCAGCGAAGAAGAAAAGAAAAAAAAATATACTACAGGGGAAAAAAAAGTTACGAGTAATTGATAAAGTTAAAAATGATGCAACGGAAGCGAGTATTATTTCGTGAATATGTTTCCGCGGTATAGTTTCGAGTATTATTTCGTGAATATGGTTCCGCGGTATAGTTTCACTATACCGCGGTTATGTTACAACGCGGGGACCAAACATGTCCCCCGACACCCGTGTTTTAACGGGGTTTTACTGTATTGATTTTTAATCAATTTTCATAAATCCCACGCTTTCATGGTTCACGAAGGAACACGTTCTTAGTAATGTGGTAACCCTAAAGCGCCCTTTACACATACGTTCTTAACCGCGCGACTGAACGTGGCGCATCTAGCCACGGTCAAGAACGCGAGTAAAACCGTGGCGTTCAAGAATGTGTCGAAAAATGCACCACATTCTTACCCGCGCGCAAGATCGCCTTCAGATGCGGGGCGTTCCATTGAAGTCCCCTACAAAAGCCACAGCCTGCAGAATTGTCCAATCCTCCCGCTTTGATGCGCGGTTAAGAACGTGTATGTAAAATGCATCATTTCTTGGAGCGCGATCATGAGCGCGCATCTGAGTGTCGTTCTTAACCGCGTTCTTGAGCGTCCTAAAATTGCATTGACACGCACGCTCTTGACCGCGGATCTGAATGGCTCGTCGTCCGGACCGCGGTTAAGAACGTGTGTGTAAAGGCCGCTTAAAGAGAAGGTGTCAAAAGTACATTTATTGAAAGTTCGGCCTAAAAGTACTTCCTTGTGATAAACACTTTGTGTAGTTCTTTGGGAGACCACAGAAATACGATTGAAGATGAAACAACAATTCGCTGCTGAAAAAACTTTTTATTTCAATCATAATTTCGCATCTCAATCCCTTATTTTTTGGGCTCCTTTTTTCTGAAAACACTGAACAGAGAAGCAGCTCCAGTGGCTCCGACGACACCGGCTTGAGTGGATGCTGCCAGCCCAGCAGCCCCGATGCTCTGGAGCGTTGCGAACGCGCTTCCGGAAGCTATCGTGCCGCCCAGAGCCGCACTCTGATATGCAGCCGCTAAGGATCCCGCTGCAACTCCGCCGGCCGTGAAGCCCATGGCCGGGACAGCAACTGCTATGCCACCTAAAATAGCTGCACTGGCACCTACTGTGTACAAGGCAGCCTCTAAATGGAAGTTAAAAAAATATATTAATGAAAGTTTATGGTTTTATTCAACGCTGATATAGGACAACTTCAAGTCCAGTCAGCAATGCATCATAGTAAGTAACAAAGCAAACATAATGCTTGGGTTTATTAATAAGGTTATTTCAAACATGTCTAAGGAAGTTATATCGCCATTATACAGAAATTTGATAAGACCTCATTTGGAGTATGCTGTTCAGTTTTGGTATACTTATCTAAAGAAGGATAGTCAAATACAAATGTGACGACCAGCAACAGGCTCAGGGCCCAGCTAGGCTGGTCCTAGTCAAGTTAGCAGTCCCCAATGAACATCAAGAGCTTTCTTAAAAGTTTTTACCCTACTACAATTAACAGCTCCGGTAAACTACTCCAACTGCCTACAACCCTATTGAAGTAGTAATTTTTCCTAATTTCAAGATTAGCCTGAGATTTGAAAAGCTTGAAACAATGACCTCTGGTTCTACTTTCAGCACATAGCTGTAGTCCATCAACATTTCCCATTTTAATGAATTTAAGCAACTGAATCATGTCTCCTCTAACTCTCCTTTGCTCAAGACTATACATATTGAGCCTTTTAAGCCTAACTTCATAATTTAAGTCTGAAAGACCACTTACCAATCTTGTAGCCCTCCTTTGAACCCGTTCCAATATGGTATATCCTTTTTTAGGTACGAGACCAAAACTCAACAGCATACTCCAAATGAGGTCTTACCAAAATTCTGTATAATGGCAATACAACTTCCTTAGACCTGTTCGAAATAGCCTTATTGATAAATAATTATTATTATTGGAAAGGGTATGATTAATTGATTATTTGAAAGGGTCCAAAAGAAGACTATTAGGTAGGTAAGTGGTCTCTCAGACTTAGATTATGGTTCAAAGGCTCAATATGTATAGTCTATAGCAAAGGAGAATTAGAGGGGACATGATTCAGTTGTTTAAATTCATTAAAATGGGAAATGTTGATGGGCTACAGTTATGCGCTGAAGGTAGAATCAGAGGTCATTGTTTTAAGCTTTTCAAATCTCAGACTAATCTTGAAATTAGTAAAAACTACTACTTCAATAGGGTTATAGGCAGTTGGAATAGTTAGTGACTGTTACTGTGCAGTGGGGTGAAACCTTTTGAGAAGACACTTGGGGTGTTTATTGGGGTATACATATATATACAATATATACATATGGTATAATATATACATACACAAGTGGAATTAAAACAAGTATGTAAATAAGTAAACAGATTGGCAATATCATTTTTACATGCAAATTTACGCTTTTTCCCCTGTTAATGCATTCAGGTTTACTTCAAAGAATCTTGGACTCATACAATTTATGCTTCAAACGCCTCTTTAGCGATTCAGTCTAGCTGCATTTTCCGGCACTTGACCTTGGCGCGCTTTATTTATTCGTTTATTTTATTTATTTATTTGTAACCAAACAGACAATTATCACTTCAAAACCAGATTTTTAAGTAGCTCACTTCAAAAGTTTTGTTAATTTCGACATTTTAATTTAAAAATGTTCTCAATTAATTTATTATTTTTCTAGGGGATTTTTTTTGTCCACAAATTGTGCGTATAGCTCATGGACATGAAAATAAAGTTCTTCAATCATTGTTTCTACTAGATTACTAAAAATATTTGCCCAAGAAGTGAATTATACTTACTTCCAAGTTTTCTCAACACTCCGTCTAAAAAAGATAAATGCATTAAATCAATTTCAACAAAATTTATAAAACATTCTACATAAAGATGCTAGCAGCAAACAAAAACTTATAATACCCTTTAGATTATGAACATTCAACCACAGTAAAATATCTCTGGGAAGCAGAGATCCTAAAATTGTTAATTATTTTACCAATGACTGTTCTGTTATTAATAAATTCACGTTGCTTCTCTTCTTTCTTTCTTTATCTCAGAATGAAGTTTTTAGAAAGTAACGTAAATGAAAATGCTTAATTCACTACCCAACGGAAACCAGAACCAGAAATCCTGAGTTCAAATGAGTTTTAATGTCTCAAGTTTTTCGCCAAAAGAGTTTTTGTCAACTTTTTAAAATTTCTTATAGTGTTGCAAATGACCGTGCAAGTTTAAGACAATCATTTTGATTACACCTGCTTTTTCTGTGTAAAAGTGCACTGAATTTTCTTTTACAATCATCAGAAGATATGCTGTGCTTCGAATAGAGAAAAGTTACGAAATACGGTCGAAAAATTAGTAACCACAAAATGTTAAACAACATTTTCTGGATTAAAAAGTATAATTTAACTTTCGGAAGCTGAATCTAAGTAGTTGTCTCTTAGATGGTGTAACTAAAATTGCGCCAAGCAGAAACTTCTTGTTATCGCTTATAATGCTAGGATCTTTACAGCAGATCCTAGTCAAGTAGTAGGTAAGTACGTATTTTATTCTAGGTACCTATCTCAGTCAGGCTTGATTCGCTTTAGCAGTAGCGTATTCATGCAATTTCTAACTGCCACATTTAATTTATACTAGGCTATATAATGCTATAGTCTGTGTAATTACAATCGGCGTGTCAAGGTCACACAACTCTACCTCTTCCCTTTCTGGTCGCCATGGTTTCCGTGCTAGGAACTTTTCCCCCACTTAGTTTGCGGAACATAAGTCAGTTTGTTGTTTTCGTTATAATAATAATAGACGGATTAAAATCAGATTTATTTCTCAATGGCAAAAATAGATTGCGTCAGATAAAGTATTCTAATATTTTGAACCAATCTAAATCATATTCTAATATTTTGATGGGTTTCAGAAAGCTATTGTATAGCTAATTTATTGTGTTTTATACTTTGTATAAATGTTAAAATCTTATCTAAACATCCAGATTTAATTTATGAGAAATTTAATTGCATTTACTTTATTTCAAAAATAAATAAATGGAAAATAAATTCTTTGTTATTACTTTTTCTCAATTATTCTAATATTTTGAATCGGAGGTGTAGTAATGCAATTGCCTTAACTCCAGTGCAAAAAAAAAAAAAGCCTGGCTCTGTTTTTTATCTCGTAATCGCCATGGGGTCAAAGCAGGAAACGCGACCTTGATGCGCCTATTCTAATTACACAGACTATACAGTAGTATTAAACAGCCAGCCATTAATCAGACCAATATACAGTAAAACCTGTAAAGTTGACCACCTGTCTAAGTTGACCACTTCTGCCAGGAACAGAATCAGCCCTTCGCCCTCTATAAGTGCTTGTATTTCACTGTATTACCTCGCTATTGCTGAGTGATGCACAAATCGCTATTTTATATATATCGCAGTTTGCAACGCTAGGATCAAAATCCTACTAACTCGCCGGTAAGCAAGGAAAAAAAGAAAGAAAAGAAAAAAAGCAAAATTTGAAATTTAACTATGTGTGTGTGTTATAAAAGTCTTTATATTAATGATCATCAGAGATAGAAATTCTGTGAATAATTTATGCCAGGCAAATTTGAATCTAATTTCTATACGGAAGGAATTTCTCCCTGGCCCCCATTTTTGTGGCACTATCGACGAAGCAACTGATTAACTATTGATGGGAGAATAACAAAAATTGCTCTAGCTGATAATGCTTTCACACTAAAATAGGAGCAAGAATTCAGCCAAAAAATAACAACAAAGAAAGAAATAAATACAAAATAAAATAAATGAATAAACATAATAATAATTAAAAAAATAAATACAGTAAAATATAATTTTGAAAATTAAATCTCTCAATTTGCGCATAAAACTTTAAACTTTTTGGTATGTTTTAACTTTTTTTTCCGATTTCATCGGAACAAAATGTTTAATCTATATTCAAACCCTTCAATGTTTTCTAACCCTTAGGGTAAAACATTTATTAGTATTTTATGGGCTTAGATAAAATGCTTTGAATTTCTTAAGTACTCTAATATTAAATGAGTTTTTCAAAAGTAGCTTTAAAGTGTTAGATCAAAACACCTTTTAAACACATTTTCAGAATCAAAGGTTTTTCCACCTTATGTTTTTTTCAGAACAAAACTCGTCCTTTTTTAACCAGGAGTTATGAGAATTCCAATTTTCCCCCTTGAGTCTACTGTTATGTGCTTCAAAATGTTCAGAACGGAACTAAACTTTGAAGATGAAAAACTGTTCAGGTGAAGATATTTCGAAAAATTTCATTTGAATAGGATAACTCCTTTCAGAGTTTGAGGAGAACAAAGCGATCTACCAAGAGTCCTTTACTCCTTCACAACAATCTAATCCTCTCCTGCCCCCCATTAACTAATGTCCTTTGATTTTTTTTAATCTTTGAAGATTTTTACGGGAAATTTTGCGTTGTATTGTACTTATGTATTAATATTTCTTTTTTGATTCATACTGAATTTCATCAAAACAGAAATTCAATCGACTAAGGTGTTTAAAAGTTGATTGTTTTATTTATTTATTGAAACGTTTAAATATAAACATTATTTCTCGGTGATTGACGGTCATGATTCCTTCTGTAAATTTCATCATTTTTATGTACATTTCCTTATTAAAATTATTGCATACTTACCCTCTACGACTAGTTCAAAGATTTCCTGCTCTCGTCGTCCATATTCATTTGTAGCTGTTATAGAGAACGTCCCACTATCACTTTTTTTGCATCTGTGAACCTCTATTCTTGCATAGCAATTTTCATAAGTTATTTTCACTCTTTCATCTTTAATAAACCGTCCATTCCACTTCCATGTAACTACTGCTGAAGGCTCTGCTTCGACAAACCATCGAACAGAAAACGAATCACCAACATCTTTTGCGACGGTATGTAACGAGCAAGGTTTAATCATTGGAGGATCTGAAGAAAGAAGTTAATCATTTAATTTCTGGTATATTCAGAGTAGAAGTTTCAAAGTTATAAATTGTGCTCATTTGTTGTTGCCTGTCCCCATTGGCCAGCAGCGCTGAACCAGGTCCATGACATCATACACCCTTAAAAATCCAGTACCATCATAGGATTGTCGTAAAGATCTTGCTTGGAAAGCCCCACAGGGCCGGCGCTAGCAGGAATGGCGCCCTGAGGCAAAAAACTTTTTCCCGCCTCTACTATATATGATGAAGGAATAGAGATTAAAAATGATCGATAAAAACTTTAATTTACATATTTTAACTTTCAAAAAGCTGAAGGAAAACAATCGCTGATCAGAATGGACTGAATAAGGAAAATTAAAAAACAGAAACAGAGAAAAAGCAATAGATTGCGTTTTGCTCGTTATAAAATGCAGAAGACACTTTCTGGAAATGCAAACGCTTATAAAGCGCCCCCTTCCGATGCATTGAAGCCGCCTGTCGGTGGGGAGAAGAAAAGGATAATGTACAAAACAAGAAATAACCCTGTAAAAAAATATCCTTTCAACAAGACAAGAAGGAAACGGAAACGTTTCAAGACATTCCTGATGTGTTTCTGCGTTTGATTTTATCAAAATTAAACGTGTAATATATATTAATGCAATTTTGATGCATCATTTGTAAAACTACATATTTTAAATATTGTTTAACGTTTTTGAGATAAAAACAATTATTTGTTACTCAAAAAGATGCAGTCAATATTTATGGCCAATGCGCCCCTAAGAATGACGCGCCCTGAGGCGGGCGCCTCACCGCCTCACCCTAGGCCGGCCCTGAAGCCAAAGGCACGCGAGGATGTGTTCTGGTGAAGGATGATCATAAGAACAGTTGGAACAGCTCTCAAATATTTTGGAACCTTCAGAAAATTGTAATGTTCTGAGGTGGCCATTTCGAAAGCGGGAGAGAGTAGTCTGTTTCTGTCTTTTAAGCTGTGAGCCACACAGCTTTAAAAGTTCAAAATTGGTGTTCTCGTCCGGAAGGCTCCAGACGACAACCGGAACAGAGCAACAATGGAACACCGATACCATTGGTGCTCTGGGGAGTGGGGACAATCCATGTGATCTTATTCTTCTTTTGCACTTTTGAAAATAATTCTAAAAGGGTGAGCGAAGGTGTGATTTAAAAAATTGTGCTCATTATTATTATCATTGTCTACAGAAATATTTTCCAGAAAGTCTGCATCTATCAAAATTGTCGGAATAGCGCTGCAGCAATGATTCCATAGATCAAGAATAAAGGTAGACTGCTTGTTCCATCGGTTCCGCTAGTTACAAACCAGCTGTCAGCATGAAGGCGAAACTTGAACTCAAGAAAATGGAAGCGGGCCCTACATCTGACGTCTTCATCGCCCATTGTGCAATTAAATTTCCTCGTTTAGCTAAATTTGCGAGAAATATTTTGGCTGGAAAACTACTTGGCTGAAAGGTTGAGCTCGCCAAAAAGTCACGTGATTGTAGTTCGAAACTCTTTCATGTTGAGAGCCTAAAAGTAAACCTAATTCTCCGACTAGTTTTATCTTTGGTTTGTGGATGATTCCGAGTGAGGATGATTGTCAGTCCAAAAAGCGAGGAGCAAAGGTGCTGCAAAAATGTAGTCTTTCAATTCAGTACAGTTCAATTTTTCATTCAATATAGAAACACATAAGAGAATAGGAAAACAGCATTATCATAGCTGTTTCGCTGCAGAAATTACGTTTAGTGAAGTTTAGATGTAGAAATGAATGTGTTCCATACAGGTCAGGTGGGGGAGATAGAACAAAGTTTGTACATTTGAAAAATAATGATTAAAAATAAATGAATGTAGTTTTTAAAAAGTGAATTGTGTTTACATTTCGAAAAGCGACTCTTATCAGTTTCGCTGAAAATTTCAATAAAATAAATGAATTAAAATAATGAATATAGTTTTTTAAAAGTGACTGTTTACATTTAGAAAAGCGACTCATCAGTTTCGCTGAAAATTTCAATTAGCAAATCGAAATCTTCAGCGAAACTGTTAAAGAGTTGCTTAGCGAAATTTAAACAGAATTACTATTTAAAAAACTGCTTTTATTTCTTTCCAATCAGTCTACCTTTAATTTCCTTATTTCTTTTTAATCAATGTTACCTCAAGTGAATAAAATGTCTCAGATTTACACATACAGGATGACATGGAACCGAAGACATTAGAAGGTTCATTGTTAAAAGGGGCATATGTAATGCTTGAGACTAAAAAAAAAAGAAAAAAATGATGGTGGCCAGTGGCCGGTAAACCCAAAAAAGTTAGTCGCCACTTTGAACCATGTTTCAAACTGATCCCCTACTCTCCAACCGTGGCTTCATTTTGCATACAAACCTGTGCATACATATACCTCAAATTACCCTTTGTCACAAAATTGCACAAAGCCCTATTTTTAAAGAAATAATAATAAATTGCAAACCTTTTCTAGTCGCCAGTTTTGGCGACCGACATAACATTTTGTGGTCGCCAAATGAAAATTTATACTCGCCATTGGCAACTGCTAGTTTCGACCTTTAGGCATATGTAAATTTGAAGAAAAAAAAGAAGGGATGAGCAACAAAAAATTCGAAGTCTAAATTAAAAAAGAAAAAAAAATGATGATGAAAAGTCCATTATATCTACTTACGCCCTTTGGGCTTGGGAACTGTATATTGCACTATGTTGCTCGGATCTCCGGCTCCAACTTCATTGACAGCTATTACTCTGAACGTATAAACTCGTTCTGGCTCCACCACTACTACGGAAGAGATCTTCCGATTGCTTGGTGCCCATTTTTTTTCCCTCCAGTTACCGACTTTATCCAGAACTTCAATGCAGTACCCTGTGACGGGGGATCCTCCATCTGATTCGGGGGATTCCCATTTCAGGAAAACTTGAATTTCACTCGAAAACGCTATTTCTAAATCTCGAGGTTTACTTGGTTTGCCTGAAACGGAGAAAGAAGATAGGGTTGATGAGCCTCTACAATTAACAACGATACATTTCCCAAAATTTAACGACTGACAAGGATGTTAGAAAAGATTCCATTCAATATAGTTTTATTCAAGAGCTTCGTTTATTGAGAAAAATATTTATAAATGAACAGTGGCGAAGCTAGCTTAGGTGACACCCTGGGCGGATATTTATGGTGCATGTAAGCGTTAAACATGCATTTTAATGTAATATATTTTTAAAAAGGGAGACAAATACCATTCATACCATGGGCGTGATAGTATTTAAAGTATTTGTTGATGCCAATGGAGGTAAAAACCGCTTCAAATATATTTTTGTAAGGAAACTCTGCTTAGTTAAAAATTGAAAAGATAATGTTAGAAAAAAAAAAATCCAGTTTAAGATATTTTAGTCATTATATGGAGTTTCTAAAGGTTTTTTTATAACCTCGCCGTGGCCGGGGCGGGCCGCCCCCGCCTAACTACGCCGCTGTAAATGAAGATATGAGTTCTTTTTTTCAGTGCACATTTTTAAAAGACGAGATATGACGATTATTGTTGCCTGATGCTCAAAGCCTTTCTGCAGTGAAAGTGTTCCTCCCAACTTCCAAACACTGTTGCACAATATTCCAGCAATTTTGTGTTATAATAACGTCGATTTAAAGATTCACTTCTTTGCGCAGTAGTAAAAGTTTTTATGTTACCTTCGATTTCTGTGTAAGGATAGACGGCGCAACATTTTCAATTTATGCTTTAAAAATAGATTTAGATCAATTTTTTTCCGAATGCTTATCTCGAATTGCATTTTAATGACAAGTAATTGACGTATTTTTAGCACTACATTAGTAATGAGTACTAAATATAAGCAGTTATTTCTGTTTTTTCAGAAATTTCAAATTTAATTTTAGAAATACATTCTAAATATATGTATCCATAAAGCAACTAATAACGCAATCATATAATTCAGTTTGTTTCTGGACATTGTTACTATTTTGCTAACTAATAAATTAGTAACAATGATTGTTCCTTGCAGTTTTAGTTTAAAAGTTTTTTCAATTAGCAGCAATAATGAATCGGAAACACATGAAAAGTTTTATAGATTTTAAAAAATTTTCGAAGAAAGTTTAAAAGATTAAAAAAAAAAAATTCATAGACAGTTTAAAAGATTGTTTTAGTTTAAAGCATTTTTAAAACTTTTCATAGAAAATTTGAGAGATTGTTGTAGTTTAAAAGATTTTTAAACTAGTCATTGTAATGAATAGGAAACATAATCATTACAAAAATATTTCATTTTCACAAAAATGTTTTTTAAATTCACAAAAAACATTATTTCAAAATGCTAGATCGACTCCTTAAAGCTTTGCATTTAATTTTTTGTCTGATTAATGCTATAAGACAACTTGAAATGTTTTTATTAATATGCAACACTGTAGACGTTTTCCTTCAAGTCTACATTTTTCACACGCTAAAGAAATTGCTTCATTTCAATTATGTAAGTAACGGGTGTAAGAAATTTTCATCGAAAATCTATAGTTTAATCTGCCGTCTTCTTTTTACCGCAGGAAATATATTATTAACTTTATCTCCAGACGCATTCTGTTAACTGAACCTACTATGACAAACAATGTCTAGAGCTAGACGGTTGAACGATGTTTCTTGCTTATGATTCCTTTCAACGCTTTAATTTAAAAATGTTCCCAAGAAATTCCTTAGTTAATTGATATTGGCTTCTGTCATAAAAATATGGAATTTTGTACACTATTTAATAGTATTAGTTCTAAGTATTACCGCGGAACCGCACAGTTCGAAAAAGCAAAACTAGTAATTATATTACAAATATGATATTGATGATAGGGACAACTCAGCTGAACGGGGAACTTTCCCCTGACATTTGCGATATTATGAATACACCCCTGAGATCAAGTGCACCTTTTCAAGGGGGATTTCTCCCTCTTCAAGGGGGATTTCATGGTAATAAACGCAATATTTGGAAGCAAAAAGTTAACTTTAAATAGTTAGAATAAGTAAAGAATTATGTATAAAATAGTATATTTTACTGGCTTATACAGCTACATTAATACATTAGAGTACGGAATTACTTGAAACCCTGTTATTCTACTCGTCATGAGAAAAAATTATAAAAGCATTACAGTGACTGACGCAACATGAAGTAGACGTATGTACTGTAAAGTACAAAACAAATTCAAAAATCCGTGAATTATGAACTTGGGACAAGGAAATTTTCATTTAAATGTAAAAGTAATGCGTGCTTAAAAAGATGTACACTTGTGTTATTCTTTGGTGTTAGGCTAATAATTTATGCATTCAAAAAATAGTAGTAACTGAGGCAACACAAAAGAAAAACAGGCTTCTAATATTAATCTAGTGACAGCCAAATTGTTTATTGTGATGAAGTTTTTTTTTCCCAAGCGGGTAAGAAGAGTGCTTGTAAATAACTTCTGTATCCCAAAAAACATAAGAAAGTAATACTTGTTAAAATTTTTCATTTTAATGTTTCCCAAAGATGTCACTTTTACATGGAATTCACTTCATTACACGCCCCCACCCTCATATCTATCTATCTATCTATCTATCTGTCTGTCTGATGATCTTTCTGTCTATCTATGTACCTAAAGTACCTATGTATCTATCTATCTATCGAGACAGACAGAGAATAAGACAAAGTCTCTGTAACAATATCTTGAAGAAAATTTGAAAACATCCTCCTTAAAAGTTGGTTTAAACAACAACAGCATATGGCACACTTTAGATGTAAAGGAGTAATTCTAATAATAATAATAAAAAAATAAAACGAAGGTTACATTTTAAAGAATAAATGTCATCTGAAATGCATTACAGTTGTAAAGGAACGGTTCTAAAGATTTTTCGGCAAGCAAAAATAGCTATGGAAGCAATTAAAACCAGTTCAATAAAATTCCAAAATGTTCTGGAAAAAAAATATAAGTATTGAAATTTGTTCTCAAAAAGAATTCTGGGAGCTTTTAATAAGAAAAATATTCTTAAAATTCAACTATATATTAAAGCTTACTAATTATTTTTGACAATAGTTTGAATAATAAGTTACTACGCCCTTTCGAACAAAGCCTCTTTATTTTTTGTTATTTTCTTTGTAACGTAATTTTTTTTTCAAATAATTTTAATGTATTTCTAAAAAAAAATGTAATTAATAAATTTAATCGATCATTAACTAAGCATTTTTCTAGTAATAAAAAATAGCACTTTAAGTCAATACATGGCAATTTTTTATGGTAGTAGTAAATTAAAATATTCATCAAGTTTTCTCAAGTATACTTCTCGCAGCGTAAAAAGTTCTATTACACAAAAAATTTAAATATCAGTCGATTTTTACTTTTACTTGTTTCACTGATTGCTTATTTGACAATAAAGGATTGGTATAACAATGCATTCATATTCGCAACTTAATCAACAATAAATACAACTTTCCCATTAAAGTTAAATAAAATTGCAAGCACGCGACTGAAAAATCAGATACATAATTTATTACAATCTCATTCTCATTGACTGACATTTTTAAAGATCTCCAGAACACAATTTAATGAGTTCTTACCGAATATTTCTGGTTTTGTAGTTAGCCGTTGTTCAACAGATTGAACTTCAGGATTTTCTTGCATTGTAGGATTTCCAGACATCGCGGTGCGTTGAAGACGCGTCACGTCAACGTCAACAAACAAGAAGCATCTTCGGGTAGCACGAATCCTCCCGACGTCGCTGCAGGGTTGCCAGATTTTCCAGGCGACTTTTCAGGTGCGAGGAGCAATTTAACCAAAATTCGCCATTTTGTTTATACTCAGGTGTTGTTGCTTTTGCTGTTGTTGCTATTGCCCTTATCCTAGTTGTTGCTGTTATGCCAAGAGCCACGACGGATATTTATTTCGCCGGATATCAGGTGTTTCTTGTCCTATGGATTTGTACCTGGAATACAGCTCAGATGTTTGAAACCTATACCTATACACTCTGTACCTATTTTTAAACATTCCACAGCATCCATCTTCAAAATGCGTACAAGTTTTCCACATAATTTTTAAAAGATGCTAATTAATTAAATTTCAAAAATCAAATTTTACTCACCGGAGCTTTGAGATCCGATGTTGATCCGTTTAGTGATTAGATCAGGTACCGGATATTAAAAAAGTTCAGATACTAGATATCCAGTGCCTTGTGAAATGAAGAACCGGTCCGGGGCTTCCCTGTATATGTATATGTCAAAAACCAGCATTCACTACATTTTTTATTATGCTAGTGCAGCGGTACCCAATCTTTTTTTTTTTTTTTTTCGCGTACCACCATTTTTCTTGCAAACCATTTTGCGTACCACTGCTAATATAACTTTTTCATATAGAATAGAACACTAATAGATTATAGATAGATTTTTTTTGCCTGTACGCGTTCCACCTCGAGAGGCTTCGCGTACCACTAGTGGTGCGTGTACAACAGTTTGGGAAACATTGTGCTAGTGCATTTTGTTCCATGCAGTTTCACATAATCTAATGCATTGTTTCTCAACATTTTTGACTTGTGGCCCCATAGTAGCCACAAATTCTTCCGTGGCTCCCTTCGGTAGTGCACCTGGGATTTTTCTTTGATAGGGGGGCAAAGTTAAAATGAGAGATGCAACGTCTCATGTTCTGACGGATCCGTATCGGATGTCCGACTCTGATTGAATTTCCAAGACCTATAAATTCCATTCATATTTTTAAAAATCCAAAAATTCTAAATATTATGTTGTCAATATTCTAGTTATATTAATTTTTCTCAAGACATACAAATTAATTAATTTTCAAAAATCAAATTTGGCGTGCCGGATAACCAAATCTTTCGTACAGTAGTGGGGTTGGATCCCAGATATTTAAAAAGCGTTCGGACACCGGATATCCGATCCTCCCCTTCGGTGCGCCCCTGTACATTATCATAGTTCTATTTATGTGTGATTATACATAAAATAGGAAACGAAAAGCTCTAAAAATGAAAAAAAAAAAAAGAAACATTTCTTAGTTTGAGAACAAGGTACATGAAGAAAAGATACTCGACTACAAAAAAAAAAAAATTAAAATTAAGCTGAAATTTTGATAAGTAAACATATAAAAATAGAGGGAAAATGTAGAGCTAAATTTAAAAAAAATATTCTAAATATGAAATTCTAAAACTGAATAGGTAAAATATGGAGTGTAAAGTAAATTGAAAATCAAAATTAAGGTTTCATGTTTCTATAATCCTTAACTGTATCAATTGCAAAATCATTAGCAACTGTGTCTTTTCCAAAGCAAATAATGTGTTTTAAATTTCTTAATTGAATCAGACAGTCTACTCATGAATGTTAAATCTAAAAATTTTTTTTTTTCGTTTCTACCTATAATTTATTCTGAAAAAAAAAAAAAATTACGAAGAGGAAAAATAATAACATAAATAAATGAATACATTCTGAGTCTCTGCAATTTTTTCAATTTTTTTGGCTCAAACGTTTCTCCCGAGTTGCAAATTTTAAGCATTTTTCATCTCTTCAAAAGTAGCCTTAAAATAATTAAATCAAAAAATCCTTTTAGGTACTTGTTCTATATCAGAAGCTCTCTTTGATGAGATTAGTCCAAAGCCAAGCCCGCTAAAAAACCAGGATTAACAAAAGCCCAATACTGTTCAATTTCTCAAAGCAAAAAGTTAAGCAAGAGCTGTGATCATTCCTGGTCTTTGTTTCGGATTATTCCTTCTGAAGTTATTAGGATGGGAGGGGGTGACCGACACACACCTTCTCCAAATAATATGCCTGCTCTCATACTTTTTAAATATTTATTGACTTAATTAATTTCATTTGTTGAATATTTTACTGGATACTGGGCTTTCTTCCATGCTCTTATTAATTTATATTTTTCCCCTGTGAAAACAAACTTTACAGTAAAGAACGCTAATGGTGAAACACACCCTACTATTTTGAAACTCAAAAAGTGTATTACAGCAAAACTAAACATACATTATTAGGTACAACATTGAGTAAAACATGTAACTAATTGAAACTTATTTCGCTCTTTTCCTCCATGAAAAACAAGTCAAGAGAGAAGTTTCAAGCTTGCGCTGTTTCATGCGTAGAGGAATTTCTTTTTTAAAGAATGCAATTTTGTTTTATTTATACACTTTTGAAAGATTTGGTAATAATTTATATGAAATATTTTACATTTCTGGTGAAAAATTTTAGAAGTTTGAACTAAGTCAGACATGGCTCCCTTCACATGGCTCATGGCTCCCCTATTTTCATATTTTCACATGTGGCCCCCTAGATTTTTTCTACGGCCCCCAAGGGGGGCATATGGCTCCCGTTGAAGAACCCTGGTCTAATGTACTACCTTTATCATTCTCTGTTACAATATCTTTTAACTGATCAACAGAACGAATGCTACAACTGCCAACTGAACAGGCCCGGCGCAAGTATAAGTAGCGTCATGAGGCGAAAAAATTCTTCGGCCCTTTTTTATGTATTTTCTACAGTGTAGGGACAAAGAATATTGTCAGCAAATATGTTTGTATTTAAATAATATTAAATGTCCGCAGGACATACTTATTTTTCTTATTTATTACATACAAGTGTAATAGTACGTAATATATTAATTACCCGTTAATAGCGGCCGCCCTTAAGGGCGTTGCGCCCTCAGGCAAGCGCCTCATCTCCTCAAAGCAAGAAAACCTTCTTGGTTGAAATAAAGAAAAAACAAGTAATAGACTTGAATATGGAAAACTAAATTTAAAATTAGCCAATATTAGCCAGAATTCTTTGTGGCAAGTAATTGAAAATACATTTAGCCAGCAGCACCTTAAACTAGCCATAACGGCTGATTTTAGCCACATCTGACAACCCCGCTTCACACTGAGGTCGTGAAAACTTCCGGTTCTACCACGGTTGCATGAAGGACGAATCTTTTCCGCCCAAGTCTAAGCAGAACATCCTCTACGATTTGTTCTTCAGGATATCCTGTCCGTACTTCAACATTCATAATATATGAATTCAAATCATCCTAGCAATAAAAAAAAGACATTTTGTTGACTCTCTTTCTCCTTTTTTCCCCCTAGGGGGAGGGGGATCAGTATTATAAATTAATAATGTACCTTGCTTAAATCATAAAAGTTCTTGCATTGTAATAATCCACAAGCATTTCTTCAAATCGTGGTATAGAGTGGTATAACAAAAACTTTAAGGGACACCTCTGAATAAGGAACACTATTTAAGGGACAGCCACTGAGAAAATTTTTAAAGAATTAAACATCTATAGATGAGAAATATTTACTGAAACTGAGGTTCGTTTTTTTTTCTAAAAATTATCTTTTGAAAGCTGGCATGAGTCCTAGAAGCATGAACGAAGAAATACGTGAGTATTAAAGTGCTTGCCGAAACCTACTCGAAAATGCTTTCCCCTCTTTGGTACTATAGAATGCATGTAGGCTCCTCATTGACCTTCTGTACCCGGCTGTCAACAAGTTTTTTATGCAAAGATTGAAAAAAGCATTAAATGTAATTTATACTGTGTTGCATACTGCAAAACAAACTCATCTAATAGATTACTTCAATTTCTGTAAGTTATACAATTTTGCTAACATGACATTTTTGTCAATGCGATTTTAGTTTCTCAATAAAAAATTTTTAGATTTCAATAATTTTGACTTTTATTCTGTATCCAAAAATAGCATAAAAATTTTTCAGTATTTAAGCTGAAATGTTAGCACAGGTTCATCATTAAATTAAACTAAGTTAATACACTATGTGGAGGATTCAGAATGCAAGTGAACCAAGTCTACTTTTTGTCATTCTCGAGTTAGCAGCGTAATAGCATGCACTAACTATGTAAAATTCCAATGAAATAATGAACCAAGTCTTTCTTCGAACTTTAACAATTTAATTTATAATTTAAAAAATTTTAAGAGGTAATTTTGTAATAAAGCTTTAACTTTAAACCTCTGTAGCACAAATAAACTTTTTATGGACTTGGTTCAGTTGTATTCTGAGCGATCCATATGTTTATGCATCAAATTATGAACTTCCGAAGAAGGGGCACCTCTATTTAAGGGACAAAATCTCCAATCCCCTTTGTGCCCCTTGATAGGAGGTTCTACTGTATTATTTTAGTACAGCAAAGAAGCAATCATTTAGAATGCGCGGGTTGGAATCATTCCTTGTTAGTTCGACCATGGAATTTTGACATTTAGAGGCTAAAAATCTATTTCCAAAAAAAGAAAAAGAAAAAAAAAAAAAAAAGACACAGCGTTTTTGGGAGTATTATCCTTAAGATTGAAGGGACTTTTGACCTTATATGTACTTCTTAGAAATTTTACGTGGACTATTAGCGTTATTTCAGAACAAAATAAAATAAATGCCGTTGCCACGTTGTAACTAATCAACAATACTAATAATCAACATTTCTAGCATTTTGAGTGAGGCTTCGCTGTATTTGCTATCTGTTAAAAATTTAATCCTTCTTTCTTTTTAATTTATTTATGGTCTGCTTTCTAATAAAGACTATTTTTCGTATTTTAACGGGGACTTTTACAGATTGTTTTAATTATTCTGAATGCATGAAACGCTAATGGCGTAAAATCGAAAAAGAAAAATAATTAATTGTCCTTATTCTAATGCAATATTTTTTAAATTTCTCTATTATTAATGTCGATCCGGGTTTGTATGTCTATGTATGGATAGATAATAAAGAATTTCAATGCAGTATTGTATTTAAGCTCGCGCAGCGCCGGGAGTACAACGGTTTCTTAACAAAAATCGAACGACAAAAAAACCTAATTTTTGGGAGCATTGTACTCAATTAATCTATGATTTTTAGGGACTATTGCTCTTATTTAGTCTCGCGCGAAGGCCATTGCTGAGCATAAAAATCAATTTGCAAAAAAAAAAAAGAGACGACTTTTTGGGAGTATTATCCTTAGGATTCAAGGAACTTTTGACCTTATATGTACTTCTTAGAAATTTTACATGTACTATTAGCGTTATTCCAGATATTTTCTCTTTATTTGTTTAGTCCGTGCAACGCCGGGCGGCACGCCTAGTATATATATATAATATTAGTTTAATAACAATCAAAATATATTTTTACCTTTTTTAGTGCATAAACAAAATAATTATAAAGGAAAAAAATCGTTCATAATTGACATAATAACGTAAAATAAATAAAAATTATACCTTCACTTATAACATTAATTATAGTCAATGATCAGGATAAAAATGCGTAGGTTGAGAAAGTTATTGTTATAATTTGTCACGACTTTCTGTATTAGAACTGGATAAAATCTTCAATTTGCAACCAGAATGCTGTTAACGTTACACATTTTATGCTTATTTCTCAAAAATGCCCCCGAAACTATTTCTAATTTTTCTTCTAACATAACTTTAAAAAAAAACCTGAATTCGCTTCGAAATGACAACTTCTATCAAAGCTGTGAGCAGTTCTAAATGACTCAGACTCCGGAAACAGGTGTCGATCAACGCGCCAGTTAACCCTTTATCTACTGCATTAAGATCTGCAGTAATTTTTTTCACAGAAATAGTTTGTCTAGGTATTTACACTTAAAATTAAGATATTTACATAAATAAAATGAGCAATATATAAGTACAATTTATTTCTTTACGGCTAATAAGTGCCACAGAGTATTTACCCTGTAAAATTAATTACATACACTTTTTAATCAAATTATTTCGTCAAATAGTTTTCTAAGTTCTTAACTACCACATTAAAAAAAAAAGCAGTGACTTGATTCTTGAATTTTACTACTTTTCTGGAGAGAAACTCTAAGGGAGCAATCTGAACAAAATGGAAGTTCAAAACACAGCATCGGTTTCAAAACTATCTATGTTCGTTTCCTCGCTAGAATACTTTTATAGAACCCTTGCTGATATGTATCCTGAAAAAGGGGAGTTTCAAAACTGTCCCGGCAAAGTACCATCAGAATATTAGTAAAAATGGTTGCTGGGATGGAATTTATAGAGAATGGTACTTATAAGTACCGTCAGTAGGTAAAGGGTTAAATAGCTTTTAGAAAATGTAATTTAATTATCCAAATAAATTGCTCTGAAAAAATGAAAGTTGTTTTTTCATTTTCAGTCATATTTTTGCGGTTCACAAAGATTTCTGAGTTGACTTATTGAATTTATATAGTGTGCTCAGTGAAAGCTAAAAACGATAGTAAATAAAAGTTTGTTGTGTTATTGACAACATTAGCTGCTTTGTCATGCATTGCAAATGTACCTCAGGCATAAAAATCTTTATGGGCGTTTCAGAAACAAGGCATTTTTACTAACGCCCAAAACAATGTGTGAGTTCGAGGTATCGGAAATCTTCTTATCAGAGCCAAATAGTACATATCTTTTTACCAACATTCGGATGTGTGTACGTTTCATTAAAACTTTTTGGACTCATAAAATATACACAAATGTGCACAATTCGATTTTCCTTCATTATAACTTATATTTCTTAATGCAATGAATGAGTATAAAAGTCTTGATAAAAATAGCATTCCAGATGGAAATTTACTTCTTACAGCTCTATTTTCGACAACACCAGAGTTATTTTTTTTGTGAAAAAGTGGTTCTAAAA
Source organism: Octonoba sinensis (assembly GCA_038502835.1). Lineage (NCBI taxonomy): Eukaryota > Metazoa > Arthropoda > Arachnida > Araneae > Uloboridae > Octonoba > Octonoba sinensis. The sequence continues at coordinate 28,233,686 of CM076603.1, forward strand.
AGATCATGTTTCATGTCATTTTTCAACACGAGTAACCCTGTGAAATTGAAAAACAAACAACATATACAATAAAACCCGATTAAGAAGCTTTCCGGGGACCAAGAGAAAAAACTTCTTATGTGGGAAAACTTCCTAAACGGGAAGGCTCTTTGTTTGAAAATGAATATACTTTATATTATTTAAGGATGATATTGTTTTATATTCTGACAATATTTAAATTAAAGAGAAAATATACACCCCCATAGGAGACTCTACAAACATTCCTTTCTTCCCTTATCAGTCATCATTGTTCTCGTGACAACTGACTAATCCTCTCTGTCATCTGTTTTCCTGGAACATTCGGTGTTGAGAAAAGGGTACCCTTGAGAAAAAACTGACCAAAACTGCTTTTCTAAACCTTTTTCTGCTGATCTTTTTTGCATTAGAGAGAAAAATAACTACCTAGATTGAAAGAAACGTGAAAAAAAAAGAAACTTTAGAAGTCTAAAGTATCATTTGAAAGAAAAAATTGACCGATATGAAAAACTTATTAAGCGGGAAAAATATAAAATGAAAACGTTTTAAAAGAGTTATTTTAGCATTAGGGAGATGGCAATGAAACTGGTGTTGAAATTAAAAACTTCTTAAACGGGGGTTTTACTGTATTGAGAAAAGCTTAAGTTGTTGGAGAGTAAATTGTAGCTATCTTACTTACAATGATTCCTTTCCACATTCAACCTGCAAAAGAAAAAGAAAACAATATTTTCATTAATTATTGCTAAAATAAAGATCATCCTTAAATAATTAAATTAAACTAATCAATGCATCAATATATTATTTTCTTCCTTCTGGCATTTTTGTGATATCTACGTGCCATTTGATCTAGACAAGCGAGAATGGAGGCAATTCAAGTAACGTCATTTGTCACGTGGCAGAGATGAAAACAATGTAATCAAAGGAATCCGTAACATCGCTTTACTTCGAGCTCAACAAATTTAATTCTGAACCATCTTCTGACCTTTTTCCCATTAGAAAGAAAAATAATTACGTAGATTGAAAGAAACGTGAAAAAAGGAATTTATCATTTCAGAAACTTTCAACGAACATTAAATTTTGAGCAAAAAAAATTAACTAAATTAATTTTTATGAAATATTAATAATTTTTTTTTAAATATTATAATGTAAATTAATTTTATAGTAAATTTTAAGTACTCGTTCTTTTTGGGATGTATTTATGGCCACTTTACCTCGGGGAGGTAAAGTGGTCACAATAGAAAAAAAAAAGACCATATAAAAATATTAATAACCATAATATTTCAAAATATTCAACAGCGGTTCATCTTACAAAGGAAACACCCTTATTTCAACCAACTCAATTCATTAATGCCCTCTTTTATGGCCAAAAGTTGGCCTCATGTTTGTAACGTCTCCCTAAAGTACTTCAGTCTCCTCAACTGCTGCATAGATATTCTAAAAACAGAAGTTATATACCAAAATATTTTAGGATACATAATAGCTGGTAATTTTAGATTTAAATCCTTAAATCTTAGATTGTAAGTCTATCCTGTAATTTAATACAGGACATTTTTTATACATTTTTTATACTAAAATATAAATATGAAATTCAAAATTTTCCGTAAAATAGATTTTAATGAATGACTAACTTACTTAAATTACGTATTAAGAAAGCATTGCTAATAAGAGAGTTCTGAGGTAATCATAGCTAATAGAAAATAAAATTGGGAGGAAAATACACCTTTCAACCTAGCTGTTTTTAATTCCCTCTCAAGCCTGTCTTATAGTAATTTCAATCTGTATTGCACTTGAGCTCACTTGAGTTTAACCCTGTTTACTAAAGATTAAATGTTATTTTTTTAAAAATACTACAGTATTAATGACATTAATGTTTAACTAACATCTTTCTTGTGGCAAAAGACAAAAGAAGTAAGGATCCTTGTAGTCTTCAAAATTTATTTACATGCGTAGCCTGAATTCTGTGTAATAGTAGGTTCCGAAATATTTTCACTTGTTCAAGGTAGAAGAGCTCCCGAAAAAAATTAAACAACTGTCTTACTATGGTAGGGTTATTACATTAGACTCCTGAACCTGCACTGTTAGTTTAAAACTTGAAGAGCAAATGACTTTTGTGTGGTGAGAAAACTCTTCTATTTAAAAGTCCTAACGTTAAACGATCCACATTCGAGGAAGTTCGTGGCACATCTGCTCCTGTGTTTGTAACTGTTTAGATGAGTTTAGACTCTTCGATATGTCCAAAAATAATGAACATAATCATTGATGTCCAAAAATAATGAACATAGTCAATGATGTCCAAAAATAATGAACATTGTCAATGATGTCAACAAAAGGAACATTGTCAATGATGTCAACAAAAATGAACATTGTCAATGATGTCCAAAAATAATGAACATAGTCAATAATGTCCAAAAACAGTAAACATAGTCAATAATGTCCAAACACAGTGAACATAGTCAATGATGTCCAAAAACAATGAACATACTCAACGATGTCCAAAAATAACTAACATTGTCAGCTATGAAACATGTTTCGTGAAGTGCATTTCTTGCCTTCACGCATGGGCTTTTCCCCCTGAAAGTTTAGGACTTGTTTCGGGTGAATACATAAACGCTGGGAATGGTTCCATCAAGGCATCCCTCAGTTCGAAAGGAGTGAGGTGGAATGTGAACGTGATGGCAGACTACTGCTAGGTGTTTGGTCATTAGCACGATAAATTTCTACTTCAAGGGAAAAGATGAAAACAAGTGAAGTTATTACGAAAAAAAACAACAACTTTTAACTATGTTTTTCTTACAATTTAAGGGGAGAATCTCCTTCTTCGCTGCAAGTATACATACTATTCTAGAAATATTCACTTCTCTGATCCCTGAGAGGTAATTTAGGGGTCGACGTAATCCTTTTTCACCCTTCAAAACAAATCATGTCCGTAAAATTATCGAAAAGTGGCAACGTACGGGAAATGGCGTCATCAGAAGGCAGCGTGTGCTGAGAGAAACGAGGGATAGAATTGATCGGATTCAAGAGATAATTTTACATAGGAATTTCCAAAAATGGCGTCAGTCTCGGGAAAAAAGGCCTTTTTTTTTGTTTTGCAAAACAAGGAAAATTATTTTCGATTAGTATTTCATACAGTATCAAGAACACAATATTTTTTCTTTTCACCTCATTTTTTATTAGAACCAAAGGGATTAGTGATCGACATGTGCGTACATTTCCTATGGGTAGCGACCAATAGCTTGCAACACGAAGCAGAAATGATTGCCTTTCCAATTAGTACGAACCGGTTCCTAGCACATCGATCGGATCGTTACAAAGACGAGCATAATACCGGACAATAACTTCTCATACCGTGAATACCAACGCGTTTAATTATTAAAGATATTCGCGTGTCATACCGAATTTCAAAATGTTTTTAATGTACAGTTTTCTTTAGCTTTTTTTTTCTCTCCCTCTCTGTTTTTCAGCACAAGTGTAAGTCTTTTTTAAAAATACGCATTATGTGTAATTAGATTTCATAAAAACACTCTATTTTATGTGCAGTGCAATTAGAACAGTCAGCAAAGATAAGTTAACAATGTTTAATATGTAGTCATAAATGCTTCGGTGTTTCAGAAAATTTTCAGATTCATTAAGAAAAATTGTGTGTTAAATTATAGGTTCATAAATAAAAATTCTTTTTGATATAGAGTTATGTATGTAATATAGTGTATATGTATGTGCAGTCATATTGATTGACAACAATAGGAAAAATTTATCGACGACAATGCTAATGATAGACAGTTTTTCTCGGCTTCATTTATTTTTAGTCTTGCAAAATTGCTTTATCAAACATATACAAAAAACCTGCCGGCCTTTTTTATCTCCCATTCTTCAACTTTCCACCTGATAACTAAATCTTCCCGACCTAGGCGTTCTGATTTACTTCCTCCGTAAATTCTGGAATGTTGATGCTGTCTTGCTGGAATGAGGCAAGGGTAGAAAATCTGCTCCACTTGCGCCAAACAGCTCCGATTTTGAAGCACTACTCCGGTGAAATTTAACCATTTTGCGCCTAAAAAAAGTTTCGTTTTTAAAAATTCTTTAATTCTATTGATGTTTTGTGAGTGCCACGAATTTATACAGATATGAAATCGGTAGTACCTGGCTGGTTCGGAAGGGGGCGTTGCGCTAGGTGGTAGCACCTCCGTAATACTATAGTGGTAATACTAAATGCTTGAAAACTATATTGGCAAATATAAGAAAGAAAAAGATTAAATACAGAGTGAATGATTTGTCAATTGATTTAACCCCCTCCTCCCCGCCCTTGCAAGGGAATTCACTATAAGAGCGAGCTAATTCATATTATTGATAAACAAAATCTTCGAAGTAAAAAACAAAATGCGGTGTATTTGAATCTGTCAAGCTCCACACTTATTAGTTTGTAGTCAAATAGTCTCACAGAGTTTCGATGGATAGATTGAATAGATTAACAGGATTGATTGAAATTCTTGCATGAGGGATCACAAATTCCCTAGGGGGGGGGGGGGTAGAATTCCATCTGAATATTTTAAGGTAAAAGATGTTAACAACGTGGTTGCAATCGAAATAAATTTCGGTAAATGAGAAAGGAAAAGGTTAAATCTCCCTCAAAGTGATAAGTAAGGAAAGCTGCTTGTTTTATTTTCAGAAGCAATGTTAAAAAGGGCAAATTTTGTTATATGCCCACAATAAATGTATATACTCAATTACGCTGTGAGAACTCTAGAGAACTTAAATGGAAATGGAATGAAGTTTAAGGAAGCTCGTTTGCCGCAAAGTAGAGCCTTATCGTGCCATCGCTTTCATTGTTTACAAGATATGATACGGAATAAATTAAATAATAAAAGTTCCCGCTGTTTCGTTTGTTGGAAACCAAGTGTCGGTGAATTAATGATTTGCCTTACACAACTCAGTTCTGATATCGATTTCATTTTTCAAAATAAGTTCGCACCGCGCATGATGGATGAATAATTAAATGATTCGTGTTCTATTTCCAGGAGTATACAAAAGGCAAAATACAATTTTGAAACTCTTTTCAGAAAATTGAGAGTTCATTTCACGAGCAGATTTTACTAAAATTTTCTAGACACACTCATTCTAATTTCTTCAAACGGTTTCAGAAAGTAATTCTAAGTAATGCTTAGACAGAATTTGTCTGCGGGAAAATTTGGAGAGTATTCCAAGGCCAATGAATAGTTTGACTTTTTTTGGCAACACTTCAAATATTCCTTAAAGGCAGGAAAAAAAATTCTAGAAATATTAGGTATACTAAATTCGATATTTTTGTTGTCAATATTTACTTTTTGCACCATCGATAATACGGTAGTACAGACTAAGTATTTCCAAGCCCAAGTCTTTCTCTTACTACTGCAAAATGGTAAAACGAGAGAAGGAAGATTTTTCACATCTTGTGAAGAATCTTTTGCAGGAGTCTATGCTTACCGGACTACCTCAAATTGTAAGTGCTAGTAATTTACCAAAAAGATTTTTACGAATCGTGGTCTTCATAGTGTGTTTGATAGGTTTCATTTACCAATCTCTTTCGTTCATGGAAATGTACTGGAAATACGAGACTGTCATGGATGTAAAAGTCACTAATCCGAGCGAAATTGATCTGCCATCTATGACCCTATGCAACTACAATGGGTATGTATTCAGAAGGAAATTAATTACGAATAATTTGAAAATCTATTTTTCTTAACAAGTAAATGTAGATATTTCTTGGTGTAAAATGTTTCTTGAGTCCATAGAGATGGCCGTAGAATCATGTTCTAAGGCGTTTTCTGTAGCTTTCGAAATTAAATCACTTAATTTTCAGCAAATATCCTCTTTTTCTTTTACAGTAAGTGAGTGTTTCATCAATGTGTACATTAGTGGGGAAAAACAAAGGACTCCTTCGTATTTGAATACTATTTTCACTATAGATATACGAAATATGCCAATTTATCAGGAATGGCGAAGCGTATAAAATGGCAACTGTAAAATTTTGCTAAAGGTTCGTCTTAATTTTGAAATGAACATCAACTTTAGATTTTCATATGGGAACCCCCATATTTTTTCAGAGATTTACAACTATCACATAAGTTTAACTTTGTATACACAGTTTTTCTGTGATTTCGTTCAGCCATTGTTTCACAATTAATTTTTTTAAAAATCGGAAAAGTCTACACTTACAGTACTAAAAATGTTTTTTTTTTTTTTAACCTCATCGAAATAACTCGCGAAATGGACTTAAGATACTATGGCTTTCAGGTACAGATTTAAAACATGAATACGGTACTCTGTGTTTCTTAGTAGTGCGAAAAGTGTTTTAACCGTAAGCACTTTCAGATATATAAAGCGTTATATACATATATATATATATCGCTCATGGGCTGCGATAGTGGCACAACTCAAAAAACACGCTTTTTGGACTAAGAACAGATTTAAATATGAAACTACTCATTCTTTTCATCAGCAATACTAGCACAACCCATACTTCAATGTAAAGCCGTAAGATGGCAACAAACTAAAGCGTTTCTTATGCATTTTCCGTAGCAATGAAAACTTTAAACCCACTTATCTCACAACATGCTTTTTTGAATTGTGCCGCTATTGCAGCCCACGAGCGATATGTTCAGGCTAATATAGGCGATATACACGTGTGTAGAAAATTAAGCTAAAACGAGAAAAAGAAGCCAAACTCAGTTTCTAAACAGAGAAGAAAACTATTAATGACTGTTCTTCAGGATAAAATTAGGGATCATTTTTTATCTTTCAATCAATCCTAACTATCAATATATTTACTTAATTATCGATTCAAGTTTCCATGCATGGAGTATGATGCTAGGCAACTTGTACGTTGTAGATGAAAACTACGAGGACTGTTATTAAGAATAAATTGAGAACTATTTTATTTAAGCGAAGAACAAAGTTATCAATCAGTGTATATTAAGATATTTTATAAGAAAACGTTATTATTTTATAAAGTTGGTTAATTCATAAGCGCCATGCATTATTAATCGTCTTATTCACCAACTGATTTTAACTGCAGATAAAGGCTAAATCAACCAATCAGAACGCTAAAATCAACGGTTCGAGTGTTTGACAGAGGTTCATATAGGTTGGTGAATAAGTATTCATAGATTGTCGACTCATGGTATCCTAGTTTTACCAAACTTTTGTGACCACAAAGTTTCGTAACAAATTAAACACCAAAAACTAATTTGATATAAAATGATAAGAAAAATTATATATTATATTATGTGAGGTAAAAGATTGCGTTTATCAGTTATGGTAGGAACATAAAATATAAAAATACATGAGTACAAGAAAAAAAACATGGTAAATAAAGCACCAATTGTCAAAACATTGTTTTGACAATTTTGTGCGTTACTTACGTTGTTTTTTCCTTGTATTGATATTTTAGTGTAAAGCATTTTTGATATTTTTTATTATATTGAAATATATTTGTAGTCTACAAAAAGCTTGCACCTCGTTGTGGCTTTTACTTCAATCCCTGAAAAATCGCCAAAAAATTAAAAGAAAAGAAAATGAAACAAATGAGAACTAAGAAAAAGAAATGTCTGCGCATATAACATTATTTCTATATAATTTTGCGACTTAAAGTGGAACTAACATATATTTAATTTTTATTTATTCTTTTTATTAATAAATATTTGCAAAAAAAAATATTGTGAAGTACAGTCGAAGCTCGCCATTCGTCCGCCTCTCTACTCGTACCACTCGTTATTCGTACAACTTGTTCAAGTAAAATTCAACTCCTCATAGTAAAAGTTTGTCCGGACGATTTCACTGGCGCTAGATGGCGCGCATGTAAAATGTCTTGCCATGAGGATGATTCGCAACATATTTTAGCGTTACAAATAAAATTATTTAAAAGGGTTTTTTTAAGAGTATTTAAATCGATATAGTCAATTTTTGAGAAGCTGGTTATAGAATCATGGACTACTTTTAGATTCAGAATGTTTTGTGATTTCTTTTTATTATATTTGGTTCATTTAAGTGTGATGGTTTCGGTTTGCGACGGATGGTTTCGGTTTGCTATGATTGTAACTAGAGATGCGAAAAGCCCGTAAATTTTCGGGAAGAAATTGAGAAATTTGGGAACATTTGGAATTTTGAGAGGAAAAAACGAACTTAAGCTTTCTTCAAATAATCATAAATTATTTACTCAATATGAAAATGTTTACAGTCTTCAAATATTGTTACAGAACATATAACATTGTAACGCTAGATTATTTCTATTTCATATACATGACCTAGCGTCAAACATAACATTTTATATCAAATCTATAATTGAGAAAATTAACTAGTAAATTCAATAGGCTTTTTTATTGCAGTATTATTGATTCTAAAAATTTATTTGATTTGGTTGCTTTACAGAAAATAAGATTAACCTTCAAAATATTTTTTTTTCTTTACTCCTTGATTTAAATTATTATACGCAAAAATATATTTCTTTTATTCATAGCTTTTTATTACAACTTTAACGACACATTTGGAGGGATAATTTTTTGACAAGAAACACTAGTTAAAGCACTATTATACATTTCAATAATTTTTTTTAAAGGCAGGTTTTAAATATTTTTATGTGTTTTTTTTTTTTTTTTTTGATGAATTAAAAAACTATCAAGTTTTACAATGTAAATAAAAATTATTAACAACTTCCTTTTTTTTCATTCTCAACAGAAACATTTTTTTACAGATACCAACAGGACGAAATAAATATGTTGTCTGTTTTAAAATGCTTTAACTAAATTTGCTCGGGAAAATAATTCTATTATAATGAAAATTTCATAAAAATGTATTTATTTTTGATGTGTTAAAATTAAAAAAAAAAACAAAAAAAAAAAAAAAACGTTTTCAGTTTTTAGAAATTTGAAATTTCCCGATTTTGCTTTAAATTCCCGGGGGGGGGGGGGGGACCGTGTTTTTCTGGAAATAAACTAGGCGTTTAGAAATCCTTGCAAAGCTAATTGTAACTTTGATTTAACTAAAAACGGTTTCAACTTTAATGCAAAGTTAAATAAAAAACATGTCCATTAAATGTGATAACGCACCCCTCCCCAAAAGCTGTGGACCCTCCCTCTCCAAGGCCGTATCCAGAAGGGGACCCACGGGATCCCCCCCCAACACGGCCCGAAATCCAGATATTTTTCGTGATGTAACATGTATTCCTCCCTGAGACTTTCCTTAACATAACATGTCAAAGTCAGGTCCTCCCCCCCCCCAAAAAAAAAGGATGCGAGCTCCAGTGGTGGTGGGTATTGTGCAAACCGCACGCCATTGAAATTTTTAAGGGAATTGTTTTAGGTGTCTTTGCTTCTTTTAAGGGGGGAGGCTTCTTTTTTTCAGAGATGAACAATTGGGGGGGGGGGGGGTAAATATATATTTATTATTGGTGCCCTTTGAGGTCTTGGCGCAGATTGTGCCATTAAAATTTTTATAGGGGTCATTTTGGGGGCAGGCTTTGTTGAATTTTGAAGGGAACATCGTTTTGGGGGATGCACCATCCTTTTGGAGCGGGAATGATATATACATAAATATAGTATATATCAAAGGCGCACACGAAAGGAAGGAGGGGGGACATGTTGCCGACTGCTCCATAGAAAATGTTAAGGGGTTGTTTACGAAGGGTGAAGGTGAGCCGAATTTTGAGAATGGTCATCGTTTGGGAGAGGAGAGTGCACCGCGAAGGCCGTATCCAGACAGGGGCATTCGGGCCCGCCCGTCCCCAAAATCCCGAATTTTTTTTCAATTTAGCATATATTCTTATCTTCTCGGAAACTTGCTTTGACATACATAAGTGTGTCGAAGTCAGGTGCCCCTCCCCCGAAATAAAAATCTCTGGATACGCACCATCGCTCATAAGAGGAATGGGGAACGATCACCCTAGTGATCTTTCATAAATGATGTCACGCTTTTTTCCCATATATTTGACCCCCTTTTCCCTTTGGCACAAAGTGTCGCACCTCAAAGTCCCCTACCCCCTTTTGTCACAAATACCGATGTGTTGCATAAGCATGATGTCACACTTTTTGTTACCCCTTTGTCACACTTTGTCAGTTTCACGAACCCCCCTCCCCCCTCGAGGAAGCGTGACATCATTTATGAATGATCCCCTATATGTATATATATAGGGTGATCATTCCCTCGATGAGCGATGTATATATATATATATATATACGTGCGTGTGTTATATATATATACAGTGGCGTTCCTATCATGAATGTCACCTGCCGGGGCGGTAATTTGTAATTTGTGGGTCACACCCCCTTACACTAAAAAAAAAAAGAAAAAAACTCCACATTTGTTGTGTTGTATAAACTTGTAGTTTATATATTTTAAATCGTGCAAAAAAAAAAAAAAAAAAAAAACTTAAGAAATTCAATTTTATTTATTTGTGCAAATTTTAGTTCACTACATTTATTTGCAGTTATAATACGTTGAAATAGCATTCGTGAATAGGTCGTGAAATTGGGACAAGGGGACGGGAGGGGTAACAATAAGTGTGAAATCATGCTTATGCAACATAGCGTGGCATATGGGACAAAAGGGAGAGGGGTATGTTGAAGTGTGACATTTTGTGACAAAGGGGGGAGGGAGTCAAATACATGGGGAAAAAGTGTGACATCATTTATGGACAGCCCCTTAGCAGAATTTTGAAAAAGGTCATCGCTCATAGGTGCTGGGGAGGGGAGGGGGTATCGCCTCAATATATTTATATATAAAAAAGCATGTGTGTGTGTGTGTGGTGGGTTGGAACCCGCTCAAAAACATTTCCATTTCAGAAGTTTATGAACTAACTGATTCCGGATTATTAAAGGTATAAATAATGAAGTACAGTAAACGTTAGATAAAAGAAACGACGTGCGGAGTTCAAAGATCGGGTGCCCAACAGACCCGTTGTGTTAGGGGGATCAATTGCACCTCCCCCCTTGCTTGGAAAATAATTTAATGTATTTCTACGTATGTACATGTATTTTGTGTTTTTTTTAATGCAACGTACAATGAGTTTTTACTTCCCTCCATTTAAGGGGGTCGGGGGGGGGGGGAGTGCCCCCTGACCCCGACATTTTCTTCGCATTCATTATGGCACAAATACCAGCTGACCGTCTGCTACCCCTCTTTTAATCCTAAATATCTAGTCACTAGCTAATTACAGTGATTTTTTACGAAAGAAAAAAATACATTAATTAAGATACTGAAATAACCTTCTGATTATATGTTTAACTTATAATAAAATGTAATAAAATATTGCAAATAATAATTTCATTTGTTGAAACAACGAGAGACTAATGCGTGCCCGAACGCCCGAACCGCCTGGCCGCTGCCGCCAAAACGAGCAAGCCGCCAAACGGCAAGACATTTTACTCTAGCGCCATCTGACGGCGGTGGAAAAATCGCGCCATGTTTTCGGCCCGTTCCCCGCTTAGTTGAGGCTCCTTCCTTTTAGACTCCCTGTTCGGACGGCGCCAGGGGCCAGGGTTGCCAGTTTGGCTTATTTTGAGAAAAAAATCGAGAAATTAAAGCGCCCTTTACACATGCGTTCTTTACCGCACGGCTGAACGCGGCGCATCCAACCACGCTCAAGAATTCGAGTAAAACCGTGGCGTTCATGAATGTGTCGCAATAATGCACAACGTTCTTAACCGCGCGCAAGAACGCGTTCAGATTCGTTCATTGAAGTCCGCTACAGAGTGGCGTATGGAATTTCAGAGACTACAACGTTCCACGTTCCAAGCTAGCATTCACAACACAATAAAATGTTATCCATTAAATAAAACTCATTAATAAATGAATTACAATAATATACACATAATACGCACACCACTTTGTGATTTCAGCCAAAAAACCAAAAAAAAAGGCATTTTTTATTGCAGAAGCAACAGCCTGCAGAATTGTCCAATCATCCCAATCCGATGCGCGGTTAAGAACGTGTATGTAAAATGTATCATTTTTTGGTGCACGATTATGAGCGGACATCTGAGTGTCATTCTTAACCGGCGTTCTTGAGCGCTCCAAAATTGCATTTGCGAACGCACTCTTAAACGCGGATCTGAATGGCTCGCCGTCTGCAGCGCGGTTAAGAACGTGTGCGTAAAAGGCGCTTATCCTTTTCTTGAACACTTCTGGAAATAATTTTCTTCGCGTTTTGGATTTTTTAAAATTTTAATACTTTTTCAGATTTTACTGACAATTTTAACTTTCTAAGGGGAATGGTTAAAGAACTTTTTTCTTCAGAGGAAGAAAGTAGGAAGGAAAGCATTTCCTTTGCAGAAATTAACCTTTTAGCTGTCACGTCGGGTCATATTGACCCAGGTAAAATTTTTAAATTTTTCTTTTCTACGCTTTTTAGCCTACTTTCCCGTAAAAGTAAAAAAAACTAATGATAAATCATGAAAGAAGGCTTAATGTATCGTGAAAATATCGTTAGAAATCAAGAAAAGTCAAAAATAAGTTAAGTAATTAAAGAAAGATTGAAAAATAAAAAATTTGAAAGTAGGGTTTTGAGATGGGGAAAAAGTGTGTCGGTCGGTCTGTCTGTCTGTCCCCCCCCCCCCTAATAACTTTTGAACGAATTGTCCGATTGGAAAAATTCTTTTTGCATTCAAAAGATCTCGGCGAGGACATCTTATTTCCATATTTTACTTTTTGATTTGAACAATTTTTTGTTCAATTTTAAACAGTTCAAAAAAATTTTAACATTAGCGCCTATGGGTGAAAATGAAGCAAATTATGTAAACTCTGGGTACAACATCCAAGTTCCAAAGAACAAGCTCACTGGAATATGTTCTTGGCATGAAATATTAATCTTTAACAATTTTTGTTCATTTTTGAACAGTTCAAAAAAAATTAACATACCGCCTACGGGGAAATTTCAATCCTATATAATTCCTGATCTAACGGACCGATTTGCTTGGAACAAACTTTATCGGAAAGCTCTTATGACGTAGAACATGTACAGATAGAAAGTTCATCCAGAACTAACGAGCATATTTTCCTTTTGAAATTTTTTGATTTGGGATTTGCAAGAATATTTTTGAATTAATGAAAGATTAAATAAATAAGCAAAAAAGAATGAATGAATAAATGAGTGAATAAATACATGAAATAATAAATGAATGATTGAACGAATATGTATTAACCATTGAAAAAGGTATAGTTTTAAGCAATTAAGAACTAAAGCTAAACGAGAAAGACAGAGAGAGAGATAGCTAGATTATAAATTTGAATCCGGTGTATACGGGAAAGTAGGCTCGTATAGTTCTAGACGGAACTTCTTGTTATATGTTACATATTATTACATTATATTAAAATTAAAACAGTTTTACTTTTTTTATACCCAATTTACTAAATTTTTAATTTGGGACTTTATGACCCGACGTGACGACTTGTGTGATGTCTTGATAGGTGACAGCTGAAGGGTTAAAGAGCTGTGTACTAAACGAAAACACAGAGAGTGGTGGAAAAATGGCATCCAAAGACTGCTCTGGTCAACAGGAGCATCAACTTGTTCAGCGAGGGGCCTCAGTGGCTGAGCGGTCAAATCGACTGGCTCCGGTGCCTCCCTGCGCGGAGAGAAAGAGGCGTGGGTTCGATTCCCACCCTTGCCCTGGGTGTACTTCCTTCTTTGTATATTAAAATCTGTTGTGCTGTCTTGTTCTATCTGTCGTATTGGACGAGAGTTTGAGGCATATCCTTGAGAATAGCAAATAAACTCGAATATTTATGTGACCTGAAATGGTCGTAAACAAACAAACAAACTTGTTCAGCGACAATGCTATTGACCATCTAAGAAAAATTCTGAAAAATCGTCAAAGGCAGACAACATTGGACAGGTTTTTAGAGAAAGAAACCTGAGATTCTTTTAGTGCAAAAACACAGAAAACAGAAAGAGCAGCTGAAAGGGAGAAAACACCTGAACGGATGTTACCTGATGTTTTTAAGGAAGGCGACTCCTCTTCCAAACAGTAACCATCAACATTCCTCTTATGCCGTTAACTCATCTCAGTACCAGTAAAATGCAGTTAAATTTTTGTTTATGTATAATTTCACGTACTGTACATTTGCTTTTCATTGGTTTAAATAAGCAACCACCTGTGGGTCTGGAATGGATTAATTGAATTTGCATTATATCTTATGTGGAAAAATAACTCGCCATTCATACAAATCGCCATTCGAACTGCCTCTTGGAACGAATTGTGTACGAATGGCGAATGTTCCACTGTACTTTACTTGTATATGTATTCACAGAGCTATCTCACGAACATGGTGATTTTGCCGTCAAATTAAGTTTGTCACAAATACAGTTACTGTACATTTCCTACCTCATATAGCTAAACTTAACCCACCAATGCCCAAGTTTTGTTATCATCGTCCGCCTAGAGGCGGAATTTTGAATTAGAGGGTTAACTTACCTCCGAAGTTTGACAGTAAACTTCATTGGTCACGATGTTGCAAGAATACTTATCATGATTTTTTTTTTTTTCTTTTAGATTAAAGGTGTCGAAATTTTGTGCGAATTCGAAGAATAATAAAAAATGCCAAAAGCTAAAACCATTAACCTTCCTTGGTTTTGATTGGTGCGAGTGTTTGCCAAGGTACTGCGAATATGGCACACTGAAAGATGATGTTTGGGTAAGCATTGATAAAAACTATTAAGTTATTAAGATTACGATAGGAAGGAAGGAAGCGTTAAATCATGACAGAATTCATTTCGATCATTTAAGGTGAAGTTTTCTAATGTGAAAACTAGCCAACGTTTATAACTAGAAGTAGAAATATTTTATGTATGCAGTGTACTGCTTTTTGAAGGTTCGATCCTCGCCACCATCTATCGAGTACATACGGAATACATGCTCCTATAAATCCGTGGATCCAAAAATCCTGTGGTCAGTCGCTAACAGTTACTACAGGTGCAGGTTGGTGGAAAAAGTTTCCCTCCCCTTTAGTATTATGCCAGAATTGTGAAGGTGGACGGTAGATACACCCTCCTGCAGCAGCGCAAGCTGATCGGAAATAGTTTTTGAAAATTGCATTAATTTACTGAATGGAAAGAGAAACAAAATACATTCTGACTTAAAAAAAAGACACACATGTACACTGATATAAATGAACGTACATAAAGAATCATATCAGTACAGCACAATTTATGCTAATAATTTGTTTATCAGTACTAATTTATTTATTAATACAAAATACAATATTCAATTTAAAATAAGTTTCAAAAAATACCAGGACCCTTCCCCCACCGTTATGATCAGCTACGTATTTCGAAGTACGGTTTCTTATAAGAAGTATAAGCTGAGTTATTTTTTCTAAATTTAGTTGAGATCCATGTTTTGTCTCATCGTAAAAAGTCCGACGAAAAATTAGGTGGAAATTACTCCAAACAAAGTATCAATGGACGGTTTGATGGCTAATGGAATAGACATAAACTGCGTGGTAAAAACTTCTGTGTACTCCTTGTCCCATTGTGTACTACCCTTCCCTATAAGTAGGGGAATAAGGCCGTTTCTACCCCAAGAGGCAGATCGCGGATCAGGGGCGTGGCTAACCCGCCTCCCAATGCCCTCAGGCGTTTTCCGAGTGGAGTTGAGTTGTTTTTGCCCTCAGGAGGGCATGCCTGGGGGCATTGGGAGGCGGATTAGCCACGCCCCTGATCCGCGGTCCTCCTCTTATGGTAGAAACGGCCTTATTCCCCTACTGACGGGAAATAAAAGCTATAGCTTTGAAATAAATAAAGGAAATGATGTAATTTTTTTATTATAGCTTTTAATAATCAAAAATTAAATTTTACATGCAAAATTATTTTAATAGCAACTTTTTAGGTGGAGAAAACACTCGATCTGTTTGTTTAGACAACACTTTGAAATGGAAACAGCTCTTTTAACTTCTCTCTGACATTTTGTTTTAAAGAATTGACAGCAAATGGACGGTGCAGGTAGTTTTACGCAGATCTCAAAAATACTTCCTCACTAACCGTGAAACTAGATTTAGTTTATATACAGTAAAACCCCGTTATATGTTTCTCTTGATATGGGGAGGGGGGGGGGGGGGCTCAACGTGTCAGGAACTGTTCAGTTCAATGCTTAGCTATCTTCCATTTTCAAAAGTATAACTTTGTATTTCATATTCTTTAGCGTTCCTGAAAAGTAAATATATTTTCCAGTTTGAATGTGTGTATGCAATCTTAAAACATTGTTTCTTTTTATAAGAAACTATACTTCGAAATACGTAGTTGAGCACGACGGTGGAGGAAGGGGTCTCTGATATTTTTTAAAACTTATTTTAAATTGAATGGTTTGTACTTACCACACTTAATATTACATGTAGATGAGATCATTAAAATTAGTACTGATAAACAAATTATTAACATTTTAGATCATTAAAATTAGTACTGATAAACAAATTATTAACATATAAGATCATTAAAATTACTACTGATAAACAAATTATTAACATATTAGATGATTAAAATTAATACTGATAAACAAATTATTAACATTTTAGATCATTAAAGATAGTACTGCTTAACAAATTATTAACATACTCGTAAATTTCACAGTACTGATGTGATTCTTTATGTACGTTTATTATATCAGTGTACATGTGTCTTTTTTTTCAAGTCAGAATGTATATTGTTTCTCTTTCCATTCAGTAAATTAATGCAATTTTCAAAAACTATTTCCGATCTGCTTGCGCTGCTGCAGGAGGGTGTATCTACCGTCCCCTTTCACAAATCTGGCATAATAATAAAGGGGAGGGAAACTTTTCCCACTAACCTGCACCTGTAGTAACTGTTAGCGACTGACCACAGCATTTTTGGATCCACGGATTTAGAGGAGCATGTATTCCGCATGTACTCGATGGGTGGTGGCGAGGATTGAACATTCAAAAAGCAGTACACTGCGTACATAAAAATATTTCTACATCCAGTTATAAAAGTTGGATAGTTTTCCCATTAGAAAACTTCACCTTAAATGATCGAAATGAATTCTGTCATGATTTAACACTTCCTTCCTTCCTATCGTAATCTTAATAACTTAATAGTTTTTATCAATGCTTACCCAAACATCATCTTTCAGTATGCCAAATTCTCAGTACCTTGGCAAACACTCGCACCAATCAAAATTTGTGCCAGGTACTACTTACAGCTTTTGGCAATTTTCATTATTCTTCGGATTCGCACAAAATTTCGACGCCTGTAATCTAATAGAAAAAAAAAATCATGATAAGTATTGTTGCAACATCTTGACTTATGAAGTTTACAGTCAATCTTCCGGGACAAGGTAAGTTTAGTTATATTAGTTACAATATGTAAATATTTATTAATAGAAAGAATAAATAAAAAGGAAATATATATTAGTATCAAAAAGAAAAATAAATAAAAATTTAGTTCTACTTTTAGTTTCAAAATTATATGGAAATAATGTTATTTGCGCAGACATTTCTTTTTCTTAGTTCTCGTTAGTTTCTTTTTCTTTTCTTTTAATTTTTTTAGCGATTTTGCAAGGATTGCAGTAAAAGCCCCTACGAGTTGCAAGTCTTTTTTTGTTGCAGTCTACAAGTATATTTCAATATAAGAAAAAATATCAAAAATGCTTTGTACTAAAATATCAGTACAAGGAAAACAACAACGTAAATAACGCACAAAATTGCTAAAACAATGTTTTGACAACTTACACTTTATTTACTATGTTTTTTTCTTTGTGCTCATGTATTTTTAAAGTTTCTGTTCCTACCATAACTGATAAACGCAATCTTTTACTACACATAATATAATATATAATTTTCCCTATCATTTTATATCAAATTAAGGTAACGGTAGTGGACTCAGTTAAGAAAATTTTCGTAATCTTTTACGTGGCAAAATTTTTTCAAGGGACTTACATCAATATTTGCATATTTAGCTTAATCGCCAACTTTTTCTCTAAAAATTAATTACCTGTAAAATATCATTTGATGAAAAATTAGGATTTTTACGTCAAATTTACTAAACGCTTACTTTGTATCTTTAGTGGACATTTATAAGACACGTATTTGCATTAGTAGTGGACAGAAATTAATATCATCTGTTTTATGCTGTTAACTTGGAGAAATAATTTTAAAAATTACTAAGGGACCATTCATAAATGATGTTGTCTCCCTTTTTTCCCATATATTTCCCCCAAAATCCTAACCTTCTTATTGATCGGCTTTAGTAAAGAGCAGCAAATGTGACCGTTGTGGAGGCAGCTATTAAATATTATGATCCATGTACTTGCATGGATGCTCCACGACAACTTTAGTTCTATTAACCAGCACTAGGAATCATTCGCTATAGGTTCTGATAATTTCGTTCAAGTTTAATGTTGCATTCGCTTATTTTAGGAGCTTAAAGATATCAGTGTAATCTACCGGGTCATTTGCCTTAGTTTTTGATACTTAATTTTTTGCGAAACTTTGTGGTCACAAAAGTTTAGTAAAAGAATTATACCATGAGTCGTCAATCTATGAAGTCGAACAGCCTTACAGCCTTATGCACCAACCGATGTGAACCTCAGTCAAATACTGGAACCACCGATTTGAGCGTTCTGATTGGTTGAGGAAGCCTTTGTTCAGCAGCTCGAAGGTTCAAATCGGCTGGTGAATAAGGCCATTAATAATGCATGTGCTTATGAATTTACTAACCCTATGAAATAATGACGTTTTCTTATAAAATACCTTAATATACACTGATTGATAACTTTATTCTTCTATTAAATAAAATAGCTCTCAATTTATTCTTAATAACAGTCATCGTAATTTTCATCTACGACGCACAAGTTGCCTAACATCATACCCCATACATGGAAACTTGGATTGATAGTTAAGTAAATATATTGATAGTTAGGATTGATTGAAAGGTAAAAATGAACCCTAATTTTATCCTAAAGAAGAGTCATGAATAGATATCTTATCTGTTTAGAAACTGAGTTTGGTTTCTTTTTCTCGTTCCAGCTTAACCCTTTACGCTCGCATATATCGCCTATATTAGCCTGTACATATACTCGTATATAATGCTGCATATTTGAAAGTGCAAACGGTTTAAACACTTTTTGCACAATTAAGATACACGGAGTACCGTATTCATGTTTTAAATACGAGGGTGAATCAAATATAAACGAGACTTTTGGACCTGCGCGCGCAATAGTGATGGAAGAACGTTCCGCTGTTATTGGCTGTTAGGTTGGTGCTAGTTGCAAATCTTTGAAAACATATGAGGGTTCTCATATGAAAATTTAAAGTTGATGTTCATTTCAAAGGTAAGACGAACCCTTAGCAAAATTTTAGTTCCCATTTTATACGCTACGCTATTCCTGATAAATTGGCATATTTCATGTATTTTTTATGTAAATAGTATTCAAATACGAAGGAATCTTTGGTTTTTCCCCCACTATTGCACACGTTGATGAAACACTCACTGTAGAAGAAAAAAGAAAATATTACATGCTTTAATTTCGAAATCTACGGAAAACGCCTTAGAACATGATTCTACAGCCATCCCCTATGTTTTTAAGAAACATTTTACACCAAGAAATATCAACATTTTACTTGTTAAGGAAAAAAAGATTTTCAAATTATTCGTAATTAATTTCTTTCTGAATACATACCCATTGTAGTTGCATAGGGTCATAAATGGCAGATCAATTTTGCTCGGATTAGTGACTTTTATGTCCATGAGCGTCTCGTATTTCCAATACATTTCCATGAACAAAAGAGATTGGTAAATAAAACCTATCAAACATACTATAAAGACCACTATTCGTGTAATTTTTTTTTACATATATTTTACTTAACAAGAAATATTATTTTTTAAATCTATTTTTCTTAACAAGATATATCTACATTTTACTTGTTAATTAAAATAGATTTTCAAATATTTCGTATCTAATTTCCTTCTGAATACATACCCATTGTAGTTGCATAGGGTCATAAATGGCAGATCAATTTTGCTCGGATTAGTGACTTTTACATCCATGAGTCTCGTATTTCCAGTATATTTCCATGAACGAAAGAGATTGGTAAATGAAACCTATCAAACACACTATGAAGACAACGATTCGTATAAATCTTTTTGGTAAATTACTAGCACTTACAATTTGCGGTAGTCCCGTAAGCATCGACTCCTGCGAAAGATTCCTCACAAGATGAGAAAAATCCTCCTTCTCTCGTTTAGCCATTTTGCAGTAGTAAGAGGAAGTGATGGCTTGGAAATACGTAGTCTGTACTACCGTATTATCGATGGTGAAAAAAGTAAATATTGACAACATAAATATCGAATTTAGTATACATAATATTTCCAGAATTTTTTTTCCCTGCCTTTAAGGAATATCTGAAGTGTTGTCAAAAAAAGTAAAACTATTCATTGGCCTTAGAATATTCTCCAAATTTTCCCGCAGACAAATTCTGCTTAAGAATTACTTACTGAAATCGGTTGAAGAAATTGGAATGAGTATTTCTAGAAAATTTAGGTAAAATCTGTTCGTGAAATGAGCTCTATTTTCTGAAAAGAGCTTCAAAATTTTATTTTACCTTTTGTATAGTCCTGGAAATAGAACACGAAACACATATAATTATTCATCCATCATGCGCGGTACGAACTTTTTTTGAAAAATGAAATCGATATCAGAACTGAGTTGAGTAGGCTAATTATCAATTCACCGCGATTTGATTTACAACAAAGAAAACCGCGGAACTTTTATTATTTAATTTATTCCGGTACCGTATGTTGTGAACAATGAAACGCGATGGCACGATAAGGCTCTGCTTTGCGGCAAACGAGCTTCCTTTTAACCAGTTAACTGGTCAATTTCTTTCCACAAATGTTCCTAAAAAAAGCATATTTTTTTATTGCATTAACTAAAGTCCTAATTTGGTATAGAAGGAAAATGAATTTTTTTTTTTTAATTTCATAAATAATGAATTTAAGCATTTTTTATTTTATAACGTTGAAACGCAAATACCCTTGAATGACTCTCTTTCAATCTATCAAAAAAAAAAAAAAAGGGCAAATCAAAACAAGAAAGGCGGAAATTTAAATGCCCGTACTCTGTACGGGTAAACCAGTTGGGACCAACTTTGGGTAGCCCGCACGCCGTACGGGCAAACCAGTTAAATAGTTAAATTTCATGCCAATTCTATTCAAGTTCTCTAGAGTTCTCAAAGCGTAATTGAGTGTATAAATTGATTGTGAGCATATAACAGAATTTGCCTCATTAACATTGTTTCTGAAGCTAAAACAAGTAGCTTTCATTACTTATCGTTTTGAGGGAGATTTAACCTTTACCTTTCGCATTTACCGCAATTTTTTTCGATTGCAACCACGTTGTTAACAGCTTTTATCTTAAAAAAATCAGATGGAATTCTCTCCACGCCCCCCCCCCCCCCTAATGAATTTGTGACCCCTCATGCAAGTTTCAATCTGTCCTACTAATCTATTCAATCCATCTATCGAAACTCTGTGAGACTACTTGCTACTTGACAGGGCGGCGTAGTGGTAGTCGCAGGTCTCGTATGCCCAAGATCGCAATTTCAAACCGGGCCCAAGTCGGTGGATTTTCAAGATGCAGAAAATCGTCCATGTCGTATGATTATGTGACATGTTAAAGATCAGTTGAGTATCCGTTTGGCATGGGTACTCTCGGCTAAATTAAATTCCTAGTGCAGATTGCATCAACGAGAGCTCGGGTGCCCCATCTAGGGGAAACTAAGCGTCAAAAAAATTTCGGCAATGGTACCACACTTATTGTGGTGCCGCTGAACGGGTTTGTACCAATCTCTGAGGACGCACTAGGTCTGCAATGGTTGATGACCAATACTGCAGCCCCATTGGAAAGAAAAAAAAAACTTGCTACTTGACGACAAACTAATTTGTGTGGAGCTTAACAGATTCAAATAATCCGCATTTTGTTTTTTACTTCGAAGATTTTGTTTATCAATTATATGAATTAGCTCTCTCTTATAGTGAATTTCCTTGCGAAGGCGAAGAGGAGGGGATTAAATCAATTGCAAATCATTCACTCTGTATTTACTCCGATAATTTGTTCATCTTTTCCTTTCTTATATTTGCCAATATATTTTTGTGAATGACTTTTGACTTGTGAAACTTTGACTACCTTTCCTTTCTGTGTTAAAAATACAATAAGTCAGGCATTTAGTATTACCACTACAGCATTACGGAGGTGCTACATACCTACCTAGCGCAGTGATAGCGTACCCATGACCTGTAGGTACACTGATTCACGCAAGATTTTTAACTGACGCACGATTGCTAAGCAACCATTTGTTTGTTTACGCGGGTTTATTTAGATTTTCTAATTTGTGTGGATAATTTATGTCCTATTTGTATTTGTTCAAGCATGGTATAGACACAAAAGCAATTTAAATGCTGTCTATAACCTTCAGTTTGATTACTACATTTCTAAAGCTACGCAAATGACGACAAATGCGTTTGTAGTATTTGAAATAAAGCAAAAGTGTTTACAAAATATAAAATAAAATGCATAATTTTAGTCACATTTTGTTTGCTGAAAAAAAAATCGACAAACCAAAGCAAATAGCCATATTTAAAGCACTTTCTTCAAATGAAAATATGTGTCATTTTCGTTACTCCTTGTTAAATTCAAACACTTATTACCAGTTGCACCAAACCAACTTAAGAATTTTTAACCAAACTAAAAATTTTTAAATCGTCAAACCACGCCCATTTTTACCAGTTAAACCAATTGAATTTTAAAGATATCTAGTTTTAAAAATACAAAGTTAAAATTCTTTTAACTTAACTTTGGTGCATATGGGCATTAGTAATCCACGAGCTAGAACGAAGAAAAAGAACAAAGTTTGACCCACGGCTAAAAAAGGTTCGACAAATTACCCCCCTCCCGAATCAGCCAGGTACTTTCGATTTCATATCCGTATAAATTCGTGGAACTCACAAAAACATCAATAGAATTAACCCTTTCTTTCTACTGACAGTACTTATAAGTACCATTCGCTATAAATTCCATCCCAGCAAACATTTTTACCAATATTCTGATGGTGCTTTGCCGGGACAGTCTTTACATTCCCCTTTTGCAGGATACATATCAGCAAGGGTTCTATAAAAGTATTTTAGCGAGGAAACGAACATAGATAGTTTTGAAACCGATGCTGTGCTTTGAACTTCCATTTTTTTCTGATTGCTCCCTTAGAGTTTCGCTCCAGAAAAGTAGTAAAATTCAAGAATTAAGTCACTGATTTTTTTAGTGTGTTAGTTAAGAACTTAGAAAACTAATTGACGAACTATTTTGATTAAAAAGTGTATGTAATTAATTTTACAGGGTAAATACTCTGTGGCACTTATTAGCTGTAAAGAAATAAATACTTATATATTGATCATTTTCTTCATGTAAGTCCCTTAATTTTCAGTGTAAATACCTAGACAAACTATTTCTGTAAAAAAACTTACTGCAGATCATAATGCGGTAGACAAAGGGTTAAAGAATTTTTAAAAACAAAAGTTTTCTTAGGCCCAAAATCGTTAAATTTCGCCGGAGTATTTTCGACGATTCTTCAATCGTCAAGAAAATTTCGTCATTTATAACGATTCTTTCCTCGTGTGATCACGTGACTTTAAAAAGTTACCACACAAATTTCGCCAATTTGACGAAAGGTTTCCTCGGAGCATTTTTCACGAAGCCATTTCGTTAAACTTCGCCGGAGTACACTCTCAAAAATAGAACCCTCATTTTCAACGATTCTTCAATCGTCAAGAAAACTTCGTCATTTATAACGATTCTTTCCTCGTGTGATCACGTGACTTAAAAAAGTTACCACACAAATTTCGCCAATTTGACGAAAGGTTTCCTCGGAGCATTTTTCACGAAGCCATTTCGTTAAATTTCGCCGGAGTACACTCTCAAAAATAGAACCCTCATTTTCAACGATTCTTCAATCGTCAAGAAAACTTCGTCATTTATAACGATTCTTTCCTCGTGTGATCACGTGACTTAAAAAAGTTACCACACAAATTTCGCCAATTTGACGAAAGGTGTACTCGGAGCATTTTTCACGAAGCCATTTCGTCAAATACGATGAATGTTTCGTCAGATTTGAGCATGCGTTTCTGAGAATGTAGTGCTTCAAAATCGGGGGCTGTTTGGCACCAGTGGAGCAGATTTTCTACCCTTAGCCTCATTCCAGCAAGACAGCATCGACATTGCAGAATTTATGGAGGAAGTAAATCAGAACGGTCTAGGGTTGGGAAGATTTAATTATCAGGTTGAAAATTTAAGAATGGGAGATAAAAAAGGCCGGCAGGTTTTTTGCATATGTTTGATAAAGCAATTTTACAAGACTAAAAAATAATGAAGCCTTGAAAAACTGTATCATTAGTATTGTCGCAGATAAATTTTTACTATTGTTGTCAATCAATACGACTGCACATACATATACACTAAATTACATACATAAATTTATATCAAAAAGAAATTTTACTTATGAACCTATAATTTACCACACAATTTTTCTTAAAGAATCTGAAGATTTTCTGAAACACCGAAGCAGTTATGACTACATATTAAGCATTGTTAGCTTAATCTTTTCTGAATGTTCTATTGCACTTGCACATAAAATAGTGTTTTTATGAAATCTAATTACACAGAATACGTATTTAAAAAAAAACTTACACTTGGGCCGAAAAAAATAGAGAAAGAAAAAAAAATGCTAAAGAAAACTATACATTTAAAAAAGGTTGCGAAATCCGGTAGAACAAGCGAATGTCTTTAATAATTAAACGTGATGGTATTCACGATATGATAAGATATTGTCCGGTGTCGGTACATCCATTAACAACTGAATTCATAATGTTCGTCTTTGTAACGATCCAATAGATGTTCTAGGAACTGGATCGTACTAATCGGAAACGCAATCATTTCTGCTTCGTGTTGTAAGCTATTCGTCGCTACCCGTAGGAAATGTACACACATGTCGATCACCCCTCCCTTCGGTTCTAAACAAAGAATGAGATGCATAGAAAAAATATTGTGTTCCAAATACTGTATAAAATCCTAATAATCGAAAGTGGTTTTCCCTGCTTTTGCAAAAAAAAAATGATTTTTTTTCTTCCTAGACTGATGCCATTTTTGACCATTCTTATGTAAAATTATCTCCTGAATCCGAACAATTCTATCTCTCGTTTCCCTCAGCACCCGCTGCCTTCTGATGACGCCCCTACCCGTATGTTTACCACTTTTCGATAATTTTATGGATATGATTTGTTTAAAAGGGGAAAAAAAGGATTAGGTCGACCCCTAAATGTCCTCTCAATAGTCAGACAGGAAAATATCTCTAGAATAGTCCGTGTACTTGTAGCGAAGAAGGAGATTTGGATGTTTTCTCCCTTAAATTGTAAAAAACAAAAATTGTTAAAAGTTGTTTTTTTCTTTTTTTTATCGTAATTACTTCACTTGTTTTCACCTTTTCCTCTGAAGTAGAAGTTTCTCGTGCTTCTACTTCAGCACGACCAAACATTTAGCAGTAGTCTGCCATCACGTTCACATTCCACCTTACTCCTTTCGAACTGAGGGGATGGAACCGTTCCCCTCGTTCATGTCTGCACCCGAAGCAACTCCTAAACTTACAGGGGGGAAAGTTCATGCGTAAGGGCAGGAAATACACTTCAAGAGACATGTTTCAACGTTGATTATGTTCATCATTTTTGGATATATAATCGACAATGTTCATTATTTTTGAACATCATTGACTATGTTCATTATTTTTTGACATCATTGACTATGTTCATTATTTTTGGATACCATTGACTATGTTACTAATTTTTTGACATCATTGACTATGTTCATTATTTTGGATATCATTGACAGTGTTCATTATTTTTGGGCATCATTGACTATGTTCATTATTTTTGAATATATCGCCAAGTCTACACAGTCACAAATACAGTAGCAGATGTGCCATGAACTTCCTCGAATATGGATCTTTTAATGTTAGGATTTTTAAATAGAAGAGTTTACTCACCACACAAAAGTCATTTGCTTTTCAATTTTTTAACTAAACTGCAGTTTCCATGAGTGTTCGTTTAATGTAATAACCCTACCATTGTGAGACAGCCGTTTCAATTTTTTAAAGATCTCTTCTGCCTTGAACAAGTGGAAATATTTAGGAACCTGCTCCTCTGGTAGACGATTTAAAGTTTCCAAAGTGTTAGGGAATTTTGGTTATTTTTTACGCGGCTAGTGCAATGTTTTAAACTTTAAGTGCCATATGTTTATTCTGCTACTATTTTTCTAACAGAAATAAATAGAAAGGAATTGGTGTAAGTTTTTTTTAGTTTTTAATAATTAGGAATTAAATTTTACATTCAAGGTTATTTTAATAGCAGCTCTTTAGGTGAAGAAAACAGTCTATTTACTTGTTTATACAACACTTTGAAATCGAAATAGCTCTGTTAACTTATCTCTCTGACATTTTGTTTTAAAGTGCACCAAATGGTCGATGCAGGAAGTTTTACACAGATCTCAAAAATACTTCCTCACTAACGGTTAAGCTAGATGTAGTCTAGATATAATTTTACAGCAGTTCAAGTGAAATGGGATAAAGTGGACATAGGTATTAGGCTTAACACGTACCGATGCTCTAAAATTACGTTAGGTTAATTTATGAGGTAGACTAGGCCTTAACCCCTTTGAAATCGAAATAGCTCTGTTAACTTATCTCTCTGACATTTTGTTTTAAAGTGCACCAAATGATCGATGCAGGAAGTTTTACACAGATCTCAAAAATACTTCCTCACTAACGGTTAAGCTAGATGTAGTCTAGATATAATTTTACAGCAGTTCAAGTGAAATGGGATAAAGTGGACATAGGTATTAGGCTTAACACGCACCGATGCTCTAAAATTACGTTAGGTTAATTTATGAGGTAGACTAGGCCTTAACCCCTTAACGGTCGGGTAGTTTTCAAGAAAACGGTCATAAAAGGGCCTATTTTTATATCCCTGAAAATTATATAAAAATATGTGTATGAACAATATATATTATTCATTTCCAATTTTTGATTTTCTTTTATTTTGAAATTTTAAACAATCCAGCCCGGAAATATCACGGGAGCGAGAAATCGAAGGCGAAACATCAGCCCGCCATTTTCACGGGAGCGAGAGGGAAGGTGTGAACTTGCATAGGAATTCACGAGAGCTCAACTTCTATATTTATTTTCAATTTTTTGCGAGTTTTTAACTATTAGAGAGTATTTAGGCAACGCATATAAATAAATTTTCAAGACTACAGGGCTCCTCACTTGTTTTGTTTTTTGCCACAAGAAAGATGTTAGTTAAACATTGTCACTAATACTGTATTATTTTTTAAAAAATAACATTTAATCTTTAGTAAACAGGATTAAACAAAAGTTCGTGCAACATGCAGCAATATCTGCCTTCACATTATCCTCCAAGGTGTAATGACTTTCCTTAACCCTTTAACTATGGGTAACGTGAATAGACGATTTGGCGAAACTTTCCTGCGGTACGGGGTAACGTCAATAAGCGATTTGATAATTTTTTGCTGAAAATGCAGGTTTCAGAATAAAAAGTTGAACAAATGGTAATGCATTCGTTCTTTACATTATAAGTAATAATTTATTCAATTGAGAATGGCAAAATTAGAGGTGCAGAAGGGGGTATTGACCACCCGCTTTTGATACAGTGTGTCGCCGCTTTGCAAGCAAAAAAAGGTGCGTCTCATAGGAATTTTGATCTTGAACAAAAAATTTCCAATCAGCATCTCAAAAAAATCGCCATAGGTCGAAAATGGGAAGTCCACGACTAATGTTGATTGGAACTCTCCAGTTTTGCCTTTTTCATGCAAGAAACTCGTGACATATACACAAGAAATAGATGTATCGCCATATATGCAATTTTTGGATACTTTTTTTTTTTTTTTTTTTGCGTTCAGACAAACATATTTGTGAATATATTCCGGTAGTTAAAGGGTTAAAGTACGTCTTGAGTATAAGACAGAAAAAAAATTAAAGTGGACAAGATCGGAAGATTAAGGAAAGTTTAAAAGTGGTTCAAACTTGAGGCTTCACACCTTCAGTTGCGCACGACGAGTGTGGTAGAGAGTTGTCATCTTGCAAGGTTATTAGCTGAAATGACTTTATTATTTTAAAAGAGAAACTGGGAGTTTCATAGATACAAACATTTCATAATTTCTCAAGGAGAAATTCACGTGATCAAAATCATCATTCATGTGCATGAGTCACAGTGTGACTCATAGTGTGAAATTGAATGGAAGAAAGCTGTTGTGATCAATTTTTATGGAAAAAATTCTTTTGAAACTTTTTTTTTTAATAATAATAAAAAAAAACTCTAAGCTTTCCTTCACTTGTTAGATTACCCTACATGTAAAAGTGACGATAAATAAAAGTTTTAATGAAAGGAAATCAGCACGTACAATTTTACTCTGATAAAATATCTTTGTTTACATTTCAGCTGGCGATGTTTGGCGAGCAAAAAAAGGTTGGGCGTATAAAAGATAAGTAATGGAGGCAATTCAAGCAGCGTCATTGGTCACGTGGCAGCGACGAAAGCAAAGTAATGAAAGCTTTACTTCGAGTTCAACAAATCTAATTAAAAACTAGGCCTAAATAAAGTTCTTCTACATTAAATTAACACTAAATAACACACTATAACTATTGTAATAACTAATAAATCCGCGTTTATTTTATATTGATTTTATATTGATTAAATTAAATGTATTTATATTATATATTGATTAAATTAAATGTAAATACTGGGTTATAATCAGAAAAAGCTGTGAAAATAGTCTAATTGATTTTAAGATAACTAATTTTGCCTAGTGAACACGTAGAACTCAATTAAAAATCTTAGTAAACAAAGAGCGGATATCACGTGACAACGATGATCGCTCATGAGTCCCTCTAGCGGTGAACTGCCTCCATTAAATTGTAATGGAATTATTAAAAATGTAATAATTCGAGAAAGTAAATAGCAAGGACTTTACAGCTTTTATGTACCACAAGCTCTGGAAGTAGCATTTCTTTTGTATTTTCTTGGAAACGCAGAGGAAATATTTAGAGTATATTTCACAAGACACACTAAAGTATATGTTGTTTGTGTTTCAATTTCACAGGGTTACTGGAGTTGAAAAATGACATGAAACATGATCTTTTTAGAACCACTTTTTCGCAAAAAAAAAAAAAAAATCTGTAAGAAGTAAATTTCCATCTGGAATACTATTTTTTTACGAGACATTCATACTTATTCATTGCATTACGAAACATAAGCTGTAATGAAATAAAATCGAATTGTACACATTTGTGTGTATTTTATGTGTCCAAAAACGTTTTAATGAAACGTACACAATACAACCGAATGTTGGTAAAAAGCTATGTACTATTTGGCTCTGATAAGAAGATTTTCAATACCTCGAACTCACAATGTTTTGGCCGTTAGAAAAAATGCCTTGTTTCTGAAAGGCCCATAAAGATTTTTATGCCTGATTAAGATTTGCAACGTATGACAAAGTAGCTAATGTTGTCAATAACACAACAAACTTTTATTTACTATCGCTTTTAGCTTTCGCTAAATATCTTATATATAAGCAGCTTTTTGTCGCCAAAATCTTATTGGTTGCTTGCGTAACTGTAATGCAGTTGCCATTGTTGTAACACATGTCAAATATACTAATAATCAAAACATTTCTCTATCATTTTTAGTGAAGCATCGCTAGGTTTGCAATCTCCGTTAAAAATTAATGAAAACGCAAATTTAATTTAATACTTCTTTCTCTGTTTTAATTTGTTTATCGTCTGCGCTTTCTACATATATTAAAGTGGCAGTGCTCTTTTTTCCAGTTTCGTTAAAACTATTGTTTTGACGATGATTATGTTGGATATGATTAAATATTTTTCACAAAGAATTTGATTTTATAGTAAATAATATTTTATTTTACAGATTATTATAATTCAGGTGTTTTTTTTTTTTCGGTAAGAATTTTTTTTCGGTAAGAATTTTTTTTCCGAAATGATTATATGTTTACTATTTATTCATTAAACTTTACTGTTCTACCTGATAAATATCTCTTTGATTTGCTGTGCATTTCGGTTACTGGGAGAATTGTATATTTATAATATCTAGAACAGTGGTCATTTCGTATGACCGCCGGGCTACAAGTAATATATAAATCCAATAAGTCAACTCAGAAATCTTTGTGAACCTCAAAAATATAACTGAAAATGAAACAAAAAACTTCGATTTTTCCAGAGCAATTTATTTGGATGATGATATTTATTTCCGCATTACAAATAAAAATTTACAACGCTGCTTTGGCAACTGGACATTGCAACCCGTTATTCCTTTGGGTTCTTTCGCCTAAAAACATGATACAAATAAAAAGCCTCAAACGCTAAAAAAGTACTAGCTACAGTAGATGACGCGATCCCATTCTTCCCAACGCTTTGGAGCGTTGCGAAAACACTCTCAGGAGGAATCTTTCTTCCCAGAAATGCACCCTCGTATGCAGCTGCTAACGAATCTGCAGCAATTCCACTCTCAGTGAATCCTACGGCATGGACGACAACTGCTATGCCACTGAAGATAGCTACGCTGGTTCCTGCCGTGTACAAAGTGGCTTCTAAAAGGAATAATAATAATAATAAACAATAATGTACAGCGACAAGTCGAGTACAACGAACTGAAGGGCAGCGGGAAAGTATTTCGTTGTATTGGGATTTCCTTTGACACTAGCTTAACCAGACCAGTCATTTTGACTGTTTCGAAGCTTCCATTTTGCATAATTTGTTACTAATTATAGTGCAACTTTCAATCCATTGGCTTTTCCTAATACTCGTTAAGTAGGACAAATTAATGTGACTGAAAGTTTTATTATAATTAGTAGCAACTTGGTGTAAAATTAAAGTTAAGAAATGGTTGAAAACGGTCTGGTAACTCTAGCGTTATTTAAATTAACGGTTGGTTTCCAAATCGGCGCCAACTGGAAAAAATAAATTAATAAATAAATAAAAATAAAAATAAATAAATAAAATAATAATAATATCAATAGATAAAGAAATAAAATAAAAAATAAATAATAAAATAAAAATTTAAAAAATTAAAAGAAATACAGTTCAACTTGATCATATTACAAGGGTGAAAGAACTGAACCACTTGAAGGGCCCACTGGAAAAACGACCTAAGTCACATACTACTTGATGAACTTTGCTTTATGTTTTATTCAATTATTCTATAACATAAATGTTAATTTTAACTGTACTATAAATTAGATGATAAATTTTAATTTGGGTGTTACGGGAAAGTAGTCTTGTATACTTAAAATTTAATCAGATATATATATATATATACATAAGTATATATATATATATGGAAATGATTGTACTTACTTCCAATTTTTTTCAGAACTCCTTTTACTCCACCTAAAGTGATAAAACTTATTGAATATAAAAAAGTTTTAGTGAAATGTATCAATTAATGCTAAACTAGTTATACATTTATTTTAGAGTAAAATATGTAATGAATTCTATCTAATCGTAATTTCGCAATTATACCACATTTATTTTTTGAAGTTAGTTTGATAAGAACGCTTTCAGTAAAATTTATAATTGGTATGCAATGGATAGTGTTCGGCAGTAGTTAGCTAGGAGTAGTTAACTACTAGTGGCAACTACTAATTAACTACTAGTGGCAACTACTAACTAACTACTAGTTGTAACTACTTTTGTTTTGAACTAGTTAACTATTAGTTAAACTACTTTTTCCCCCTACTTTCAAAATTCCGACTAATTTCGATAAATTATTAGAACAAGACGACTCTCTGTTTGGCTATTTATCAGAGGCGAGAAACACTTCACCAGCTGTTCAACAGTTAAAAAAGTAGAATTTTAGAGGAAATAGATTCGTACTTGCGTTGTGACATCACTCCACTCCCCCCCCCCCCCATCCCTCACCATGCTTCATCAGATTCCGGCTGTAAAACAAAGCGTTTTTGTTTTATAACTGTTCTCTACCAAGTAACGCAGCTGTAGAGCGGTTATTTTCTGCTGCTGGACAAATTCTTGTCCCAAGCAGATTTAGGCTGGGAAACAAAAAATTTGAAAAATTGCTATTTTTTAACATAAATAATTAACTTCATTAAACAAATACATATATTAAAATAAAAGTTTAAATTTAGAGAAAAAGGTTTTGTCATTATTCATATTCTATTTATATATTAATTGTTCAGTGTTCTTTGGAAATATTCGATCTTTGAATGTTTAACAGGAATTTCTTTAAAATTGCTTTAATGATTAAAAACAATATTGAGCTGAATTATTAAGAGAAAATATGTAAGAACAAGCTTAAAATGGAAATTCAAATGAATTATACTTAAAAGTAGTTAACTACTTTTGGAGAACAGTTAACTACTAGTTACAACTAGTCTCAGAAAAAGTAGTTAACTACTAGTTGCAACTAGTTTTGTTTAGACTAGTTCGTAGTTAGTGGTTAACTACTTTTTGACGAGTAGTTGCCGAACACTAGTAATGGAATATAATATTCCTGGTAACTATTCCTGGTAACGAGGGATACACATTTCTTGCATCCCTAGTGTAAATACACGAGTGTTTAGGACGATTGATATTATCGCTCATAGCCAACACAAGTGCAAAGTCTGAAAAACATGAAAATTGTAAAAAGTACAAGATAGAGGCGAGAAGAGCTGTGTATATTTATGCAGAATTTTAATTTTAGCATGTGTTTATTACTGATTGGTAAGCACTAATTATTAATAGATGTAAAGGACTGTGTAGACGGGTGTTGTTTAAAGTAACAGTTTAACAAGAAAGCTTTATGTGATGGAGGTGAAATTTTGTGCATGTTTTCCCAATACATGATTTAAGGCGTGAACACATATATTGACGATCATTGAAGATATATTGAAGAACATTTACTGAAATTTTCAAACAGTTTTCTTGTAAAATCCGGGAGATATCGGCTGCTGCACACTGTAAGTCGTCATCTGGGTCGGCAGTTTGCGTACATCCTGGAGGTCACAATTTTTATGTGACATCAATTTTTTTAAATTCTACTTTTTTTATAAGTGTCTCTTCTAGTTGAACTAAAATCATCACAAAAAGTTGACATTTTCTATTTTTTTTAGAATGGGAAAATTAAATACGATTTTTAACCGGTTTTTTTTCTGATCTCTTTTTACAATAAAAAAAGTAAAAATAAAGATATGTTTTTGATTCTAGTTCAACTAAAGCGTGTATATATAAAGAAAAATGTGTGCTAAATTTGATAAGGATTGATCAAAACCTCTGCGAGCTAGAGTGTACGCAAATTCGAAAAAAGTAGTTTCGAGAAAAACGCGTTTGAAAAAAAAAGAGTGGTATTGAAGGTAAATTTAAGGCAGTAATGAATCATTTTTTTTAACACTTATAGATACTAATACTTATAGAAATTTCTATCGGAGGTCTCAATCGTTAAAAGTAATAAAAGGTCATCTGCTAACCGTCTCCAATAAACTTCAGGTCATTCATAAGGGACTACCTGCTCAACTGCGCCAAAAGGGGGCGCTCGCTCAAATGCTTACATCTTATAAACGACTTGGAATTTTGCTTTGAAACTTTCAGGATATATTATTGAATAGTTGAAGAATCGATTTATATGAAGAAATTTTTTGTTTTCAAATTTTTTGAGACCTTTACACGTATTTCCCCCCTTAAGCAAAGGGCTTTCAAACAATACAATCAACTACACAGCGAAGGCCAGAGACAGCGAGTCGGACATAAACATAAACAGTTCCAAATCTCGCCAACCGCTTATCGGAAGATTTGCCAATTGCTCGTGAGCTCTTATTGGCTAGAGCGTTCAGTTCTAAATGAAGGTATTAGTACGCGTTTCCCTTTTCGTAAAATTAAAAATATATAACATTTTATGAAAATTATGACAAATAAACGCTATATATGTGTAGGTTAAAATACCTTATATTTCCATAGCGAAGTGCTTATTTTACTCGAAAATCGGACACCGCACGGAGAACTACTTTCTTCGCTGCTCTCAGCATATTTCTCCATAGTCAAGAAACTTTCCAGTTGTGTATAGCATCATTAGAAGCTTGCGGACTTATAATATTTGAACTTCCCAAACGGTTCGCTGACTGTGGACTTTACCAGTACCGAATCAAAAGCAGCTGAGTTTGCGCTTCATAACTTTTCTTGATATGACCAGTTTGATGTACCAACTCAAATTATATGTATGTCATGAGATTAATGAATAATTTTTTAATAATTTAAATATTTGATTATTGTTTTTAATAATGCTTTTTATTAGAAAAGTATAAGCTATCATGGAGCTAGCCAAAGAATTTTGAGCTGGTTGACTGGATAAAAACCACCTATCACGTTCCACCACTTCAGCATTTATAGCTTCTAAAATTTTTAGGAGTTAGATTTTTTTTATTATTTGATCAAATACTCAAGTATAACTGCCTTCTACTACTTCACGAACATGTTATTTTTAAAGAAAGAATTTGGTAAATTGGTTCTTCCCATCAGCTTGATTTTGGAGAGTTCAAAAACAGCACACCAAAGCATTAAGAATAATCCATTCATCATTCATGAAGTTAAATTTTACATATTTTGTTCTTTTTTTATGGCAACAAGTTGATTCTATTTTAGAAGATCAAAAACATGAGACTATGCAAAACCGAGATGAATATAAACTTTAAAAAAAAAATCATTACAATAAAAGCGTCAATATACATTCCATATAAAATTATCTTACGAACCTTTCACGACAAGCTGAAACAGTTCCCGTTCCACTCGTCCGTATTTATTTATAGCTGTAATAGAGTACATCCCACTATCTTCTTTCTTGCACCTAAGAATTTCGAATCTTGCTGAACAGTTATCGTAAGCTATTTTTACTCTACTTCCAGTTTTAATGGGTCTCCCGTTCAGCGTCCACGAAACAAATGCTGAGGGATCTGCTTCAACAATTCTTTGAAAGCCAAATGGTTGCCCAACTTTTATTTGCACCTTCTGTAGTAAGCCATGATGAATCTTTGGAGCATCTAAAGTAAAGAAACAAAGGAACAGGATTTCTGCAATGCATTAAGGATTTGTTTCAGAACCAAGGCCTATTCTATCTCTGTCGTCGTCTTCATGTCCTCGCGCGTGGAGAGGAAGAATGGGTACGCTGCTCCTGAGTCTAACGGGGCCCTCGTAGGTAGGAGTCCGATTTCCACCCCTTTCCGATTTCCCCCACGAAGCCACGGCCTACTTTCCGTGCACCAGCTCGCTTTAGCGTACACGGCCCCACAGGAACCAGCCGCGAGAGGTTGTCACCCTCCCAAACACTGACCTAAATTGATGTTGCTTCACTTTCGGTGTTTTGCGGGAACCGGGATTCTAGCGACTGGTCCACTGCGGGACTATTCTATCTCCTCTCGAGTGTATAAACATCTAATAACGTTCGATCACGGGGTTTTGACCCTTGGGTGCTTCTGCGCATGGCAGAAAAGGACGAATCCATTCGAGTTTCCGGGAAGTTCGTCTTGCAGCTGCGTTTATTATCACGCGAATCAGAATGTTTGCTTCCCAGTTGTTTAAGAGCAACCAAATATATAAACTGGCATATAACATCAGCTCGGAAGAAGTAAAGTATGCTAAGCGAACTAAAACGTGATCAGAATACGGCAGATTCTCTATACCAGTGGTTTTTCCATTGAACATGAATAGATTCTTCTTGGCATACTGCCCGGCATAGATCTTCGTTAGCCGGTAGGATTATGTCTGATTTTACCTGGTTTTATTTAACTTGATTTGTCGCGGAAGTTTGTTACGTGGTTTTCGACCACTATTACTGCATAAATTATCTTCAAACGTTGCACACAGGCTTATCTTCAATGACAATACAATATTCCCTCTATTTTATAATTTATTATAACGTTAATTAGGGAAAAAAATTTGGCTCTGAGGAAAATATCAGAATTATTATTTGTGGAATGGCAACGATAGCTTTGTTTGGAATGTTTGGATTATGCAACGATGTTTTGAATTTACTCAAATCATGGGGAAAGTTTTTAATTTAAAAAAAAAAAATAAAACCGTGTAATTTAAAACATTTTTATACGACTTTATTATTACTGCACAACATTAAAGAATCTGTTTTCTATCTAAAATAGTTATATATGGTTGATATACTATATACATACATGCTTTGGGTCATTCTCAAAATTCGTTGCAAGTTACTAATTGATGCTCCAACGCTATAAACATCAATGAATGAGTGAGTAACTTATTTCCATATTGTCATTAAAAAAAAAGACTCTGCTTCTTTATATTTATTTGAATAGTTTTCGTATATTTCTTCGTTTCGAATATTTTCGATAGATTTTGATTTGATCAGAACTGATGAAAATTGTCCTGTCCGTTACTGGGCAATTTGCCTGCAATTTACGCACTTGAGTTCAGCGAAAAATAATTCTATGTGATATTTTGTATGTGTTAAGTGTTCTTTTGTTCATGAAAGAAAAAAAAAAAGGCTTTTAAAGGTGAAATAACTTCATCAATTTTTATAATTTCGCATTTCATTATCATGTTTAAAGATGGCTCCGTATGTATAACTTTTCATTTATAAAGAGTGGAAGAAAGCATGGATATGAGCAGGGTATTGTCAAGTGGAGTAAAATTTTATATAAAAAAATAATTTAGTTTAGCGAAATTAATGTTTAACAAATATCTATCTCGTAGCTTAATTTCAAAAAAGAAGTGCGAAGTTCTGCAGTCTTCAGAACTTATTTCCTTTCGTAAATAGCCTAAATTCCCTTCAATAAAACATTCGCATAAAATTGAAAATAAATTTGGAAGTTGAGCTCCCGTGGGTTCATATGCAAGTCAAGTCCTGGTCTGCCTCATAAATTAAGCTTAAGTAATTTTGGAATATCGGTGCATGCTAAGCCTAATACTATGACCACTTTACCTCATCTTACTCAAACTGCTGTAAAATAATATATAGACTAAATCTAGCTTCACGCTTAGTGAGGAAGAATTAAAGAGATCTGTGCAAAAGTTTCCTACAACGTCAATTAGAGATGCAACTTCTTTAACCCTTTATCTACCGCATTATGATCTGCAGTAATTTTTTTTACAGAAATAGTGTGTCTAGGTATTTAC
Organism: Octonoba sinensis; assembly: GCA_038502835.1. Lineage (NCBI taxonomy): Eukaryota > Metazoa > Arthropoda > Arachnida > Araneae > Uloboridae > Octonoba > Octonoba sinensis. The sequence continues at coordinate 28,270,937 of CM076603.1, forward strand.
ACTGAAAATTAAGGGATTTGCATAAATAAAATGCTCAGTCTATAAGTATTTATTTCTTTACAGCTAATAAGTGCCACAGACCATTTACCCTGTGAAATTAATTACATACAGTTTTTAATCAAAATATTTCGTCAAATAGTTTTCTAAGTTCTTAACTAACACATTAAAAAAATCAGTGACTTGATTCTTGAATTTTACTGCTTTTCTGGAGCGAAACTCTAAGGGAGAAAACTGAACAACATGTCAGTTCAAAGCACAGCATCGGTTTCAAGACTATCTATGTTCCTTTCCTAGCTAAAATACTCTTTATAGAAATCTTGCTGATATGTATCCTGAAAAAGGGGAATGTAAAGACTCCCGACAAAGTACCATCAGAATATTGGTAAAAATGGTTGTTGTCATGGAATTTATAGAGAATTTCACTTACAATTACCGTCGGTAGATAAAGGGTTAAAACCAAATGTCAGAGAGAAGTTTAAAGAGCGGTTTCAATTTCAAAAAGTGTTGTATAAACAGAAAATTGACTTTTCTTCACCTAAACAGTTATCATTAGATTGGCAAGTTTGAATATAAAATTTAATCCTTTATTATTAAAGGCTAAAATAAAAACGAACACCAATTCCTTAATTTATTTCAAAGCTGTAGTTTTTTTTTTTGCAGTATTACCACCTAACCCTATGTTATATGAGTAGTAGGGTAAATAATCACTAAATAAAAGTGGTAGTCTAAAACGTATAAAATGGTAGACAAAAGTTTTAAATAATAATGATAGTATGCTTAATCATTTTTTTGCGGTTGTGACATTTGTACATAGATTCGCACCACAATTAAAGAACATTAGTTGTTAATTTTTATATTTTAGAATGTAACTAGCCTTCGTGTATCTGAATATGAAGCATGAAGTTTCTAAGACAAAACGTATTGTTTAAAAAAGATTAACTTTTGCACGTGGCGATGTCACACCCGCAATGTGCACAAATGAATGATTTTATATAATGCTTTTTTTTTTAACGTTATACTTTATATTAACACATTTTGTGCGGGACACGTACTAGTACTTTTTCTGACGATTGATACTTAAACGTGAGACACGTACTAGTACGTTTTCTGACGATTGATACTTGAACGTGGGACACATACTAGTACGTTTTCTGACGATTGATACTTGAACGTGGGACACGTACTAGTACGTTTTCTGACGATTGATACTTGAACGTGGGACACGTACTAGTACTTTTTCTGACGATTGATACTCGAACGTGGAACACGTACTAGTACGTTTTCTGACGATTGCTACTTGCGTGCGGGACACATACTAGTACGGGTTAGTGTAACGGCATGGTTTCTTTGTATCGCTTTTAGAGAAAGAAGTAGTAGGCTGGTAAACACATGTGGTAAACACATTTTTTGCTATTCTTTGTACAAAATGAAATGAAACAGAGCATGTCAAAACCCCTTTGCAGTGATATACAAAATCACAGCAGACGGCCCATAGCGCTAATTAGTTTTATGATTCCTACTTTCATATTTTTTATAATGTAAGAATGTTTGTAAATAATATAATTCGAGAAAATTAAGACTATATATTTCTATTTTATTTTTCATATTTACGATACCTTCTGAATTTATCCACTAAAAATTTTATTTTTTGTGTACAACAATCATAATATTATATATTTCAATATAAAATACGAAAAGTTTATGTTAAAAAATTAAATAATTTTCGATTTATTGAGTTTTAACTTAATAACTAAATTTGCACGCAAAACCCCCGATCCCGGCACAATTCCGCTGCGAAATGTGCCCGCATTCATTATGTTAAGATACATGATGGTTACTTACATGCAAAAGTATAAGAATTATTAGTTAAAAGTTAAACTTCTTTGATTGTTGTGCAAATATATGCGTACAAGTATCACACCCGTAACAATGGATTGAGCAAATAATGGAATACACAAATACACTTTTTAAACGCATTTGAACAGTATATATCCAAAAAAACTGGCGTTTCAACAGAATCAGTGGGAGGGGGAGGCAATTTTTAAACATTTGGTATTTTAAAGGGAATTATTTTGTTTTTTTCCATGCGAATGGCAAACGTTAGGAATAAATAATCAATTAATAGATAAATCATTTAAATGTGGGTGAAAAATGCCAATTTTTCACAAGACAATTATTTTGCATTCAAGCGGAAGTCAGAAAATAACGAAATTTGAATGTTAAAACAGGGACGATGAGAATGGCGTGCAGATATATAAAAAAATTAGCCTCTAAATTAAATTTTCTTTTTTCTTTTTTTTTAAACGACCATTTCAGGTCACATTTATTCTCGAGTTCATTTGCTATCCTCAAGGATATGCCTCAAACTCTCGTCCAATAGGACAGATAAAACAAGACAGCACAATAGAATATTACAATACAAAGAAGGAAATACACCCAGGGGAAAGTGGGAATCGAACCCACGCCTTTTTCACTGCGCGCAAGCAGGCAGCGGAAATTGGTTCTATGACCCCTCGGCCACTGAGGCCCCAGTAAGTTTTTTGATCTAAAAAAGTAACATATACTTACACCCTTTACGCTTAGGAACCGTAAATGGCGTCACATTGCTCGGTTCTCCAGCTCCTACGTCATTGACAGCAGTTACTCTGAACTGATACACTCGGTCTGGTTCTAGGTGATTTATGGAAGTGATCTCCTGGTTGCTCGGTATTTCTTTTTCTTTCCTCCAGTTGCCGAGATTGTCAAGAGCTTCAATGAAGTAGTTGGTGATGGGGGGTCCGTCATCTAGTTCTGGCGATTTCCACTTCAAGCAAACGTTGTTTTCACTCGAAAACGCTATTTCTAAATCACGAGGCTTACCAGGTTTGCCTGAAGCTGAAAGAATAGGTAAGAAGGATTAGTTTTTTACACTTTTAAATTATTTGTAAGTTTTTTCTGTAAAATAATATTGAAATATTATTATTAAACATTTATTCTGTGAAAAAAATATTTGTAAGGTGTCGTAATTAGATAATTTTAAGTTACCAGAGTTCTTTAACCCCTTAAAGCAGTTTTTTTTTCAGAAAACTGGTAAAAAATGATCGAGTTTTTTTTTTGACAAAAAATGAATATTAGGTGTAGTGTAAATTGTTTTTGGAAATTTCAGTTGTAGGGGGTGACTAGAGAGCGGAGGTGGGGTAAAAGTTACATAAAAAATTACTATACAAACTAAGTGCAAACGGATATCAGAGGGGCAATAGAAATACAATAACGCGAGGTACAAGACCCCCCGTGTGAGCACTGGCGTAACTATACCATTGGAGGCCCGTGGCAAATTCATTGAGCTCGTGGCAAATTTATTGGCGGTTTCTACTGCGTCAGTAAAAGTACCAATCATTCAACACAAGGCTGGGTTAACCCTGTAATGCCCAATTTTTTTTAAATCGCCGTCCGCATTGAGGCGGAGTTGGGAATTAGAGGGTTAAAGTAATTTTTTGCCCCAGAAAAAATTCTTAACGTTGGAATTTAATTTTAATAAATTACTGAAGTAGTTACCCAGCAATATTACTAATATTGTGATCATTTTAGTTAAATATCTAATACATTTAATTTACAAAAGCACATAGGCATTATATATTCATATTAAAGTAACGATTTAATCTTAACAAGATATTTATTAATAAAATTATTTTCTCCGAACTTTCTGTTGCGCAAAAGAATCAATAACATCATCGAAGTTTAAAGATTTAAGCCATAGAATTTGAACAGACAGAATAGTCAAGTTACCGAGCCTGTCTTGTTCCATAGAGTTCCTTAAATATGTTTTTATTAATTTTAGTTTCGAAAATGGTCTTTCAGCACAGCTGTAGTCACAGGAATTGCAACAAATAACATGAATGCAGTACGTATTTCAGAAAAGCTGCATGACATAAAATGATTCTTTATTATTAATAAATCAGCAAGTTCTCTAATACACGAAGGCTTTTTTATTTCATCTCTGAAGGTCGACCGAGAACTGAGAATTTCCCTGGCAAGATATGTCTTTTAATACAGTCGACGCTCGTTATAACGACCACACATTATAAAGACCATTCCATTATAACGACCAGTGGGAAAAGTCCCAGCTTTATCCCTATAAACTCTATGTTAATTTACTTTCGGTATAACGACCGTTTTGTAATGTCTAATCCAATACAGCGACCGCATTTAGTGGACAATATTTCTGGTATTTTTCCAAATAGAGCATGTTTCTAAATTTTTAACTGCAAATGACCTTGGTTTTTACGGACAGGCTTCATAATAGAGTCTTCAGAGTTCAGTCCAACTATGACAGGGGTGGGGTGCGGGGGGGATTATCTCTCATCACAGTACGGAAAGAATAGAAGGGGAGAAAACGGGGAATTTCTGGATTTCTTAGGAAAAAGAGTTGACAGATGTATTAGTAGTTGGTCGTTTGAATCGCGGGGTTTTCCAGTAGTCGATTCTCTCAAATAAGAGTAGTCATGCTGTTGTGCTAGGTGTCATGTCACCTCAGAAGTTCTGCTTCTAGAAATGTGTATGTAATTTTTGTTCCTATATTTTCTACTTTAAAATCTGTTTAATATTTTGCCCTGATAGTTTTTTTTTATAATTCCAATGACAAAAAAATAATTTAAGCGTTTAGTTGTAATCTTTGAAACATTACCAATTTTAATGGAACTACAAACATGCATGATGCTTGTATATTTTTTTAAAGAAAATTCTACCTCTTATAGCGACCACTCAATATAAAGACCTTTTTCTGTGGGACGCAGATGGTCGTTATATCGAGCGTCGACTGTATATATTTCAACAAATTCTAAAGTTAGTGGATCAGTATGATTTAATTTTTGCGAAGTGGCAGTTGCAAAACACTGAAATTGGAAACAATTTCATTTATTGGAAGGAAACGCAATTTCCGTTGACTAATAATGATGTCATTTACTCGCTAAAATAAGTTCACTTTGAACAAACTTTCCGGATTTTGGAGACGCTCCTCTTCGCAAAGTTTGTCAAAATGGTGTTTCACCTTCCTCTGACGAGTTTTAGAAAGTTCAGGGTTTATGTGGACCACTTTTCTGCAACACCATTTGCTTTCTTTTTTAAATTTTCAAATGCATGTCAATACCTTTCCAATTCCTCCAGACAAATGTGCAAACGCTTTAAGGCGTTTGAAAGATTGGTGGCTTTAGACTGAAGTGCTTTAGAGGCTAGAGGCTGCATCGATAGTTTGTAGAATTTTACAGTGGAAAACCAATAATGTAATAAAATTATAGTTCTCAATCATCTTCTTAAGTAAAATAGCATCATTTCGTTCATTTTCCTTCCCAGAAAATTCCTTTTCTGTACTAAAAGGTATTTAGAAATGGGTGTATTTTTTCTCCTCGGGCAGTAAACACTCTTTCATTTAGTGGGCATCAGGATCAATACAAGAAGAACAAGTAAAACGTCAACTGGTTTGAGTAGAATCATTCTGCAGGCATGCAAGCTGGGGAGTGGGAGGAGAAATTCTGCAGATTTTAACTGCAGCAAATTCAGAAGAAAGTAAACTTTCCTGTTGGATGTATTTGTTTAATGGGGAGAAATGGGCTTTACACAGAAATGCAATATTGTTAATTTAGAGAACTCAAACTTAAAATTTTCGGAGACATAGAAAAAGCGCGATATAACGAGGGGTTACTGTATTACAGAAAATAGCTCTGATATACCTACACCTTTCAGCTTCGTCCGTTCCAGTTTCCTCTCTACAGCTAGGTTCCTCAGGTTCCTCCTGCGAATTTTCCGTGGCAGCGCGCACCCTAAGTAGGTAAACTCGGCCCAAAATAAGACTGTTCAAGGAAGCTGTTGTTTGAGGCCCTGGACATTCCACTTCGTTCTGCCACTTGCCTCGGTCATCCATGACTTCGACATAGTACTTGGTGGCAGGTAGATCGCCACCAGTCACTGGGGCTGCCCATCTCAAGGAAATGGGACTCCCTCTTAAAGGTGTGCTCGATTTATCTGTAACACAGACAAATATAAACAGGATTACGACACAAAAAGTACATTTACGTTTTGGTTTTGAATCTATAGCAATCGCTAATGGGTTCTCCTGCAGTGGCAGATTGGTTGAAGACCCGGCCTTAGCTTGAAGGGGATATCTCGGCCCTAAGGTTCTTTACCATTATAATGAATCTCGTAAAAATAGCCATCTTTTATTTATACAAAATTTGACACACATGGCCAATATAAGTGCAAAAGTGCAAAAGATTTATACTAGGTTATAATATTCTAATGCTGAATTGAAGCAGTGAGAAGCAAATGGATATAAAGTGACAAAATTGAAAATTTGAAGATAAATGGTACAAATGACAGGGAAAGCACCATTCTATATTGTGATAAGAAATGTTAGTGATATCTCTAACAGGTGTTCCGTTTCAATGTGATTTAGAAAAAAAATAACATTGAAAGTCCCATAAGATGTACTCAATATTTGCCTTTTTCCTCAGGCCGGATTACATCGCTCCCTTAGGCCCAAATCATGGCCGGCAAACGGAGCAAATAAATGCTTAGTGACGTGGTGGCTGTATCCACCATTGCTCGCCTGCTGATCCTGATGTCGCACGTAATGATGCATTCATACTTCACACCAAGAACGACAGAGACATTTTGCACCTGTCGTAATCACTGACATTAAAGAAGTAGACTCCGAAACTGGTGGAGCCGATGTCACACACCTAAGTATCAGGTCATACTGCCCGGTCACGTGCCCGGCTTGAAAAACCACTCTCTGTTAAGCGCTGCTTTTGCAGATGATCAGCAGCAAGCATTTCCCACCAACTGAAGGAACTTAAGAAGACACGACAAAGGTTAGACGAAGCTAAAAGTTTCTGCTTCACATGATCTCACATTTCTCGGTCGCTCGCATAGCGAACAGAAAAGTACGGTATCCACCTCTAGATTTTAAAAATCTATGGTCGTACTAGACTGTTGCTATAGTTATCAAACTATCAATAAGGGCTCCAACTGAGTAATGTAATGAAAAATCAGTCTTTATTTTCAGGAAATATAGCCCACACATATGTTATTTTAATGAATCAATTACTGATATTTCATACTTGAATAATAGTTCCTAAATAATTAATTAATAAATAATTTTTAAGGAGGCAATACATATTTAAAAACTCGTTTTTGTATTAGTATTTATTTCTCAAGAGAAACACTCATTAACAAACACATTTGTTTGGTTTTAAAAAATGAAATATTTACCACACCTTCCTGCTTTCCTGACTGGCGGACACGGGTGAACGGACCACGACTAGTTATGGTGCTGTTAATACTCTTACGGGCAGCCTATAATAGTAAAAAACTCTAATAATATCTTTTTTTCTTTCCTGAAGCTATCGATTGTTTGGAGAAATGCACAAAAGTATGTAAACAACTTTATATTAATTGAATAAGAACTTATGAATATTCGAGAAGTCAAAGAAAAATGAAAAACAGAAAATATATGAAACTATCCTCAACAGCTGTGAAAATTTCATGAATAGATAGATTACCAAAAATTAATAAAAATATAAACGGAAAGAAAAAAAAACCAAATTTTTTAAACATTTTATCAGGGTTCGTTGATTTAAATCAGCTTAATTTAAATCGTGATTTGAATCGCTATTTAAATTGATTTTTTTCAAAAAAAAAAATCACTGATTTTACAATGTTAGAAAGTGTTGTAAAAATGAAATATGTTGCAATTACAACCACTGTTTCAAACAAAACTTCCTAGGTCCATCTATCTGTGTGCATAACATATTTCATAAGTTTAGAACTAATAACTATTTTTTTAATTTTACAATATTACTCTTATTCTTCAAGCATCGTAACAGCAAAGCATAATTCATTCAATCATTCAAATTAGAATTCATAGTAATCATGAACCATTCTGCGTTTATCTTAAAAGTAATATTTTAGATCCATTTAATAAATGCCACACAAGAAATAAATCAGAATGATAGTGCTTAAAACAACAATGGTTAGAATTTAGAATAAAAGTTTCATCGATGTACCCTATTAGCTTAAGGTTTTTTTTCCTTCTAAAATATTTTTTTATCATACAAGTTCAATAAAGATATTTGATTAAAACAAAAAGATTCAGTTTTTTGTAACGGTTTGAGCATATGATTTTACTAAATGGGTAAAAATATTTCAGGCTTTTTTATTTATAAAATAGAAAAATGATTAAAGTACACTCAATGTAAATATTAAATACACGCAATTGTTAGCTTTTTTCAGCTTTCAACAGCAAAATAATTCAGATTAAATTTGTCCACTTTCTCTGTACTTATGAGTGTACTATTATTCCTGGCAGGGTTAAGTTTCATTTGCGTCATGCATTTGTTCTAAAATTTGTTTATCATTATTATAATTAAAAAATATGTATTACTGTGAAAATAGCTTCAAGTGTGTTTTTGCATATTGATTAATATGCCATATTGTTTCTATGAATGTAACATAATAAATATCCAAAATATTTAGGGTCTTTTTTTAAAAAAATCAATAAATTCCGATTTAAATTAAAAAAATCACGAACGATGCATTTTATTAATGAGTACAACTTTCATCGTTCCACCCAGCGATATATTAGGATGAGCGTATTTGTGCCATGCAATTGTAATCGATATATTCAGTGTGTTTAGTTGAATATATTACTGCAAGTGAACGATGAAGGTTGCACTCATAAATTGTTTTTTTTTCCTGCTCATTTATATTTGTTAATTTTTGGTGCTTCTCTTATAGATGTAACTTCCATCTCCTTTAAGTCTCTTTTATTCTTCTCCGCTTATTATAGGGTAAATTGTAAAAGCTTTTTCAATGTTTTTACTTTTCATCCTTCCCTACCTCTTGAATGAATTGAGAGATAAAATTGCAAGCAATGTAGCCAATACTGTACTTCTTGTAAGTAAATGTGTACAATAGTTTGACTTTATGACTATTTGTTAGCGAATGAGCTCGTGTTTACATTTACCCCAGAGCATCTGGGGTATATTTAAACAGGGATTTATTTTCGAATGAGGTTGATGCAAATAGAAAATGGTTTCATACACAGTTTGCTTGGAAGCTTAGGAAGTTCCGGAGTAATGGTTCTTAATCTGCAGCCACTTCAGAAAAGATTTTATAATACTTTTCTTGAAAAAAAAAAGAAACAATTGTCTTCTCGTTTACCAGAAATTAATGCATTTAACATTTCAAGAAAAAGATCACGAGTCACTGAAGTGTACATTCAGTATAAATTATGGTATAGGAAAAAAAGAAAACGTTGCTCGCACTGACAAAGCTGACCTAGGCTCCTTTCTTTTCTACCTCCACCAGAGCATTTGTGATTGTCGACATACACCGGTGAGGGTTCGAATGTACAAGAATGTAATGAAATATCCTATCTTTGACCGACGTATTTGGTATGTGTTGACATTCACCAGTGACAGTCGACATTCTTAAATTTCGGTCTTTCATGGTAACAAATATTTATATATGTTACTGTGAATGTCCGAAATCGGAAAATGTCGAAAATCATCGGTCTGTGGGATGGTAAGTGTCAACATTCACCGGTGATTGTCGACGTTCTGTATTTGGTGGATGTCGCCATTCACCATTGATAGTCGACATTTTCCGATTTCGGACATTCACAGTAACATATACATCCCTCAGTAATATTTTATACATGTATATGTTACGGTGAATCTCCGAAATCGGAGACTGTCGACAATCACCGGTGGATGTCTACATACACCAAATAGAGAATGTCGGCAATACCGGTGGTTGTGGACATTTTCTGAATTCGGATATTCACAGTAACATATACATCACGCAGTAATATTTTATACATATAGTATGTTACGGTGAATCTCCGAAATCGGAGAATGTCGACATACACCAAGTAGAGAATGTCAGCAATCACCGGTGTATGTCGACATACTCCAATTTCGGACATACGCCGTAACATATACATTACGCAGTAAAACCTCGATCACTCGTTTCTCACGATACCATTTTTTAGAGCGGTATAAACGGGAAAATGGTGGATACGGGAACGATGGATCGAGGTTCTACTTATTTGCATAACTAAAAAAAACATTTAGATGAGCACATGCTGTTTAGAAGTTTAAGTACATCACTTATATTTATAAAAAATCAGGGATCTGGCGAGCACTTTTTTGAGTTGCTCCGCTCCGACCTCTAAATACTTGCTCCGACTCCGTTCCAGTTCCGCATAGTTTTGATTGATTACATTAATTATCTTTTTCTTTAGTTATTTTTTAATGATAAGTGGTTTTAAAAGTTTCAAAACAATTGGAGTAGTGGAGCGCAATAGATTTCTTTGACTCGACTCCCCTCCAGATTCGAGCCGAATCTCGATCCATCGTTCCCGTATCCACCATTTTCCCCTTTATACCGTTCGAAAGAAAAATGGTATCGCGAGAAACGAGTGATCAAGGTTTTACTGCGTAATGTATATATGTATAAAATATTACTGCGTAAAAGCAGTGGAGCCTTTGCTCCACTGCTTTTGCTCCTCTCCAGATCCCTGATAAAACACACAATAAGAGGACACAACAAATTGAGATACCTTGACGTTTTCCGCAATATTTTGGAGACCAGACTTCACCAGGGTTTCTGCTTGTCGACGAAATTTCAGTATCTTCTCCATTTAAAATGTAAGTTTTTTTCCTTATCTCAGCTAACTCACCACTACTTCATCTTATCACTGAACACTTTTTCCGGGTAATCGATTCAGAGGCGAAGAGATAAAAATTAGATAATTTAATAAATGTATCATTGGACGTCATTTGGGCTTTACTTTCGCTTTGTGTTGTACCACGCTTTGTGGTGTTGTGTATACGCTACTTGTTAGCTATACTTTCGATTTGTGTTGTTGTTGCTTACGCCACTTGGATATCCATGCTCACGTCGCAGAGCAACCTGGAATTAAGGCAGAAGAGTGCGCCTTCCATTTTAATATGAGCACCATCGCTGGAAGTACGACTTGGCTCATAATGTACTTGGATGACACCAGATGGCGCCACCACAAATACGCCACCTCCCTTTTTAGACCTATGGGTGAAGTGAAGGGAAAATCTCCACCCACCGGTACCCTCGGAACTGCCTCGGGACTTCAGGGTCCACGGATTTTACATGCACGTATCTCCAAGTGTACATGGTGGGCCTTCAGCGGCTCGGGTATCGAACCCGACATCCTGTGTTGTTGTGTATACGCCACATGTTGTGCGTCTTTAAGTAGAGTTAGATTAAGTACCGTATAATGCGAGTAGCTTGACAAATAAGTACAGTAGCCCCCTCGTTATATCGCGCTTGTCGGGGGACAGCAAAAAAGCGCGATATGTCCGAATGCGAGATATAACCGATGTCATTAGAAATAACTCAAAAAATACAAGTAAATTGAGTGAATTTATTTTAATCTTACATAATGACAACTTTCTTAATAAAAATAGATTAATAAAAAAAATCTCTTCGTAAAAATTCTGGCGCAATGCACATCTGTCTCTTTCATTCTATGGGCGTTAGGAACAATACAAAAAGAAATCTCAAGTAAAACGTCAACTGGTTTGAGTAGAATCATTCTGCAGGCAGGTAAGTTGGGGAATGCAGGGCCTGATTAAGGCAGGGGCATGTGGGGCAGCTGCCCCGGGCCCCCGCATCCGAGGGGGCCCCAAATCGAGGAGAAGGTTTATATTGTGTTTCCTTCTTTAAAGAACTTTTTAAAAACAAAATATCACTACATTGTAAAATCTTTTAGTTTTATGTTAGCTTCTTCATTAATCTATCATTTGAACCCAAAAATGCTACATTTCGTAAATTTATGCCATTCTAGGGCGGAATTCAGCTAAATTTTCGCAATAAGGATGGACAGATTTGGCCAATCAAAAGCCTGTGCTTTTTTTACTCTTCAGATGTGCTATATGTCTTTTAATGGTAGACATAGAATTGTCAGAAAATCAATGAAATGGACAGAAGGATATCTTGTTTGACCATTGGAAGGCTTATAGCTATTTTAGCTTCCAGTCAATCTTCTTGTTACATTATCTGTGATGAGGGGAAAAATTTAAATACTTCTATAAAGTTCGGTTCTTCATTACTGAAGTAGTGAAGAAGAGGGGGCCCCAAAGTATGTTTTTGCCCCGGGCCCCAATTAGGCAAAGTCGGGCCCTGGGAATGGGGGAGAATTGTTGCAGCTTGTAACTGCAGCAAATTTAGAACATTCTGTTAGATGGAGGAAAAGGGGCTTTACTGAGAAATGCAATATTTTTACTTTCGAGAACTCTAGCAAAATTTTGGGAGACAAAAGCGTGATATATCCGAACGAGGGATATAACGAGGGGTTACTGTACTAAGTACTATTTACGTTGTTGGAATTCTATAGCAACCAAGCAAAAAGTGATGCCTGTGTTATCTCAAATATAGTGATTAAAAAGAATAAATTAAACAGCACTGATGGCGCTATCTATTAGAAACTATATTTGATTAAAAAAACAATAATTTCATACTTTCCTACCAGTCTATTAGCTATTTACATATTCCACGTCAAAGCACAGTGAATCAAAATAGCACTCTGCCGAAAACTTCGCTGGCAAAATATTTACTTACCAGGGAGGCATTTTGACGGGGCTGAATATCAAAACACTGAATTGACAAAAAAGCATCTCCCTATAAACTATTGTAAGTGTATGACATATATACACATATTCCTCTAGCAGTTCTCTTTTTACGATTTACACTTTTGTCTGTTACATTCTCAAATATTAACACATATACTAGTTTGAGACTAAATGGCATTAATAAAATTTTGATTACGGACGTTATTTTAGAAACAAGAAACAAGGCATTAATATAAATTAAATGTTGGGAAGTCAAAGTTAATGGCATTAAAAAACGAACTTGTAAAATAAAAAAGTGCGTAAAATTGTATTTTACATAAAAATAAATGAAAAAAATATAAAAACAAAAAATTATTCTATCTTAAGTCGCATACATAACGAAATAATTTTCAAAAATAAAATAAATGATATAGAAAATTATAGTCTGGAGAATGCTTCAGAAAGTATTTTTAAATGTTTCTTAAAAGGATTTTATTACAGCATACAAATATTTGACCAATTCATTAATATTATATAAATACATTTTACAAGGAATTTCACCACGAGAATTTACGGAATTAATGAAATTTCTGAGGTATAAATGGGGCTTAAACATCTCATTATGCAGTAGAACTTGGATAATTCGAATCTGAAGGGACCGCAGCCAAACTTCGAATTACACAAGTCTAATTTTTGTAGCCTAATTTAAAGACCACGAATGCCGATAATGTTTATTCCGTCAAAAATAACGTCAATTATCTTTTCTGGAAAATGTCAAGGCATGTATAAAAAATAATTAAGCATTGTATTTGTCAACAAAATAAAATTTATTTTGTACATAATATAAAAGATAAAACTATAGCATATACATACGAAAACAGGAACGTATAAGTAGAATATTACTTTCACAAAATATCCTTTGGTTAAGTACTGAAAATTATATAAAAAATTATCTGCTACACTTAAAAAAAGATTGAGAAATTTCGAATTGCTTCTTTGAATTGAGTCTTTTGATTTTAACAAAGACGAGATATATTTTCAAAGCGTGATCTGACCATTCGAGCAACCAATAATAATCAGTCACGTGTCGAAACATTGTGAAGAAAGAGGATTTGGCGTGATTCACTGTTAACAAGTAACCAGTCAAGTGTTAAAAAAGTATGAAAGACGTCGGTATGAAAGAAAGGTTACAGGGATCAACGCGGGAGGTCAATTGTCACGTTCCCAACAGGTGGATGAAATGATAGAATCTTTCACAGTAGAAAACAGCACAGAAATTTCACTAAACTACCACTTATTGCAAACAAACAAGTTGGATAAAATTTTAACAGACAAAAAAAATATTTCAACCTACTTTTGTCGATTTCGGATGAGAAAACCTTCGAATTAAAGAACTTGAACTTCGAATTGTCCAAAAATTTTAACATTGATTTGAATACAAAGTTCAAGGGACCAAGCAAAACCTTCGAATTAAAGGCGTTCGAATGATCCAAGTTCTACAGTATTATAAACGTGGGATTCTGAAAGGGGAAAGATTCTGAAGAAAAAAGATAGATTAAGAAGGGGAAGAACGCACTTCTTAAAGAAACAATGTTTTAAGACTTCACACACTGACGCAAACTGGAGAATATGTTTACATTTCTGGAGTTTTGCTTTAAAGAATGTGGAATATAAAGGTAGTGAACGCTATAAAAGAAATCACACATGCATGGCTAGCACGACGATTGTCGAAGGAAGTGTTCTCCTAATTATATAATTTTTATTTTATGCTTATGGTGCATATTTTTCCAGTAAACTTTGTGTGAAGTTCCGATTTTTTTTTTACTGAAAATCCACCATATGGGGGCGCAATGTACACTGGTCAGTCATTTTTGGAAGATTTTTTATGGGAAATTTGGGGGGTGGGCTTATAAACACTTACATGATGTGTCATACTCACAACATGGCACGAAGGCCGCGATTTAACTTCCCTATATATTTTTTTTTGTTTTTCGTAGGTTTGGTCTAAGAATATTTTTGGAAAGTTCTCCTACCAAAGAAATATTTGTTTTTAAGTTTTTATTTTCGTCATATATCTTCAGAAGTCAAGGCATTCTGTACCTCTAGAAATTTCATCTAAAATCAAAATTGATGAGTAACTACTCACTTTATGTTTCTAAGAGTCTGACTAAAATATTTTTCTCTAAAAAAAAACGTTTGCATGTGAATGATCAACAACAGGTAGCAGTATTGCTAACGCGCATGTCACTGCGGCGCATTGCCAAGTACTTGCTTCGCAATGGAACGGTCTCAGGTTCTGATCTAAATGCGTCGAATTTACAATATCTTATACAACTTTAGTACTCGTTTATGAACGAACTGATCCAAAAGACCGAATCCTTAAAATGAACGGAACAGCACGATCTCCTGAAAACTTGAACGAACGTTTTTTTTGAACGATTTGGAACATTGCAGAGATTGCCACAATTCGTTCGTTCATTCATTTTGACAGTGAACGGTTTAAGAACATCGCACTATGTTCTTAGTTATTTCTTCAAGGAATTCTGGGATACTGATTGCAAGTTGCCAGATCTTCCTCAAGTGTGGATGTGTTCGATTTGCAAGAGAATCTGTTGGGGATAGGGTGATTAATCAAAATAACTGTGTTTGTTATTAGTGTCTGTACCCCCTCGCATCCAAATTTAAGTAGTGTGATTGTCAATTGTGCTTTAGATAAAAGGTCAGTCGTTAAATGTTTGTTTTGAAGACTAATGTAAAAACTTTTGTGAGTTCACAATTTTCAACATTTTCTGGAATGCAACCAGAAGCTGATGGGACGTTATGCTTTTCGAGGTAAGTGATTTAAAATGTTGACTCACAATTTTCAATTCTTGGTACTCATTGGCAATGTACATTATACTTAAAATCGTCGGTGCAAATGCAATGTACATTATGCTTAAAATCGTCGGAGCAAATGCAGTGGAACATTGTGGAGCAAATTATGCTTGAAATCGGAGCAATGTACACTATGTACATTATACAATGTACATTGCAATATACATTATGCTTAGAATCGTCGAAGCAAATGCAATGCACATTATGCTTAAAATCCCATTTCACATAAAAGTTTCAATTGAAAAAAAAATCCTCAAAATGGCTGCGAACTTGAGTTATTTTGTAGAAATTCCTAAAATCGGGTTGATAAGGGAGAATCACAATGCAAAGCGGTACCACAACGAAATTCAATGTAATAAAATAGTAGCCAAAAGTGTTTTAATAAACATTTTTATTAATAAATGTATTTGATAAATGAAGTATTTACAAAGTATTTTCAATGTTTGAATACTACGATATAAAATATTGCAATTGCACGCGTTTTAATTCTGATCCCACCAAATAGAGCATTTTAAAAGTATTTTCAAAGTAACGGGATGTAAAATTGTAATGAAATGTGTTTAAATTCTGAATTTGATGAATAAAGTAGTGACATTTTTTTTTCAAAGTTTCAAGATAGGAGTGTAAAGTTGTAATCAAATTTGTTTCAATTCTGAATTTGATGAATAAAGCAGTGGCAAAGTATTTTCATAGTTTCAAGGTACGAGATGTAACATTGCAATCAAATGTGTTTAAATTGAGAATTTGATGAATAAGTAGTGACAAAGTATTTTCAAAGTGTGAAGATACGATAGGTAAGATTGTAACCAGATGCGTTTTAATGCAGCATTTTCTATAAAAATTATTATAACCCCCGATTTAACGATTGTCTATAGGATATTAAATTCTAACGTTAAATCAAGGAAATATAACATTGATAAAACCCAAACCGGGACTTTAAATTCTATCGATAATTTGAGGGAATCGTTAAATCGACGGTATATATATAAAGTATTTTCAAAGGTTCAAGATACGACAAGTTAGATTGTAGTAACAATGCGTTTTAATTCTGAATTAACCAAATAAATTATTGATGAAGTATTTTGAAAAATTGAAGGGGTACGATAAGTTTTTTTTATACCTAACTCCCAGGTTACCCTAACTCACAGGTTTACACCTCCCACTTCAGTTCTTCGCATTAATTGAATTGCTTATGTCAGAAAAGGTACAATAGTTTATTTTTGGAAATCATTATTTTGACGTATATAATATTGAGGTAGCCGTTTTCTCTTCTTCTTCTTTCTGCCTTTTTTTTAAGGGCATATTTTAATTCGATTGCATTCATTGTTATGGACATTACAGTAACATTGATGTGTACTTTTTCCTAACTGGAAGAATAGTTAGAGATACCGTAAGTTTTCTAGAAGCTTCTGTTACCCCCGATGATAATTTATCGTTCATGAATTATTTTTTCAGTGTAAAAATACTTTCAATACACATGTTGGGTATCATCGTTTTAGACGATGAATAGGATAAATTAAGACTGATGATTACCTATAATTGGTGTAGAATTTTATGACTATATTAACGCTTATTTGCTATTAGAGCATCTATAAGGCACCATATTAGTGCGAAAGGGTAAATTATGTGAGTTTCTTGTTGTAAACCTTAATCATTTTTTAGACAGAAAATAAGTGCACACATAATCGTTTATATTTTTAAACATACACAACGTATAATTTAAGTTTAAAAATAAAAATTTTAGTAGAATCTATAACGTGATGATTTGTTTCTAAACAGCAAGCATATAATTGGTGTAGAATTTTATGACTATATTAAGGCTTTGCACTCATAAATGTGTACCATTATTTACTATTAAAGCATCTATACGGCGCCCTATTTGCGCAAAAAGGTTCATTATGTCAGTTTCTTGTTGTAAACCTTAATCATTTTATACACAAAAAATAAGTGCACACATAATTATGGATATTTATATGCTTACAAATATGCACAAAGAATTGTCTAAGTTTTTTTTTTTTAATTTTTCGTAGAATCTATAACGTAATGATTTCTTTCTAAACGCACATGATTATGCCATTGACATGCGAGTGCAAGAAAAAAACAACGTAAATAAAGCACAAATAGCCAAATTAATAATATCGATTTGACAATTTGTGTTTCATTTACGTCATTTTTTCTTCTACACCTACTTTACTACAAAGCATTTTTTGGTCATTTTTCTTATAATGCGACGTGTAACATGGGGTTTAGGGGGCATGAAGTGCGACACTTTTTAGTTACGAATTTAGAGAAAGTGATATAAAGTAGGGAAAAGGATTGAGACATTACTTATGAACAGCTTAAAAAAAGTTTTTGATCACTAAAGAAGTGGGACAAAACAGTCCGGAATTGTCAAATCAAAATAACAGGTCGGGTCTTCACACATGAAGATAAGAAGTCCTGCATTGTAAATAGGAAATTCCTATTTACAATGCAGGTCAAATTACGACTACCTACCAATAGTTTTGAACTATAGCTCCTCTAGTCTCTATTCCTTTCTATGTATTACCCTGTCCCAATATTCAAAAGTAGTCCCAAAATTCAAAAATATCAAAGTATCATCTTAAAGGTGGAAACACACACACACACACACATATATATATATATATATACTTTTTTTTTTGAAAGAAAACTTCCATAATCAATAAGCGCCCGTTCAAATTTGCCTACTTTTCCAAAAAAGAAAAAAAAGAAAAAAAAGAAAAATCTTTAAAATGTATCTAAAAACAAAATAAATAAAGCAATAATGACACAAAATAATATTAATCAAACGAAATTCTTTTGGAAAGTTCATTCTTTCCCTTTTAAAAAAATACTTATTGCATCGTACTAAAAAAGGGGGTTAGGAGATGTGGGTATGCATGTCTGTCGGTCCCTCTTTCCCCTAAACTTTTCACACTTCAACTCAAACAAATTGCTTTTTCTAACTGTTTTTCAACATACATTTTACAATTTGCTTTTAAAATTGCTAACTTTTCATTAAACAAAAAAATCATTATGAAATATCTTTTGGTTGTTTTTAATTTATTATGCACACACGTTTAATTTTTTCACAACAATTGATGTTTCATGCAAATTTCATTTTTTCTATTTTATATAAAAATGCAACATTTCTTGTGATCCTATATTTGCCTCCATAGTCTACCTTTGAGCAGAGTACTCAAAATTACTTTTCACACATTATAAAGAACAAAAATCCTGGATAAAGTGGCTTCTAATAATAATAAAAGTGCTATATTAAATTAAAAGTGTTTCCCGGCTTCTATCTAAATGTTTTGAAGCTCAGGTCTAGTTGAGAGAAAGTGAATTTATTAACAATCAACAAGAAAATTGGGCCACAGAAATGTAAATAAGATCTGAAAATATTACTTTTTGAAATATGAAAATGGTAGAAATAAACCATTACTCACAGAAATTAACTGTTGGTTAATTCTGTAACGTTAAAATTATAAACAAAAAATTAGTGAGGGAGAACTGGAAAAAAAGTGTAATGATAATCAGTCGGTATCGGCCGGTTTATCTCATGGCGATGAAGCGGTGTTCGGAAATGATTGAATTTGCTTATCCGTGCATCCCTTAGATTTAGATTTATGTATTGTAACTTCAAGAAAAGGCAGAACCAGGAGGCAGCACTACAAAGCTCGGTTAAAATCGTTAGTTCTCTTTTTCAATAGACGGCAGCACTGAAAAATTTAGAGCAACTGTTTCATCTTTTCGATGTAGATGGCAGCACTACGACATTGTCCATAACTCCCTACTCCAAGCAACAATCAGAAGCTGAAAAATTACACAAAACTGTGAAATTTGAATTTTTCGATGTGTTTCAAAGTTAGATTATTGATTTCTATGTATTTTTAAACGTTGATTGCGAAAATGACCATTTTCCCTCGTCACCAAAGGATTACTTAGAAATAGCAAATTTTCGATCTTTAAAAATCGAAAAAATACTTCTTTAAACTATTATATTCTCTATAAAGAGCAAATCTGGATATAATAATATTTAGAAATGGTGAACCGCATTTCTTTGATATCCTGAATTTTCTCTACCATCTTTTCGTTAAATAATTTAACTCAAAAAGGCAAGTTAATTTACTTTAAATACGCCTATTCGTTTTGCTACACAAGTTGTAAAACGATTTTAAGATAATAAATACTGACAGTCAAGGCCTTATTTACTGTTCGGCCCGTGAGGCCCGAGCCTAGGGCCCCCCCCCTTTGAGGGGCCCCCCAAATTTTGGTTATTATTAATTTTTTTTATAATTTAAAATTTTTTAGAAAAATAATTAAAAATAGTATTTTTTAAAAACAAACTCTTAATGTTCTGTTGTTCTCTGAAAAGTTGGCAGGCTTAGCTTTGCTAACCATAGAAAGTGATCTGACTAAAGATTTAAAATTTGATGATGTCTTGAATGACTTTTTAAGGATTAAAACCCGAAAGAAACATGCAAGTTCTCAAAATTTTTTATTTTCAATGAGTTAAATGTATTGAATTTTTCACAAGCAAATTAAGGAATATTTTGACTGTTATTAATGTTTTATAAAGTTGCTATGTATGTATCTTGTGTTATGTTAGTGTACAAAGAAAGAAAACCTGCTTGTGAACTTTTCTACACCTTATATTTTAAATGTTTGATATAGTTAAAAAACAAGTGTAGTGGAGTTATTTAAGTGCAATCTGTATGTTGAATATATTTTTCTAAACAGTTTAGTGTTAACCTAATTGGAAAACATCTGCATGGCAAGTTTTACAAACACTAATTTATTGTTATGTTTAAAATTTTTTTTTTGCGTGAGGGGCCCCCAAACATGAGTTGTACCTATAGTGATTCAAAATGTAAATCGGGCCCTGCTGACAGTCTTGTCAACTAGGGCGAATCCAAGGGGCGTAAAGAATTCTGAGAGAACCCTCAGTATTCTGGTAGGTCGCAAGAAATATGAGGGTTACCTACCAAAATTTTATGTTTTGAGTCACATTGCCAATAATAGTATGTTTTTATGTACACACTAAGAGCATTATGAGCTAGCCTCTCCCTCCTAGGGGAAAATTCTATTTGCTTTACTTGCTTTAAGGCTTTAAAACTCATTTTATCTTTTTAATGTGATAAACCTAGTTGCCTTTTATTCCTGTCTATAGGACTCTCCTTATTTGGGATGATGCTTTTCATTTTTATATAAATTTAATTGCTTTTGATATATTCAACGCCTAATGCCACTTCAATCTGACATACAGTAGAACCTCCATAAGTTGACCACCCAAGTTACTGTAACTAAGTGGTCAACATATAGAATTTTTAAAACAATATTAGAGAAAATTTAGTAAACTTTTTTTTAGTATATTTTTTAAGGAAAAATTTAGCACTTACACATTTTTTTTTATACTGAAGGTAGAGCTTATTTTTACAATTTTTTAAGGAATGATTCAATTTTTGTTTGAGTCCTTTTGTTGTTCATTAGGTAGGGTCAGTTGGGGTAATTGTAAACAAGCTTCATAACTAAACTTGTGGTGGTTTTGAAAACTTAACTGCTTGTGAGTGATAAACCGGCACTATAGGGAAGACATTGAAACAGTTTCGTAAGTTTCGAAACAACTGTGGAGGCGTCACTCTTGTTTGAAAATGGCACAGTGAAAAAAGTTGTTCAACAAAATTTAGTGATCTTACATTTTCCTCTCCAGCTCATCTACAAAAGAGATGTAAGTTTTAAGAGATTAATGGTTTCAACCATTTTTATTTGTCATATGGAATGTTGCTAAAAACATTTAGATATGAATTTAATCCTATTCTATTTAACAAATAGTCATAATGTCAAAACTTTTGTACACATTTACTCACAAGAAGTACAGTAGTGGCTACAATGCTCACAATTTTATCTCTGAATTCAATCAAGAGGTAGGGAAGGATCAAAAGTTGAATCATTGAAAAAGCGTTTACAATTACCCCAACTGACCCTAACTGTAAAAAGCACTTTCACAGTCTACAAGTCCATTAAGCATGGTTGGGCATTTTTCTGCAGAAAAATATTTGTTGCTCAAAAGAAAGAAAAAAGAACGGAATGTGCCTGTAATACACATTGTTTTCCAATTCTGCGCAGTTCAATTCTGGGCACCTCCCCCACTCTCCTCAACAAAAAGATGGGCAGAATATCCAGCATTTCCCTCTCTTTGTATAATACTGGAGGTGAACAATGAATGTAGCACCATAACTAGGGCTAGTGTTACTCATATAAGCCGAAAGACTAATGAAGAAATTCTTGAAAACCAGATGGAGAACAAACCGGGGGAAAGAGCAAAGAAAACGTCAATGGTCAAGTTACAGAGAGTAAAATTTCAAATAACCTACTAAAAAGTGGTCAACACACAACTTATAGAGGTGGTCAACGTAGAGAGGAAAATCTCCATTGAAAATGTGTTGTGACCATCCAAACTACAAAATTTCGGTCACAACAAAGAGAGGTGATCAGCGTAGGGGGGTGGTTAACTTTGGAGGTTTTACTGTATATTATTCGTCCAAACTGATATACATTCATTGGGCTAGTTCGATAATTCAGATCCGACTTATCGTAAAAAAGGGCCACTCCGCACATACAGTGGCAATAGTCGGAGTTAAATTATATCTGGCGCTCGGTAGCTCTGTGTATGAGTTGAAGATGGTATCAAGAAATTCGTGACGTCTCTTTGATTTTTATTTATTTATTTATATTTTTTTTTTGCTTTTTCAACTATTTTTGTGAAAGTTGTAAAAGGAAAAACTGAAAGCTTCCTGGAACCTTCGAGTAATCAGAAGAAGCAGGATTTGATTCATTTTCTAACCTGAATTAAATTTCCTTCTTCTTTTGTGTTGGAAATATCTTATCGTGTAATATCTATAATATTAGTTGAGGGTTTAATCCCTTCCCTCTCGCTTCCGTGAAAATGACGGGCTGAGGTTTCGCCTTCTATTTCTCGCTCCCGTGAAAATGACGAGCTGGAGTGTTTAAAATTTCAAAATTAAAACAAATCAAAAATTAAAAATGAATATATATATTGTTTATACACATATTTTTATTTAATTTTGAGGGATAAAAAATTGGCACTTTTTTGGCCGTTTTCTTGAAAATTATAAGACCCTTAAGGGCTTAATAAGAGGGTCTCACGAAATGAAGCACACAAACCTTAAAATGTGTAACAACACAAATCTGAATCAAATTTTAAATAAACACCATAAAAGAAGACTCCAGTTTCATTTGACACATATTAACAATAGTAACTAAACTTAGTGGCGCGCCAGCCCTTTTGGGGGCCCTGGCCTACTGTGCCCATCAAAGTTTTCGAGACCGAGGGCCCTGGGGTGCAGAAGCAGAAGTTCCGGTAAAGTGGTCAGCCTGACGCGGAACCCCCAGTGTTTAGTTCCCAAGCATGCTTGGTTCTCATTTTATCGACCCCACTGCAGGGATGAAAGGCTGAGTCAACCCTGCCCAGCCCGGGAATTAACAAAAGTAACATAAATTTAAAAAATATAGGTGCTAATTGTAAATAATATTGTGTGTAATTAAAAAAAGCCAGTAAAAACCGGCTTTTTTTAAAAAAAAAACAAGGCCAGACTTAGTAAAAAAAAGCCGGCCAGTCTGGTTTCTTTTTCAAAGCCGGCTGTTTTGCAGCCTTTCTTAAATTAACATCATATATTTTCATTTGGTATTGATGCATTTAGTTATTCAAAATACTACAGAAGTAAGCATGGTTTAAGGCTTAACTATATTAAGAATTTTTACTTTTGAAAGTTTATACATTATTTTATATAACGAAATAACTAAAAATACTTTCGTTTCTATCTTATTATAGAAACTGTTGGAAACACTGGATATTAATGTTGGTGCCTCTCCAAGCGGTGTGAGTGTAAGTAGTATTACATTTATTTACATGTCTTTTATGAAAACTTCTGAATGAATAGGATAATTTTAGTGCATTTAGAGCCCAAAATCTAATAGATTATGCTTCTATCAAAGATACATGGAGTTAGTGATGTTCTGTTTCAAAATAATTTCATACTTGCCCTACCCTTTCAAAAATTTAAAGAGGCTACATGAAATTACATGTTAATAATTTGTGTCCATATTGATTAAATAGTTCATAATAAACTCCTAAACAAATCCGCTAATAATGTGTAGAAAATTATGTGTAATGTAGCACAAATTATTTTAATGACAGTTAAATAATAATGAACTATATATAATTTGTTTAATATTTTCTAGTTAATGAAAATTATTGTAAATTATATTTTTCATATATGCGAAATTTGTGGGAAACCTTTCGCGTAGAGAAAGTTCATAAACCATCATCAAAAGTCTCGTTCTGGCACTGAAGGTTTAACTGATAAATGTGAGAAATTATTTACGCGAAAAAATGATTTGATGAGGCATATGTTATTCCATGAAAAACCTCAAAGGTTTGAATGTAAAAGTTGTCATGCGACTTTTTCGAGAAAAGATAACTTGACTAGACATATGTCATCCCATAAACGGGAATATCAATGTAAGATATGTAGTAAGGTGTGCACTGAAAATCAAAGTTTAACCCGTCACATTCGCATCGAAGACACATCTAAACCAGCAATGCCAATTTTATGTAAAAGTCCAATGACTCCACCACCAAGTAAACTTGTTAAGATTATTAACCCATTAATGCCTACTGTCCCTTTTTAGGGACAGTCTGAAAAGTACATCTGAAGCATCCAAAAATAAACAACTTTTTGTTGAAATGTTTATTTTTGGGTGCTTCAGACGTACTTTTCAGACTGTCCCTAAAAAGGGACGGTAGGCATTAATGGATTAAAGAAGATCCTTAGAAATTCTGAAAAAGCAAACGCTGTTCTCCACGGAAGCGTGAAAAAAAAAAATATATCATTTTATTTTCAGAAAATGAATCCTCCGCTATTGAAAACAAAATTGAAGCAAAAAAAAAAAACCGCACTATTAACTGGTATGTTGCACTAAAAGCTAATCTGAAGCGAACGTTGCTGGATGTGGTGGTAAAAACTATGTGCGCATATTTTAGATGTTCCTGCCTTATTGAATTGACTGATTTAGAGGAAGATATTAACTACGGAACTCTCTGCGTTGAAGTTAATACAGTAAAACCCCGTTAAAACGCGGGTGTCGGGGGACATGTTTGGCACCCGCGCTATAGCTTAACCGAGGTATAGTAAAACTATACTACTCCCTTTTTTTGCATCATTTTTAACTTTATCAATTACTCGTAACTTTACCTCTATAGTATAATTTTTTCTTTTCTTCTTTGCTGCCATTTTATTCACTGTAATTGCTGTGCAAGAAGCACACATCTCAACTGTGCAATGAGTCTATCAAGCGATAGGTTATAAACCAATTGTGTTTCGAGAAAAAAGGGGCTTAAAAATCTCTTTATGTTATCAATATGGGATTGTGAAGAGGTCCTAAAAAAATTAGATTTGGAAGGGGAGGAACGCATTTATCAAAGAAACAATGCTTTAAGCCTGCATACACTGGTGAATATGTTTACTTTTCCGGAATGCTAAAGAATCTGGAATAAAGTTTGATAGCGCTGTATGTGGGAAGATGGGAGCGCTTAGGCTAGAATATTTGTGCGCTAGAGCTGGCTTTATTTACAATGGTAAATAAGGAATCACCTTCAAATGGCAATGATAAAGGGTTAAACGTCGGGGGACATGATAGTCACTACGGTATATACGATTCCGCGGTATACTGAGGCGCGGTATAACGGGGTTTTACTGTAATGGAAAATTTAAATCTTGCCTTCAACATCCTGGTGATCATAAAGGATAGAACGTACTTTACTAATAAAAAGTTTAATAAGAAAACTTCAGTAATTTGTAATTTTCTCGTTTAATGGGTAAAAAAGCCACTGTATCAGCAGTCAGGAATAGAAGTCTCAACTGCTGCTTTGCCGTTCCAGTACTCAGCAAACAAAGCTGTATGAACGTACATGGGTGCATCCTATTTTATCATTTAATAAGTTAACTAGAGACTGCATAGCCCTAGCACTAACATGAACTTATATATACTAGGTCACAGCTAGTTACATAGCATTTAACTGCAAACTTAACTAGTGTACGAGGAAATCGCCGCTTATGTATCAATACCTGCAACTTTAACGACTATATGTGTTAATTATCAACTGCATTAAGCTAATTGGAACCGTGACTGATATGAGACGTTTAACCATCTATACTACATTATTCTAACCTAACTCCATCCTTATATGTGATGATATACATGTATATATATATATCTCCATTAAAAGACCACTTATTTTCTGTCTCAATCCCAGTAAGACCACTTTTTCAGAAAAACAGGTAGGATTATTTACCTGGGAAAATTCTGAAATGCCCATCTCTGAGCAAGACAAGACCCAGCTAGTAGATGGAGGAATTTATTGTCCCTGTTGCTGCAATTGGGTGGGTGATAAGCACCTAGGGCAGGGGAATTGGATGAGCTTAATCGTTCATTTGTCCTTGCAGACCCTTATGAAGTGTGAAGTACCAATATATTTGGAAGTACTGAGTCATTTATGGGAATGATTGGTCCACATTCCATCTGTTACCTTTCTTGGAGAGCTAAGGACGTTTGTAGAGTTCACAGGGCATTTCCCTCTTACAATACTTTTCTCCACCAGACCCCTACCTGTTAGCCGAGGCCTTAGGATTGCTTACGCACGGGGAGAGGTAGTGGGGTCTACGGATTTTACATGCACATATCCCCAAGTATACATGGTGGTCTTAGGTGGGTATCGAACGCGCGACCTTCCAGGTGGAAGTCCGACGTGCTAACCACTAGGCTACCCACGGCCCCCCTCTTACAATACTTGTAAACTAAATGGTACTACAATCAATATTTTTAAAAATATTTTAGGAGCTCATTCTGATTCAGATGACGAGCTTCCTATAACAGCCATCTATTTCCTATCAAGAAACACTAAATGAAATCAATAGATTAACAGAAAGTTCAATTGCTGCTGGAGATGCCTCTAAAATTAATAAATGTTTCAGGAAATCAAAGTTCAGATATAAAGATTGCTAATGAGAAATTACTAAAATCAAAGCAAACTTTGATTAATTATTTTTTGAAAGCTGTTCAGTCATAAAAAGTTTTAGAACAGTGTTTTGTTATATTATTGCATGAAGCTTTGTTTCAGCCATTACCTCTATTCAGAGACCACCTCTCTATAAGACCGATTTTCTTCGGTCTGGTGGTGGTCTCTTTAGAGAGGTTTCACTGTACTGTACCAGTATACGTGCATCACTTACATGCCCTCCGGAGCACATGACAGCCAAATTTACGCAGGGGTCTTAGTTTAGGTGCAGTTTAAGGGTACTTACTTTTATGTGTTTTATCTGCGTGTCGGCCTCTTTCTTCAAACCAATATTACCATTTATGCAACAATAATTACTTGCCATGATTGCTAGGGATGGTCTGCATCTTAGTTCTAGGGGTGTCGTTAAGGTTTAGTGATATGATTTTGGCGGCATCAGAATCAAAAAACTAATTTTTGATGGGGTGGGGGGTATTTTACTGGGATTGGGTAACGCCATGGTATTGACTTCTGTTCTGGAATTTTAAAAATGAGGGTAAAATATTAAGCAATAGAGACATTATTAGTAGTTAGAGAGTTCAAAAGAGGTCTACTAGGTTGGTGAGTGCTCTTTCAGACTTAGATTATGGGTTTAGGCTGAGTATGTGTAGTCTTGAGCAAAATAAAGTATGAGGGGACATGATTCCGTTGTTTCAATTCATTAAAATGGGAAATGGCTGATGGGCTACAGTTATGTGCTGAAAGTAGAACCAGAGGTCCTTGTTTCAAGCTTTTCAAATCTCAGGCTCATTAGGAGTGATTGCAACACAAAGTAAAAAACCCTGAAAACTTTTTAAGCAAAAAGTCGGTATCACTTTTTATGCACCGTAAATTATACGACAGCTTTTATACACATGTAGTTACGAAGATATGTTTAAAATAACTTTTGAAATTAAAATTTATACTTTACATTTTGGTTATTACTTAGAAGTAGGTAAGTAATTTATTTACTTTTTGAAAATAAATTTTAATTTATAGTAAAACATAATAAATAGGAATTTTACATGGCTATATATTTTTTGCCAAATTTTTGCATTGAAATACTTTTTCTATTTAGAGTTATTATTTTTTCATTTATTTGTCAAATATCTGCAACTTTTAAAATCAAAGTTGAGAAAATAGTAAGTCCAGCGCCGATTTCAGGAAAAGGACGTAGTATACAAAAAAAAAATGAAGTTCGGAAAATGAGTTCAACTTTTTGCGATGTTTATCGGAAAAATAACTAAATTTAAAAAAACCCCTCCAAGTTTTTTTAATCGTTCTTTTAAAAATAAAAAAATAGTCCGAGAAAAAACATACCACTTTTGGGGAGAACTTTCCCCGATGTTTACATCGGGAATATAAACATCGCTCGGGGTTTGGCGCCGAAAAAAAAACTCCAAAATGGCGCCAACGCCCAGCACGTGGGACGTGGTATCGTTGGTGTTCGGAACAAAGATGGTTGGCACCATTACAACCCTTGCTGGGTAAAGGGTTGCTACAAAGGGAATGTTTATCGCTTTTCGGCGTATTTTTTGTTTCCATCGGCTAAATTTTCAATTTTGAAGACTAAAAACTACGATTTTTAAAACACGGAAGGAGGATATGAAAAACCCGGATTTCCGGGTACACCCCTGACTCATCTTGAAATTAGGAAAAATGACTACTTCAATAGGGTTATAGGTGGTTGGAATAGTTTACCGGAAGCGCCTGTTACTTACAGTGGGGTAAAAACTTTTTAAGAAAGCTCTTGATGTTCATTACGGACTGTTAAATTGACTAGGACCAGCCTAGCTGGGCCCTGAGCCTGTTTCTGGTCGTCACTTTTGTATTTGTATTATTGGCTCAAACGTAGAAATTTCGTAAAATCGCATTTTATCATTTTTATGAAAAAGCCCCTATCACAGTAGGTAGGTTTCGAACTTGCACGTTCTGCATTACTATTCCATTAGTCTACTAATTTAGTCGCAACAAAGATTCTACAATACCATTATTAAGCTAATAGGACGGTAAAATGCCAGAAGGAAAGGTTGAAGGTTGGAGCTTATTTAACTACGAGTTAGTTTAATATACACTGATGGAAAAAAAAATCCCAACACCAAGAAATAATTATTGTAGAGTAATGAAATTTCAGCAATACATTTATATAGGTAACGTACGTAATTGATTACAATTTCAAGATCACAGGTTAATTTAAGCCCGAGAACAGCCATTGCAGAAGTGAAATACAGGTACATTAATAACCGGTGTAACGGCCAGAATTTTGAATGCAAGCATACAAACGTGCATGCATTGAATCATACAGGTGGTGGATGTCCGTTTGTGGGATGGAGTTCCATGCCTGTTGCACTTGGTCGATCAATACAGGGACGGTTAATGCTGGTTGTGGATGACGCTGGAGTTGTCGTCCAATGATGTCCCATACGTGCTCAATTGAAGACAGATCTGGTGATCTGGCAGGCCAAGGCAACATGTCGACACCCTGTAGAGCATGTTGGGTTACAACAGCAGTATGAGGTCGAGCGTTATCCTGTTGGAAAACACCTCCTGGAATGCTACTCATGAAAATCAGAACAACAGGTTGAATCACCAGACTGACGTACACATTTGCTGTGAGGGTGCGTGGGATAACCACGAGAGTTCTTCTGCTGCCATAAGAAATTGCTCCCCAGACCATAACTCCAGGCAGGATGGTTGCAGCCGCTCATCTGGCCTCCTCCTAACCAACACACGGCCATCACTGACACCAAGGCAGAACCGGCTTTCATCAGAAAACACAACAGACCTCCACTCCGTCCTCCAATGAGCTCTAGCAGGACACCACTGACGTCTCAAACGGCAGTGGTTTGGCGTTAGTGCAATGCACGCTACAGGATGTCTGGCTCGGAGCTGTCTTTGAAGTAACAGATTGATAACAGTTCCTTGTGTTACTGTGGTGCCAACTGCTGCTCGAATTTCCACTGCAGACGCAGTACGACTCGCTACGGCCATACGCCGAACACGGCGGTCTTCCCTCTCAGTAGTGCCACGTGGCCGCCCGGAACCCGGTCTTCTTGAGGCAGTGCCTTCTCTTGACCACTGCTGCCAACATTCATGCACAGTGGATGCATTCCTGCCAAGCCTTTCTGCAATCTCGCGGAAAGAAATCCCACCTTCTCGTAGGCCTATTACACGACCTCGTTCAAACTCAGTGAGCTGTTGATAATGACTTCGTCGTCTTCTTAAAGGCACTGTGGACTAACATCAACTCACTACATCAAATCTTGACGCTAAACAACGCTCAGGAACGTTACAGCGCGTATTTAAAGCAAACCTGATTTGCATCTTCCGTGTGTCGCTACTAGCGTCACACTGATGCGCCGAGCACAAAATTTGAATCGACGTCATCTTTCAGATGTATAAACACGCCTGCCAAATTTCGTTTCGCTAGCACAACTCCTTCTTGGTGTTGGGATTTTTTTTTTCCATCAGTGTAGAAACTTCGGCAATTTTATAGAAAAAAGTCACTGCCTCAGCGGGCAAGATTCCAGCTTGCAGCGCCCATCTTACTACTCCATCACTTTTCAAACTAAGCCAGTAGGACCTTCAAGGCTTTAGCTTACTTTGCTGCAATAAAGTTTAACATCGAATTTTCGCAATTTATCATTTTTATGTAAAATCCACTATCACAGAAGTAGGATTCGAATTTGCACCTCCTATTGGATTAATCTAATCTAAACTACAACAACGTTGAGGGTTGGAGCCTACTTTGTCATTATTAAGATCTTAGAAAAACTTCGTTAAATTCGCAATTTATCACGCTAATGATAAAAATGCCTCTTTCTCAGATTGCGGGATCTGAACTTGCACAGATCGCTTTTCTACTCGATCAATCTACCAATTAAACCAGAAGGTCCTCAAAGGAGCCAGCTTTGAACCAGTATTAAATTCAACAATTTTCAAATTGTTATTAAGAAAAAGCCACGAACTCAGCAGGCAGGATTCAAGCTTTCACGTCCTCTATTACTATTACATTAATCTACAGACTAAGCCACAACAGCTTTGAAGGCTAGAGCCTACTTTTGTCATTGTTAACTTAGTGTAGATTTCAGTTAACTTAGTGTGTGTTTCTGAGAGAAATTTGAAAACACAAAATGGATTCCTGCAGGGAGTTGCTGAAATGGTATTTAAATTAGACTTGAATTTCGAAGTCGAACAATTCCCTCCTCCCATTAACCCCATCGACATTAAGGGATTTTTTTACCAGCCTTGAGCTTATCAGGGACGTCTCAAAAGCGGATACCAGTGAAGAAGTTTTGAGAGCACTAGCCCTCGAAACAATGGATTCCTTTTACCCCGAGAAGGACTGGTTGAGAGTATATACTGACGGCTCCAGAGTGAGCGGTTGTGTCAACGCCGGTGCTGGCGTTTACTGTGAACTTTTTTGCCTTTACGCTCCCATCGGTATCTACGGATCGGCTTTTGATGGTGAGATCGCGGCCATTCACCAGGCCCTGCTACAGCTACATCCACGGCTAGACTCTTTTTCAAAAGTTGTGTTGCTTACTGACTCAAGGGCAGCAATACAGGCAATCAATGCACCCAGTCACTATCGAACTTTAACTATCGATAATTGCCTAAATCTGCTCAACTGCCTTGCCAGTAAAAATAAAATAGTAGTTCTTCAATGGTTTCCGGCCCACTGTGGAATCCAGGGAAACGAGGCGGCTGATTTCTTGGCAAAAAAAGGGGCCTCTGTTTTACAGACATCAAATCGCAGACTTCCTTTTAAAAATATTAAATGTCTAGTAAAGAACATCTTTAAGGACTCTTTCCTCGAGGAACGTAGACATCGTAATTCCAATAAACCGTGGCTAAACCAAATTCTAGATGTCCCTCAATGGTCTAGAATGAAATCTGTTGCCATGTTTCGTCATTTATCTGGGCATGACTGCCTAAACAAACATCTATATCGCATCAAGGTGGTCACTGAGCCTTTCTGCACCTTGTGTGACCTTCTCGAAGAGATGGACATGTCTCACCTGTTTCGTTGCCCCGCCCTTCCTCGGACATCAATCTGGGAGCGATACTGGACTGCTCGATATCATTTATAGATTTATTGTTATCGTTCGATTTCCAATTGTCTTTTAATGTGCCATTTGAAATAATAATAAAAAAAAAACTTAGTGTAGAAATACAGTAAATGTGCAACGAAACAAGAACGGAAATTTGCAATTTTTAATTTTACACGATTGGGACTTTTTGCGTCACAGCTACTTGAAATTGTAGTTAGAGCAATAGTCGTGTTCATGTCATTCACTGATATTGTAAATCAATTGAGCTTGAAGTTAGGACAACATATATGCGGTAATGATCGTGCATATAACAGATCGCGTAAGGTTTTTTTTTTCTAATGGGGCTGCGTATGGTTACTAAACTTTGCAGACCTAGTGCGTATCCCGGAAATTGGCATGCATTCTTTCACGTAGCACACCACTATCGGCGGATGCCATTATCACTGAATTTGGACTCTCAACTTCCTCTAGATGGCGGCACTTGAGCTCTCATTGATGCAGACTGCACTAGGAATTTAATTTAGCCAAGAGCATCCAAGCCAAATGTCTACTCAAGGGATCTTTTACATGCCGCATGGGCGCAGACGATTTTATGTATCTTGAAAATCCACCGACTTGGGGCAGGTTTGAACCTGCGATCTTGGGCGTACGAGACCTGCGCCTTACCACTACGCCACCCTGTTGACGATCACGTTAAGGTTGAGTCAGAAAAATGAAAAAAAAAAACGGTGTTAGCCTTACATTCAGTCAAGGTTGCAGCTAGGACAATATACATATATATTTAATCACAACTTAGTTCTGTCTGTAGTTATGGCAAAATAAGTGTTAATGTTGCAATAAAGTTACTAAACGAGCGTATGTTATTGAATATAATTCAGTTATGGTTGCAATTAGAATGTCATATATATAACATCTCAGTTAAATTACAGTTATGTCGATTTTTACTGCTTTGTCCTTGTATATAACAGTTCAGTTTAGGTTGCAGCTATGGCAATAATACGACTAACTTAGTAGTCGTAGTAAGTTTATATCAGTTTTACATGATACATGTACGCTAACTCATGAACTTTATGAATACGAAATTTCTTTCCGACTCTATATTCGATTTTAGAGAAACTGATCTGGGTCTCAAGCGTGTCAGGGATTCATTATGAGAATTCGAGCATACGCAATCCTGGGCAAAGATGAGTGTATTCGCAGCAGTGAAGAGAATAATTTTAATTTAGTAGATGTTTCGAACAAAGGGAGAAATTATATTTTAATTAAAACAGAAAATTATATGGATGTTCAAGGTTTACGTTTAACAATACAAAGGGCATTAGGAAGAATTTTTTATACCACTAGTAGTTGAAACAATCTATATTAACAAACTCTTACATACATAGGGGAATCCGGCGTTTATAACAGGGTCTGGTCTATGCTTATTTTAAAAAGATTTATTAAAAATTAAATGCTAATTTTGTGAAAATTCACACATCCAGTGGTAAAAGTTTTATTACTTTTTGTAGCTTACTGAATAATTAATTCTGCAAAAAGTAAGATTTCGTTAGTCGAAATTTTGTGAATGGTCCTTTCTGATTAATTGGAATTTTGTGAATGGTCCGTTCTGATTAATTGGAATTTTGTGAATGGTCCGTTCTGATTAATTGGAGTTTTGTGAATGGTCCCTTCTGATTAATTGGAATTTTGTGAATGGTCCCTTCTGATTAATTGGAATTTTGTGCAAGGTCCAAAAACGGTTCTGAATTTTCTCTGGCGCGACCCCTGTAAATATGTCTATCTTTAGAAAACCTCTGTTAGGACGTTATTTTGGAGGACATTCTGTGAACGTCTTTACTTGACTTTTTGGGAGCGTAACTTTTCGGCTTGGGTAAAGAACGGTTTGATCAGCGTGTTCTCAGAACCATGTAAGAAAGTGTTTTCCAACCTTTTCCTTCTATGGTACCATATTTGTGTACTGCTTCTTCAAATTAATCTTTTTTTGGAGTGACAATAAATCATATATCATGACAATATATCATGACAATAAATACAAAAGAGATATGGTTTTTTTTTTTTGAAGGCGGTATTATGATGACAAGACAGGAAAATATCCGAATTTCATCTTTTCTTGCTAGATTGAATCACCCCAATTCGAAACATAAGTTTTATTTCTTTAGAGAGAGCTACAGTCTCAGAAATAGAACTCTCACTTTTGACGAATCTACAATCGTCAAGAAAATTTCATCATTTACAACGATTCTTTCCTCGCGCGATCACGTGACTTAAAAAAGTTACTACACAAATGTCACCAATTCGACGAAAGGTTCACTCGGAGCATTTTTCACGAAGCCATTTCGTCAAATACGACAAAAATTTTGTGATATTTGAGCATGCGTTTCTGAGAATGTAGTGCAATCATGATTGTTGATTTTTTGCAGATCCCCGGGGAAACCTTGAAAGCCCAAGCATACTAAACGAACAAGTTGCTATTTCCTTCATATACGATTCTAGAATAGCAAAAAAAAAAAAAAAAAAAAGAAATGCTCTTCAGGAGAAATTTTCTAGCCCCGTCGGATCATCTCACTGCTTCCGGAAACGAACATGCTCAGCATAAACTACATGTCAGTTTCATAGAAAATTAACAACAGACTGCAAAGGAAGACACAAAAAACTTACATTTTGATCTTTTTATGAGCAGACTTTACAACAGAAGTGGAAAATACAATAAATTTATGACACTATGCCTTTTAATCTTTTCATACAAATAGAAATTTTTCAACTTTTTAGGAATACTCTTTTTTCTTTTTTTCACTTTTGTACATATACATTAGAAATCTATCCCCTCGAGATTTCTCAAAATACATTAAAATTGATCAAAGGGGGAAGATGATGACTGGTGACTTTGATCTGGTTTAAGTGGTGAATAAAGGAGACCAAAGTCACCAGTCACAGGAGAAGGAGATCTATACAGATACAGAGAGGTTAAAAGTTTTAAATGCATGTTTCGCGGCGAGAGCCATGGAGCAAAAAGTATAATTACATTAAAGTTCCTTCGAAAAGAAGATTCAAAGAGGAAACCACTTGCGTATGCTAAAAATCTTTCTTCATGCATCCCTATCGAGTCTTCAGATGGCTTTGTTCTCTCAGTATTGGTATCACTTAAGTAAAAAATGCTTTCTCATGTGTGAATGATATAAATAAAACTTATGATGTTGAATAATTCCAATGAGATATACAGGAAAAGTGCACATTCAATACAGTAACTTCTAAAGTAACTGCGTATAGTTTTGCCAACAGTCATGTGAACCATTTTAGTGTTACAGCAATGCATTCAACTCCGCATATTTGTCAATTTAGTTAAATATTTTCGATGAAAATTAACATAAAACGTGCGTGAATATAACATTCGAAGTAAATGAATATATTCACATACGAATACTAAAAATTATGATATAATTGGAATGTTGGTCAATTTATAACTGAAATCCAATTGCTTCATAACAATTGCAGACGAATTTTTTTATAAGTAACTAAAGTGAATCAGATTACTAAGAGCAGGTGAACTTTGATGCATGAGATAGCTGAAAGACAGTAAATATATAGTGAGACGTTGTACATTAATGATGTGAGAGTCGATTAAAAGAAACACAAAAATCCAAAACACGGCTGGAAGGAGAAGAGTTCCTTTTAACACAATGTGTGCGGGTACATTTAGCGGCGGAATTGTGCCAGGCTCGGGGGTTTTGCGCGCAAATTTGGTTATTCAGTTAAATCTCAATAAATCAAACATTATTTAATTTTTTAACTTACAATTTTAGTAATTTATATTTAAATATATAATATTATGATTGTTGTAAACAAAAAATAAAACTTTTAGCGGATTAATTTATAATAGTATCGTAAATGCGAAAAATCGACTCAAAATTTATAGTTGAATTTTTTCGAATTATATTATTTACAATCATTCTTTCAATATAAAAAATGAAAATACCAATCGTAAAACTAATTAACGCTATGGACCGTCTGCTGTGATTTTGTATGTCACTGCAAAGGTGCTTTGGCATGCTCTGTTCCATTTCATTTTGGACAAAGAATAGCAAAAAATGTGTTTACCAGCCTAGTACTTATTTCTCTAAAAGCGATGCAAAGATACCATGCCGTTACACTAACCCGTACTAGTACGCGTCCCGCGCTCAAGTATCAATCGTCAGAAAACGTACTAGTACGTGTCCCGCACACAATGAGTTAATGGTGAAATTTAAATCCAAGTCGTAAGGTATTGTGTATTAAACTCGCCGTCCATCTTCTAATCATGTTCTTCAGATGACTTCACTTTGACCTAATGGACTCTCTTATTTTTCCTTCATGAAATATATATAGTCATTGGTGCAGTGCCATCATATATTTGCAAAAGCATTGTTTATTTCATATGAAAATAGTAAAGGGTGTCGAAAGGAAGTCTAAGATATTTCATTAAAACTAATTTATCATTTTTGCATTCAGCAATTTACCGAATTGAAATTCTTAAATATTCTCCAGTTGAAATAAAGGAATGCAATGTTTTGCAGATTGGAATAATTGAATGGTATTATGCTACACAATTCCCAATAGTTTGCAATGATCATTATTTAAAGAAAACTGTTTTTTTAGAATTTAGAGACAAGTTGTTCAAATTTAAATTCTATCCGTTATGTGCTGCATTTTCATTTAGCCACTATTAGAGAAACAACGTCTCATAGCTATGAATACTTATCTCGCTGCTTAAATACAGAAACATAAGTTTTACTTTTGCCACCTTAAAAAAAATAAATAAATAAATAAAATTAAAAAAAATAGTCTACAAATTTCTTTAAACGGCATTAATTAAGCGATTTCTCAACAAAGTTCTATATTTTAATTCATACTATATTGTTTAAACAGAAATCACACGCATTAAATAACGAACTTGTCAATCAGAGTACTATTCTAAAGCTAAGATTAGGTATGAGAATACACAATTTTTACAACCCAACTATAGACATAAAATATGTATAGCACCGTATGCCGGAGCCGATATATTATTCATGATTTTCAAGAAAATTTCATGGCTTCCATTTTTTTTAGGAAACTTTCACGAAAACCAGAAAAACGATTCTTCTAACTTTTTACACCTGTTTAAGGGTATGATACTGCTGATGAGTATCAAAACTGGTACAGCTACCAAAATGCAGTTCAAATGATGGAACTTGTTTTTCATTATAGTTAAGAAATTATTCCTTAGAAGTATATGCAGCGTATATGATACAAAACTTTCATAATGTTTTGGACTTTTACTAAAATTTTTTTAAATGAATTTTTACAAATGTTTCTCGCAAAAGAAATGCAATTAAAAAACGGATTTTTATTTTTTGAAAATGGTAAAACGTCAACCGTCACAAACTTTGCTCTAATCCCCTAGTGATTATGTTTATACACAACATTTATTATATATTACATACAAAAACATCTGATGTCACCAGAGACAGCATTATAGATAAATAAATATTAAAAGGTCTATCAAACATCACTGCCTAACACTAGTCTATTTGATAATAATCATTGGCACTGTTTCATCACGCAATTTTCTATGATCTAATTTCAAAATGTTACATGTTTTGTAAGCATTAAAATATATATGAGAAGGCTTAGACTAGGTCACTTTTGGTTGAAAAAGATAATATAAAAATATCTATTACCTTTGGACCCATCTAATTAGAGCTCGAATTTTATATGCTAGGGAACAGTTTGCTATCAATTAACTAAAAGAAACTAGTGTGGCTCTAGTAGTAAGAGTGATGACAACGGCTACTGCGCATGCTCCCCACCGCCATCTTTTTACCAGCGCGCCTGCGCATCGCCAAGAGGAGCGGTAAAAGCGGGCGATACTCAGGCGCAGTGGAAAAAAGATGGCGGCCGCAGTAGTCGTTGTCATCACTCTTACTACTAGAGGCACACTAAAAGAAACTAATGTCCCGGTTTTAGAAATAAGACGCTTTTAATAGATTAGATCAAAAGAACTTTTGTTTATATACTTTGTCATAGGAAATTGCATAAATGCTTACTATTTATTATTATTAACCGACTTCCACAAGGATGAGGTTATTTTTTTGAACTAATGTTTATATGAATATATGTACATAGTATGACATTTCACATTACAAGCTGTCGAAACACAGAAAAAAACTGAAAATTTTAAAGAATCGTGTGTTGCTTGATGAAATATGCAGTGAAAATAAAAGGAATACAAGAAAGACTTTTCAAAAAATTTGCGTAGCAGTATGGTTTATTTCGTGTATGTAATTGCCATTTTATTGTTGGTAGTAACATATTTTTCAGTTATAAGCCAACTCATTGTTGCGAAGAGCAAGACAAAATAGTCTTAAGTTCCATATTTTTACGCAGCGGTGCCGGAGAGGCACTTTTCAATGAAAATATTTTTAATAGTAAATTGTAATGTAAAGTTAGCAGTAAAACATAAATCAAGAAGTCAGATAATCAGAAATGAACTAACTTGAGAGTTGGCTTACGTTTTAAATAAGATTTTGGCAATGATGACTTTGTTGTGAGGTCAATTGAATCATGAATACATGAACGCAAAAACAACTGGAGGTAAAAGTAGAAAACAAAAGTATATTTCCTCATCTTATATAAAACACCAATACCATTTAATAGAGAAATTACATGCAATAGGGGTTGGGGGGGGGGGGGGAATAAGAGTCAAAATGAACATGAAAAAAGCATATTAGCAAAGATAAGGCAGGGTTCCCAACAAGGGAATTGGGGGTTATGGCACAGACTGTGCTATTGAAATTTTTAGGGAAGGGGGTGTTTGTTTTCAGGGGGCTTGGCAGATTTGGGGGGGGGGGGTAGGCTCTGTAGCTTTTTAGAGGTTCAGCCATCGTTCTAGGGGGAGGCACCCCTGGATAAGGACACGTTTTCAAAAACTGAGTTTATCCCAAAAACTGAGTAAAAAGTGTCTAAAAGTAAAATATATTGCAAATAATGCACCTGAATTCCTTGCGCAATGATCCGCGATAAAATGTAAGTGCATAATGTCAAAGATTTGTCCGTATTGATGTTTCCATGACACAAATATGACGTCACGTCAGAAATTGCAAAGTACATAGGGTTGCCAAATCTTTAAGACATCCAAACGTAGAAAAGTAGCCAGAGACAACTAAAAGTGGCCCATTCTTTTCATTTAACTTCAGTTCGATTATAATCGTTATTTTATCATGAAAGTGCTATTTTTACCTCCGAAAAGCTTTAAAAAAAAAAGACAATTTCTTTGAAATTTCTCCCAAATTTCAATTTGTTCAAAAAGTCACCTAATGAAATTTTAGGTCACCAACCATAGTAAAGTTTCCCTATTAGCTACTTTTCACCCAATCTGGCAACACTAGCTTATGATTGGAACGACGATAACTGCTGGAAAGCACGTTTAAAGCAATCCCAACATATATATATGTGTGTGTTAAAAGTGCAACAAAACCTTGAAGCTAAACTTGTAATCAGAAGAGGAAAATGGCAGTATTGTAGCATTCATAAAACGAATATAGAAACAACTTTATCCTATGAGCAGTGATATTTCAATTTGCAAGTAATACAAATTCAAATGTCCCAAACTTACTAATTAATTAATAAATTTTAAATATTTAGACATAATTTTCTATGCTGAGGCACTTTAGGGAGATAAAGTATCTACTCTTTCTTAAATATCAAAATAAATACTTTTTACGCAAAATGCTAATATTTAATCAAACTTTTTAAAAAACGTGTAGGTACTTATTAGTTAAAGGGCCAAACTTGTTAAGGTCCCAAAAAGAGTTTTACACTACGAAATCAAACAATTTTACTGAATTAGAACAGGTAGCGCTACATTAAAACTTGTACTAATTTCTGTTGTATAAACTTGATTTTTTTTTCAATGACGACATATATGTCGATGTCAAAATACATTAATTTTTTAAAAATCTATCTTGTATCTTTATCAAACAAATATTACTAAACTCATTGTTCAAATTTCTGTATTTTAATGTATATGTATTTATTGAAAACATAATGTACCTGTTAGGGATTAATTGATTTTGCCGGCAATTCCAGAAAAAATCACCAAGGTAGGCTCTTTAACCGATAAGTACCAATCTTTAAATTTGATAAGGAACAAATTCAGCATTTTTGTCCAAATTTAAATTGCTAAATACGATGACCTTTTCTTCTTTTGAATAAATTCTAATGTATTTCAGTTTCATATATATAGGGGGAATTAAACATATGCATTTTTTTTTACAATTGTATACATAAAAACAATCATTTTTCTATATCACATACAACGACAACGTTATTACCCTTAAATTTCAGAAATATTCATACTATATGATTTTTAGCACTAAATCACACATAAAAGTATTTTATTATAATAACATACAATATAGCTTAAATTTTAGGGCTAGAAAAAAGAATCGTTCCTTTAAGATCACATGAATAATAAAAAAAAAAACCTACACGAGTAAGTGCTGTTTCAAGAATGGAAAAGGCATAATAAATAAGATGCAACTTTAAGTGCAAATTTGGTAACTAGTGATAAAATTCAACCGGTTCGTGATGGAGCGTTTTATTAAAAATGTTTTTAAAAAAAGTATTCGTCACTTTTGAGGCATCTTAATTTATAAACCATAAGGAGCTCGCAAGACTGAAATATACACAATGAAAAAAAAAAAAAATTGTGTACGAATTTAAATATTACGTCTACACACAGTGTGCTTGCATTTGAAAAATTCAGACTATTGATTGGCTAAGATTTAATGTTCAAGAGATCGGATAAAAATTTAGACACAGTGTTACGAAATTAAGGTAAGCAAAATTTGTTTAGCTGTAGCGTTTAGGAATTCAAAAATTAAAACGAAAGCTTTAAAAAGTTTAATGTACTCTAATATTAAGTCTTGTAAGTTATACTTACACTGCATAATGGAATGTAGTACCGTCAAATGCGCCAACTTTGTGCCACGTGCACCAATTTTGTGCCACAACGTCCTTTTATACACTGGGACTGCCTAAAGGCTGTTGAGGTGTAACTAGAGCTTCGAAAAAAAGTTTAAGAGCTGTAAAAAAAGTTTCGAAGCTCTATTTACACCTCGGCATCCAGTTGGTAGCCCTAGTGCCTGAAAAGATGTTGTGTCACAAAGCTGACTTGCTCGCACAAAGTTGGCGCACTTGACGGTAGTTAAAAAGATGAATTTTTGATAAAAAAAAGTCGATTTGTTACCGATTGTAAAAACGTTTAAAACACGCACACGTGGGGAAAAAGGGACAACTCACCAAACCAGGAATCAAATGATGATCTTCTTCAAAAACTATTTCTGCTCTTTTTATTAATATTTTGTTGAATTTCTAGAAAAGTAATTTCGAAGACTTACGAAAGTTGCTGGTAATCAAGATGGAAGCGATGATGATGGAAAAAATGCCTTTTCGAAGGAACAGA
Source organism: Octonoba sinensis (assembly GCA_038502835.1). Classification (NCBI taxonomy): domain Eukaryota; kingdom Metazoa; phylum Arthropoda; class Arachnida; order Araneae; family Uloboridae; genus Octonoba; species Octonoba sinensis. Next base: position 28,312,088 of record CM076603.1, read on the forward strand.
TATTTAGAAATAGAATGCCGAAATAAGAATAGTACTGGACAAACTTCAGGTGATATATTTTTTTTTCTGGAAAGGTATGAATACATAAAAAATTCTACTTTCCGCATTTTACCACGCATTTTTAACAGCTGCACAATACAGCAGTGTTGTCTCAGTTTTTTTATTTTGAACCGATTGAATTCCTTTTAGATACTTACAATTCTAAAAACAAGCACTTTTTAAAAAAAAAAAAATATGGATTAAAGATGCCTTTAGTAATGACGTAACTACCTATATAAGACATGAAAATCCGCTTTGTTAAAAGAAAAAAGATTGGGCATTTATCAATAGATCTCATAAAAAGAATTTCGAACGATAAAACATTTTACAAAGACCCACCAGTCAAACAACCAACATCTAATATCACAGTTAATACAGTAAATATACACTATGCTACTGCTATCAAATGTTAAATTCTGAAAAGCGTTATAAGAGGCATGAATTATTTTTTTCGCGACCGAAACTTTACTGTAGGGGTTTCCTCTTTGATTTCTATGTATCTGCTATGGAACATTAAAGAGGGTAGGTACAATGATCTATCACAGCATAACCTGAAAGATTTAAGCGAGGGTGCCGGGCTCTTGAAGGTGACCGGCCCCTCATATCAACGTTCGTAAAAATGTAAAACAAGGTAAAAATATAAAAGGAAATATTGACTGTCAACATGGGATCAGCCCCAAAAGTGCAGAGAATATAAGTAACGTAAAATTTAGCCACACAACTGCGATCTGAAGTCATCTGATCCATCCATGCGCATACGATTCCACCGAGAAAAGCGTTTGTTCGACCTATTTCTGGCAGAAGAAAATATTGATAGAGTAATGTTTGAAATTTTTATTCAGTTTCCACGACATTAGATTTTTGAGTTCAAAATATTACCAGCTGTCGGCTACTTACACGGTGCAAAAAAAAAAAAAAAAAGAATTTCTATGGTTGTTTGTAAGAAACGGTTTTGTCGAAAATAGTTTTTGTTCAATGGCCAAAATCCTTTTTGTGTATAATAATCCTCAAATTCAGATGGAAAAATTGAGGTCTAAAGTTCACTACATGATTCGGAAAAACAAATTTCGTGGGGTGGGGGGAAGTTAGTGCTTCTGAAGGTTTTGAGGTTATCTCTGTCAATTTCAACCTTTCAGCAAGTGTCTCACAAACTGTTTAAAACTATTCAATAACATAATCATCAATGTCCGTTTAAAACAATGCAAAATGATGCGGAAAGCAAGGGGTTTTGGGAAATCTTTTTCATGTCTGAGTAGCGACGGTTTAAGAAACGGTTTTGTCGAAAATCTTGTTTCTGTTTAGTGGCCAGAATCCTTTTTATAGTGAATAATAATCCTCAAATTCAGATGGAAAAATTGGGTTCGAATGTTCAATATATTCTTCGGAAAAACAAATTTTGTGTGTGTGGGGGAGGGGGGGCTAGTGCTCCTGAACATTTTAGGCTATCTCCAACAATTTCAACTGGAATGACGTTTTCACCTTTCAACAAGTGTCTTGCAGATTGTTCAAAACTATTCAATAACATAATCATCAATACCATTTTTCAAACAATGCAAAATGATGCTGAAAGCAAGAGGTTTCGGAAAATCTTTTTCATGTCTGAGTAGCAACCGTTAAAAAATCTTGCATCGAATCCCAAGTAGTTGATGTTATGAATTACTGCAGTCAACAATCCTTGAAATCAAGCTCAAAACATGACAATACGCACATTGTTGAACTGGGTATGCAACCTATGAATGGCACAGCCTATCCAGGGTTCTATTATCCAGAAATCTATCTTGGATACAATGGTCAGCACATGATGGGACTTCATGTTGTTGATGTCGATGTTTTTAAAATAGAATGAACCATCCTCTCGCGATCGCAAATATATGCGTTCAGAAAATCTATTCACTGAAATTCAGCTGGACATTAGTACTGGTAAAATAAACTCAAAAGCGCCACCAAGATTGGGTGGTGGTATATATGATTCATTTTATGAATCACCGCTTCCAGAGTATGCGCATGCATGGATGTGTATTTTTTTGTATGCATCCTGAAGGCAAGTGGTGTGAGCAGCAAAGAGGGTCCTGATTTATATACAGATCGATATAGACTCGATATAAGGACCCCCGATTAATCGGACCTCCGAGATATGAATGAAGAGCCCGACACAACGAAGAGCGCGTCTGCTGCATACGACATGCCCCATCTCCCTCTTTTTAATGGCACTGCGTAGGTGAGAAAGGCTCTGGGGAGTGACCATAGACCTTGAAGAATTAGACACAGCAAGTGGGGAGAGTTGACGGCACGCAAATTAGACACGTGAGCAAGACCTAAAAGACCAATATCTGCACAAAAAGCCCCCAGAAAGAGAGGAAAGCGCTTTGGCAGCTCTCTTCCCAGTCAATTGGTCCAAGAAAAAGGTCAAGCTAGCATTTTTAGGTCATTTGCAAAACAAGGACTCAATCGCGATACTGCTTTTCTGCCACAAGAAAAGCTCTCTCTGAAATGTCTGTGTCTATGGCAATGAGGTATGTCTCATATTTCCATGGAAAGTTAAAACATACTGGAAGATTAAGTGCGCCATATTAGCACAATTAGCATCAATGCAATAGTTTTGTTTTTCCCCCAAAATAATTTTTTTTCTGCTTCTGTCATGTTTATTTTGGAAGTTAGCATATTTAGAGATGAATGACAAAATACCGCCAAATAAAAAACCCACTAACCCCTTCAGAGAATGAACAGGTCCGTTTCGAGGGCAATCGCCATGCACTAGACCTCGTGAGCTTTTCTCGTGGCAGCTAGACAGTAACTCCGTCTATATCTTGAAGGTCTATGGGAAATGACCGAAGTTGCTGCTAGCACCAGTCGTCTTCGTCGGGGTCGTGCCGGGATGGGGCCTTCACCTTAGTCCTCACGACCATCGTCAGAGGCTCCTTCTCTCTCTGCAGTCTCTCCCTCTCCCGCTGTCCAGGCTTGTAGCCGTTAGGCAGGGGCGAAGGCAAGTGGCGGGACCCCCTGCCAATGGCGGCAGCCGCCTCGAAACTGAGCGGCTGCCCGAAGGTGCCGTAGGTGCCCTCCTTCGCGAGGGGGGCCGCGGGCCCTGCTGTCCTTTCCCTCCAGGGAGGGTGCTGTTGCTGTTGTTGCTGCTGCTGCTGAATGTTCGCGTGCGTGGGGGAGGCACTCAGCTTCGGGAAGTTGATGCTGCCCGGAGACCTGCTGGGCTGTGGGACCGTGGGCGAATTCGACACATCTGGGAAGTTGATGGGGTCCGCAGACATGATGTCCAGCCTCAGAGTAGAGGGCTTTGTGGGCGTGGGCGGTAGTCTCCGCCCCCCGCCCGGCCGCCGCTGCACCACGGGAAGGCTGTGCACTGAGGAAGGACTGGGACTGCGCGATCTGTAGTGCAGGTGGGAAGTGCCGTAGTATTCGCTCTGGGTGGGGGTCGAGGGGCTGGGACTCGGGGTCCTGGAACGCCTGTCGAGCCTCACGCTCGGATAGATGGGGCTGTGGCTTCTGCTCCTGGAATGGATGTTGTGCCCGTGGTGCCACTTAGGATTAGGAACTGGAGATCGGCTTCTTGTTGGAGAATAATCTTTTCTTTTAGCTGTAAAAATATTTACAAGAGGTCAGTAACATTTTAAAAAGTATAGTAGAAATTTGTTTATTCGCATTAAGTGCGATGACGATAACAAAACTATATAACGGCAACAAAACTAGTCCGTCTTAATTAAATAACTAAGCTCATGTATTAAATGATTGGCATTTTTTATTGCGCCATGCTAAAGGACAGAGCTGCATCAGAATGAGGCTTAAAATCCCTATTCGTACATACACAATTCGTTCCAGGAGGCAGTTGAAATGGTGAATTATTTTTTCACATAAGATACAATGTAAATTGGATTAATCCGTTCTAGACCCACAGATGGTTGCTTATTTAAACCAGTGAAAAAGCATGTACAGTACTGTAAATGAAACTATACATAATTAAAAATTTAACTGCACTGTACTGGTACTGAGGTGAGCTGATGGCATAAGTGAAATGCTGAGAGGAACAGAAATATAGATATTACAATTTGGAAGAGAAGTCACCTTCCATAAAAACATCAGGTAACATCCCTTCAGGTGTTTTTTCCCTTTCTGCCGCTCTTTCTTTTTGTCTTTTTGCACTGGAAGAATCTTGTTTTTTTTTCTCAAAAAATCTGTGTAATGTAGTCTGCTTTTGACGATTTTTCTGAATTTTTCTAAAGTGGTCAATAACATAGTCGTTGGACACGTTGATGCTCCAGTTGACCACAGCAGTGTTAGTATGCCACATTCCCACCACACTGTTTTTTCCAAGTGATAACACAGCTCTTTTATTTTTGTAAAGGAAATGCTTTCCATACTATTTTCCCCCTCTGAAGAAAAAGGTTCTTCAACCACTTGCTCTTGTTGCTCCCCTTAGAAAGTTAAAATTGTCAATAAAATCTCAAACAGCATTAAATTATAAAAAAATCCAAAACGCCAAACAAATTATTTCCAGACGATTTCAAAATGAGAAAAATTTCTGGATTTATTTAATTAAGAAAGGCCAAACTGGCAACCCTGGCCCCTGGTGCTGTCCGAATAGTGGGGCAAGCATACGAAGAACGAGTTGAATTTTACTTGAACAAGTTGGACGAGTAGAGAGGCGGACGAATGGCGTGGTTCCCCTGTAATTCCAAACATAAATAATTGCCGAACTAAGCACACATCATAGACTAAGTTCGAAAAGTAAAAAAAAATGCATTAGAATTACTGACATATGAACTTTTATGCTACAATGAAGCATTCAAAACAGAAGAAATGCATGGCTTTAAAATAAAAATAATAAACAGGGTAAGAGCTTCATGGGTGCATTTTTAAGTGTAATACTTAAAAGTATTGTTAAGACTTCGCAAAAAAAAAAAGAACAAATAAATAAATAAAAGCGACTAAAATGTTTACAAAGAATTGCAGAATTGCATGGAAATTTTTTGTGACATCTTTGAAATTTTTGCGACTTTTTCGTTGCCGATTTCCAAATTTGGGACTTTAATGAAATGTAGATAATCTTTGACTTTTAGAAGAAAAACCTTTGTCATTTTTAGAAGCAAAACATCTTGATCATCCTAATTTTGAAAGCTAAAATTCGCCATGATTCAGAAACGAGTTTATTTGAAGTTTCTTACTGAATGCTAAATCTCTACCTTCAGAAATGAAGTGTGTCAGAACTCCATGTTCAATATAAAAAAATGCTAAAGGTAAGGCTAATTCAAGCAGAAGCTAGTAATAATAACTGTGTTCATACAAGCAGGAGTCGCGCCAGTAAAAATTCAGGCCCGTTTTCAGACCCTTCACAGAATCCCAAGGAATCAAAACGGATCCTTCACAAAATTCCAATAAATTAAAACGGACCATTCACAAAATTTCGAGTTACCAAATCGTACTTTTTATAGAATTATTTATTAAATAAGCGGCAAAAAATAACAATAAAAAAATCACTATGTTTAAATTTTGAATTTTCACAAAAATATTTTTAAAATTCACAAAAAAAAAGGGGACGCTGTTAACAGTGCTGGATCGACCCCTCACAACATTATGCAATATATACTCAATATTATGCAATATGTACTCAATATTATGAAATATGTACTCAATGTTAAGAAATATGTACTCAATTTTAAAGGGGAAATATAATCATCCGACCCACCTCTTGATCTTCCTCTTTTTCTAATTTCGTGCTTTTCGTGGACAAACTCCACCATGCCGGCGACAGTTTCTGTGAAGTTCAGGTCGTGATGGGGTCGCCGCGGGGAGGGCGATCGGTGGATGGGTGTGGGAGATCGCCCACGTGGAGGGGTCGGTGGAGACCTCCGGCCGAACGTAGGAGACGGGCTGCGGGACTGCGGCAACTGAATGGTGGGCTGTAGGTGACCGTCTCTGCCCTGTGGAAAAGACATTTCACATTGCACAGATCATTTAAATGATGAAGCATGAATCCATTTTTCAAAATTAAGGCATGCAACAGATGCAACGCAAAAGTTGAAAAAAATGCAACTTTAAAATCAAAATTAAATGGTTTTTTGTGACAAAAGTTATTAGTAATTCTTAAAGAAACATTAATATACAAAGATTAGCGTTTCAATAACTTGACCACTTTCAAAGGGTTACCTAATGGTAAAACGGTGGGGGAAAAGCTCATTATAATTAACTTATGTCATTATTCTTACATTTTACCGAAATAAAGACCAATTCAGAATTGTGAAATTTAAATTTTACAGCAATCATACTCAGAATTTGTAAATTTCAACTGACGTAAATATTTCATTTCTTTAACGTACACCATACAAAACATATTTATAATACTCAAGAATATAATTTACATATTTCTACTGGTACTGACTTCTGTATCAAACCAGTTACATGGTAATGAAGTTGATATTAACAGCGAAACGTCTTCCACAATCTACATACTAATTAATATCACTAAGAAACAAAAAAAATTCTTTAAAAAATTAACTAGCAAATATTTTTCAAGCAAAAGAAAGCACTGAATTTACATTTCTAACTTAAAAAGCTAGACAACAGACTTGACATTGAATAAACACACCACACACACACACACACACACACACACATCCCATACCCCACACACTCACCTTATAAAATTACACCACTATACTGTTGTTTTCAACTTCAAACAACAACAACAAAAAAAGCTACAGGTAAATATTAAAGTAGTATAAGTACTTTTATTGAAAATGTGTTGGCATCTGTTGCTAAACTATTCAACCCTTTTTTCATGTAACTATTTTGTCGCCAGACTTGACCAAATATAAGACAAAATGCTTTGTAGAAATTCTTTAAAAAAACTTTTTTTGCAGGAATAATCAGAGTGAGTTAAATTAATGATGACTTACTGTTGAAATGCACTAATTTTTCTACTTTTACAGTGAAAAACAAAGTATTAAAATGTTACTGAATTACAAAATACAGAAGAGGAGCAGCTAATTTTTTTCCTCCACTAGATACAAAAGTCTGTACAATTTGCGGTAAAAATATGTAAATGATATTTTTTTAGTATTGAAAAATATGTTGTGAAGTGTACCTTAAAGAAATGCAATATTTATTATTTTAAATTAAGCTATTTTGAGCACAATAACTTTTTTCACTATGGGACAGTTATAAGTATGAATATTTTGAAAATGACCTTACTATTTCCCCCTTACCGCAAGGGTTTAATGGAGGCAATTCAAGCAACGTCATTAGTCACGTGGCACCGATGAAAGAAATGTAAACAAATTAAGCCGTAGCATTCCTTTACATAGAGTTCGACAAATCTAATTAAAAACTAGGACTAAATAAAGTTCTTCTACATTACATAAAATTAACACTAAATACAACACTATAACTATTGTAATAATTAATAAATTTATTTTATAATGATTAAATTAAATGTAAATACTGGATTATAATCATAAAAAGCTGTGAAAACAGTCTAATTAATTTTAAGATAACTAATTTTGCCTAGTGAACTCCACGTAGAACTCAATTTAAAATCTTAGTAAACAAAGAGCGGATATCACATGACAACGATGATCGCTCATGTATCCCTCTAGCGGTAAATTGCCTCCATTGGATCATAAAATTATATATGTGATAAAAGCAAATATATACAAATTACTTTAAATACAAAGGATTTAAAGAAATTAAGGTTTAATATTAAATCATGTTCAAACGAAAATAAAAAAATAACATTAAATTAGGCAAATTGTGTTTTATTTCGCAAAAAAGTTGTGCCTAATCTTACGCTGGCTTTTAATTTGTAGCACAAAGTTTTACATTGCATTTCATATCTAAGTATTCTCATTGACTAAATGAGCTGATAACCAATAAATTAATTACCTGCGCGTAAGTAGGAGCTCCTGCATCATTTTCTTTTTTCTTTCGCCTACTGCTTCCTCTTCTCAAGAAACTGAACGATCTGTTCCACTTTTTATCATCATTGTTGTGGTTCTTATCAATGCTAGATGAAAAACAAAACATACATTCCTATGTAAATGTGATGCTGTTGTCAATCGTCTTCTGATTTTCATAAGAGGCCCATTTTTGTTGACATTACATACTTCTGCATACACATTTTAAAGTAAGAGAGAATTTTTATCACATGGAAATATTAGGTCTTGAGAAGAACTGTTTGCCCATCATCAGAAGAGAGAGAATTACTACAAAATTCACAAAGTCGCAAAGTATCCATACTTTAATTAGCGAAAAGCTTATCTTTTCTTTATAAGCAATATTATTAACCAAGGCAAAAAGAGAGAGAGAAATAAAATCAGTTTAAATCTTCCTGCCCAAAATTTGCCCACATTTTGAAAAATTCAGCCTCTCCCCCCAAATTTGCAATTTTCCTGCCCAGTTCTGACTTGGAAACAAAAAAAAAAAAAAACATTTTTAGCTTTTTTGGCCTATACTATCGTGTAGCATCTGTATGTTGTTTTTTCCTTTGAAGATATATTAACACAATAAAAACCGATTTACAGTAATGCATTGTGATTGAAAGGCGAATAAAGAAAGAAAAGAAACAGCAAACTTTTTTTTTTTTAGATCGTAATGCCGCAAAATAGTTGCGTATTAGGAAGACTGAAACGAGTTTAAGGGAAGAAAAACAATTTTTTTATCTTCCGGTAGCGCATGTGCAAAAAAATTTGCCGACATTTGTAAAAATTAATTTCCCCCCGCCATTCACAATTTTTCCATTGTGTGACATGTTTTTTCTAGCGAAAGCGTACTTACGCAATAAAAAGCAATTTACAGTAATGCACTGATTGAAATAGGTTTGGCTGAGTCAAAAAATTCAAACTCTTTTTTTTTTTTTAAACCGTAATTCTGACGAAAAGTTTCAAAATTTGGAGACTGAAAATGGTTTAAAAAATAAGTAACAATTTTTCGTTTTCCCAGACACGCAGGGGCTCCAAAATTTGTTGACACTTGAGGAATTTCGTCCTTCGAATTTACAATCTCTCCGCCGAGTTACGACTTAAAAAAAATAGTTTGAGATTTATTTAAAGGGGGAGGAGGGGTATCGCTAGACAAGTTTTTAGTGAAGTAACCACAAATTACAAACAGCAAAAAAAAAAAAACTCGTCCCGAAGTGCAATCACCGCTATAGAAAATTGGCTTAAGCGTGGTGCAGATACACAGAAAACTGGTTTTTTGAGGCAACATGGAGGGGGGAAAATGCATTTTTGTGGTGCAGGGCACAACAGTTTCTTTTTTTCCGTGAGCGCAGTTGCGCCAATTTGAATCTCAGTAATTTAAGAATTATTTCGTTAAACGAGGGAGTTCAAGGCACCAAGGAAAATCCCCCCCCCCCCCCAAGGAGTCTGTACTCATCCTGCTAGTCCCCTCCTGTTAGAAGTCGGTCAGAAATACGTTGCCACAATTTTAATTTTCAGAAATGCACACAAAGATCGATTTCAACCCATTCGAGACGACGATTTTTTCAAACACGGTCCCCAGGAGCGAAATATTTTTAATAAAAAATATGTTTACTATGGAAATCACCTAATTCACAAGAGAATTCACAAAAATAAGATCCTTGCACACCGTACAATTTTCCTGTACTTTACAGATTTCATTAGTTCAAGAAACATCTTAGTTTGAGGACTAGTTTACTCAGAATAACTGATGATTGCACATTACTGTTATTGCACACACGGTGTGCAAGCCGTCTTACAGCCTGGGAAATCAATTGCACACAGGGTGTGTAATCGGTCTGGAATGGGTTAAAGAGAAAGAAAAAAAAAATCTTTGAGGATAACTCACCTCAGGTTTGAACGATGCAGAGAACCCTGCCTGGAAAGAGGCAAATGTGAATCTGCATCTTCAAACTGGTCTTCATCCAAATTCAAACTTCCTTGGCGAGAGGGTAACACGGCTCCCATCAACCTTTGAAGCAAGGACGGTCGCTAACATAGGAAAGAAATGGAAGCCCTCAATCAGAAATGATAAAAGGGTGAAATGGACTTACATTTTGATTATCATAAGCTGGAAATTGTTAACACTTCTTCAACTTGAAGTAAAATGCGAAAAATAAGAATATTAAATGAAATACTGGATTGATAAAGCAGTGGAATATCATTACAACGAACTCCAATGGATTCATTGTAATGGAATGCTCATTATAATGAAATACATGCTCTATCCTTCTGGCGTTAAAGGCGAGACTGAGCATTTAGTTCATTGTATAAATATTTGTTGCGCTATAATAAGATATCACAGTATATACAAAAAATTTAAACTAACATTGGTGGTTCAAAACTATTAACGTATTCCGAATAAGAAACGGATTAGTTACAAAAAAAGTTTAAAAATTGATTTATCGTAAAAGTACTTTTTACTTCTTATACTTTACTCTATTGGCATACCCAGAAGTTTATACTGAGGATGGGACACATTTACCTGGTTCATATATATCTGTGAGTGTAAATTTTGTTTCTATGATTTTTATAAGTTAGCAGTTATATGGCATCCATGATCTTCTTTATTTTTTGTGATTTATATTTAATGTTTCTAAAGAAAGTATTTATTTACATTTTAGTTTATAACTTTTGTATTAAAAATTCAACACATTAATTAAATGATTTATTTTACTTTATACTTTCCAAAAGCCTTTATTAAATTCATAAAACCTGCAATGTGGAAATGTTTAAACTTTAATTAAACATCAGTTTAAACGAAGCACACAATTCAGAACAATTAGTTAAGGATCTGAAAATAGCATTTTCTTTCCAACAGCGTCCAGCTGGAAATTAGAATAGAGCTTTAGATTTACTTTGACTATGTTGTTTAAATAATGATGACTTAGAATGTCTTGAGGAGTGGAATTTCTTTTGCACTTGAGGCTAAGTATGAAGATACTTCATTTATCGCAATTTCGGGCTTGCTGGAAATGTCTCATGTTCGTTTTTTTTGACACAGGCATTGCACAAAATTTCGAATCTCTATTTTTGAAATCTGTTTTTATTTCTTATACAGTGTGTTGTGGACTTTTCACACATAGCTCAATTTGAGGTATGGGGGAATGCTTGATATTCGTTTTTTGACATAGACGTAGGACGAAATTTTTTATCTCTATTTTTAAAATCGCTGTTTACCTATTATACATTTTGCTATAGACATTTACATACTTTGTTAATCAGAATTTGGGATCTGGTGGAAATGCTTGATCTTTGTGTTTTAACATAGGCATTGGATGAAAACCCATACTTGTATTTTTGGAATTGGGTTTTTATTATTACACAATGTACTGTGGAATTTATTTTTGAATGATGTTTTATTGTGTGATTCTCCATTGTCATGAGTACAGTTTGCCTTATAATATACACTCCACACTCAGTATATCGCTTCTAGTCTTTTGACGGCGAGACAAATGGTTTAGCGTTATCTCCGCTTGCCATTTTAGTTTCTAAAATTTGATGCTTTATATTAATCTCCTGCAATTCCTGCTTTTTTCCTGTTAAGCTTTCTTCAATGAAATCTTTCGCCTTATTCGTGGGCGTTATTTTCATGCTTGATTTACTTATTTACTTTGTTTAATGCATTGCAGCATTTGGGAAAGCTACCGTTAGTTAGATTTTAATTTACTTCATTTTCTGTAACTAATGAAATAAAACCAGTCCAGAAAACAATAAATTGTTCTTTACACCTAATTAGTCAGTGAAATGGGACTTTCTTTTCAAAACTATTTCTAGGAAGATAATTTTATGGTATGATGTCCCCTCAAACTATGCCATAGGGGTCCAAGGTATGCCACTGCTGTTATCAAAAACACACCTTATTCAGAAAATCTTTAAAACGCACAAATTTTTCTAAAACCTTATTCATAGCAATTCTTCAGGCCTAAGTACATATTTAAAAATTCTAAAAAATAATTACATATGATTTACAACAAAATACACTAAAGATAAATAATTCTTAGCACATAAAGAAAAAATATTTGTTGCAGATAATTTTGCTTTACAACTAGCAAGTATCCTATGAAGACAAAAATTCAACAATATATGATTCCTTATTAGATATTAATTAGTTTTTGTATGGAAAAAAACAAAAGTAAACACACGATCTTCTGAATATTTATAGGTCGGGTCTGTTCGAATTCCGATGGATGAAAGATTAAACAATTCCATTTGTGACCACAGGGACGAAGAATTCAGTTTTGCTTTGTCAATAGCAAAACTGCGATGGTTGTCGGCTCTGTGCCACTATAAGAATTCCTCCTCTCTGCTGGTTCTCACCAAGAAATACATTTTCTCAAGGTCAAATATCATCTTATCAGGGTCACACTGTAGTACGGTTCATTAAGCACTTGATAAAATTTGTGCAAAATGGATTTTGTTGTATTTTTAAATGATGCAAAGCAACTTCAAACATTACATTGCAGTAGAAAATATGTAGACAGACATGAATGAATAGTAATGCAATAAAGTTTGAATTACTATGGTCTTAAATATCAAGATCTTTACTTTTTTAAATCATAAAACTAGTTTTGAAATTGTAATACAGGTACATAAAAAAATTCTCCATAAAACGGTTAGGTATAGAAAAAATTTGAAAACTATAAAGTTATTTAATAACAGAAATAAAATCGCCCTCATATTAATTATTTAAAAAACCGATTTATTTTATGAAACTCCCAATAGATTTTCTGGTACTGTGAGGTTACTTATTAACATTTCTAATTAAGAAAGATAACTTTCTTAATGTAGGTACTGTTAACAGTACAGGTTGAAATTTTTAATAACCAAAAATAAAGGAATTTTTTTTTTGCTACAGTTGTAACTTAGCATCCTAAAGTTTTCTGCTCATTTAGATTAAGTGACTATTAAATATTTTCCATTGTTTGTCATCCTATTTTCAAAAGATTTGCTTCTGTTATAACCAGGGCATACATGGGAAATATATTTCCCCCTATATTTATGAAAAGCTGATGGAAGAAAATATGGAATTGAAACGTGCAGTCAAATGTGAAAATAATGCATATGTCATGCCAAAATAATAGATATTTTCAACACAGAAACATAAAATAGTGAACTTGAAAAGGCTCAGAAACAAATTAAGTTGTATTTATCTGAACTTCCTCCCTGTGAGGATCAAATACTCTCATATTATCTTCAAACACTAGTATTCATCCAAAAAGTATTCATCCAATCATAAATAATGTTAAATCTTTCCAGCAAAAATGTTTCAATTTCTACAATCTCCAAGAAACAACACATTCTCCTTATTTTAAGATTAGGCTGAGATTTGAAAAGTTGGCAGAAATGACTTCAAATGTAGTTTCTGCCAAAAAGGTTTAGACCATTACCATTTTCCACACTGACCAATTTATACAAGTGACATTACATTTAAACACAGTTATTAACAGTGGAAGAGGAAACAGTTTCCCAAATTATTGAAAGGAGAGCTTTGAGAACCACATCTGGTGGTATCCTTGATCCTGTAGAAGAAGATAAAAACTTCTGAAGAGGTTTTAGGGCTCACAAAAGACTGCCGTGCCAATCATGATAATGAAGATGAAATTACATAGTCTTCACCAGATGGTTATAATTAAAATTACGATGTTCCGATCGATGCAGAGCTTATCCTAACAAGCGTATATTATTGAATTCAGTATAGACACTACATGAGCCATGGGGGAAAATTACAGCAAGAAAAGATTAGTCAAAATTTATACCACTGGGTGAGAAAAGTTCTAGCAGGATTGAAATGCAATAACACCTGGAGAAGAAGAACAAATTCAGAGATCTGTAAGTTATACAAAAAGCCGGACATTATAAAATTCATTTCTGTTCAAAGATTGAAATGGGCAGGTCATGCGACGTGAGTAGAATGGATGACAACCGAACCACCAAGATCTTCGAGGGAAAACCATCAGGAGCACAAAAAAGGGGAAGACCAAGGATTCGGTAGATCGACTGCCTCGAAGCCGAATTAGAAGTACTGACAATTAAAAATTAGAAGAGTCTATCAAAGAATCGGGCAATGTGGAATACTATTCTGAAGAAGGCCGTGGCCCACACCGAGCTGCCGTGCCAATGAAGAAGAAGAAGATGAAGGGTAAGAAGAGATGCATGAACAAAAAAACTTTCTTTCATTGAAGAATTCTTGAATATATTCCATTAGCATCATTTACATGTGCAAAGCACGTTTAACAGAATCAAGAATAGTTTCTCCTTCAAAATGAAGCAACTTTGTAATTACAATTGCAATTGATAAAGAAGTAAGTACCCTTCACCTTGTGGTAAAATTAGTACTATTACATCTTACGTGCACATTTCTTTCCCTCATGATACATGTAACTCACATACCGAGTTTCAATGATATATGTCTATCAGAACCAGCTCTGCATTGATCAAAGCATTGTAACTGTAATTATAACCACCCTGTATATTCAGTATTTTTAGTAAGGTAATATAATTGAAACCTACAAGTTCATTTACCAATCTTGAAACTCTACCAAGTTAATCCATGAAAATACAAGACCAAAACAAAACTATATGTTCCAAAGCAGGCAGTACCAAACTTTTGTGTAGTGGCAAAGGAAGTTCAACAATATTAGTCCTGATTGTTTTTAAGACCTTACCTGTCAGACTTTTTAGCTAAGTTTTTCTTTAAATTAATTTTACAATTCTTGACTTTTTTAAATAACAAAATCTTTTATAAATAACAAACAATAATTTAATCAAGATAACCGTTTATCTTCACTGTGTTGTTTTACAGGTTTCCCTTCTTACATGTTCCCGTAACTGTTCTGTTACTGAAAACATGTTGCTGAATACTGAGGAGGGTAGGAGGGAGAAATAGTATTGTGATTGCTCAGCTATTATGTGTGGAATCACTCGAATTTTGAATGTCCACTTGTTTCCTAGTATCCCCTTCCAACATGTTTACACATCATCCATAACTACTAAAATTATGAAAATATTTAGTACATAATCAACAGTTTCTGCATTTCTTTAAGTAGCACTTGACAATCATCGAAACAGAATTCCATACAGCTGAAAAAATATTTCAATATTAAATATAAAACTCAATAAGAAGTATAAACCTCAACACCATTACTAATATGGTAAGTCATGAATTTCTAAATTGCTAAAAGGTGAACTAAATAATAGACACTAATTAGTACTTAAGCCTGAGAATGTCTACTTTTGTAGAAATACCAACCAAGAGAGAAAGAATATGAATAAAATTAATTTTCCATTAAATTTAAAATATTTTTCAGTTTTACAGAGAAAAACCATTTAAAATGTAAATGTGACATATGTTAAATGATTTTCCAAAATCCAAAAGTAATGAAAAAGTTTTTTTTTCCTTTTTAAGAGGGGAGGGTAGGGAGATTTTTTTCCTTAAATGTTTGCATAAACCAAAAGCGTTTTATTTAGAGTAAATAAAGCAATTCATACTGATTGAAAATATCCATTTGCACTGAAAACTTTCAAATTCATAAAGTGCATTTCGCAAATTTTTCAGAGCAGAATTTTCAAGAGCTTATAAAATGCACCAAATATTTCTTTCAAGAAACACTAAATAATTCAATACACGAACGAAAAATTCCTGATCATTATTTCTGGGACTAAGTATAATCACGGATTTTATGAATAAATAAGCATGTTAATCTCTCGTCACAATATTACAGCATCATTAGTATCGTTATTAATATATGCACAGCTGAGATGTTTTCGAATCGACAGCTTTTCTACATCCGCAATTTATAGTACAAAAATGAGCATGGCTCAATTTTCTATCTCAAATCCTTTTTTTTCCTCAAAGAAAATAATTTAGCCCTCTTTTATGTAATAATTTAACTATTAATGGAATACATGGGTTAAAAGTCCTTTCATTGTTATAGAACAATAATGAGAATTGGTACTTAGTATTTTCCAGGTAACTTTTTATTTAGGTTTTTTGTTGTGGTTTTTAAAATGGAACCTCTACAAACGATCGTGAAAGTATTTTCCAGGTATATGTTAAGGTTTTTTTGGCTTTTAAAATGAGACCTCCATGAACACAAGGCCATGTCCCATTCTCTATTGTAAAAAATGAATTTTTCACAAAAATTTCTATTGTACACTCCAAATAAGGTCTTATCAAACTTCTATATAGTATAAGCCACTCCTAATACATTTATTTTCTAATGGGGCCAAGTATTTTATACATAATAATCTGCCTTACTATATTATTACATGCGATACATTAAGTTTTCCTACTGTAGAAAACACTGGTTGGTATTTCTGCTTTGAAAATGATATAAAAAAAGACTACTTGACATCAATACAATAGTTTAAAGAGAACTATGCGACAGAAGGTGCTAAAAGAAAGGAAGGAAAGTGTGTCTATACTACCGGTGAATCTGAAGGATGAGGAGATTGGGAAGGACTCTCCTGCAATCAAAGAAAAGATTAAACTCAAATCAAAGACAAGATCAATCTCAAAGAAAAGAGAAACTAACTACATACTAAGGTCAGTGCTTCTCATTTGGATGGCAATGATACCTCAATGGAAGATTATTAGCCATCCTTATCAAATACAACCAATTTATTTAATGATAGCGATTAAATTTACTTTATTTTTTGTATTATTACTCTGGGGGACAACTTTTCAATGGTCGTCCTGGCCCACTTTCTTGGTCCAGATATTTGGATAGTAAAGTGGAGATTCAACTAGAGTGTATGATATATATATATACACATCTGGAAAGGACTATAGTCTGTGTAATTAAAATCGGCATGTAATGTTAACATTTTGCTTGAAGAGGGATTGTTTTAAATTTTTATGTGTACAAGTGTTTATAAAGTTTACTTATATGAGCATGGCAATATAACAGCCCTAAAAGCAAGAAACATTTCGGTATTTTACTACAAACATGATTTAGTTTGCTTATTAAAGTTGTATTTAGTACAACACTTTGTTTTTAAGAACCTATAGGCTATAGGGTCATAAAAAATAACTACAGACTTTGTTTAGGTCTTTAAAAATCCAAATCATGTTTTTGAATAACTCTAGTAATTCTGTTACATTTTTTGAGCTGAATGATAACATAATTTTAAACTTAATGAAAATAAAAAGTGCCCACACATGAAAGTAGAATCTTTGCCAATCGATTCTGATCAACCATAAAAACTGCCATAAGAAGCACAGACAATCTATCAATTTACTACCGACTAAGAGAGAGGCCTACACTTTGCCTATGAATGATTTAAACAAGGTGAGGTTACTAAAAGCCATAAACTAATACTCACATAAGAATAATTTTAATAAGATATAAAAACAAACTCCATTGGGTTATACACTGCATGTACAATCAGCAACATCTCAGACAATGCATGCATCATCGAGAAACTAGAAATAATACAGCAGTCTCCTGGTACAATGACCGACATTAAGATAAATTATGTGAAAGCTGATTTGCTTAGACCTGTTCGACTTAATTACAGTGATGCCTCGAGATACGAGTTTAATTCGTTCCGTAACCTTGCTCGTATCTCAAAGCACTTTCCTCCATTGAAATTAATTGAAATGCCATTATGTTAATCCATGTTTTTGCAAAAGAAAAAGATATTTATAAATGACAAATATTGTATAAAAACATAATAAAAGGGAATGTAAAGCAAAAAGGTGCAGTAAACTGGGTGGGTCATGTGCAGCGTCGCAGCTGGCCGTTCCTCGTATCTCAAATATCACTTGTATTTCAAAACAAAACTTCACTACTCGACAGCGCTCGTACCTCAAAGAACTCGTATGTATGGGCACTCGTATCTCGAGGTACCACTGTATTAAGTAAAATTACAATTAATTCTAAAACAAAGCTCTAAAAATTATCATACTGGGAGTCTGCTGTATGAGGAAAAACGTATACATATATGATTAATATGTACCAATTTTTGAATGACACATCAACAAAAATAACAACAATGTCTGCTTGTATTTTCTAAAAAATCAGATGCTGTTGCATATTGTTGCATTAAGTAATTTTTTTCAAAAATCGAACAGCATGTAAGAGATTCTAGAAATTTTTAATTAGTTCCGGCAATTAGATTCTATCAAATAGGCATACAAGGAATCTACCTCAAGTTCATGATGCCTAAATAATGAAATACATTATTTACAATGTTAAAATAAACTAAAAGAAAAAAGATGCGTCTCTAAAACAATTCTGAATTAAACTAATGAATTACATAAATGACAAATATATCTTTTAATTTTTACTTCTAAATTTAATACAATCAATATTTAAAATTTTAGTAAATATTAGTGCATAGTATTTAATGTAAATTTTTAAGTATTAAAATATTTATATAGTTTATGGCATTTTAAAGTTTAGGTAATTTTTAAAACCCATTGCACATTTAAACCATAATTTAAAAAGCTTAAATTCAGTGTACACACAAAGTACCTATATTAAAAGTTTGTGTAATAATTTTTACATTTAATTCAGAAATAATTTTTTTAAAGCAAATGACACTTAAAAAATAAACAATTTTATAATATCACAATGAGATATAGAAACATAAATATGACAAATATTTACACTAAGCTAAAGTAATGAAAATATAATTTATCAAAATCAAAAAGTATATCTTTAAACTGAATGTATATTTATTAATTACAATCAAAACTATTATATCTTAATGGTACATTTTTGATGGGCTGAAAATGCTAACCTTATCAGCACTGATAAGCATTTAACACATATTCTAAAATATGTACATAATGCATGACTAAAATAGAAAATTAGAAGCTGCATTTTCATACTATAAATAACTGCAACAAGCTTATATTTGTTGAAATCCAGAGAAACTGAGCTGTATCTCCTTTGTTACATACTCTGATTCTTATTTAGATAAAAATATATATAGGAGGTACTTTTTAACTTTGGTATGAAATATTTATATATAAAGCATATTTTGACTGAAATAAAATATACTGTAACAATAAAAGTAATCGATGCAAAGAATGGAATTAGAATAATAAAAATAATGAAAAAAAACAATTTAAAAAAAAACCACTAACAGTTCAGTTTTTACAGAAATTATAAATACATAATTAAGTATCAGTTAGGCAAACCTAGATCTACAACTGAAAAAAAGTGACTCAAAATTACTTCTTAACTTTCAAACTACTGAGATATTGTTAATGCTAAGACATAGATCACAAATTTCATTACACAACCACTTTATAGCATTTGCACAATAATACCTACATATTATTTAAGTTAAAATATAGTGGTATGAAATTATGTTAATGAAGTGCATAAAGTCGATATTATTATAGTATAAGTAAGTATATAAATTCTTCATAATGATAGCAAAAGTGTAGTGATGGTAAAAATATAGAGTATTGTGATAAATATGTAATGACGTGTGTGTATTCACACATACTTATGCCTTTGCATTCTTCTATGTTAAAAACTAAACAAAAGTTTTATTTAAATTTTTTTGGGGGGAAAATGTGCTATTTTGCTACATTAAAAATGGTTTAAAAGTTTCTAGTGCAATTTACTGATAAGGTACAAGGCTGAATCAAAAATAAACAAGACTTTTTTTTTTTTTAGTTTTTCGTGTTTGAACTCAAAAAATAAACAGCTTATTTTTCTATATAAACTCTTGATTTAGAAGCACAATGGCCGAGTACTTGGCTACTCTGTATATCCCTAATTTTAAATGTTGTATTTAATCAAGATTCTTTTTTTTTGTTTTAGGAAATCAAAAAATGTGCACTAGTTAAACAAATTCATAAATTCAAATAATGTAATATACTTCTAAAGATCATCTACATTTCTTTTTAAAACAGACCAACAATCAACAAAACATTTTCTTTAATTCTAAACTACACAAAATATGAAACTTTTTGGCAGCTATTTTTTTAGAGTAGGGTCAAAAAAAAAGGAGTAAAAAAACTTCTAATATTCAACTTTTTCTTAAAATACAAAATTAAGTAAAAATTAACTTAATTTTCTTTGTTTAATTTAAAAAAAAAACTACTCATGTGATGTTATATTTCTAACAATCCTCTCAATTAGCACTTCACATGGGGGGAAAACATTTTGCAATAAAATCGTAGGAAATAAATGTATTTACAGAGGTTAAAATTTTATTTCTAGGCTGCCTGAAGAAAAGAATTTTTCTCTAATAGCATAAATCAAATATCAAAAGTATTTTTGTGTTCTTAAAATTGTCTTGCAATATTAAAAAGACTCTAGAAATATTAATTAAAAAAATAAGAGAAGATTATTCACAAGATGTATACTGAGAAAGTTTTTCTGTGTTCAATAAAAATGATTACATAACAACTAGAATCATGTTTTGGTTGGATATAATGTACATCAACCTGTGTGGAAAATTTTTGTGTTATTGAATTTGTTGTTGTATGCAAATACATTTTAAATTAATAAAAATGAAGGTTTTTTTCATTTCCGTGTTGACTTTTCTTACATCTAGATTTTAACCCTTTCTTTATATGGAAAAAAATGTCCTTCACATTTCATAAAACTTCTTTTATGAAATTAACTAATTAAGCGTATTATTTTACAAAATTAACTAGTTAAACGTTCATAAAACTATTTTTTTTTTAAATTAACCAGTTAAAGGTACTATTTTACTATAATAATAATTTAACTTTGTGCTGGTAAACAGTATTAGAAATATAATTTCAAGTTAATTTAAAGCACAAATGAGCATTAAAATGCAGACATATGTTTCGGGATTGCTTGGAATCCTTTTTTCAATGCGACAGGGAGCTTCTAGATGCAAAACATCCAAATGAAGCAGACAAAACAACAAAAACAAAGCTTATATAGCCAAGGAATTAACTGTAAACCAATGAGAATAAAGGCAGTGTGAAGTGGAAGTAGAAGTAGCAGGGAAGGTACCAATAAGAGAGCAACAAACGAATACAGTTGAAAGTACAGGAAGTAAAAAGGAATATCAATAAAAACAAAGCAAAAAAGATGACAGCATGCATAAAAATGTGAAAATACATGAAAATTGCAAAAATAATAAAATGAAATACAAAGAATAAAATGTAAATAAAATAAGTACAGAAAATACCAAAACAAAAAGCAAAACAAAATACACATGTAAAGGAGGGGGAGGGGGGGAGGAAAAGGGAAAACTAAGAAGAAAACCAAGAAAGAACAACAAATTAAAGGAACTTATACCAGAAATGTGAAAAATAAGGTAATACTATTTTACTAGTTAAACGTATTATTTTTACATATCATTAAAATGCTTTATTTAAAAATAAATTAATAAAAAGAGAAGGTATTTTTTTAAATTCCCATGTTAACTTTTCTTACACTTAGATTTTAACCCTTTCTTTACTTGGATAAAAATCTCCTTTACACTTCATAAAACTACTTTTATGAAATGTAATATTTTAACTTTTAATTCTGTTAAGAAAATTACGGATGGCAGAAATTAAGTACTTTTGTATAACTTAAATTAAATGAAGATCAAACTTACTTTTCTGAACATTTAAAGGAAAATACAAATCCTATGCAAAACACAAACATTTAACCAATTTGCGTCAAATATATGTAGACTTGTTGAGACAATTGTTTTTAGAACAAATTATTAATATTTTCTGAATTCAATAATTCAATTTGTTTACTAGTTAATATATATATATATATATAAATTTAAGGATCCTTAAAAGAAATAAGGAGGTTTTTCAAAAAAAAAAAACCATCAATATTAAAGTCGATTATATAACAATTGCAAAAACTGGAGTATGTAACTGCAAATCCTTCAACTCAGAAGTTATCTGTGACAACATACAAACATTGTATAAACAGAGTTCAAAAGAACTTTGGATGAATTTTTTGAACATCATTGCTTTAACCATTTGGATATATTCGACACAAATCTGCTAACTATTGTATGTGTATCTCTACAGGATTTGTATCGTCTTTTAAAAACCTTAAATGTTCTTATTGTCAGCAGCCGTAAACTATAATAACCTGGATGAGCAATAATTAAAATAGTAAACTCATAAGTTTTCTTTTTTGAAGTCTCATTTAGCACACAGTTAAACATTTTTTATTTTTCACAAATAAGTATTTTGCTAGGGACTTTTAGCTATTTTTAATGCAGGACCTCAGCAGAAGAACTTTCTGTATCATTCTGCAGCACAAGTTTCAGAAGTCAAACTTTATCTGCTCACAAAGGGGGGGGGGGGGGGGACCAAATTTACAATCATAAGAAATAGCAAACAATGCATTTTAAAATAGTTGACATACAACAATTATACATGCCAGACAATAAATAGGATTTTTTTCCCCGGTTGCATTAACAAAAAAGTAAGATGGCTCATTAATCTGGAAGCTTCAAGATAAATCTGCAGCGTCCGCTGTCATGCTGAGCGATTTTTGCTACCGGGTGGAGTACTACAATTTGTTTATAAGCACAAAAATGACATTTCTAGGGACAAAGTTTTATATGTATTTCCAACCAAAACATGACGAAATATTTTTGATATTATCCATTTTCAATCGATAACTAATGCTTTAATATATACCCATGCAACATTTGTAAATGGAACACATTTTAAAAACTGTATTGATCACTACAGTGATACTAAAGTTGGTCATTAAGAGTACGACAAAACACAAACATAAATTTTATATTCTTGGGATTATTTCCAGTACTCACAGAAAGCGCATTGGGACCTGGGAGTTTACCAAACCTAGTAGCTCTCCAGTTTTCAATAATGAGCAAGCCTGCGTAGATTTTGCCAACAGTGAGCTGGTTTGTATTTAAAACTGCAACAGAGTTCATGAGATTAAAATTCAAATTATGTATTTGCCACACATTTGAATTGATCTTTAAGTTTTCTAAAACTAAAACACAAATGAGATTGAATACTAATTATAAACATTAAGGAAATATAAAAAGGGAGAAAAATATGTTATACTAGTTGACCCCTGTGGAAATCTGCACTAATTTGGGAGGAAGGACATTACGAAGAAGAATATAAAAAAGTAAACAGGTGTTGGTACAAAAGAAGACATGTAATTGAACACATCAGTACAAATAGCTGCTACAATTTTTCCCCACTATTATATAGATATTCAAAATAATCACAATAATAAGGATAATTATTTTCATTATTAGAATACATAGCATTAAAATACAATAACAAAACAGTTCCATTAATTAAAATGTAGTTACGATTGGTTGGTTACGCTCTACACATTTGTAATATAAATGAATGTGTAGAGCCTAAAGATTGAATAAGTTTAACGCATAGACACAGTTAAAACTGTACAATTTTCTACACAATGAAAACAGACTAATGTTTTTTTACTTGATAACAGATGGGGTACCAGTTAACACACCTATTTGGCATCCATTAAAGGACCTCTCCCTAGATGATTTTAAATCTCAAATTTAAGAGAAGCAGTACATTTATAGACCGTGGGTCTATTTTTCGTCATTAGCCGGCACGATAAGCTTTAAAATGAGGAATCATAGAATTTGATAAAAGAATAAGGAAGACATTGCGGAGTGACAAAAAACATTCTAGAGAAATAATATATATCAGGGCTCCCACCGCCTTAACACAATTTGTAGCAGCTTTCGGAGCAGGTAAAATGTCCTTTCTGTATCAGTTTGGAGCAGAAGAATTTAACTTTTGAATCAGCTTGGAGCAGAAGAGTTTAACTTTTGTATCAGTTTGGAGCAGAAGAAATCGACTTTTGTAACAGTTTAGGAGGCGAAAATATCAACTTTGTACCATTTTTGGAGGACTTTTCTTCATTTTTTAAATATTAAATGGCTGTTTTTAAAGCAATGTTATTTTCATACATCAAGGGTAAGAGCAGTTTCAAGTCTTCAAAATGATAGGAAATGTAAACGTCAGACATCCTTCAAAAACTGGATTAGGTTATTTCAAAAGCTGGATTGTTTTTATATTTCTTAAGAAATTTTTCAAAATCTATTCAAAAAGTAAGACTAATTAAAATTATAACCCTTATAAAGGTTTTTCAATACTTTTCTCAAGAAACGGATTATTTTTAAAAATGTTTTATTGTTTTTTTTCTTCTTCTAATAGTTAAGAGCAACTGGATGAAAGCTTAAAATTTTCTTCTTTTAAAAAATCATTGCATTCTCTTTTTTTTTTTTAAATGGTACTTATTTAGGTATAACCATTGTGATAACAGTAACAGTAAAATTTTGAATGAATTAAATATAATTTCATATTTTATCAAAAAAATATATTTGAAGTCGATCCTATTTTCTACCTGCAGTAATATCCATTATTTTTCCGATTAAGAAATATTTCTTTAAATTTCAATCCTACATACTCACTTAGATGCTCTGGAAGTAATTAATAAAACTAAAAGTAAATTGCTGAGTTTCATAATTCTGCAGCAAGAAAATTCAAGAATGAAATTATATTTCTCAGTTTTATAATAGAAAGGCAAAACGTATTTTTTATTATATGTTGATAATTTAATAATTACAATTAAATTTTAAAGAGTCCTAGGGTTACAGCAATTGGATGCCGAAAGAAACTAAATTGCATTAAAAGAAAAAGGGAATGCATGGTAATTTCATAACTTTCAAATCTAGTTTAAAAATTGAAACTTTAAAAAGAGTACTTTTATGAGGTCATTCATCCACAACAAAATTTCTATTTCTTCTAATAATATTGCTTAACATATTTGCCAAAGATCATCAATTCAAAGATATACGTACATGCTTTTTTTATAATTTTCTAACTTAGCGGTAATTTTTTTACTTATTTTATTCTTTATATTTATGTTTTTTAATTGCTTGTGGTTATATGATATAAACTACAGAACTTAAAGAGTAATGAGAAAAGAAAAAAAACTGCAATTCAATGTTTAATTTTACAGCGTTTGAAAGTCTACCTCCAAATACTTTCGGGAACAAATATCTATTTTTAAACAATGTTTTTATTTAAAATAAAAATACATTTTATTTATTTACTTTGACAGGAATCATTATAAACAGTTAAAATGAAAAAAATCCGATTTTTGTAGCGGATGCAAAGAGATTGTAGAACGTATGCGCTCCTTTGCTTACACGTGGAAAGTAAGCTTAATTAATTTTAAAGAATTGTTATAATGGAGCAGCAATTTTTTTAACATCTGTTCTGTTATTGATTTTTCACATTGATTAGTATTTCCTAAACATTAGAAAACACAAAGAGCACTGAGGAAAAACGCTTTTCTTTGTGGGGGGAAGTTTTTTTTCCCCCCACGTTTCATGAAATTGTAAACTTTTTTATCTATTTCAAGAAAAACTTACTAAATAAAATGTTCAACAGAAATAGTGATAAGAGGAATGATTTTTCTCTATAATACTACAAAATATTAGAAATCGTCTCACTGTTTCTTCTACAAGCGTGGGATACCATAACTCATTCTGCTCAATTTTCTCATCCATATTTGATGTTCTTAAGAGAGAGTAGAGCTAATATTCGTTAATAAACTGCTTCAAAGGTAAAAAATTAGTTGACTAAATAAAAAATGTTACAAATTCTGTCGATTTTAATGTTAAAAAAAAAAAAAATCTAAAATTTTTTCGATTTTTTTTCCGAAAATCGCGATTTGGCGCAAATTTGCCGAAAAAACGCATTTTGTAGCAGAATGTAGCAGAAAAACTTTTGGCGCAGCCGTGGGAGCCCTGTATATATAGATATGGCACCTTAACTTATAAAGGTGCTTTCAGCAAAATTTCCAACTTGTTATAATGATAATACACCCATGGTAAATCTTAGACACGTAAAAATTGACAATTTTTGAAAGACTTGGCTAGAAAAATATACAATTTTTTAACAGCAAATATAAAGGGGAGGGGGGGAATATTTTATATAATAAAGAACAATATAGCAACATAACTTATAAAAGTGCTGTCAGCCAAATTTTGAACATATTCTCTGATAATACATTCATGAGAAATCTTAAAGACAAGTAACAATTGGCAATTCTTTTGAAACGCTTGGCTAGAAAAATATGCCTTCCTTTTTTATCAGCAAAAATATCTCGGGAAAAAAATCTAAATAATTTTTGTTTTGAAAATGTAAAATAATTAAAGTGCACAACTTTAAGCTTTTCATAACTTGTTACTTTGTAGAAAAATATTTTTTATTACTATTAAATGGATATATTTTAAACATTGAAACTAATTTTGTGAAACTTTCTAACTGGCCATCAAAATGGCTCCTTGGAGAATCTGTG
The DNA here is from genome assembly GCA_038502835.1 of Octonoba sinensis. Taxonomy (NCBI): domain Eukaryota; kingdom Metazoa; phylum Arthropoda; class Arachnida; order Araneae; family Uloboridae; genus Octonoba; species Octonoba sinensis. Next base: position 28,338,384 of record CM076603.1, read on the forward strand.
GGGCTTTTCAGGTATAGAATATAAAAATGGCACACAACATAATAAATAGAAGCAAATTGATAACAATAAAAAAAATCTTGAACTGAATTTAACAGGACTTTCTGAAGCAAAGACTGGACAATCAATAAGAATAATTTCAAAATAAGAATGAATGAATGAATGAATGAATAAAAAATAAATAAACAAAAGGTAATTTTATGCAACATTTATTAATTTACAGAAAAATTGATAATGTCTTTACAATGTTTTCATCTTTTATTTAAAATATTTTTATTAATATGAAACTGGTTTAATTTTAATGCAACTTATTATTGAAATAAGTTTTTAATGCTTTCTAATTACACAAATTTAAATTCTAATTACAGGAATTTAGCTATGAGTTTACTTTCAGGTAGTAAATAGTTTCATATTAAAATGCTCGTTTTGAGTTTTTCTCCCCATGCCATTACACTAAGGACATATATTTTAAAAGGGCTCATTTGTTCAATCCAATTATGTACATGTATTGTACACAAAATATCAGAAAAGATTGTTAGGTAGCATTTGATGCATAGCCAATATGTAAACTGTCAACTACTGCATACGAAAATTAATATTTTTGAGTCATGCCTTGTTTCCTCAAATAGAAGGGTATGTTCTTTATAATTCTGGAACAATTGCATGCAAACTTCATTGCAAACTTGGCCCTTGGAACTTTTGATTTTTTTCAATTGTACAGTCAGGGTATAATTGTAATACATTCACAATTGTTTCTAGTTTTTCTTAACAAAAAAGTTATTTTATGCAACACAAATCAACTTACCTTCATTGGGGGGAACTAAGCGATTAAGTTGTTTTTTTGCCTGAAGAGGCCACAGCTTTTTGATCGTTTCTCTCAATTCATCATCCGCAGAATCCATTTCATCAGCTGAAAAAGGGAAACAATGGGTTGCGAATATAACTCTGCAATGATTTCAAACATATTACACAGAAGTCCTAGGGACCGTTCATAAATGATGTCATGCTTTTTTCCCATATATTTGACCCCCATCTCCTCCTTTGTCCCACCTCAACGGACCCCCCCTACCCCCTTTGTCACATGTCACGCTATGTTGCATAAGCATGATGTCACACTTCTTGTTCCCCCCCTCAAATCCCCCTTGTCACAATTTCACGAACACCCCTCCCCCTTGAAGTGTGACATCATTTATGAATGATCCCTTAGTAAATTTTCATTTCTAATGTTCAGTTCAGATTTGGCCTCTGCATCACTTATCAAGACCTTACCGAAACCGGCTTTAAAAGGGGGATACTAAGTTAGTGGACTTTAGATTTAGGCTATGATTCCAGACTTAAAAGATTTAAATTTGCACTTCTAACGAAGGAGAATAGTGGTGCATTCATACCAAGGGCACACTCTCAGAAACGCATGCTCAAATCTCACAAAACTTTCGTTGTTTTTGACAAAATGGCTTCATGAAAAATGCTCCGAGCAAACCTTTGGTCAAATTGCCGAAATTTGTGTAGTAACGCTTCTAAATCACGTCATCGCACGAGGAAAAAACTGTTATAAATGACAAAATTTTCTTGACGATTGAAGACTAGTCGAAAGTGAGGATTCAATTTTTGAGAGTGCAGCAACGATGGGTAACAGCAACGGAAAATGTTGGTGCACGTCATTGGTTCTATGTAATTTAAAATAAACATACTCTCCGATTGACTCATTGAGTTTTTATTTGCATCACTAAAAGTCACTTTCACCCAGGTTACCATGATTTGTTGATTGAACTATGGAGCAGATAAATCCTAGCAGTTAGTTTGATAACCTTAGCGCAGGGAAGGGATTCCATCATAAAAATCCTTATATTTATGCACTTTACTATACTACGATTGGCAACATTGCTTAACACCAAGAGTTCTGGTGGGAGTAAACTTTTCTCCCTCGGATGCTGCCCCCTTGAACCCTCTTATTCTTAAAAAGTAGGCATTCAATTTAACTTACTATACTTTTAGAGAAAATTTTTGATTTTTAAAAATGATAGCCATGGTAATTACATAAGCAATGATTTTTGCAATTCAGATGCATTTGTGGTGTCTGCATACACTTACGTGCAAAACTTTTTTTCTGAATTTTTTATCAAATTAACAAAAACAGCATGTAATTCCGTTTTATTTAACATTTGAAAATGCAACATATAATAAAATGCATTTCTTTTCTACATCTGAATGTGCATTCAAAAATTTAAATTTGCTATTAAAAAGTTTTATGAAAGTTCTTTTCAATATGTATTTTTTGGTATATTTACTTGTATTCTAAAGTTCTGGCACTAAGATTCACTTACACTAGACCAATTTTTTCCAAGACATTTACAAATGATGTAGCAATCCAAAAAGAAGTTATATCAATATTAAAATGCATTAACAAAGAACTATAATGATAATATCTGTCAGACAAAATAGTTGTTATAAAAAAAGACATTTACATTATTTATTACATTGCAATCATTTCCATAACACAATCATAGGATCGAAAAACCTATTACCATATTTAACAATCAAGATGTATATTATTGTTAAATTTAGAAGAAACTAACATTGGTATTCTTTAAAGTTAAGAGTTTTTCTCAGTGGGGTAGTCGAGGGAGGATGCAGGGGAATAGGATCCCCCTACCCTTTTATTTTAATACAAGCATCCCCCAATTTTTTTGCATTTTAACATAAGCGTCCTTCCACTTTCGATTTCAATTGCTTATTTTCGTATGCTTACACGTCCCCCCAACTTTTTTTTCAGGACTACACCACTGGTTTTTTTCTGCAAAACACAGTAGAACCTCTCTTAACCGGCTCTGGATTAACCGGCCTTCACTTAATGCGCCCCATATTTTCAAAATACAAAAAAACTAAAAAATAGCTTTTAGGGGGCTAGTTATATGGAACAAACAGGTGCTGCAATACCAGAATGAATTTTTTTGGAGGGAACTAGAGTGAGGAAGTACTGGGCTTCCCGTCTGCAGCAAAACCAGATCAGACTTCTTTACTAGCGCTTGATAAATGGTATATAACTCTCAAAGTAACTGTACTAAAACACAATATATCATCACACATCTACTTTCTTTTAAATTGCATAATATAATCTCCCATTTTTTGCAATCCCCCGCTTTAACTGGCTGACCATCGGTCCCAATTAAGCGAGTTAACAGAGGATCTACAGTAAATGTGATTTTCTAAACTACTGATAATGATGACAGAAACAAGTTGCATAATTTTTGAAGTAAAGGTGCAGTAAGCTTCAGTTTTTTCGCTAACTTTATGTTAATATATTTAATTAAACATTATGAGAAAAATTTTCAACTATCAAAAAGAAGGGTGTTTTCTAGAGGTTACACATTTTACCTAGATCACACTACTAACCTGTTCTCATTTTGATGCTCAAATTTTCTCTGATCAACGCAAACAAGGTGGTGCTAAAATTTACTTTGAATTCTTCTGTCAATGGCATGTTCATCCTTATCAATTTCTAGTTACGAAAATAAGGACTTCAATACAGAATTACATTTAAAAAGCACACATACAGAAAATCATCTTCTAAAGGAATAGGCAAAAATCTTTAGTAAATACTAAATTCTAATATATACATTAATTGATTTGATATTTCAACAAATACAGCCAAACTCTGTTTTTGCAAGCCCGGATTTAGTGAAAACCCGGGCTTAATGAGGGAAATTAAAATAAACAGTTTGTTTAATGTTACAAGACAATGAAGCAACCGGTTATTACAAGCATGACTTGAGTTTAACAAGCTTTTGCTTCATGAGAACATCTTCAAAATTTTCCCTTCAGAAGCATGTTTCTCGAAATGTCATTGAAGTATTAGTGGAAGGAATGAACATTTTAGGAGACTTGAGTAACGGCTCACAAATGTTTAAATTTGCAGAAAATATGACATATATCAAGTACGATGTCCACACTGACAATTATTGAAAAACAGAAAACAAAAACTTTGCCAACAACACCGAATAGTTTTTTCTTTCTTGTATAAAAAATGATAAAAGAACCTCTAATTTTTTTATACTCTATATTATTTTCATTTTTATGCAGGATCGTTCCATGTGAAATCATCCAGATTTTCCAAAAATGACACCCACACCTCCGATTTTATTCAAATTTGCTGTCCGTATAGGTCCAGATTTGAACACAATCAGAGGTGGTGGGTGTCATGGCCTCAATGATCCGACATAGATAGACCCTGTAATGACATTTAAATTTAAGTGAAGTAGGTTATTACGAGTACTCGGATTGAACAAGCATATTGTCTCAGTCCCTTCTCTCTCGTTATAACAGAGTTCAACTGTATAAGACAAATATTCTTAATGTTAAACCAGCAACCATGGTATAATCGCTAGAAATCTAGCAAAAAGCATGGGGAACATCCAGGTTCAAATCTCATCCGTGAAACAGGAAAAAATCTTGCTTGACAATAATTTTATGGGTTAAACAAAATTGAAGCTTGTCCTTTAATGCTTTCGTATGTATAGTGGAACGCCAGAAAGGCATAATAAATATATCGTTTCTTTCTGCTTTATGAAAGCGAAAACATCATTCAACAGAAAACATTTGTTCGCAGAATTCCATTTTTTTTGTACTTCCGAAATTTTGAAGAGTTTTCAAATAATGAAGAAGCATTAAAATGAATTTTTCATCGAGTTGTACGATTTAATCTTATTTTGACAAATCCATTAATTGATATTATATCGCAAAGAAAAGTATAAAATAATTATTCTTAGTTGTTAGCAATCTCGCAAGATCCTGTGCTCCAGGTGTTAGTTATGTTTCATTTTATTTTCAAAAATTAATGAGGTTGCTGTATACAACACTTCCGGCAGATGGTTAAATATCATTCTGACTGAACCAAAAGAAAAAGAAGCAATCATAACTTAAAATAAAGGCTTTGTGAAATATTATTCTAGCCCCTACATTTTCAGTCCTTTGTCTTTTAACTTCAAAAAAATTATCTCAACAAGGAAAAGATTAACGTTTTAACTGCAATAAAAATATCATGCTATAAAACTAAAAATATCAAACATTTTGAAAAAGTTTTATTAAACAACGATGCAGATTATGATACCTTACCTTATACGCTAGCCTATACGGGCATTTGTTCCCAAACCCTAAAGGGGGATCCATGTTCCTAAGCATGTCATACATCTCAGAGTAGTGAATGAACCCTCTGTGAAAAGAAATGAAATACAAATATTTTTGTTAGAAATTTTGAAAGAACTATGTTACAAAAATGTTACTGCTTAAGACAGATTTGACATAAAAAAATAATATTGCCTACGGGCGGATAGCAGGGAAATTGGGTACTGGATTAAGAAGCCTCTTTTACTGGATTTTAATTTCATTGAAAACCAGAACATCATTTTGTTCAACCAATAAAATATAATAAAATAAAGCTTAACTTTTGACATAAGTTGGAGCGAAAATTAATGTTGCACTTAACCCATTCGAGACGATGATTTTTTTTCGAACACGGTCCTCAGGAGGGAAACATTTTTAATAAAAAAAAAAACATGTTTACTATGGAAATCACCCAATTCATAAGTGAATTCACATAAATAAAATCATTGCACACCCTACAAATTTCCCTGTACTTTACAGATTTCATTAGTTCAAGAAACATCTTAGTTTGAGGACTAGTTTACTCAGAATAACTGATGATTGCACATTACTGTTATTGCACACACGGTGTGCAAGCCGTCTTACAGCCTGGGAAATCAATTGCACACAGGGTGTGCAATCGGTCTCGAATGGATTAACAGAGTATAACAGCACTTCCTCTTTAAAAATATGCATCTGTAACTTTGAGGAAGGGGGGGGGGGGGAGAGGTGGATTTAAATAGACTAGACAGGAAAAGTGAACAGACTACCTTTTCACAAATGGGGGTGCTAATGATGTCAAAGAGAGATTGCTTAAACCCAATCAATAACATGGTTTACAGAAAAAACGATACACTGAAAACAAATAGCAACTGAAATAATATTCTAATTGGATAAAACAAGAATTAACATGATATTTAGGTATTTAAAGATAATGTGTTTATGGTAACAACTTAATTATACTGTCAGGACAGTTGTTTTTGTGTAGTGTCCATTCCTGTGATCTTGCTTTTCGAAAGAGTTTGTTTTAGGAACAGAAAAAAATTACTCTTTAAACAAAATATCAAAATATTTGGCTTTATTATTAGAAGTAAACAGACTCTTTTTTCACAAATTGGGATGATAATGGTGTCAAAGAGAGATTGCTTAAACACAATTAATAACATGGTTTACAGAGAAAACTATAAATTGAGAAAAAGCAGCAACTGAAATAATCTTCTAATTGGATGAAACAAGAAATAACAGGGGATTTAGGTATTTAAAGATATTGTGTTTATGGTAACAACTTAATTAGTATATTGTCCGGACAATCTTTACGTGTAGCGTCAATCTCGATTTTCGAAAGAGTCTGTTTTAGGAACAGAAAAACTTTGCTCTTTAAACAGAATATTTAAATTATTCAAAACCGTTAATTTGCATGATCTCAGTCATGCAATACTGAGAAGATTCAAAATTTAATTACGTGGCGTTGGGATCGTATTCGGCCCAGACTCTGATGTACTCGTCGAGGTGATGTGCTCCTAATATTGATGAATCACGGGTCAGGTAGTCAAAATTATCCATGATGACGGCAACGAATAAATTAAGCATCTACAAAGGAGAAAAAAAAAAAAAACATGGATGGAGTTAACAATGACGAAACTGTTCAACGTTCTGCCTTGAATAGAATACTGGTTTCACACCGACGTCAACATCACCACAATTTTGTGCTTGTTATTGGTTCTATATTACACTGTTAAAAATTCCCGTAAGAAAATAGTAATATAACCATTTATTTGATTGTTATTTTACCATATTTAATTGCAACAGTTGAATAACCATTAAAATGATGGTACTCAAACCGCTGATTGTGAAAAAATTCATTTATTCTCTGTTTCTATTAAGGAACGCTTAACTAACAATAATTTACAAGCGCCACCTAGGTCTTGTACTCAATAAGAATCGGGTGTCCAACCTGGTTGTGGAACGAAAAATAGAAACACATACACACGTAAATCAAAAATTGGAGACATCGGATTTCTGAACTGTTTGCGAATGAGCGAACCCATCATTTGAGCTTCTGAAGCTTGTTTGTATTTTAATTTTTGCAGCAAATAAAATGATTTTCGCCAATATACAGTAAATTTATGAGACCAAAAATGACTTTGGAACCAATCAAAAACTAAAATCTCAATTTCAATGCAGTTTGCCTGTTGGAAAAGAAGATTTATTGATAAATAAATGGCCGTTTTGAGTGCTGAAGATGGCAGAATGGTTAGAGCGCAAGGTTGGTACACTATACATCCGGGGTTTGATTCCCGCGAGCTTCGTTTACGGTTTCTACGGCTCGAAATGGTGTTAAAATTTACATTTACAGTTTTGAAACCAAACTAGTTATAAATAGTTATGATACCGTAAACTTTTGTATTTACGGCTTTTTAACCAAGTTAATTGGAAATGGTTTAGGACTCGCAAAAATACAAAAATGCTCCAAACAGTAAATTTAACGGTGAATTAGATGGACAGACTGCTGCCTGCTATTTAACCGTAATTTCATGATGAAATTTCTAACAGTGTATGTAATTGACATGCCATCCTACTTACTCATTGGTTGTCAATTATTCTGTCATTAAAAATAACTGCTATTCATCACATGATTTGTTCATTACGGTATGACGTAAAATGTTCAAATACATTTTTGCTGTTAGTGTAATATCCATAGCAACAGAGACGATAAACACGTATTTGTGGCTTATGCAGCTGGTGTGAAATCAGCATAGGTAATTCAAATTTAAAGAACACAGAAAAGAAATACTAAAGCTTCCGAAAAAATTAACAAGACATATTTATGGATAGAAGTTTTTTTTTTTAAACTAAACATTCAATTAACTTTTCAACAAAATTTACCGAATATTTAAATTTTGCCATTTTAATTACGAGTGAGTTATAGAAGTAATCTGAATGTAAAATTTTCTCTTAAATCACAATCTTCAACACATATTGTCTGAGGCCATTATAATGTGCAAATTGCTTTTAAAATCCTTCTACTAAATTATGTGTACATAGATGTGTTAAAATTTAATGCACTAAAAAGTTTTTCATTATTACTCGTAACATCTAATTCATATGAAAATGAAATATATTACAACTTAACATATTTTCACAATAATGAAAAGATTGTGATTAATTAAAGAAATACTGTTTAGTTTTTCATTAGCAATTTTTCCGATTTTGAGGTGCGGGGAACTTTAATAGTTCTGTAGCGGTGCCGAGCATGAGGACACGGTGGTGCTTTGGAGCAGGAGGTCTGCCGGAGACGGGGATAGAACCCCGGACCTCCATGGTAGAAAGCCAGTACTTCCATGTTTTGCCAAAAGGTACCTGACGGCCAGGACAGCTCTTGAAGGCGTCGACTCACACCGCTACAAGTTCAGTCATGTATATTTTTCATTCAAGGTTACCTATTTCACATTTTAATGATATTAATGGCATTTATAAAGTAAAAAACAATTCATGGAACGTCTTTGCTAAGGGTAAAAAGAGCCAATACTTTTGACTTCGTCAAAAAAGTAAAAGTGGCCAAGTATTGGCAAATAAATAGAGCAAAAGGATACTTACAAGAAATGAGCATAAAAAAATGAAACTGACGAAAAAAGCGTAAGCCAAGTTGCTGCCACACGCATCGCCCGTTTTACTTGATTTGGCATCACATGGTCTTCCTTTAAGGCAGTCGAGCATGATCGCTTGCCACGCTTCACCTGTCGCACACCTTTAAGACAAACAAAGTCTGCACTTGTTAGTCGGGAAGCGTTAGCCACCGGCAGGTCACAGGGTTGACAAGCTTTTGACACGAAGCTGTTTTTGACACCCTCACTTAATGTTAAAAAAAAGAACATTTAATTATCTCTTTCGTCCACTAAGTAACAGTAGCGGTGATATTACAGCCAAACACATGAAATTGTCGCACCAGTCCTTTCCAGCAATTTCCTTTATTGAATATTCCCCAAAGGAGGTTTCTTTTTTATTTGATTTAACCCTCAACTAATGGGGCGGGCTCAGAATAAAAGTGAAATATCAGATTAACTCACTATCAGAAACCTACTTCATTGAAGCTTGAAACACAGATTGAAGATCAAGCAGAAGTTTCAGGTAGAAAACTTTCACACTATATTTACTTTAGAAGTTTCAAACATTGGTCTTGGTCAATATGACCCCACCGTAACAGTTAAGGGTTAATTTAATGCGTTTTTTTTAAATGATAGTGAGATGACTCGTGGAAAAAGCAAACTATATTTCTGTTCAAACGAGAAACGACGGGCAGGGAGAATTAACATAAAGATGAAGGATTAATAAGAAACCAATATTATTTTAGCCCATATTAGAGAAAATATTGCATATTTAAATGAGGTCATTCCTTTGGGTCCCATCCAGCCATTGATACTGTAAAAGCTTTTGTAATACGTTATACTAAAAGAAGGTGCAGATTGGCTGGCTACAAAACATGGTTGTTAATTTTACTGTTTTGGTGATAAGTTGGGTATGTTATAGCAAAATATAGTAAAATTAAGCATCATCCTTCGTAGTAAGCAAATTTGTATCGTTTTTTGATACAGCTATTTTTTTTTTTTATGGTGAACATGGTAGTGATGAAACAGTGGATGAAACAGATTCTGTTGAGGAGCTACAAGGAATTCCTTTATCAAGTTCAGGGAGCCGAAGAATAAGGGCCGATTCCAACCAAATTTCATTTTGAGAAAAAGAACACTATTGGGTTAAGTTCGTTTTCACTTCGAGCAATTTTTGAATGTGGAATGAGGGAGATTTGGCTCACCCAAATTCATTTGATACTTTGGTATACGATAGATAGATGGCCAGTATGCACTCACACATTTCTATCTTTAAATTCGAGGTCACTTGAGATCGGCCGTTTTTATTCCGACAGCCTCAATTCCAGCACAGAATCCCAAAGCTTACAACTCACAACTTTAAGCATCGTCCAAAGTTGTTTCTTTGTAACCCCAAAAATATGTATATGCAATATCTTTGACATCGGATCAAATATAAATATACATAAATAAAAAAAAAATTAAAGCATAGTTAAAAAATGAAACAAAATAAAAACATGTACCCAACAATACTTATATTGATAAACCTTCATCACTACAATACCAAAGCACACTTCACTGTAAATGTAGTTTTTCAACAAGGATGGTGTAAGCACAGTGAAATTACATTCACAGCCTCCTGATATTGGATCAATGATTGGAAAATGAAAAATTCGATATTAGGACTGAATGTTACTTTATTATGTTATGTTTGATGCATGTCTGATGTTATTTTCATACAATATTATGCACGAAAAATTACACATCTCGAATTAATAAAAGAAACGTTTTTGTACTAAAAAATAACAGATTAAAAAATATTTTCCTTCACAAGTAATATTACTTATATTACTTTTTGTTGCGTTATGAATGAAAAAAATATTTGAATGACAGGTTTGTGGAGCAAGTGAGGATTTTAAACATTCACTACAGTTGAGGATAAAAAAGCGACACACAAAAAAATATTGCTACCAATGTCTTTTATATAATTTTGCTTAAAAAAAAAACGAAAAGTCAAAATTTTCAACCAAATCTTTTTTCTATAGACATTACATTGCATTTAATAACGCTTACTGTATTTCACGTGCCGATATTAATTAAATCCTCAAAACAATTTCATTTTTTATATTTATTTCAAAACCTCAAGATCTTCTGTGAATGACCTTAAATTGGGAATGTCTTAAGGACTTTTCATAGATAGACATGTGAGTCGAGAATATTTTCAAAGAAGGAAAATATTCTGAAAATATTTCCTTGCTGTTGAAGTCTACAAAATAATTGAGAAGATTCTTTCTTCTTAAAAGTAAATGAAAGGTGCTTAGAATAAATAATTCTGTTAAGATCTTAATAATGCGGAGAAAAGGAGTATAATTTAAGAATATTCTTTTTTATTTTTTGAAGTAAATAGAAGATGCTTTGAAACAAAAATGCAACGTAAAAAATATAAAAAAGTTATGCGGGGAAAAAAGGAAAAAAAGAACGAAAATAAATGAAAGGTCCACTGGAAAAACGATCTAAGTCACATACTTCTTTTTGAACTTTGCTTTATGCTTTATTATAAATTATGTATTATAGATATATGTATTATAAATTTGAATTTGGGTGTTACGGAAAAGTAAGCTCGTATAGTTAAAATTAACATTTATGTTATAAAATAATTGAATAAAACAAAAAGCAAATTTCAAAAAGTATGTGACTTAGGTCGTTTTTCCAGTGACCCTTCAAATGAGAATAGTCTTAAGAAAAATAATTTGTAAAAATTTTTAAAAGGTTATGCCTAGCAAAAGGAAACAAATATTTACTCAAAAATCTTATTTGATAAACCTTTGTTACTTCAACAGGAAAGCATTTTGCTGTAAATGTAGTTTTCCAACAAGGATATTGTAGCTACAGTAAACATGAATTTACAGCTGCCTAAGCTAAGATCAATGATTGGAGAATGAAACACTAGATACTGAAACTGAATTCTACCATTATTAGGTTATGCTTGATACATGTTTAAATGTTATTTTTATGTAAAATTCTTTAAAAAAAAAAAACTCGATTCGAATTAAGAAATGCAAGTTTTTCTAATGAAAATAATTAATATAAAGAAGAAATAATTTTCCTAACGAGTATCATTACTTCAGTTTTTTTTTTTTTCATTTTTAACTGAAAAAAAAAGAATAAGAGGTCTTTTTGTAGCAATTATGATTTTGAAGATTCAGCATTCATACTCGAATGAAAACGCAACAACCAGTCAAAAAAATGGGGGGAGGGGGAGTGAATGAGAGTATTATTTTTTCTCAAAATTAAATGAAACATTCCTTGAAATTAAAAAAAAAAATCTGAAAAATATTTAAAGGGTTATGGTTAAAAAGAAGAAACAAAAATAATATTAATCCAATAAAACTATATTTAATAAACACTTGTCACTTCAACACGAAAGCACATTTTGCTGTAAATGTAGTTTTTCAACAAGGATAGTGTGGCTACAGTAAAAATGAATTTACACCTCCCTAGGCTAGGATTAAGGATAGGAGAATATGAAAAACTAGATACCGAGACTGACAATACTACTTTTACTTTTATTACTTTTTAAAGTAATATTTAATGTATGTCTGATGTTATTTTTAAACAATATTATTCACAATAAATTACAGATTTCGAATTAAGAAAATACAAGTTTTTCTGCTGAAAATAAAAAATATTAAAAAGAAAATTTTTCTCATGAGCACCATTACTTGTCTTTTGCGTTAAAACTAAAATTTGAATGAGAGGCCTTTAGCAACAATTATGATCTAAAAGATTCGGCTCTCAGACTCGGATGAAAAATTAACAACCAATAAAAAGAGTTGGGAAAAAATATGTTAATTTTTTTTTTAAAGGTTATGCTTAAAAAACCTATTGAATAAACTCTTGTTACTACAAAACAAAAGCACATTTTGCTGTTGTGAATGTAGCGTTTCAAAAAGCACAGAGTGACTACAGAAAAAATGAATTCACACATCCCTAACATCTAAGCTTTCCGTAACCCCATAATTAGTTTTGATATATTCACGACAAACAGCTTTTAGTGTCAAAAACGCAACCCTGTGAAAAAAATAGAAATATTTCCAAATTTTTGAACAAAGAGAAATATGATATATATTCATTCACGCATGCAAAGATAGTGCCATGCAAAAAATAAATAAAAGAAGTTGGTTAGGAAAAGGAGACACTGACCCTGAAACGTTATTCATAGCCACTTTACGACATTACACACATTTACTAATTCCACTGATTTACACAAAGACAAATTTTCATCATTTAAGCAGAGATACAACTATCGTAATTAAATATTTGAAACTAATACTCCATTGTGTAGAAAATCAGAAAAAAAGACATTGATTATAAATAAAAATTGCCTAATCGATATAAACATTCTTTTGTATTAAACTTAATTGGTGCAGAAAACTTTTTGGAAAATCATAGAACTTTTAGATGCCAAGTACACTTTTAGTTAAATAAGCACAAAAATTAGGAAAACTTGTTTTTTGTAAAAAGGAATTTTATGAAAAACATTACAGAAAAAAGTAATTTTAATGTAAATATAAAAACATAATTTCAAACAATATAAGACTGTTTAAATCATAGAAAAAATACCATACACACTCTCTTTCAGTCTTCTACACATTTTATGTGCATTGTATCAAAAATTCACAAGTATATTAGTATGAGAAATTGGGGGCCGTGGTAGCCTAGTGGTTAGCACGTCGGACTTCCACCTGGAAGGTCGCGCGTTCGATACCCACTGAAGACCACCATGTATACTTGGGGATATGTGCATGTAAAATCCGTAGACCCCACTACCTCTCCCCGTGCGTAAGCAATTCTAAGGCTTCGGCTAACAGGTAGGGGTATGGTGGAGAAAAGTATGAGAAATTGGATTATAGCTACACTAAAAATATAATAATGAACATATCTTTTGAGTTAGGAAATGAAATGGGTTAAAAAATAACTTTAGGGAAACTAATCATAAGGTCAATTAATTTAAATAAGACTGTTCATTGAAATGTTTCCTAGACATAAACTTCCAATATATTTTGCAGCTGATATCTTACTTACAAAATTATATAAGTAATGATATCAAAAACTAAATTTGTATTCAAACACACACAATCATCTCACACAACTGGAAAAATCTAAGCTTTTGGAAGTAATTTTCAGATTAAGTGTACATAAGTAGCCTTCTGAACGCCAAGTGCTCATTTATTTGCTTTTATAGAATATATTGTGCGTTTGACAACAGTTTTATGGGTCAAAAGTAGTTTCATAGTTACTTTGACTCTTATGGCCAGTTCTTCTTACCTTTAACCGTTAACAAGTTTGAATGAAACATAAGACAATAAAGCAATGATATATAAAGGACCAAACAACGATTCTATGTAAAAAGTGTTCAAAATTTTGATCTTATGGAAGCTACAATGTTAATTTTTTCTCTTAAAATTACGTTGAGAGCAGCACCTGTTAGGGGCTAAGCAGAGCCCTAACAGGTGGGCTACCACTAAGGATGCTTTTGGTGCTTTTACACCAAAGGCGACACAGAAACTTGTAAGTTTTCATCTACACGAGCGAAAGGCATATTTTTGTTGACAAAAATCTGCTCTGCGCTTGCGCAGATGAGAAAATGTAAGTTTTTTTTTGTCTTAGTTGCCTTTGATGTGAAAGCTCCCTAAACATGGTGCTTTCCCTATCATTTGAACTAGTTTTCCCCAAATTTTTAATTTCGTCACTTATACCCCTTTGCTTCTAGGTTCCTTATATTTTTATGGTAAATTCGGCTCTTAAAGTTGCTTTCTAAGCTGCCAATTTGCCATTTTCGAATATTTTCCTATTGACTGTGCTCGGTTCTAATTTAATACTTTCCCCTAGTACTTGAAAGGATATTTTAAGCTTCTCCCTTGCCTACTACCTCTTAAAAGAAATGAAATAAATAATAGACTGAATTGTGAATACACGAAAATTCGACAACAATATTAAATGGAACGCAGTAAGAATTGAGTTAAAATTAAAATGTAATGAATTTTATAAATTGATGTGGGATAATGTCAACTTAGAAATTTCTAGGACAATGATATAACCTCTATTATTCAGCTCTTTTTCCATTTGAAGGAGCATATTCAGGAAATTACAATTTCATGGATTTTTTCAATGAGGAAATCCTCACTACCTGCAAATATTGAGATGACTGCCATAAATTTTTATCCTGATTTTTTTTCTTCACAAAGCTGGCACTAAGCATTAAATAAAGTTTTCATTCAAGAATACTGAACGAACTAAGCATGGAAAACTGATTAAATGAGAGCCAATAAAGAAAAAACAATATGAAAACATTTTGAAGAATACAGGATAACTAATATAAAAACATTGCATAGTGAATTTAGTAAAGATCCAGTGTGAAAGAATGAATAGCGAGTAAAAATGTATAACTATCAATAAAGGAATAATAAATACAGTAATATATGCATTTCATATCTACTTTGCATAAATAATTTTCAAAAATCTTGAAATTTTACTTGAGAAATTTAGTCCATTTATTAACCTTTAGAAAATGGATGGATGAGAGGTCCTAGGCCCCTCTAGCTCAGGGCAACTGATATGCTGTGAGAAAAATGGGCTAGAACCATTATTTTGACCATGAAGAATTTATCAAACTTTCAGAAATAGAAGTTTTTAAAAATCCCAATTACACAACACTTTTCGAAAAAGGGATACTTTGAAATAGTTCCCATTGCATCACATTTCGAACCAATTCCAATCATAGAATCTATTTATTGTAATTTTTTTTGGCTTTAAGCTTTGTTTTTTTTTTTTTTCTTTTTGAACTGGTTGATAAAATTTGACCCTACGCAACAAAACAAAATTTTGAAATGTACAAGAATAAATCAAAACGAGCTTGTACCAACAGGAGCCCTAAAAAATTTGGTAACAAGTGATTTCTTTTTTCACTACTTAAGGAAATAAAACATTTTCCAGAACTATTTTTTTTGCTAATGAACTTAAATGATTAATAAAACAAATAAGATACACTGAAAAAAAACTAAAGCTAAATCATCTAGCAAACTAATTTAGCATTTTGCGTTAATGTAGTGTAGTCAGGGCTCCCACGGCCTTAACATAATTTGTAGCAGCTTTCGGAGTAGGTAAAATGCCCTTTTTGTATCAGTTTAGAGCAGAAGCATTAAACTTTTGTATCAGTTTGGAGCAAAAGAAATCAACTTTTGTATCAGTTTAGGAGCTGAAAATATCAAATTTGTACCATTTTTGGTGGATTTTTTTTCTTTATTTTTTAAATATTAAATGGCTGTTTTAAAGCAATGTCATTTTCATACAGCAAGGGTAAGAGCAGTTTCAAGTCTTCAAAATGATAGGAAATGTAAATGTCAGTCATCCTTCAAAAACTGAATTAGATTACTTCAAAAACTGGATTATTTTTATATTTCTTATAAGAAATTATTCATAACCTATTCAAAAAGTAAGACTAATTAAACCTATACTCCTTATAAAGGTGTTTTCAATACTTCTCTCAAGAAACAGATTATTTAAAAAAATGTTCTGTTGTTTTTTTTCTTCTTCTAATGATTAAAAATAGCTGGAAGAAAGCTTAAAATTGTCTTCTTTTCAAAAAGCATTACATTCTCTCTTTTTTTGTTTAATAGCTAAAACACTATTCTTACAAGAAAATAAGCAAAAACTAACTAATATGAAAGGTTAAACTATTTAAAACTATTTATCATTAATTAAAATTTGTTTTTTAAATGGTTCTTATTTAGGTATACCCATTGTGGTTTCATAATTTTGCAGCAAGAAAATTCAAGAACCAAATTATATTTTTCAGTTCTATAATAGAAAGGCAAAATGTATTTCTTATTATAGGTTGATAATTTAATGTCTAAGGATTTTTTTTTTCTAACAATTTATCTTTACATCTTTCAAAAATTGTGTAATAGTTACAATTAAATTTTAAGAGTCATAGGGTTACAGCAATTGGATGCTGAAAGAAACTAAATTGAATTAAAAGAAAGAGGAAATGCATGATAATTTCATAACTTTCAAATCTAGTTAAAAAATTGAAACTTTAAGCAAGAGTACTTTTATGAGGTCGTTCATCCACAACAAAATTTCTATTTCTTCTAATAATATTGCTTAACATATTTGCTCAAGATCATCAATTCATTAAGATATACATACTTTTTTTAATGATTTTCTAACTGAACTATTTTTTTTTACTTATTTTGTTCTTTATATTTATCTTTTTTAATTGCTTGTGGTTATATGATATAGATTATAGAGCTTAAAGAGTAATGAGAAAAGAAAAAAAGCTGCAATTCAATGTTTAATTTTACAGCGTTTGAAAGTCTATCTCTAAACACTTTCGGGAACAAATATATATTTTCAAACAATGTTTTTATTGAAAACAAAAATACATTTTATTTATTTACTTTGAGAAGAAGCATTATAAATAGTTAAAATGAAAAATATCTGATTTTTGTAGCGGATGCAAAAAGATTGTAGAACGTATGCACTCCTTTGCTTGCACGTGGAAAGTAGGCTTAAGGAATTTTTACGAATTGTTATAATGGAGCAATAATCTTTTTAACATCTGTTCTGTTATTGATTTTTCATTGATTAGTATTTCCTAAAAATTAGAATAAAAACACAAAGTGCAGTGAGGAAAAACGCTAAGTTTATTTTTTCCACGCTCTATGAAATTTTAAACTTTTTTATCTATTTCAATAAAAATTTACTAAATAAAATGTTCAACATAAATAGTGATAAGAGGAATTATTTTTCTCTCTATAATACTACAAAATATTAGAAATCGTCTCACTGTTTCTTCTACAAGCGTCCAAGCGTGGGATACATCACTCATTCTGCTCAATTTTCTCATCCACACTTGATGTTCTTCAGAAGAGTAGAGCTAATATTCATTAATAAACTACTTCAAAGGTAAAAAATTAGTTGACTAAAGGAAAAATGTAATGAATGATGCCGATTTTAAGGTGAAAAAATATAATATCTAAAATTTTTCCGATTTTTTCCCCGAAAATCGCAATTTGGCGCAAATTTTCCAAAAAAACGCATTTTGTCGCAGCATGTAGCAGAAAAATCGTTTTGGCGCAGTTTTGCGCAATTGGCGCAGCCGTGGGAGCCCTGTGTAGTTTATTACAGTTGCATTATGTGCAAAATGAGCCTCAACGGTCAAGTAAAAACAATCTCGAAACCACAGCAGAGAATTGGATAGAGATACACCATTTAACCCTTTATCTACTGAATTATTTGTGTCCAGCAATTTTGTTCATGTTTTTCTTTTTCTTCTTTTAAACAACTACAGTAAAAGTTAAGGAATTTACATAAATATAATGCTCAGCTTATGGAAATTTAATTCCTGACTGCTAATAACTAGTACAGAGTTATTTAACTGTAAAATCAATTCGCACTCTGTTCACTCAAAATAACTGGTCGAAGTGTTTATGAGTTATAAACTGACACATAAAAAACAATCAAGACCTCACTTTTAAATTTTATTCTGTTGTGGATCAAAAATTTAAACGTTTGGGAATCTGAGCAATATGGCAGCTGAAAATACAATCGGTTTGGAAGCTGGTCTCGTTTCTCACTAAAATACTCTTTATACAATCCAAGCGGATTGTTTCCTGAAAAGGTAGAATCAAAGGAGTGTTCCTGCAAAGTAACGTCGAAATATTCACAAAAATGGCTCCTGGGGGGGGGGGGGGATTTCAAGTGAGTGGTACTTTTAAAGTACCGTCAGTAGATAAAGGGTTAAAAGAAGAACTGCAAAAACACCGCAATGTTATAAATGCTCTAAAAATACAAATGAAGTTTTGTCTGTGGCCCAACATTTTTATACTGGTTCTTACCACAAAGCATACAATTCGCCAATTATAGATATAGAAAACTCGTGCATAATGTCATTCAATAAAAAACTACCATGTACTTCCCCCAAAATTCTAATTTCTATATTGAGCCATACCTCCCGAATTCAAAGTGTTCCTTTTCAAACAAAGAAAAACTGGATGAATGGACAGACACAAACACATGTTACACCACAAACATGCATCACACCATCAAAATCAAAATATACAAAAGCTTTTTTAGTGCACAGCATTAGGCTTTTGAATTTTAATGCAATTTTACACAGTAAGCAACAGTTACATTAATGAATTATTTGAATGTTCAAATAGGTTGTAATTTACATTGACAGTCGACTTCAATACAATTAGAAGCGTATATCATGCAAATTTTAAGACACCTGTATCATCAAACTGAAATATAACAGGGCACGACAAACAAGAAATTATTCCCCAACCCTCATTCCTCTCTTAACCTTGTATTCAGAGTGCAGGAAAATTGTTTCAGAACATCAATTTTCCAATACCAGCCATGCACAACTGAAACAAAGCCGTATGCTATATAAATTGGTAGGAGGAAAAAAACTCAAAGCAGAGAATTTATACTATTAAAATCCGAGAGTAAACAAACATCTGTCTGTCTATCTATCTATCTATGTCACGCTACCTCTTCTCGAACGACTGGAAGCTACAAGGTACTAAACTAAGGAGTTGATATAAAATAAAACATCTTTGCTTCTGGTTGGCTCACCCTCTTAAGGCTTCATTGAACATCTGATAGGTGGATATTAAACTACAGGAGCCCATAATTTGTTAATTTTTAAATTTCTGTTTCTTTCTGCTGAATGAATATTTGGATTTTATCATTATGAAGTTGCAATTTCTCTTCAGAGAAGGAAAAGCAAAATAAATTCATTATAAACAACGGTTTAAAATTTACCAGAGACATCCGGTATGGACCATGATTCATAAGTCGAGAAAATAACACTCTTACCAAAAATATTTTTTTGTAAGTAAAGTAAGTATAAAAAGCATATGATAATTCCAAAGTTTAAGCAAGCTATTTCATCAATGGGAGTAATGGAAGGAGGGTGGTTACACACACATAGAGAGAGAGAGAGAGAAAGAGATGATGAAGAAACACAGAGTCACAAATACACAAGTATTCTAAAGGTAAGAAGGGTAAAACAGGTATGTCACCATAAAAAAGAAAGGAAAAAGTGAATAAAAGATGTATTTATAGGAAGTATTTCTTTAATGAGGAGGATTGATGAAATTGGACGCTTTAAACTTTGCTTCCAACGTACTTTACCTACATTCTGCTTTTTAAAGAACTGTCTGCAACTACTCACTTTTGCAAATGTTGAAAGTGTGCTATGTACATTAATAAAAAATCAATACCCGAATGAAGTTCGATAAACTATGGTTCTCCCCTCCCTTTTTAAGCTACTAAAAAAATAATGCATAGTAAAATTAATTATTGCTTAATACTGTTTATTTTTGGAAATTACTGCTCCGATAATGCTCATACACTCACAGAATAGTAATTTAAGTGTTTGACAGAATAGCAGCATATTTTGCTACTTTACACAGCGCAATTCTGTTATTTTCTCCATGAAACAACCGGTTATTTATCTCAGTACTGCACATATCAACAAATCATTTTTCTGATAGGTTATTTTATTGAGCGGTGCAATTTTCTAACACTACACATTATTCACATTAAATTTTGCAACTCAATTTGATCACTAAATGAATACACCAGTTCGTGTGTGTTGCTGAAAGATATTTTTTTGACAGACCCATCACATCTACACATATTATCTCTAAATGATAAATCACAATGTGGATCTTTACTTAGACAACAACTTTATATCAATTGGTATGCATAAAAATTCTATTCTGTAGCATTCTTTATGTTATCTTCTATATAATATGCAATACTCTTATTTTATCTCAATTTTCAGAAATGAAAAGTAAGTACGATTTTGTAATTGACATTTGAAAACAAATAGTAAAATTATGAAACTGATCTATAATAATTTTAAAAAGTGGAAAAGGAATACTAAATAAAAAAGGCAATAAATAAATATATATATGATTTTTATAATTATTTAAACAGCTTTGATTAGAGAAGATAAAATTTGTTTCCTACATGCACTAGACGGTGAAATGCGCAGGAAACTAAATCTTTTCAAGAAACAAGAAAACCAATCAGCAGTAGTAAAGGTCAATAAAATGATTTGTAAATATGTGATTATTCATCAATTTAATGCACCCCCTCCCTCCACCCACATATTTCTAATACATTCTTGAGCAGGAGCGTAGGTAGGTAGATAATACGTAGGTATTAAGGTAGGGGGCCCTTGGGGGAAAAATAGATATTGGGCCCCCTTAAAAGGTTCTTGAAGGCACTAATGTGCCCCCCCCCCCCCCAGCATTTGAAATGCTCATTTTTTCATTCAGTGCCCTTTCTGTAACATTTGCATGAAGCATCATTTATTGCGAAGGCCTCTTAGAATCCATGAGGTCTACAATACGAAAAAAAAGAAAATTTGAGGTAGCGAAGGGGCCCCTTTTCAACTCGGGGCCCAGCCCAGTCTGCCCCTGATCTTGAGTGACAAAACATTTCAATTCAATTTTAGTCGTGCCCTGAAATATGTAATTTGAATATTCTTTGATTTTTGTCGCAAAAAAATAAAGGCCAGTGCATGCTTTCACAATATATGACACGGATAATGAAGCGATACTTTAGCATTTAATGATTTTTACATTTCACACCGAGAGACAAGCTTTGTAATGCATTTATTTAAGTTTTGCCTGTGGCAACAACACTTTGTTTATTAATGTGCACAACGGACACAGCAACAGATACAACGTGTTTCAACTTGCCTGAACAGCAGCATTAGTCCTTGAAAGAAATTTCTGAAGTTACTGTGGCGATTTATGGCCGTTTCAGGGTTCAGTTCGATATTACCAAACACCTGCAGAGGCGTGCAGAGGAATATGCTATTTATTATTGACACATTTGGCACATATGCCCTAAAATCAGGGTTTCTCAAACTTTACAGTAATACAGACCCTAAATTTGATGTTTTTAAAAATATGGATCTTGTTCACAAGAAAAAACAGCTACACATAGAAAGGACGCCTCTTAAGATTGCGTTTTAATTAAAAAACTCTTGGGAATCATCAGAATGTGTTGCATACCCATAGCATAAAAATGTCCAACTAGTTCTATTTTAAACAAAAGTATATCAACAAATTCTTAGTAATCTTCCTTGGCCTTTTGGACACATCACAATTCTGATAAGCAAATTGTAAATGCTATAAACTATATGTAGTAACTCCAAAAGCATCAATGAAATTAGCATCGATGACCCACGAAAAATGTACTCCTTTTTTAGCTTTAATTATTATTATTTTTTATAAACTGCATAATCCTCAACATTTACTCATATTATTTTGGAATTTGAATTCATTTTAATGAAAGAATATAGTTAAAAAAAAGGAAAAAAGAAGAAAAATCGCAGATTTTCCTCAACAATATGTAATTTTTACTTATTGAAGTTAGAAGTTAATTTAGAAATTTTTATCTATTGAAGTTAGATAGATGTACGAAAGTTAAACTATCTGTTACGTTTTTTCTAAAAGTAACCAACTTAAAAAACTACAAGCAAAAAAAAAAAAAAAAAAAAAAGAATGAAGATTTTTATTTCTTCGGTGTTAAAATACACATATTTGCCAGAGCCTGTTTTATTTTCTAAATACATAGTATCAAAAAAAAAAAAAAAAAAGGTTAGCACTTCCTATTTTTTTTTACATTGTGTGTGTGTGTATCATTGTTTCATTTCATCTCTCCTTTTATTCAGAAAAGTTACTTTTGCCAGAAGAAGAGGCATATTAATTCTTGATTTCTAAAATGTCTTTTGATGAGTAAATAGCCTCCAAAAAAAATTGAAATGTTTATAATTTAGAAAATTTCTAAGTAATGAAGAGGGTCTGTATTAAAATGGGTTTGAGATACCCTGCCCTAAAAAATTACTATCTACTAATATTCATATACTATAATCATGAAAGACCTAATAGTAGTGACTAACAAATGAAATGGAATGGTTGAGTAAAAAAGAGAAAAAGGTAATAATAATAAATAGGAAATGCTGACTGATTTGTACATCATCTACACTAAAGGGAGAAGAAATCTGAAAGTGTTTTCTGTAGTGTCAGAAAATGCAATGAAAAGCACTAAATCTACAGCTATGGCTAGAAGTTAAAACTTCCTCTTCCACTAAAACAAGGTGCGGTAAACAGGCAGAAACAAGCTGCTAGGATATAAGAGAGATATTAAAAAAGACTACAGCAATCTGCATTTTGCCATCATGAGTATGAAACATTGCCTCATTAAGAATACTTATTTTCCAGCTTTCAATGTACGACATGAAGAATTTTGAGTGTGCACACTCTCTAAAACGCATGATCAAATCTCACGAAACTTTCGTCGTATTTTACGAAATGGCTATGTGAAAAATGCTCCGAATAAACCTTTCGTCAAATTGCCGAAATTTGTGTAGTAACTTTTTAAAGTCTGGTGATCGCGCGAGGAAAGAATTGTTATAAATGACGAAATTGTCTTGGCGATTGAAGAATCGTCGAAAAGAGGATTCCATTTTTGAGAGTGCATTATTTGGTAAATCAAAAGAAATTGATAAAAAAAAAATAGCCGTTTAAAATAAAGAGATAAAGAAGATATTCTAATGTGCGTAAAAAGTAAGGTCAAAAAGCCAACTGTTGATGTCAACTTTTATTTTTGAAGATATTCTAATGTGCGTAAAAAGTAAGGTCAAAAAGTCAACTTTTATTTTTGTCTTAAATGTTTATCTCGTGAGTTTTAGAGCTTAATAAGCACTCTACATCAGTATAATAATAATTTAACTTTGTGCATTTAAACTGTAATAAAAAATAATGTGAAATTATTTTTTATTACACTCTACATCAGTGTTTCCCAGAGTGTGGCAAACATGCTTCTTAGGGTATGGAAAGAATTAATTTTGTGGGGTACATGCTGAACCTGGACCTCATTCTTCAAATCTTACTTTTCATGTTTTTGCATTTAGGAATTTTGAAGACCTGAATTTTAAACCCTCATGACCCTCTCGTTCCCATTTTAAACATGATTTGCTGTTGGAAGGTTTCAACCCAAAAGTGAGCAGGCAAACTTAACTTGATTGGGTAAATACAGTACTGTAGCCAAAGAGGGAGATGCTGGGGACAGCGACCTCCTGCTTTATCTTAGCAGAAGCATCTCTCCCACCCAGACTTTTTGATGTTCGTATATATACATATATATATATAAGTGTTCATCCACCTTTTTTTAAAAGGACCACACCACTGTGTGGGCCCTGGAAAAAGGCTACAGCAAAAACAATGAAAGTAGCAGCACAAGGATCTTAAAAACAGCAAGTAATGATTTGGGAGAAAAAAGAAGAAATTATTGTTTTTAAAGCATTATTTTTCTCTCTTTTTGAATAGAGGTAGAACTAAGTATTTTGAAAGTTTAAAAGGGGTACACTGATGACAAAAGTTTGGGAAACACTGCCCTACATAACAGTCAAGTAATAAATGCAATTGGTTACTTTTTGGTGAATTTCCAATATCTCCAGTAAACTATGGTGAACAGAAGGAGAGGAGGGGGCATTTTTTATAAAGTTTCATTTGCACCTCTATCAATTTTTTATTCTTATTGCAATCTTTCTTTTCTACAGAAGTTTTCCCTACTCAGTAGGAAATATTCAGTTGTATGCAAAAATTAATTAAGTCAAATGTTGTTAAAAAGTTTTTTTTGTCAAGTAGGTAGGTATCCTTGCTGGTAATCCAGCTCATAATGATCAAGAAACTATCATTATCTGAATGGTTTAAAGTGCAGAACATCTTAAAAATAATTCTCGACAAGACACTGATTTATACAGGACTGGAAGATAATTTGACAACATCTGATGTGTCATGTGAGGGTGAAACTGTTGCTTAAAGGGTCTGGATCATTGGTCTTGAAACTGTGAGGGCTCCGCGATAAACTTTAGAAGCTCCGTGAGTCAAAAAAAAAATTTGGGGAAAAAAGTAAATCACCGGCTTTATGGTGGTCCATTATATTTGGTGTCAACTGTATAATTTGTTTGCTCCAAATCTACAGACTAACAATCTGATCTTCAAAATTCAATTTTAGAAGAACATAGTTCTATAAATAACACAAATACATGTTTCATATTTGTAAAATTCCTCATATTATTAAATGATAAATTGGTAATTTAACATTAATAAAATGAAAACTGTAAGGAGTAGTTTCAGGAAGAAACAATTTGTGCTTACAACATTTTTTTTGACTTGGTGATGTCGAAAAAAAACATTCTCCAAAAAAACGATGATTCTAGAAATAAGGATATATAAAAAGAGGAAACAGCTAATTAACACAGCTAAGTTTACACTTAGTTTAAACTTGTCTCAACTGTAAGGACAATGTTTATTGATAAAAGGCAAATATTAAAAGGTAAAACTTATCTGCAGAAGTTAAATATGCTGATTTCGTTATTGTTAATTGTAAAGAAAGAGGTATATATTCTCGTTTTAAAAAGCCTTTATTATACTTGCTCTGGCGTGGTGTACATTTGAGGAAATTTTTTGAGGGTAATCAAGCAAAGCCTTTTCAAAAGAACCCACACAACAGTACCAATGAGGAAGATAAATTGATGACATATTTGCATAGCTAATAAATTTAAACTTTTTGTACTTTTCTTGAAACCTAAATTTAAAAAAAACCACACTGATTGACGGTTTGGATTGAAAATTGGTACAAAATTCAATCCTTTTTTGAGAAAGGTAACACTTGATGTCACATTCAAATTTGAGCTATTTGTAATTCAAATTTCCAACCTGGTTTCGACAATAAAAAATAGAAAAAATCATCTCAGTTTCTAAAGTGTTACGTCATTCTGAAGATGATAAAAAATTGCTTCACATAGAATTTGTTTGAATCAATAGAACATGAGTTATTGCCCGAAATCTTATTTCTTCAGGAAAAGATTAAGCTAAGCCTTAAGCTTTTGTCAAGTGAAGAGTTTGGAGAGAATGTGAATTCCAGTAATTCTTGGTTGAAAAAATAAACTAATCGGTTTTAACTTTTAATTGTTTATTTTCTACGACCACGTTTTATTCTATTTAACATGTCTGTATGGGTCTGACATATTTTCTCATTATTGCGCAGACAAAGCCAGGTAATTTTGCAGTTAAAATTTTTTCCAAGAGATATTACTAGTTACTAACTTGTATAGTCCAGTATATTTTTATTAAAAACGGTAAATTCATTGTGGCAATGAAAGCTGTAAACACAAAGCTAATCAACGAACAACGTTTGAACAGACGAAGTGCGAGTGATGGCAAAATGCAAGACTGTACTGATTGTAATACCATTAAACTCACCTAAACAACAGTATAAGTGATTGAACGAAGGTTTGGAAGTTGTTGTGGCGATTGATTTCTGTGTCAGGGTCAAGTTGGATATTGCCGAACACCTGAGAGATTTTCGAAGAATGAAGGGATAATTTAAACCCAAAATGTTTGAGAAACAAACACTAGACTGAAAAGTGAAGAGTGGTCAGCTAGAATAAGCGCCAGAATAGAAAAAAAAAAAGAAAACTTTGCGGACACTCTAATCCTTAAGAAATTATTCTAAGATATATATATTCTAAATAATAATGGTAGTTATTAAAATAATTAAGAAAATACTAACTCAAAAGAAGAAATTAGCATTTTTTATTTAAGAAAAGGTTAATGGCCTTTCATTTGAAGCAGTATAAAAAAAATATAGCTGAAGCAATCAAACGACGTTAATAAGGCACATTCTATACCATAAATACAACAAACAAAACCATTTTAAGCAAGAAAAAATTTGTGCAAAAAGTTAAAATAAAAAACGTTTGACGCACATAATAGCAATAAAGGTAACAGGCACATGTTTTGGAGTTACAAAGAAGCCCTTTTTCAAAAAGAAGTGAACTTATAACTGCAAAGATCTATGACTAAAGCTTTTATTGAATGTCTTTGTATCCCTAAGCTTATTTCTTTTTCATTGAAAAAATTCTTGCAACTCCAAAACACAAGTCAAAGTTTTACTGCTATTTGGCGCTTTAAACATTGTTTTTTTTTTTAAATATCATTTAGAGCTGTTTTCGGCTGCAATAGAACTCTTCATCAGGAAATTCACTTAATTAATAGCAGTTAAGTTTTGAAGCGATGCAAAAAATGTTTGTACATTTATTCGAAATTTAGCAATTATCAACTGAACATTTTGCACTGATGTTGAAGTCTCAAATTAGTATTAAAATAGTTGCTTGCTGTATTTATTTGACTGCTTGTACTTTATTAACAAAAGCTGCTCATTTTGGTCAAATGTTAGTGCAAAGATTTTTGAACGTTTCTCTTACTAAGAAGGAAGTCATAGAATAGTAAATAGATTTTATGCATCTGCTCTGAGAAGGAAAAAAAATCATCTGATTAACATTTGCTACTATACTTTGCTTTTTAAGGTAAAATATATTTCTAAAACGAATTGCTAAAAAAATAATTGATAAAAATCAAATTAAAACTAAACATTAAAAACACAGTAAAAAAATTAAGTTTTTACATTCTTAATGAAATAAAAAATAATGCGAACAATGAAATCTTTTGAATTTAATTAATAAATCGCTTTTAAATATCATTATGGATTAAATTTAAAAAGAAGAAAACATTTTTAAAAAAGTTCTTACTCCTCAAAACTAAGTTAAATATAGAAAATACTTTCAACTTTTTTTTTCCTTCAAATTAAGAAAAATTAATTTGAGGATAAATGAAATTACTTATGTGCCGCTGAGAAACTACTATTAAGATTTTTTAAAGATAAAAAAAAGTGAAGTATTTAAGAAAGATTATGTTGAGAGTTAATAATAATTTAACTTTGTGCAAAGTAATAGAAATAAAATTTCACGTTAAATTAAAGCACAAATGAGCATTAAAACGCAGCCAAGCAATCCCGAAACATATGTCTGCGTTTTAATGCTCATTTGTGCTTTAATTTAACGTGAAATTTTATTTCTACGTTGAGAGTGTCGCCAAAAATTTAATTTCCGTCTTTAAGGAAAAATAAATATTAATAAATAAAAATAAAAAAATTAATTAAAAAAAAAAAAAAACTTTATACATTACAGATGTGTCATAAATAATTTAACATCAAATTAAACACTGTACCTAAACGCAGTGTTCTTTTTTTTTTTTTTTTTACAAACAAAGATATGTTCTTCTAAGTGTCGATTTATTAATCTTCAAGAAAACTTTTTAAATACTGAAAGGCAACTTATAACTTACATAAAAACTACAGAAAATAAGTACCTTAACATACATTTGTAACACCGGTACAAAATTATATTTTAACAACATATAAATACGTTTCTCATTATCAATTAGTAAGTACAATATTTCATATTTATACATTTTAAACATATTTCAGTAGTAGATATATTTAAAAATATCAGTACAATTAAACCTTTCAAATCTGTAATCCAAAAGTGCCACATGATTAAAATATATCACTCCTTTTTTTAAGAGCAAAAAGTTCAATTTTTTGTCATCAATATAGTTGACGATGAGATACATTTTTTAAGTAATCTAATGTTTTCTAACGATTTTAATCATCAAACATATTTGAGAAGTGTACTTATTGTTTTCTTTTTTCCTACATTATAGATTCGCTTCAATATTACAATACCACAATTTAGTAATAAAATTGTTTGACGCATCAGAAGTTATAGTGCAATTCATCAAGCAAAGTAACAATAGAAGTTTAATTCCTGACAAAAACACTGTACTTTTGTACCGAAGAATATGAGCAAATTTGAAAGATTTAAATGCATACTTCCCAAAAAATACTTTAATTTCAAAAACTTAGTAAGGGTAATAAAATTAAAGTAAAACTTTTTTCCTGATAGTTTTCCTATTTAAATAAGCTCTTATACATTAATAAAAAGAAAGGAAACAACAAATTTATTAATAATAAATGTTATGAGCTTGTAAGGACTAAAAACGTAAGTATTACTTCGAAACTTAAGAACTTTAGGTTTAATTACTTATCATAAAAATGAGTTTATAATTGCAAAAAAATATTAAAAAAGGCAAAAGTATTGTTTAAAGTAAACAAAAGAAAGTATTTCAAACTTTAAGTTAACATAAAAAAGCAACAGACATTATATTTTCATTCATTAATAAAATTTAAGAATTTTTTTTTAATCTGCAGCAAAATCTCAAACTTTAGAAGGAAGCAATTTTGCTTCAATTCTGAGCCTATTTAGAGGAAAACATAATTTTCAATAATTTATCGCAAAATAACTAACAATTACCAAAAGCAATTTTGCTTAAAGACTTTGAGACATCTTTAAAAATAATAAAAGTATAGCTCTTTAATGAAATTGACATTATGTCCTTTAACTTGAGAAGTACAAATAAATTATATTTTTAAATAGATAATCATTTATTATTATTTTTCAATTATAGAAATATATTCATAGTACACTATGTATCACATATTCGAGCTTTTTTTTTTCTTAAAGATAAAAAAAAAGGATCAAAATGACAAACTTTTTATGATACAGATTTTTGTTTGACATTTCGTGGGAAAAACTTATTTTAAATTTCTAAGTTAAAATATTTTTTTTTTTAACAAAATTAAATCGAGTCTAAGCCAAAACCTTATTTTGTACAGTTATAGCTACTCTACAAAAATATTTTAATTAAAATATGCAAAAATTAAACTTAATACTGTCTTTCTCTTGAAGTTGTGAACTAAAAAGAATTATTTCCTTTCTATTCATTTCTATGCACCTTCATTTTTTTCCCATTGGAAATTAAAAACACAATTTTAGGTTATAATTCAATGAAACACATGACATTTATATCATAGAAACTCATAACGCTTATTCTTACAAGAAAATTAAGAAAATCTGCATTTACCTGCATTCCGATGATGGCGTAGATGAAAAACAACATGGCTATGAGGAGGCATACATAAGGTAACGCCTATAAAACAAAACTGTTTATTTAAAGAGCTCATACGGACAAAGACAACAAGAGTAAAACCACATTCTTAATGCACCACACTCTTAAATATTAATAAGCACAACCACAATGTGAACCACGCCTATAGTATAGGCTATGTAATTAGAATCGACACATCAAGGTCAAACAACTCTTTTTCCCTTCCTGGTCGTCACGGTTTCCGTGGTATAAACTTTTTTCCCACATTGGTTTGGCGAACATGATGAGTAAGTTCGTTGCTTTAGTTATAATAATAATAGAGAGATTCAAATCGGATTTATTTCTCAACAGCAATAATAGATTGCGGAAGATAAAGTATTCTAATATTTTAAACCAATCTAAATATTTTGATGTGTTTCAGAAAGCTATTGTATACCTAATTTATTATATTTTATATTCTGTAAATGCTAAAATCTTAATCTAAACATTCCAGATTTATTTTATGAAAAATTCAATTGTAAGGAAATTACCTCAATTCGGGAAAAAGGCCCCAAGGTAAACCTTTAACTGATAAGTACTTAGTTTAGAAATCAACGAACGCAATATAAAATAGGGTATGCAGGGTTTGGGCTGAAAACAAATCCTTGCGGATTAGTGTTTTTACACAATGAATGATTATGGAATGGAAGTATCTGAAAACATAAACATATCTAATCTGACTTTTTTCCTCATGCCAACAAGATATCAAAGAAAGTGTACTCAAAATTACTCTGACAACGAAAACAGTTCATTTAAAAATCTTAAAATGCATCTATAAGCGTGATAAATAAGAGTGAAATGGCAAATATAAAATTGAAGTACCTTAAATGACTGAATAAAAGTCCATAACAATATCCTGATTGTATAACCCTGACGCAATAGCTTGATAAGGCGAGCAGCTCGAAATAAGCGAAGAAAGCCAACATTAATAAAATTAACCTGGAAAAAAAAACTTAATATAGAACAGATAAACATCAAATAAATAATTATAAATACTACAAACGCCACTCCACTTTTTCTAATATAATTTTAAATAAAATATTTAGACACAAAAAGTCCAACAAGCCTATATTAATTTTCGCCGATCATTTCTGCAGTCAGATGGCAAAATGTGATCTCAGTTTTGGCTAATTTTACAGGTGAATAATTTCAAAATCCTCTGCACCATATAAAATCTGGTAATTTATTTACGTTTCAGCTACCTTATAGTATATTATACTCTATTGTACCCTACATTATACTTCGCTACCTTATAGATTTCGATAAAATGTCCCAAGACCCTATGTAATTATCCCATTTGCGCTAAAAAAAAGTGAGATATTGCATTTTTCCACCTGGATAAAGATTTTATCCCCTTCATTACATGCAGTAGAGTTTAAATTTATTTATATTTTAGGATAACTTAAGTATTTTTAAATTTATTTACTGAAGCACTGACATTGCTGTAGCATAGTGAAATAGCATCAGTGATGTAGCAACCAATTTTCTGAAATTAATAATCTAAGAGACACTTTTCATTACTTTTTAACTTTTGGATACCTACTCTTAATCAGTATACGAAACATAATTATGATCATAATTAACTACACCGAAATTATAACTAGTTCAACACTTAATAATCTTTAGTTACTCAAGTTGTGTTCAATAATTTAGGTACTTGGTTAAACAGACATCTGATTAGTTTAGTTGAAGAAATGCATGAAGATGTCTCTTCTGAATAAAATAATAATGCATTCAGTCAATGCAAATCGCAAAAGTTAAAAACAATTTAGGTACTATATCCAGAATGTGGGCACAGATTGTTCCCTCATTTGGTTAAAACTTTGAAGTTGTTCAATTGAAACTAAACAAAAAAAAAAAAAAAAAACTAAACTCAGTGGTGCGCCAGCCCTTTTGGGGGCCATGGCCTACTGTGCACATTCCAGTTTTATAGACCAAGAGCCCCGGGGTGCAGCAGTAGAAGTTCCGGTCAAGTGGTCAGCCTGACACGGAACCCCCAGTGTTTAGTTCCCAAGCATGCTTGTTCCTCATTTTATCGACCCCACTAAAAGGATGAAAGACTGAGTCGACCCTGCCCAGCCCGAGAATCGAACCACGGACCTGTGGCATGGTAGCACGGAAGGCTACCACTCAGCCACTGGGCTAGTTCATTTGAAACACATATTTTAATATGTTTTTGGGTTTTCAAAGAAAATAATCTTAATTTCTCAGTTTTGGCATAGTGTTCATTCATTAAATCCTACTGTGAGACACCCATACAGTATGCCCTTAACCATGGTGCGTTTCATTTTACGACAGATTGAAAATAAATAAATACAACAAGAAAGAATAAACAAACCAATCAATTACTAAATAATTTCTGATGATTCGTTTCTTTAAATTAGGTAGGATTTAATTAAATAAAATCAATAGAAGATCTTTTTTTGTGTGTGTGAGTCATAGCACAGTAGTACATAGTGAAACAATGTCTGTATATATTTATTGCACAATAGAAGTGTACCTTAAATGCAACTGTATCACACCCAAATAAAAAACTTTTGCAAACAGCAAAGAATATCAAGTATTCTGCTCTGCGAATAGCGAAAAAAGAACAATACGTACCCCAATTTCAACAACTAAAGCATCAACAACGCTTCCTATTACTGTGATGAAATCAAATGTGTTCCATGGATCCTTAAAGAAATTCTTAAAACAAACAAGTTCAAAATTATTAAGAAGCAATGAAAAAGTTTTAGAAAAAAATTATGAAATAATTTCAATGAAAAGGAATACATTAATTTAATAATTAAAAAACCATAGCATTCAACCAAAAATGCTGCATGTGATATGCTAAAACTGATTTTTATAAATTAAAGAAAGATAATTTAATTGCCATGCTGAGCAAATTTCAATGTGAAAGCTGTCTCAATTTATAAGAAATGCAAGACTTTCTTAATCAGTCTCGAAATAAGATTTTCATTAAAGTTTGTTTAAATATACTTTTGAAATTTAATATGTAGCCCAAAACTCAAGATTACGATTAAGTGTTGATCATAGCAACATTTAGTCCGCATTCAAATGAAAATAAAATTTCACAATGGTCATTTTCAAAGGCTAAAAATTTTATACATGGCTTTAGATTTCTTCGATATGGCCATCTTGAAAATATGTATGAAGGTCTAGAAAAATTCATCTTATACCTTACAAATAATTATTAATGCACTGATACCAGCAATTGAAGTAGGGTTATCTCTTACGGAAGTATTAACCATTTTCTTCTGAGATAGAGGGAGGTTAGAATGTAATAAGAGGGAGAAAAATATGTACAAAAACCAATTATTTAAATTCTTACTTACTAGAAGACTTATTATCTTTTATTGAATGTTAACAATTAATGTTCATGAAATTTAACTTAGCTTAAAAAAAGGCCTTTCCCCAGGAATAAATTTTCTACAAGCATCATTAGTTGCCTTCCACACAAATTGTGCTAAATAATTATGATAATCGACTAAATTTTTAATCTGCTATTTTAAATTAAAATGCATTAAAATACCAAAGCCTTTGAATATCTTTCTCAATGAAGTACCTATTCAGCATTTATTTATTAGCCCTTTGGCTACCAGGAACCGATATGGATTATAAAGCACCTTATCCATTTTTCTGTTAATAGACCTATATGTGCTATATTTTTGCTATTAAACAGAACTCACACTAACATAGGATCGTACTATGGGAGAAATTGTCTTTTAGTAGTACCATATTTATACAAATAATGTTACAAACAGCAAACAGAGTTTTTTTTTTTTTGGGGGGGGGGGGGACTACTGTTGTCCCAGCATCGTGATGAAAAGTTTAATATAACCTCCTGAGACTCGAGCAAAATAAAATACACATATTCTCTCAACTATTAGTTTTACTGAACAATTGGGCATTAAAAGTGATGTTTTTCAAAAAATTAATAAACTTCAGTTTTTTAAATTTTTTGCGGGGCACATCCATTTGAATGTATGTTGAGGTCATAACTACAGTAGAACTATGTGATACTTACACACAAATAGATAAACAAACATTTTTATTCATTACTTATAACATGAGAAAAGAGATCAAACTTGTGTAAAAATCCTAGAACAATATTAATAAAGAAAAAATTTTTACACCATTATTTACTATAAAAGTGGCAAATAATAATAACATTTTTCATCCGTACATGTTTAAATTTTCAATTTTCACAACATTATTTGATTTTTCAACTAATTCTCCTTAAAATCGACAAAAAACGGACCCTGTTAAAAAATACTGGATCGACCCCTGCTAATCTATATAAATGAAACCAAAAGTTTGTGTGTGTGTGTGTCTGTCTGTCGATCGCCTCCTGCCGAGATGGAACGGTCTAGAAGTACGAAATTTTGGTTACAAGTACCTTGGCTCAGGTCCTCGTGCACCTCGAAGCGTTTTTCCGAAAATTCGAATTTGTTCTCCTTTTATTCCAATTTTAAGCAAAATTGTTGATTTGGGTTTATCTCATCGTAGAAACGTCCCACGTATTAGTTTTTTTCAGAATTTGAATGCCCGTAAAAAACTGCACAATATGATCTCTTTCTGCAGTTCGTAGAACAAATAGAACACGCGCAGTATTCATTTAAAGTAGTTTTCGAACTTTAAAGCAAGGCTTACCTCTGAATTTATCTGCTAAATTTGCGTGTTTTCGCCAAAATAAATATAATTTTTGTCTCCAACTAGATGATTTCTGTTAACGTAAAATTGAAAAAATGCTATTTTATCTTTATTCGTGTCGTTTTATGAGCGAAACAAATTCTAAAAATTTATTTCATGTTTATACATATTTTGTGGAACTGCAGACGAATTTTAATTACTTTACCTTGAGGTTGATTCTCCTTCCTTTTTTGGCGATTTAATAGTATAGTAACAGTTCAACAATTGCATGAAATCTTATGGTAGAGTGTCCGCTTTATCAGCGAAACAAATTCTGAAAATTCATTTCATTTTTATGGATATTTTGTGGATTATTAACTGCATGCGATTTTTAATGTTAATTTTTCTTTCTTTTTTGACGATTTAATATTTATTTCTTCGATAAAAGCTAGGTTGGAAGGTTTTCGATATCACTGTTTTTTGATGAAATTTAAAATTTCGCCAAGTTGTGATAACTTTTTACTCGCCTCCTTCCAGTTAATTGTTTTCAATATATTATTTTGCGCTTCATAAATTTTCCAAGCCACGCTCAATAATCCTTATCAGTAATATTGTTCTCATTTAATTCAATACGTGATTTACACTGTAGGATCATGGCGTATTTCGAAATGTTTCCATTACTACAGTGCAATTTGGCGATCTTCTGCTTCATTTTAACTTTTTTACGTAGCGATTATTGATTCCATATTTTACACAAGTGATTTATTTTCTAACATTTATTTAATTTTTGTACTGTCTATTAGGCGCCAATTGGGAAGAATATAGTTAATTCTTTCTATCAACTTAAATTTCACACGCCTGAATTTGTTCAGTACTAAACATTTTGTAATTCAAATGAGCACTTGCCTTTTGAAATAATGCTTTCCTTTCTTTCGTTTTTATCCGAATTTTATGAAAGTGCTACAATTGAATTTTTAGGAAATGTTTTGACGATTTTGTAAGAGGGATTTTTAGGAACGGGTGTCCTTATTTTGCTGGGGAATTTAACATGGACTGCTGGGTAATTTTAGGAACAGTGTAGCTCTTGATGGTCAGTATTACGCTTTTAGTCACTGACGTCTTTATTCTAATGGATATTTTTTTGGGACTAATGTCATTATTATATTAGGAATGTTTAGGAATAGTTGTCTTTATTGAAATGGGGAGGGCTTTAAAGAATGTTTTCCTTATTGTAGCAGAAATATTCAGTGAGAGTTGTTCTTGATCTGATGGACATTTTTACAGAGAATACTGCTCTTTTTCTGATGGGAAATTTTAGATGTATTGTGGTCGATATTTTAATTGTGATTTTTACGGGCTCTTGATATCATTTTGGCACAATTATCTTTCTGCATATGTGCATTTGAGTTACTGTTTCCCTTACTCTAATTTCAATTTCTATGAACTTTTGTTGGCATTTCAATGTAGATTTTTATGAACTGTTATTTTTGGTCTAAAAGGAATTTTTCTAGGCTGTTCGTTTAAATGCAATCGTGTATTTTTAATGGTTTTTACTGCTTAAATAAGGTTTTTCAGGCCTGTTGCCCATCTCCTACATGATTTTTTTAAGAAAATTTTTCCTTACATATTTACAACAGAATTTTGGACATGCGTCACTCAGCCTGCGAATAATGCAATATTATTCCGCGCAAAGCCGGGCATATCAGCTAGTATAATATAAAGTGAGATAATTAAGTGCAATGACGCGTTATTTTGCTTCGAGGCAACGTTTCGCAAGTTTGTTGATTTGCATTAGCATTTTGAACTTTTGATTAAATTGAAAGTGAGTGTTGGTATTTCTAATTTATTCAATAATAATACAGAGTGAAGAAAGATAAAATTTATGTATAATATGTGCTACCAATGGATTAAACTAAATAACTAACTCAGTGGTCAATCAGGAAGTAAGGAGCGATTATCCCTAATTGAAATTAGTTAAAAAAAACGAACTGTTGTTAAACAGGAAAAACTAAAGCGTCTAAATGTTGGAAAAGTTCGAGGCTGCGAACTTTAAATATTTAATGAATTGTGGTCGAATTTCGTCCACTGAGCGAACTCCAGTTAATATTTTAGAGCATAAATTGAAAATGTTTCGGGACTTTCAGCCGTCACACAGCAGTTGAAGATTAATTCTGCCTATTTCAACCTTAGGCACCAACTTGTTGCTATTTGGGTATATAACCTTGTTTATTGTTATAAACTCATGTTTGTGAAAATTGCAACACCATGAAGGATTCGTCATAATTGAATGAAATTTAATACACAGTTGAGTGGTAGTGGTACAAATAAATGATTAAATTTTCAAAGCAAACAAACAATAACAAGAGATCGGAATCAGTATTTTCTGTAGCCCCCACGCGCCGCAATAAGTGCTGCTACACGACGTGGCATGGAGTCAAACAAATTTTGAATATTTGCCTGAGGAAGAGCATTCCATTTTGTTTATATGTGTACCCAAAGTTCGTCTACAGAAGCAACAGGACGAGGATCACGAGCGAGACGCCGACCAACGAAATCCCACACATGTTCAATTGGCGACATATCCGGGGAATACGCAGGCCAAGGAAGAAGCTGTACCTGCTGATTTGCAAAGGATTGAACAGTCCTAGCAATATGAGGGCGGGCATTGTCCTGTTGAAATACAGCGCCTGCCAAGCTTTGAAGGAAGGGAACAGCTTGGGGCCGTAGAACTTCACTGATGTACCGGTTGCTGCTCAGATTGCCCACACTTCGTACCAATTGAGATCGTCCATGATAGGCTATGGCGCCCCAGACCATAACTCCGGGTGTTCGTCCAATGTGGCTAATCGATAATGCCCTCCAGAAGGTGGCGTTCATTAGCATAGCGTCTGACACGAATGCGGCCATCATGGTACCACAAATTAAAGCGGGATTCGTCAGAAGACACGACATGCTGCCAATCAGCACGCCAGTCTCTATGCTGATTGGCCCATTGTAGCCGCAGGCAGCGATGGTTTAGCGTGAGGGGGATCCTGTATAAAGGAGTCCTTGTGCGCAGTCCACGCTGCAGCAGACGTCTACGAATTGATAAAGCACACAGAAACACCTGTAGCTATTGACCACTGTGCTGTCAATTGACTAGATGAAGCTGTATGGTCCGTCCGCGCCATGCGGACCAGGTGTCTATCATCGCGAGTTGACGTCACATTTCGGGGTCCACTCCCGGGTTTCCGAGTTGTCCGACCCTCGTCCGTCCACTGCTTCCAAACACGCATCACTGTGCTGCTGTTACGCTGCACACGAGCGGCTACTGCACGATACGACAATCCAGCTTCACGAAGGTCGATGATTCTCCCCCGTTCAAACTCTAAGTTATTCAAATCTCTCTCTCTTTCGTCGAAGAGGCATAAGTAAGGATTGAGCTAACGTTTACCACTATCAGATAACCACCAATAATCATACACGCCTAGCTACAGCTGTCTATTTATTCGGATCCATCCGCCGTTCAGAGGGTGTTGCTCAGCATACGCATGCGCTACGGATTTGAAATACTAATCATTTGCATATCATGCGCTACTTTGCATTTCCTGAAAATTTCAGCTCACTCGCGTAAGTACTTCATGGTGTTGCAATTTTCACAAACATGAGTTTAGTTCAGACATGTAAAATCTTGGCATCAAGAACTACTATTTATTAAAAGAGAACTAACTAGTAAATGATCATTTTTTTAAACTCTGTTGGAACTATTTATGCAAAGTTTTGTGCGTGAATTTACTCAAAAGAATATTTAGATCTGTAAAGAATTGCTTATGTTACATACATCAAAAAACAAACTACTTCTGCAGTTTTTAGATTTGGTGTGCAAGGAATGTTTTTATGAATACCCCGATTTTAAAAATTCACTGAAAGAAAAAGAAAAATTATTTATTTACACACTAAAGATATTTGCTGAGTTCTTTTAAAAGAACAAAAATAAGGAAAAAATAATAAATCCGTGATTGAAGAAAGAAAGGTACGCATTTCAAGCCACAGTTGATTTTAATGAGATAATGCAGGAATTATAACAGAAAACTTCAAGCTGAAAATCAAGTAGCATTTGTACAAACAATTGCTACTTGTAAAAGCAAAATTTACAACTTACGTAAACCGAAGCAGAATGTCTCGAAAAATGAAACTAACAGTACGATATTACATTTTAAGGTTAATGGGGTCTTACCATAGATAAAATCTAGGAAAAAATAACAGCTAGCACCATTCAATGTATGAACAAATTTACATCAGGTTTTTGTCATTTTACGTCAGTTCAAGTAAATATAGCAATACAAATTCGAAAGTCGATGGTTTCCCGAAAGACAAAATTTGAGCTTTTTTTTTCCTTCTTATGGGCTGATGAATCGACTTCGGCCAATTGCAGGCCTAGGGCGTCCCCAGCGATTGATACCAACTCTTTTAGTGGCACTACAATGAGTGTAGTACCATCGCCGCCTGAGAATTCTGCCGTCCAGTTTCTTCACCTGAAAGAGCGTGAGCACCCAAACTGCTGATGCAAGCTTGCACTAGGAATGCAACATAGTCGAGAGTATCCAAGACAAATGCCTACTCAAGAGATCTTTTACATGCCGCCTAATCATACGTCATGGGCACAGACATTTTTCTGCATCTTGAAAATCCACCGACACTGACAGGCTCGATGATATGACCTGGGGTGTACGAGTCACGTGCCTTATCACTATGCCATCGCGCAGGCTAAAATTTGAGAAAAATGGTTTTTTTAATGTGAAAATATAAGCTAAACTTCTGCTATGGAAGTTATAATATAAGATAAGGTATTGTAAGGCATTGGTAATTTAGTCTTAAGCTATACAGAAAACAATGCAAATCCTGCTACATACACTGTAAAAAAATATCCTAAAAATAACGGAAAAAGTACGGCAGCAGAGTTGCCGGAAAAATTCCGCTTCTGATAATATTTTCCCGAGACTTGATAGAAATTCCATTTCTTTTTTCTCCGTGGATCCTTTTAAATACAGCAACCGTAAAACGGAAAGTTCCATCCTCGTACTTTCAGGATTGTGAGGTAGGTGATAATTCCGTTTTTGGAAAGAAAAACCATGTTTTGAAGTGCTACGGAAATCTTTCGTTAAAATCAGACTAAAAACAATCCGAAAATTCAGTTTTTTTAACAGTGTATATATGAAATAAAATGCATATAAAATTACTTCATATATACTTAATAACCTATTTATTTTGAGCTTTATGAACAAAAACTGATGATCAGTTGTTTGCTTGAATGAAATAATTATATATGTTACTTACATACCTATGAACTTTGGAAAATATTATTGTGTGAATATAATTTATTTAATTTGGTTAATGTTCTGCCTTGGATAGCACATTCTTAATGCAGGAAAACAATGTGTTCTTGCTTAATTTTTTGGGGGAATTTATTCTGCAATATTGTAATTTAAGTTCGAAGCCTGATTCTTTTTAATTTCGGCTTTATTTTCGATTATTTTACACCTTTAAGCTATATATATGTATATGTATATATACACTGTTCGTATACACTTACTTCCACAATACATAAGGTAAACCCGATACAGTTGGTCCACGATTGGAAAATATAATGAAAACGTTAATTTTTTGCGAAACGTTTGGTGAATATTACAGACCACATTCCTTCTGCATGTATTTCCATCATTATTTGTATGTATTTCCATCGTTATTTGCTGGTAGTTAGGGTATAAATTAAAGCGACAGCTGGAGCAAAACTAAGACACCTATTTTTGCTTATCTCCTTACAGGGTGGGTGAGATTGCGCACATGGTTGGTTCACACGCATGGGAAATGGCTTTCAATAATAAATAGATTATATTAATAATAAATGCAAGTAAATTGTCAAAATAGTTGAAAAAGCATTAAGTGTCTGGTAATACTTACATCACAATGAAAATCAGAGGAACAGTAATGAAAATTCAAGCCCTTACATTAGGAAAACACACAATAAAAACGACGTCGTGTCATACATTTTCAAAGAAAAACCTATGAATTCAAATAGACGCCCTGCTGTCGTGACTGTACAACTAGCTGAAATCGCGGAGCACTCACCCCCCCCCCCCAAAAAAAAAAAAAATCAGGTGGGCCATCATTCGGACCGCACAATCTCACCAGGTTTTCCCTTACACAAATAGCATTGAAATCAATGTCACGAAAGTCATATAAAGATGAGTATTTTTTTCTGAGGCATTTAATAATGTTACGTTACAATGGCAACTTACCTAGAGTAAAGAAACATCGTCATACTAGACTTCACTATCTTCTAAACTATGTTTAGTTAATATTACTACAGGAAAAATTACTATAATT
Source organism: Octonoba sinensis (assembly GCA_038502835.1). NCBI lineage: Eukaryota > Metazoa > Arthropoda > Arachnida > Araneae > Uloboridae > Octonoba > Octonoba sinensis. Next base: position 28,379,089 of record CM076603.1, read on the forward strand.
GTTTTGCAAGAAGAGGTTTTTTTATTCGCTTTAAGAAACTATTGCCTCTTTTATGCAGAACTTGTGGCTACTGTTTTCATTAGAAACAATATAAAACATTCGAAATTCCAATTGCTTCCAAACGTGCTATGTGATGAGAATTGTACACTGTTAGAAATTTCATCATGAAATTACGGTTAAATGACCGGCAGCAGTATGTCCATCTAATTCACCGTTAAATTTACGGTTTGGAACATTTTTCTATCTTTACGGGACCTAACCATTTCCAATCAACTTGGTTAAAAAGCCATAAATACAAAAGTTTACGGTTTTATAACCATTTAAAAATGGTTTTAAAACAAAATTTTTACCGTTTTTGAACCATTTCTAGGCGTAGAATCTTCGACGTAGAAACCGTAAACGAAGCTTGCAGGAATCGAACCCAGGTGTACGGTATACCAACCTTGCTCTCTAGCCATTCGGCCATCTACACCACGTGAAGCGGCCGTTTATTTATTAAAAAATCTTCTTTTCCAACAGGCAAACTGCCTTAAAATTGAGATTTCAGTTTTTGATTTTATTCAAAGTCATTTTTAGTCTAAATTTACTGTATATTGACGAAAATCATTGTATTTGCTGCAAAAATTAAAATACAAACAATCTTCAGCAGCTCAAATTATGGGTTCGCTCATTCGCAAAATTCTTCGGGAATCCAATGTCTACAATTTTTTTATTTAGGTGTGTATGTGTTTCTATTTAGTATCCACTGCTTAAGCCACTTTTTTTTCTTCTTTTTTGATGTACACGTGCAGGTTTTAACTGATAAATCCGTATTCCTAATTTAAAACAACGTACGACAGGTATGGTTTCGCAACCAAGATAGACGCCCGATTCTTATTCAGCGCTGGAAAATTACGGTTATTTAAACGTTCTTTAGGATAACTGAGAATAAATGATTTTTTTCACAATCAGCGGTTTGCGTACCATCTTTTTAATGGTTATTCAACTGTTGTAATTAAATATGGTAAACTAACACTCAAATAAATGATTATTTTACTATTTCCTTACGGAAATTTTTAACAGTGTATTAAATACTATTCAATAAACAGTTAACTAAATATTAAGGACTATAATTTTACTAACCAGCCTCCTGGACTTGCATGGCAATAATTGTAAGAAAGTATGGAATTAATATGTTAAAGTAGAAACAACTTTCTTTATTTATCGCAAGCAAAGTTTACATATCTCTCTCTCTCCTTGAATATAAATATACATACAGGGAGAGAGAGAAAGAAAAACTTTGCTTAAGATAAATAAGATAATATATTTTGTTTTTGGTAGTATATATCGTACGTATATAATATATATGTAGAATATGTATCTAGGAAGGAGGAGTTTCAACGCTGTATCATTGAAATGCATCCACATTTTATGCAAAACGATCATGGAAAATTTCGACTTAAGTGCGTATGTACGAGAAAAGCCGTGACAATCATTTGCCTGACGTGTTATTTCATATATAACCCTACTCTATAAACTGCGTTTTCCATTTAATTCAAATCTTGCACAAATTATGGGACATCGTTTATATATGCACATATACTACACTGTTAGAAATTTCATCATGAAATTACGGTTAAATGACCGGCGCAATCTGTTCATATAATTCTCCGTTAAATTTACGGTTTGGAACATTTTTCTATCTTTACGGGACCTAACCATTTCCAATCAACTTGGTTAAAAAGCCATAAATACAAAAGTTTACGGTTTTATAACCATTTAAAAATGGTTTTAAAACAAAATTTTTACCGTTTTTGAACCATTTCTAGGCGTAGAATCTTCGACGTAGAAACCGTAAACGAAGCTTGCAGGAATCGAACCCGGGTGTACGGTATACCAACCTTGCTCTCTAGCCATTCGGCCATCTACACCACGTGAAGCGGCCGTTTATTTATTAATAAATCTTATTTTCCAACGGGCAAACTGCCTTAAAATTGAGATTTCAGTTTTTGATTTTATTCAAAGTCATTTTTAGTCTAAATTTTACTGTATATTGACGAAAATCATTGTATTTGCTGCAAAAATTAAAATACAAACAATCTTCAGCAGCTCAAATTATGGGTTCGCTCATTCGCAAAATTCTTCGGGAATCCAATGTCTCCAATTTTTTTATTTAGGTGTGTATGTGTTTCTATTTAGTATCCACTGCTTAAGCCACTTTTTTTATCTTCTTTTTTGATGTACACATGCAGATTTTAACTGATAAATCCGTATTCCTAATTTAACACAACGTACGACAGGTATGGTTTCGCAACCAAGATAGACGCCCGATTCTTATTGAGCGCTTGAAAATTACGGTTATTTAAACGTTCTTTAGGATAACGGAGAATAAACGATTTTTTTTCACATTCAGCGGTTTGCGTACCATCTTTTTAATGGTTATTCAACTGTTGTAATTAAATACGGTAAAATAACACTCAAGTAACGGATTATTTTACTATTTCCTTACGTAAATTTTTAACAGTATTAAATACTATTCAATAAACAGTTAACTAAACATTAAGGACTATAATTTTACTAACCAGTCTCCTGGACTTGCATGGCAATAATTGTAAGTATGGAATTAATCTGTTGAAGTAGAAACAACTTTCTTTATTTATCGCAAGCAAAGTTTATATATATCTCTCTCTCCTTGAATATATATATATATACAGGGAGAGAGAGAAAGAAAAACTTCCGCAAATTTTTGCACCTGGGTGGGTTGGCCTAGCGGGGGCCGAGGTGCCAAACCGGTTGAGGAGTATAAATAAGATAATATATTTTGTTTTTGGTAGTACATATCGTACGTATATAATATATATGTAGAATATGTATGTAGGAAGGAGGAGTTTCAACGCTGTATCATTGAAATGCATCCACATTTTATGCAAAACGATCATGGAAAATTTCGACTTAAGTGCGTATGTACGAGAAAAACCGTGACAATCATTTGCCTGATGTGTTATTTCATATATAACCCTACCCTATAAACTGCGTTTTCCATTTAATTCAAATCTTGCACAAATTATGGGACATCCTTTATATATGCACATATACTATTTAACAGATAGAGAGATATTTATAATACAGTGCACTCTCAGAAAGGCATGCTCAAATCTCCCGAAGCTTTGTCGAATTTGACGAAATGGCTTCGTGAAAACTGCTCCGAGTAAATCTTTCGTCAAATAGACGAAATTTGAGGAGCAAACCGTCAAACCGTGTTTTCTCCAAAAAAAAAAAAAAAAAATAATAATAATAATAATAAAATTAAAGTTACTGATATTTCTTTGAACTCCTCATTAATTAGTATAAAAGTATGTTCTTATTTGTAACCAAAACAAGTTTTATCCTCTTCTAACTCTACTTAGAAAATTGAGGTTTCAATCAAAAAGTGTTTTCTCCAAAGCCTGTTTTCAATCAAACACTGATTCCTGGAGTCAGCCGCCAATCTGAGCAATTCTTACTCGTCACGTGACCCACTCACGCGTACCAGCAGAAATATTTTTTCATTAGCGCCACGGTTTGTTGACTTTAGAGCAGTGTGGTTTCATCTAAGTTTTTAATTTATAAATAAATTATAAATAATAATTTAGCTGCAGGCAATGAGGAAACCCCGGAAGTATATGATTGCTTGGATGAAGATATTGGCTTAAAAATTAAGAGAATCTTTACAATTTGCAAATTTATTTTTCATGTCCTTATTTTTTAAATTTATTTTATAATAATTATTATGATAATATAACATTAATTCAATTACAAAATATTAAAGAATGTTTTTACTAAAATATGCGAGTTGCATTATTTCCATTCAAAAAGTGTTTTATCCACGTTGGAAACATTTAAACCCTGTTTCCTCCTCTGCGTTCGGTCAAAACGTGATTTCTCCAAATTTCAAATGCATATCTAATAATTAATGTTAAGTTCTTTATGTAAATTCTGCTTACACATTTCCCTAGGGACCAGTAATATAACTAAGCAAACTTTAATTAAAGTCTAAAATAAGTTATTTTTTAAGTTATCGGTTTTTTGTGTTTCTTGAAAAATTGTATCCGAAGGAGAAAGCATGGTTTGACTTTTGCTCCTCATTTGTGCCGTAACTTTTTTATGTCACATGATCGCGCGACGAAGGAATTGTTGTAAATGCTGAAATTTTCTTGACGATTGAAGAATTGTCAAACGTGAGAGTTCCATTTCTGAGAGTGCAGAGACTACGAAAATCTTTCATAACCCTCAAGTAAAAGAATATGACGACTGATAAAACCATGATAACACATACTCATTCATGGAAACATATAATAGAAATATAATTCCTCACACAAAAGGGAAAATGTTTGCTTCACTATAAAATACGAAGAAAGGAAAATGACAGAAATTCCAAGCTGGAAAAAGTTTCCGTAGTGAAGACAGAACATTTTCCGTATTTTTGTGCTCTTTTCCTTAGAGCGTAGCTAAATAGATAAGTTGATTTTTTGCTTTTAATATAAATTCTGGATTCAATGTTTAGATTTTCAACTGACAGTACTAAATAGTACTATATTATCAAAGCATATCGTAGCATATAATTCTCTGAAATCAAAGACACATAAACAAATCAATGTGTTTAAATAATGATGCTTGAATAAATTGCCTGAACTCGAAAGCAGAAAGTTTCTTTTTTTTTTCTTATTCAACAAAATTTGAGCAAGATCTCTAGTTAATGGAAAATATAAAAATAAATTCAATAATTAATTTTTGCAACAATTAATATTTAAATTGCTATTTTTATAGCAAATTTAACATAGTTCTTGCACAAACTTTTGTTTTTACAGTGATCAATTTCAAAAAAGTGATAAGTAAAAAGAAAATATCTTAATAAAAATAATTTTCCGTTATAAATTTGGCATTTTTCGCAGTCAATAATAAACTCAAAATGTTGGCTGTTTCCTGTAGTGACTACAGGCAAACCGTACTGAATGGCAATTCTGAAAATACCATGGAGAAGAAATTTCAATTAACCTAACTGAAAAGGGGCATAATTTGCACCATTGCCTGGTAATTTTATTTACAAAACAAAGAAATACTAGAACATTGTAACAATGATAAAATGATCCTGCTTTTCAAGACGAAATATAACAAAAACATGACAGATTACAGACCCTTCAAAGTCTACTTTCAGTATCTTGTAAAGCATTCAAGAAGACTCTAATGAACCAGACAAGAACATTTTAGACTTTGCTCAACACTCTCAAAAATAGAATCCTCATTTTCGACGATTCTTGAATCGTCAAGAAAATTTCTTCATGTACGACGATTTTTTCCTCGCGCGATCACGTGACCTAAAAAAGTTACTACAAAAATTTCGGCAATTTGACGAAGGTTTACTCTGAGCATTTTTCACGAAGCCATTTCGTCAAATACGACGAAAGTTTCGTGAGATTTGAGCATGCGTTTCTGAGCTAGGGAACAAGCAGTATTCAGAAACAGTTTTAGCACAGCGGCCCGCATGAAATCGAGAAAAGAATCAATTAGATGTCATAAGAATTAGAAATTGACTCTTCGTTTTGTATTCGTTAATTTCAAAAAGCTTTCGATTCTTTCAATACATAAGCAGCGGAAGTATTGAGAGAATCAGTGCAACGTATAGAAAACGTGTAGAACTGCAATGGAAGTAAAAAAGTATTTACATCAAGTCAACATGCCCTTAGCTAAATTTAACCCATCGCCGTACCATTTAGCTCGACTAAACTCTGCGTAATCGGTAGTTGTCCGATTATCCCTTCACGAGTCTGACTCGTGATATTCATGTTTGTGTCAAAATCTTCATCACGAGTCAGACTCGTTAAAGTATGACAAGGGGTTAAAGTAAATTTTGAAAAAGGAGTTAGAAGTAGAGATGTGATTTCTTCAAAGTTATCTACTTGAGTGAGAAGCAATTTTCAAAGTTTTAGATTGGAGTAGGAAGAGTCAAAATAGATGGGAAATTACTGGCTTTTAACTGTTTTCAGATGAAACTGTCATTATTTACAAAGGATCCAATGAACTAATAAGGACATTGAATAAACCTTACCAATTACACCCATTCCTTACTTTTCTCAGTTCTTTTATGTCTTTTTTTTTGCACACGCCGGACAATAGGTCTGCACAGTCACACAGGTCTCATGATGCTACTGAAGAGCTTTTTTGAAAGCAAAGATGTCCGTCGATTTGATTGGCTGACATTTTCCCTGTTTTAAAACCCATGTAACATGTGGGTGACAAGAGATGGAATACTAATGTGTTCTACTAAGCACCAGATACGTCTTCTCCGCGAGCACTCAACCTTTAGCGTGAATCCTTTGGATTACCAAGTGCTACTGTTTAATATGGGCGAAGCGGTCAATAGGAATTTGTCATAATAGAAATTGAGAATGGCTCGCCTGGAAAAACAGCAGCACTCCAAATCACTTCACCATATGGGACGGCACTCGACAATTGACACAGATGCTTAATAAGGAATGGGAACTCTTACTTGAAGAAACTGCTGATTAATGGTCTGCTGTTGAACTACAGAAGTTAGAAGTCGTATTTCGTATTGAAGGTCTTTGGTTTTCTGTTACTCCTAGTTAAACAATGTTTTATACCAACAATGCTATTTCGGCAATACAGTCCTTTTCTATTTTATTCCATACTGCACGAATCTTCTTCTGCTTTTAGCTACCATGCGTTCTCAACCGTTTACATTATTACCATTGTCGTCTGCAGCATGTATTTATAGATTCCTGTTGGTTTTTTTTGCGGAAGTACAGAAAATGTTAAATAAAAAATGCCTTTTTGTGTATTTTAAAAACGTATTACTCCTTGAAATTTTGTGCTATCCCGTTGTACAAGAAAACCTCGTTATACTGCGGACGACATCATATTGTTGGTTATTTTAAGAAATATATTTAGAAATCTTGTTTTTTGTATAGTTTATGCAGTTTCATGCATCAAAGTCCGTTTATATACATACTACTGCGTTCCAAGCTCTTCCTGTTAAAAGATGTACACGATCTATTCACTAGTCTGAGTTTCTGGTGTATTTAGGCTAAAATTACTATTGTTTTGTGTATATCTTTATTTAGATACAATTTATCAGAATATTCCACATGATGTAATTTAGATAAAATATGTATTGACATTTAATTGAACGTCTATTAGCCTTGCATTGTACGAGTATTACTGTGGTCAAAGTTATATTCGGCAAAAAGTAAGTTCAGTTCAGTGCAGTGGTGTTATGACGCAGATGTAAAACATGTTCCCAAAAATTATCACCTATAACGGGATTCTTCTGTACTTTGATGAAAAAATTTTCACTTTAATTTAGTCAGAAAGTTCAGTTTAATTTAGTCCAGTTCTTACGATGTAGCTGGCCATATCGAATCTGAATCTATGCCCCCAAAATAAACTGAACAAATTTCATTTATACACAAAACTTGAACAGCACACCAGGAAATTTGCTCAGAAATTCACAGCTTCTATTACTTAAATTTTGAACAACATAAAACACTGAAAAACAATCCAAATTCAATATGATCGTATTAATAAAGATAATAAAGTAGAAATTCAAGTCCAAACCTTGCATCCGTACGCCACAAGCTTCAGTATACATTCGATCAGGAAGAGTGCCGTAAAAGCCTCGTTCATGTAGCTTAATATATCTAGGTACAGAGGATTGGCATGGTGGTACTACAGCGCCACGTAGTGGAGTAGCGAGAAAACAAGGCGGCAGGAGAAAAAAACATAGAAAACAATGGGAGGGTCTAAGGTCCAATGCATAACAATAAAATCAAGCAGGTTGCTACTCAATACACACATGTATCGAGCAGCTCGGGAAAAAATTAAACAAAAAATGTCCAAATCATTTAATCAACAATAATATCATTTATTATCTGAAAAAACAGTATTAAAGCCTATACAAAATATACATTCATCTAATAGGTATAACTGCAATGTCATGTAGAATCATTTATAATAATAAATGCATGTCACTGTTCATATAGAAACGCTCATGCATTGGCATGCTCGAACAAATTCATACATGCAGATAAATCAAATGCAGAGTAATCAAATTTAATACTCATGCTGAGTGCAATATGGATCAATAACCAATGTGAAGATCTGTTCATGCAGGTAGACCCATATGTGCATGCACCTCCTCATCTAAAAATTGTTCATTAATGAATACGTTAAGGGGATATACAATATCGTTATTATGATAAAAACGTTGGCAGTATTTTGAACACTCTCTACAGTCAACCCAAGCATTTGAATGAGCATGGATTTTAGAAGGGCTTGTATCGAGAAAACCAGAACTATCACACTGTACGTTTTCAATCATTTGAGTTTCTTCCATAATTTTATAAGACGAGAAATGTAAGAAATAGTAAGTCACACATCCAACAGAATGCTGGGATTTATTAAAATGACAATTAATGGAGGCAATTCAAGCAACGTCATTGATCACGTGGCAGCGATTAAAGCAAAATAAACAAAGGAAGCCTTACATAACATTGTTACGATGTTACATATGTAACATCGCTTTACTTCGAGTTCGACAAATCTGATTAAAAACTAGCCTAAATAAAGTTCTTATACATTTAACACTAAATAAAACTCTATAACTATTGTAATAATTAATAAATTTCGTTTATAACGATTAAATTAAATGCAAATACTGAGTTATAATCAAAAAAAGCTGTGAAAATAGTCTAATTAATTTCAAGATAACTAATTTTGCCTAGTGACCTCCACGTAGAACTCAATTGAAAGCCTTAGTAAACAAAGAACGGATATCACGTGGCAACGGTGATCGCTCATGAGTCCCTCTAGCGGTGAATTGCCTCCATTGCAAACAAATCTAACACAGTTTTTCTTCAACTGTACAGAAGTCTGGTAAGACCACATTTGAAGTATGCTGTTCAGTTTTGGTCGCCTAATCTAAAGAACAATGTTACTTCATTGGAGGCAGTTTTATCAAGTTTGCAAGGGAACTTGCAAAGCTTATTACGAGTTTAGATTTAAAAAGCTTAATATGTACAATTGTGAGCAAATAAAAGTCGGAACTAGGAATCAACTGATAACGTTTATTAAAATGAAGGTCTTAAATTTCGCAGAGAAGACAAAACATTTTGCACAGAAGACAGGTCATTTGTTCATTCTGTTTAGGGAGAGGTAGCGAGCAGGGGATGGTAGCTCCCTAGTTGTTGACAATGCTCTTCTGTTCAACTTCATACAGAAAGCAATTCAACAATGCTGGCTTTACAATGTTACATACTCATCCCACATTACCATCGCTAAATAATGGGATCAGAGGAAGGCACGGATAAATTTGTTTTTTAACTGATGGTAGAAAAATTGCAACTTTTTAATAACTAAACTAACTTAATAAAAAAAATATTCGGTCCAGAAAAACTACTAATAGAAGGATTGTATCCTGTCGCAGTGACGGGTTTATAAATAAAACTTATACAAAATAATATTTGTATAGGTATTTGACTTACTGAGATTGATAAACTGAAACAAGAAATGCTATAGTCTATGCTCCAAATAATAATAATAAAAAAAAGTTCATTTTCTACCATTATAGGTGCTCTCGTAAATCTAAACAAAAGCGATATTTCAGGTCGACGATAAGAAAACAAAAACGAAATGTGATAGTTCTGGTCAGTGGAAATAGCTACTTTGCACAGTAAGACCATTTATTAAAAATACGTTACAGTATGAATTAAGAAAAGGAGTTCAAGTCAATATCAGAAAAAACAATAATCTGCACAAAGGGCACTCTACGTGATTGATGTTCAGCAGCTGTGTGGAAGCAACTGTGAATTAGACAGTTACACTTATACACTTCTTAAAAATCAGTCACACAAGGATCAAATCCTTTATCACGACACATAAAATATAACCTTCTCCAATGCATTTCACATGCAGCATGAGGCTACTTTCTCAACAATGCACTTTGTATTTCTATTTAACAGCATTCAAATCAGTAACCAACAAAAGCAAAATATTTCCAAAGACTTTAAGTGGAAATAAATGTTTACTATAAATGTGACGGATTCTACCTAAATTTGTTTTCGAAAACTTAGACTGAATTACCCGAGTAAGATAAGATTTAAATAAAATTATAAACGTTTTAAAAAATCGAATACTATTTTGCAGTTTACTCTCTTGTCCTTTGATGTGTTAAGAAGCAATTAAATCTGGTTAATGTAAATAACAATCAACTTTTGCTCAAATTTTCAAATGATCATACCGCCCTTCGTTCGCTTATGGCTTTCCTGAGCAAGTTAGGTAAAAATCTAAATTTCATTATATGGGGGGAGGGGGGGGGTAGCGCGAGTTAATTGAAAATATCATGGGTGATTCTAAGCGAAACTTCACCCAAAAAATTTACGGAAAAAGTATGCGCCATCAATTGATAATAAAAAAATATATACAGTGAAACGTGTGTAAGTTTACCACTTGCGGTGCAGCACTTTAGTGGTCAACTTAGACAGGTGGTCAACTTATAGAGGGTGAAGGGCTAATATTAAGTTCCTGACAAAAGTGGTCACATTAGACAGATGATCAACTTACAAAGGTGAGCAACTTTAGAGGTTTTACTGTACTTTGTTTCACACGCGAATTAACTGAAAAACCGATTTGTATTTTTTAAATTTTCGGAAATGTCGGAGAATTTCGGATCAGAATCACCCAAAGAAATGTTAGGCTGGCGCGAATTTTGGAAAAAAATGAAGTCTAATATATTTTAACAACATTCACAGTACAGAAAAAAAGCTTGAAACCTTGGGTTAAGGTCTGTATCTATTTCGCGGCTTAGACAACTTGAATGCACATTTTTTAATGCTAAATGTATTAAGGGGATTTAAAATTTTGTAGTAAGCTTAATTTTTATAATAGCATAAGATTCAGGAAATATTTAAATAATTAATTTAAAAATCTAATAAAATGCTTCCAGATAGCACACTATTACAATTTTAATTGCAATATTGTTTACTTAATCAGAGCATTAACTGATTCTTTTGTACGATTTTCAATAGAGAAACCTCAAATTTGGTATGTAATTTTCTTAAATCAATTATATTTTTTAAATGAACTTTGTTACGTTTGACAAAGATAGAAATACCTCGATTATTCTTAATAACAATAAAGTCTCCAAATTTTCAACGAGATACCATTAGATGGTATTTCTTTGCCTACATTACTTGGATCATCTGGTACGTCTCAGTTAAAAATTTGGAACAGATGTCATCATTATGGAAAGTTTTAAGAAAATATTTCAATTCCGTGCAACGGTAAGGCAAGATACCACTAAGTACTTATATAAAAATTAAAATTTTGCTACAATTTTTGTCACATATTTTAAGGTAGCAGTTTCAGTACCTTAAATGCTAGAGCAATATTTTAGATTTCCAGACTAGTTTTGTTATTAACTAGAGTTGTTAAAATCAAATGACATTTGACTATCATCCAAATATTTTACATCAAAGGTAACGTTGTAGCTGACTAACAATGAATTTTTCACAGAAAAAAAATAAAGTTTCTTAATTTCAAATAAAGTCCATTAGAGAGTAAGATTTTTTAAAAATTGAAAAATCCAACCTCCCTTTTACCCCTGAAAAGAATCATGACTGGAAAAAATTAAATTTTTACTGTAGTTAAGAAACGCTTGGTTCGATGCAGATATGAAATACAAGATTTGGAATGATTATTCATGTTCCATAAAATAATTCAAGAATTGTTAATTGAAATAGAATAAAATGAATATGAAATATCTAAAAGTTTTTAGACGACTTTAAACGTATTTTCAGCCAACGAAACTTGAGGTGTGTGTGTGTATATATATATATATATATATATATATATATATATACATATATTTATAAGCGAAGCGAAAGCGGACTGCCGATTAAGAAAGTCAGAAAAGGTAATAAGCTTGAAATATTAGAAGAAATGAATTTTAGTGAGAAGAAAGTTCTGAAGAAAGACTGAAGTTGTTCTAAAGCATAAGAGATGATAGCTTTTAATTGCTTGGATACACTTTGTCCAGGGGGAAAAAAATAATGATTTGGAAATTGAAATTTCAAAGTCAGTTACAAATATGATCTTTTAATAGCGTTTCAATAATAGGGATTCTTTGCGATATTTTCTGTCGAACATTTTTGAAGACGTTTTTTTCCCTTAGTTTTTAAATAAAATGTCTAACATTTGTAAACAGTATGAAAAATAAAAGGTAATGATTTTACAAGAAATTCAAGGGATGAATACGGATATAATATGATATTGATATGGGCTTTCATATAAATCAAAAACTAAATAATTAAAATTATTAAGAACAAATATTATCCGCTCGATAATTTTTGTATTGAACATATAGTAACTGTGTAGTATTTGCAAGTAAATTACTGTTTATCAATATTTTTGAATAAAAGAAAACTTCGCAAGCGGTTTTCTTTTCGTGTGCAATGAAAAAAAGTTGAACATTTTTGAAAAGTCAAAATAAAACCTTTTCCTTTTTGGAACAATGTGATTGGCAGTTCTTCTAAAATAAATAGGACAGTACTCCCCTTTATCCACAATTTTAGCCACATTAAAAAAAATATATTTAAAAATTGAAGTAAAACTCAAGCAACATTCAAAGACATAAAAGTTGTTGTAGGCTTGAAGTTATATAAAAATGCATGAAGAATGAAGGAAGTCAGACTTTTGTAACTACATATTTTTAATGAAATTAAGTTTAAATTGTACGTCACTGTAGTGCATTACACATTTATATTGATAAGGCACATTTGGTCGACTTTTATTTGGTATGTGGAACAATAATGCCGTCACCTATCACCACTAAGAACCTGTATGAAAATTCAATGATAAATTGTTGCGTTAATATCAACCTACACTTGTAGATTACAAAAAAAAAAACTGCTTCTGAACGACTTTTTTTGCTGCTAAAACTAATGAATGGATGAATGAATGAACGATGGTTTAATAGCATGTGGCTTGAATGTCGTTAAAATTATCCGACATCAAATAGCATTTAAATTTTTTAAAAGTACATTATCGAGAGACTGGCATTTTGCCGATAGCGTTGCCTGACATTAAGGCAATGAAATATACTGTAATTGGGAGGAAATCGTTTGGCCTACAATCAGAAACTTTTTGATAGATTTTACAGCCAAACAATGTAAATCAAAAATATCATCAGCATTGATATTTCATGTTTTAGCCCCTTAACGATCGGGTAATTTTCAAGAAAACGCTAATAAAAGTGTCTATTTTTTTATCCTTGAAAATTATATAAAAATATGTGTATGAACAATATATGTATTCATTTTTAATTTTTGATTTGTTTTTAGCTTGAAATTTTAAACACTCCAGCCCGGAAATATCACGGGAGCGAGAAATAGAAGGCGAAACTTCAGCCCGTCATTTTCATGGGAGCGAGAGGGAAGGGGTTAATGAGGTTGATTCCAAGAGGCGAAACCAAAGAGTTGGTTTTAAGCCATATTGACTATTTGCGGTATGTAAATACATACATATAAAAACTGTGGACACCACCCCCCGGAAAAATTTCGGCTGTCATCTACAAGAGTTGTTGATCTTCAGTCAAAGTAGCTTATGTTTACGATGTATTAGTTGCTTGATGCTATAGTTACAGTATTAACCTATATGAACAATTGCTACAAAATTTTTGTTGATGATCCTAAGTTTTCCAATGATATGCCATATGAGGAACGTTAGTTGTGGATAAGGTGGAATACTGTGTATTAAAGGTCTAGTTACATAACAAGACTCCCAAGTTATTTTGCTTACTGGTATTGCATATGTACTTTTTAGAACACATGTTTAGTTCCATAGTTCTTACCCTGACTCCAAATGCAGCCAACTTGAGCGAGCATTCAAGGGTAAAGAGTGCAGTGAAGGCCGCATTCATGTAGTGCAGGGTGTTCTTGAACGCATCATTTTGTTTGTAAAACTGGACAAAACACAAAAGCAATCACATCTCTAGTTAGAGGCAGTGTCGTAGCGGAAAAAAAGGCAGTCACAAGGAACAGAGCTCAGTAGGAAAATGCAAAACAGAACAGCACAGAGTAAAGCTAAAGTAAAGATGCTCTCTAAGCAATGCTTCAGTAGTCAAGAACAGTTTGAGAATAGAATGCGAAGCACAGCATTGCATCACGGGAAAGTTTCTCACAGCCCAAACATAATGGTAAACGGTGACTAGCTTTTTGATTATTGGTTTAATGAAAGGAGACAAAGATCCGCTTAATGTCACACCTAAACTTTTTTTTCTGAAAAAAAGATGGCATGAAAATAAGAAGAAAAGTTGACCACATAGTCATTGATACAATAGAAGATCTGATAGAAAAGCATTATAAAATGATGCCTGGATTTGAATTACACGTGAAAAGAGTGAAATATTTTTACGTGAGAAAGGGAAGCAAAATAAAGCTTAATGCATGATGACACCCCTGCTTGCCATGTCTTTCTTCTAATCGCCAATACTGAGCGATAAAGTCGTCAACTGTTACATTAACTGTTAACTGTGAAATGAATAATATTTCTATAAAATCAACTCTCTCTAATCAACTAAACTATTGGTTAAGCTTTATTATTGTGGAGGGAGGGGAGAATGCAATATTTAATGACAAATTTAAATTGAAAAACTCCTGCAACAAAGTAGGTGACTCCTTTTAGTACTTGCAGACAATGTTTTCTTTCAGATGATTATATGTCATGCAGTAAAACAACACCATATCATTGAAGCATATAAAAATAATCATACATTGAAAAATTCTTTTAAAAACTTCTGAGCAAGGAATCAGTTTTTTATTAGAAATTATGTGCTCTTTAATGGTTGATTAGGCTAGAGTTCATATGAACCCCTTCTAAATTTCAACCATTCATCCATGTCTATTTCTAATTAAAAGAAAAATTTTAATTTTGGAACAATTGTCTGAAAATCGTAGCCATAAATAAAAGTTTTAAGGGCCTTGTTCTCTCATCAAGTGGTTGGAATACAGCAATCCATTTAAGGCATATGGTTCAAAGGAAGGACTTCAGGTCCAGAAGCCTCCCCCCCCCCCCCCCCCATTGTTGGAAACTCTGAAGCTGCAGCTTTATACTGTTATTGAAGTTATGACTCATCACCCATTCAGTTCAAGAATGCAATCCTACAATGTGGAACTGGTTGATTTGACAAAATGCTGGCACCTAACTTAATTCTATCAGGTGTTCACTAAATATTTTCTAGTTTTTATTAACTTTATATCTTATAATGCTAAACTTTTTCATAAATCGCCAAGTTGCATTTTGTGATAATGTAGCGCAAAAGACCATACAAAATCTCGGCGTTTCATTTTCAAAAAGTAGCAGAAAACAAGAGGGCGGAAAATGATGCAGTATAGTACATTGGAAATGAACCAAGTCGAGAAATTGTAGTGACACTAAAATAGTCTAGTCCAACATTTCACCAAAAAAAAAAAGAAAGCATAGTGAAATTCAGCTGCAACCAGCATTTGGTACTAAGTTAAACCATTATATTGGTGTAGTTTCACCATGAATGTAAAACTAGGAACGACTATAATGGTTCAACTTTAGTACCAAATGGTGGCTGCAACTAAATTTCACTATGTTTTTCAGTTTTTTTGGTGAAAGATTGAACTAGAGTTTTGTATAGTGAAGTTTTAACAGTCCTGTAAGCCAACAGAAGTGTACTTCCTGCACAAATTACTTAGGGGAAAACATTGCTATGACAAATATAAGGGTTTCAAACACCTTTAAATGTACACAGGATACCCGGTAGCAGAAAGCACACAGCACGGCAGCGAGAGCTGCAGATTTATCTTGAAGCTTGCAGATTAATTAGCCATCTTACAAATTTTACTACTATAGTTAGTTTTTTACTACTACTAACCTGCTAATTACTAGTTAGTAGGGTTATTAATGAATCACATATATTTTTATACTGCTTTCACTAACTTATACAATAAATAACTTTCAAATATTAAACTGTGTGTATTGTATTGTCTTTACTTATTTTCTCTTAGCTTGCATTAATTGCACATTCACTTTTAGATTATATTAATTTATTTATAAATTGAATAATTATAATATTTATTTATTGTCTGTATTATTGTTATATGTCAATTATTTTAAAAAGCATAATTTGCTATTTTTTATGATTGTAAATTTGGTTCCACATCATTTGGTGCCGCAGATAAATTTTGACTTCTGAAACTCGTTCTGCGGATTGATACAGAAAATTTTGCTACTGGTCACAAGGATAACTTCATTCATTAAACCAATAAAACTAAGCTAGTCACACAATACCATTCATTTTGGCATTGCTGAGTTGAGTATTTTTTTTAGGCTTTCTTTTTCCAAATGTTAAACTAAAAAATAGTCGCTGTTTCAATAGTAAAAGAACCAATGCAATGCATCATACAAGACATACCAGATGAAGTTTACATTTCGCCACTTAATAAACAGTAATTAATGCAACAACTTAACTACGTATCAAAATGCATCATTGGCATTGCTACAAAAACCATGAACTAAATTGATCAATTCTATTTCCTGATCAATAACAGTTATTGGAAACCATTAATAAAACATTAATTGAACAAATCTGCAAATAGAAAACATCAAGCACAAGAAATGTAATTATAAAAAGTAATTATTTGTATTTATGAAAAACATAGCCATCACATAATTCACAAGTTCTATTGCTACTACTAATATGCACCTAATTATTATATATCAAAATAAATACTTCAACCATACAAAAAACAAAAAACCTTTTTTGATGAGTAAAAATTATTTATCTCAACTTATTGAACACTTAAAAATGGTTACAAAAGATTTGTACTATATATTTATAACAAAATAAGAATTACCATAAACAGTTCTTTTATTCTAAAAGAAAAAGACATTACTTGGTAAAACACACTGAAATGCACATGGAAATTCGGTTAAATCTTGTTATGCGTTTGGAGGTACAGTAATGTCTCGGTAATCCGGCAGATATCGGACCAGGGTACTGCCGGATTACCGAAAACGCTGGATTACTGGAATGTACTAAAAATACGCATATAAATACCTGGAAAAATTATTTATTTTAATGTACATAGTGCTGTTTACATTATTCCTTTGAAGTTGAAATCATAAAATAGTTGTCTATTTTTCATTATTTTTTCACTTTAAATGACATTTTCAATGCGTTTTCTTGAAGACGTTTCAACGCTAAAATGTCACTAGCAGAGACGCCAGAAACAGGTTTTCAACTCGACTACCACGCATTTACTAGCTTCTTATGAAACGCCGGATTACTGGCAGGGCCGGACCAGTGAAGTGCCGGATTGCCGAGACACTACTGTACTTTCTACTTTAACAGTTCCACAGTAGCCAAAAAAAAAAAATTCCTTAATTTTTCCCCCCTTCTTATGGGCTGCTGAATTGGATTCTGTCAATTTCAGACCTAGTGTGTTCTTAGAGATTGGTACCAACTCTTTCAGCAGCACAGCAACACCACAATGAGTGGTACCATCACTGCATAAGTGTTTTGACACCCAGTTTCTATACCTGACATGGTGAGCACCCGGACTGTTTATGCAAAATTGCACTAGGAATTTAATTTAGCCGAGAGTATAAAGAGAAATGCCTACTTAAGTGATCTTTTGCATGACGAATAATTATACGGCATGGGCCAGACTGTTTTCTGCATAACCTAACATTATTTACAGAAATTTTTTTTTATCATCTTACTAACAGATAAAAATGTTAAAAATAAAATCAATGTCTTTTCAACTGCTTATGTTTAATAGAAAAAGAAAACTGATAGTCATTAAAAATGTTTTCTTTTAAATACATGTATTTAGTACTTTCTGACAGCTGAGATCTTAAATATTGAAGGATTTGAAAACTAATTTTTTGTTTATAAAAATTAATATTTTGTGAATTTAATATGATAAAACATTACTTGCCACAGTTACTTTAACATTTTGTTAACTGGGTAGGATACACTAAAATACTTCCTACTTGAAAATAAACATTACAGTATTAGAAAGTAAAGAAATATAGGAGTAATTTTGACAGTTTAGTCAATAAATAATGCTGCTGAGTAAAAACAGTAGAATTTCTGAGAGAACGCAACTACTTCTAAAATCAACAGTTTTGTACGTCAGATTAAATTCTCCCAAGTATGAGAAAAATATTAAGCTTTGTAAAATTGGAAAATTATTTTGTTTGAAGAAATAACTCCTCAGTGAACGGCACAAAAGATGCATAGAAATGACAACATGCTTCATTTTTAGAAAACACACATTAGCGAAATAATGATTAAAATTATTTCTTTATAATACAGTGATAAGAATAAAAATTTTCTTTCATATTGTACAAGTGAAATGAAGAAATGAAAAAATAACGCAACTGACTTACTTGGTTAAAAGTAAATAAATAAATAACAATAAAAATTTTTTTAAAAACCAGAGTTGTGAAATTACTGATACAGGAAACAAATTATAAAGGTCAAAGAGAATAACCTTTATGCCTTTAGATTGCAACTGCTTAAAGCAAACATATGTGATTAGATCGTAGCACAGGAAACAAAATACTATGGAGGTTTCACTGTATTTAAGCAATTGTCGACCACTAGGAAAACTATTAAATTAATTTTAGTTTGAGAAATCACAAAGAATGTTTTTTAATGATGCAAAACATTTTCTAGCTGATGCCTTTAAGAAATATTAGATCCACGCATAAAAGTAAGTCTAAATTTAAGGGCAAGTAAGCACTGTAAAAAACGAGAAAGCAAAACCTGTGCGAATTCCAATGACCTAAAATACAAAACGGGGGGGGGGGGGGGGGAGGAAAACATTACTTTTACTGCTTAGTGACGAGAAAATTGGTGGGAAACACGATATTCCAAATGAAGATAGAATAGTTCAATTAGAATATTTCAATTTTTTAGTCAAATGATTTTGTCCTTATCTGGGCACAAAAGTACATCACACCAAACATTGATTAAGAAACAAATAGCATGATATATATACATATATATAAATGTATAACAATTTTGAATAGAAATTTATGGAAAATACCCGAAATTTTAATGGTTTAGAGCCAAACATGTCCGAGTATGCAATAAGGGCTGCACAAATTTTGATGGACTTCAAAAAAATAGAGGGGAGGGGGATGAATGGAGGAATTTTAAAAGAAATTAAAATATTAATGTTTTTAAATAACAAATCAATTTAAAAATTCAAAACTTTTTGATGCTCAGTAATTTTGTTGAAAGTAAAAGAAATGAACAAGAATAAAATCATGTGACTTAAATACTATGAGGGAAATAAAAGGGGGGATGGGTGGTATTACCGTTATTAAAAGTGATGCACGAGAATATCAGAAACTAAACATTTTTTTATACACCAGAACAAAGTTTAATTGGTATGGCTCAATAAGCATTATAAAATTTAAAGTCAGAATATTATTTGCATAAACTAAAAAGAAAAGCTAACTTTAAATAAATTTATTTAAAACTTTTGCTGACAATGCAAAGGTAAAAGTCGAATATAGAGATATATAGGGTGATATACCTCAATAGAGAATATCTTGAACTATAAAGGTGACCAAAAACTATGCATCTTTAGGCTTTGAAATGTCAAATCATATTGATACACTTAATATTGTCATTATTTTCTATTAATGCTTACTACATAATTTGTTTATGACTTAAGTAAACTTGGTACTTGATATAGTTGAATTTTCAGAACAAATATTTTTATCATTTTTTAGTCCTGCAAATTCATTTACATCAAGAACAATAAAATTTCAGATAAATCTTCCAAACGTTTTTAGAAATAAAAGAAAAATATCAGTATTTACACTCAAAATACACATATTTTTAAAAAATTATTTTTTCCAACATAAAATATAAGCCTATGCAGTCATCCAGTTACATGCAGTATTATTTCCTAAGCTATTTCCATTAAAACCCCATTCAAACTCATTTTTACAACAATATAACCATGCAAAGCAAATCTCAGCTATTCACAACATTCATAAAATGCAGTTTCATTATTATTTTGTCTTTGATGTGTGCAAATCTTTACTTGTGCTAAGCCCATTTAAGTATATGTGGTCTAGCTCATGCACTTTACACCAAATTTATGCAATAAACCTCAAACACTTGTCACAATTCTTGCATGAGATGCTTCACAAAGCATGGTGCACTTTCAAGCAGTACAAAGTACTCAAAGCGTGCATCTGTAGCATTTAGTATAAACCAGTGCTTTTTCCAATTGAAGAAAGTTAGTTGTTGATTCATAATTTATCAACTGCAACTCACATTCAATCACCATAACTTGCAATTTGCAACCTGTCAATCACCAAAGACCTTGACAATCATCAAGCTCATTGCACTTCCCCAACAACTGATGTGATTTGATTGGCCAAGGTCTTTGTTGACAGACTGGTGATCAGTGTTGCTGCTTTTGACATAAGTGTAAATTATACGTAAATCACGGGGCCTTCTGGGACATAACAGAACTCTTCTCAGCGTGGACATTCGTATCCAGTGTAGCGCTTCATGAGCTGTGAAATTATAAGTAAAAACAAAAAGTCAATTCCCTTTAGAAAGGGAGGAAATTTAGGGTGATATCTAATCTTGTAAAAAAAAATTTGGAGCTTAGTTACAAATATCATTCAATAAGCTTTTAATTGTTGAAATGAAAACGGGAACAGTATTTACTCCAAGAAAAACCACTAATTTTCACAATTATGTGAACCCATAAGTTATGTGGCTACTTGAGCAAAATATCAACAACAACACATCAAAGCAAAAAAATGTTACCAAACAAGGCCCTATTCCTTAATGAATGAAAACAAACATTTGTTTTCATTTGCTATTTTATTTCACTGCAACTTTCTTGAGACGTTATATTGGTATATGATTAAGAGAAGTTTCAAGATCTAAAGGATTTTGGATAAGCACAGTAAACTGTAGCAGCCTTTGTTTCAATGATAAAGGAGACTCTCCTAAGCAGTTGATTGTAATTAACTATAACTAAACTGACAGGCCTTATGTCTATACCAGAAAGCTGTAGTTGATAATTATACCCAATTTCAAACATGAAAATTTGTTTGAAGATTCAGTATTCACCAGGCTGCAATTCATACATTGAATTCTTTGCATAGCAGTTATCAAATTAGAAATGACTTGAAACAATTTAAAGAAAAAAGCTCTGGCTTAACACAATATTAAAATTATTATCAAAAATGTTGATATCTAACCCCTTAAATGTTTTCTTAATTCTTACCATGTCTATTCATGTTAATACAAATCATAACACACAGCAATTTTATTTCATATTTAGTAATAAAAAAAAAAATTCAGTCTCAAAGTTGTTGAATGACTGCACATAATTTCAGAAAAGTCTATATGCTACAAATAATTTAATAAAAGTTTTCTGACATTTTTAAAGATCACTTTAAGTTAGCTGTTTCGGAACAGCTGATTAATGCCATAAATTAAAATTTAAAATAGCTGTGCATAATCAACTTTTATGCATGTGCCTTTTTTTTTTTTTTTGCTTTTTTTGTGATTGTTGGAAGAAAAATTTCGGTAAATGCTTATTAATTTTTAACTATGCTTTGTTATGCATTCTTATTTTCCTAAAGTAAAGAGCATGTTTTTCATACTTAGAAGTTAATTGAAAATTTTCAAATCAGAATTTACTTTTAAATTGTGCATGAAATGAAAACTAATTTTGAAACAGTTTAATTCTGTCTTTCAAATCGTACAGCTCTTAAATTAACAATGATATATTTAGTGCTCCAACTGTTTGAATGTTAGCCAAATTAACACACATGTTAAAACTTTTGGAAAATATACTTCCAAAATATTCCAGCAATAAGTATTCTTTGTAGTTGAAGCAATTTCTAATGCTTTAATTAATATATTTAATTAATTACAAATTTAATTGTGAATAATTAAGAATATTTTTTAAAACATGTTTCACACCGCTCCTCAAGATTTCTTTTTCCCCGGAAAAACTTTAAAGGCAAAATATTTTCAGATTTGATGAACCCTTCAACAGGATATTACTTCCGAAAACACATGTTCAAAGTAGGGAACTTGTGGAAGCTTTGATGTTATTTTTTTTCTTAATCATGTTGGGGAGCAGCACCTGTTAAGGATACTGCTAACATCTCTTGCCACAATATAGAATAGTGCTTTCCTTGTTTTGTGCACTAGTAATTTTCAAATTTTGTCACTTACATCCTTTTGTTTCCAGGTACGGTTCATATGGATTTAAAACCAAGAAATATATTATACTTATTATATTAGCAGCACTCTAGTAAAAACTATTGTTGCATAGAGAAAACTTTAATGTGTCGAAACTGGCAAAAGAGTCTATGTCTAATAGTGTTAAAGAAGTTGCTTAATTTTATCACAGCAAATGCATAAATGATTGTTCAGATAATATCAGAAAAATTGGAGTATTCACTAAAAATTTCAAGCTTCAAGGATATGCTTTTTTTTTCTAAAGTGCACACCAATCAATATTCAAACAAGACAGGAATTTAGGACCACATTTCTTGTCCCATATGAGAAGCAAAATGTTCCATACATAATTTATTTTATGATAAAGCATACATGGTTTTCCCCACGATAAATACAAGGTGGATAATTGCAATTTTTACCTATGAAATTTACAAATTAAATAATGTCAACCAGTATATATTTTTGCAACTCAAATGGGAATGAACTTGCCTTTACAACTATAAAACCTTTATAAAAATGAAAAAATATTCTTTTACCACTTGAAATATCACACGTTTAAGGGGTTAGATTACTGAAATTCATCTGCATGCATTTTACAATTTTATCTGTTTTTATTAAGCAATTGCCTGCATCATATTACCATGGATATTTCCATTAAAACCATTTCCAAGATTCCATATTTTCATGCAATGTATCTATTAATCTACTCACAACAGGAAAGTTTAGTGCAAAAATGCAACGAAGATAAGAGTCAGAAAAACTTCTTCAGCATAGTTGAATACAGGATAGAACATAACCAATAAAAGAAAACTACTCTTTAAAAAGTATATAGAAATCAGTAATTTAAATATCAGCATTAACATTCCTTTTCCGTCGATTTCTTAAAAAGACTAATGGCAGAAATCAATCAAATGCATTGGACAGCATCTTCTTTTCTTCTGCACAGTTTTTCTTTCGTAATTCTCATGCAGAAAATTTCAGTCACCATGCAAACATACAAAAGTTGCAGAAGTATCAAGTGATTTTACTAAAGACATATCAATAGCTCTTTAAAAATTGTTTCCGTGATGCCAACTTTGTAGGAAAAGCGATAAATTAATTCTAACTATTGGGTTTATACACATGGGAGAAAGGAAAACAAGATATGCCTGAAATACAAACACAAATGCAAAAAGTAAAGACCAGCAACAGGTTTTGGGTCCAGTAGGCTGATCCTAGATTATGCTTTCCATTTTTCAGAGTATTTGCAATAGTATAAATTAACAAGGTATAAAAACTTATTTTTAGATTAAAACACTTTAAATGTAAATTCTCTATCTTCTAATTCTTTCAGAAATTATAACTTATTTGACTTTCACTATACTAAACGATTTCTCAAGCCCAAATATGCATGGTGCTTTCAAAAGGAATATTTATTTTTAAGTATACCAAAAATAAATATTCGTTTTACACAACCAAGCAACTAACTCCTGTATGAACCCTGAAACTATTTTTAAATACTGATTCTGCAAAACAAAGGCTATTTTATTTTTTTTTCTCTTTTCTTCTTTCTTTTTAATCTGTATTTATATTTAAAAAAAAACATGATGAAACATCTTCTAAAATTGCAGCAGATAAAAGCAGCAACAAAATTAAAAATCCTCAAAGTATAAATATTTTTAATGCTTTCAAATAATTTGCTAACATTCTTTAAAAGTATAGCTTATAACTTCCAATAATAGTTAGTTTAAAACTAATATGATACAATAAAATTTTCAAATTGTGTATGCAATAAAAATTATAAACTTGGCTATTTTTTTTAAAACTAAAACAATTTATTTATATATCTTTTCTTTTTAAACAAATACAGTCAACTCTCACTGCCTCGAAATCGAGGGGGAATAATAGTTCACAATATTGAAAATTCAAGGTATCAAAATTCCAATGTGTTTGACAAAAATATTTTGACGAAAGTAAGTAGTACTAATATCTATGTATCGTACATTATAAGAAATGAGTAAAAAGTTAAACATTAGTTATATATTACTCAGAATGGCTGTGAAGAACAGTTTTGAAGGGCATCACTTTTCTTTTGACGTCAATAATTTTCAAACATGAAATGGCATGAAATGTTTTTCTGATCATCTCTGGTACTCTAGTTGTGATTCAATAAAAGTCTGCATCACATTTTTAGCAAAGGTTAGTCTTTGGAGTCTCCAAGGAAATGTTAGTTAACAGTACCGTAAAAAATGAGATATGGCAACAGACTATTCAAGTTTTAAGTGAGATGACATGTTGAGAATCGTAGTTTTGAGGGATTAGAAATAAGTAGACGGAAGAAGGGAGGAAGTAATTTGAGTGAGGAAAAGTATTTGAGCTATTGATAATAATAAAGAAAAACTTTTACTTAAAAAGATAAAACTAAATTAAAAAGTAATAAAAAAACAGAGGAATTTTTTTCAAAGTATCGAAAAATTTGAGGTATTAAGAGTTGACTGTAGCTTTTATTTTATTAAAAGAAAATTCACTCATAGCAAAACTGTAAGGATAAAATAAAGGTTTAGGTAAATCTAACATATGATTATTTTGATCCTGTCATTTATAAAAATAACCAAAGATTATCATACTTAACATGAGTTATTATTTGACTTTGTCCAATTTAACATGAGTTTGATTTTAGCATCTTCACAATATTGCGAGTATAAATTTTGTTCCATCCAGAGAGTGAAAATTCACCATATCAAGAACTAATTTAATGCAGTATAATTACTTTAATGTATCAACATTAGCAACAATTTTCAAAACTCCTGTTCAAAAAGAATACGCTATTTTCATTTATAATAACAGCTCATAATTGTTTTTCCTTAGAACTAAGGAATAAGAAGGAAAAAATTTAACTTTACAATTTGAAAAGAAAACAAATAACCAAAATTATGTATTAAAAATGAGTCACTTCCAACCCTATGAAAAAAATTACCAAAATGGATTCTTTCCATTTCTGGAAAAACTTTCATCTCAATAAATGATAGCATCACCCTAATATTATTAGTCAAATTTTAGGCAAAATTATAGAATATACTAAATGAAAACAGAATAGAATAAGTATTACATAACTATATCAACATACCAAATAAAATAATGAATCAGTTACCAAATACAATAATCATTATTTCAATAAACTTTAAACAATTCAAAAATAATCCTTCAAACAAAAAAACCCACAATAAAGTTGTGTTTACAAGTCTTTACTCGATGCCAGCAATAAAAATAAGAGTACTTTAACCAACACAAAAATTAATCCATAAAAACAAATAAAATTAATAAAAATAGTTAGGATAATAAATAATTGATGTTGTTTCTGAAAGTATCATTATGGACGCAGGTCATCATTTCTAAAATTCAAATTATGAATATGTATCAATGTCAAACTAAAAATGATTTAATTTTAAGTATAAAATAACATTCAACCCTTAAATGAGCTTCTTCTTTTGTAATAACTTTGTTTCACTGCTTATCAATAAATTAAAACATGTGTACTGTCCTAACAATGGGAAACCGTCAAATAATTCCTGCAGAAGTTTTTACTATTTAATTCATTTTGCATGGTATAGTTAAAAGAAAATTAGATAAACATTCGTTAATTGCATAAAATTTTATGGAAAACAATCAGGCAATAATAATACAGAATAATATTGCACATATTCTAAGTAGAACACTATCATGAAAAAAAAAACCTTTCATCAACATGCTAAAAAATTTTAGTTTCAAACACAAGAAAACAAAATCAACTCCAGATCTACTAACAACAACCCTTGCAACCAACAGTCAGTGGGGCGAAAAATAGATTGCCCTTCGAAAGAGACAAATTTCAGCTTTTTCACCAAGTAGAGATAATACTCTATCATACATTCTGTCATTATTTGGTTATTGGAGAAGTTGTGTGGAGCACAATGAACTCGCTCAAGAAGAAATTCCCTGCAAAACTGTTGGTTAATTTCTATTTAAATTATTAGTTTATATTTTAAGCTTTCTATCAATTCATTATTCAGAAATCTCTTGTTTAGTGAGATTATTATAAAATAATTGAAATAGCTTTTTTTTTGGTAGCTGTCATATAAGGAACATTTACAATCATTAAAATAATCACTGACCGGAGCCTTTTCTTCCATGAAGTTTGAATCTCACACTGACATTTTTAGCTGTTGTCTTTAATTTTTCAGCATGTTGATTAATGCAGAAAAGAGTGCTTTAAAAGTTAAAGATAAGAAATTGCATTGTTTGGTTACCAGAAAGGAGTAAAGCACTTACCTTCATCATCAAAAGTAATGTATTGAGCACGATTAGCACCATAATAAAATATTCAAAAGGAGTTGACACTACAACTTTCCAGATTTTATACTGAAAACTATCTTTGTTCTGGGGCATGAATCGCTGAAGTGGTCTAGCTTGAATGGCAAAATCTATGCAAGACTTCTGTAGAAAAATGCAAGCGTTATTTTAATTTTTCATGTCAAATTTGCCATTTGTGGTAATCATTTACCTTTATACCAATGTAAGAAAAATCAAAACACGTTGAAATTATAAGATAAGCTTTTAAAAAACCCTAATTTTTTCATTAAATCATTAAAAATATGTTCTACAATAACAAGCAATACAGCAAAAATATAATTAATAACTATGTTTCAAAACCCACAACAACAGTTTTCTTTGTAAAATATTAAGGAAAAAAAGAAAAAAAAAACTTATGTAAACCTTTGATAAATATATTACACATTATTGTAAGGAATTAAGGTCAATGTGGCCTAAATGATAAACAATTTCTCATAAGCTTTTTGCATTAAGGAAGTATTTAACGATACTTAGGACATATTGGCATGTTAGGAAAAAGGATTACTAAATATGATTATCCTTTTGGCACTCACCAAAGTTTTTTCAAAAAATATATAAATATTTAACTCTAAAATTAAAAAGTATATGAGCATCATTACATTAAAGTCCTCTCCCTCTCAATTAGGGCAGTTTACGTAAAATGATGTTCATACGTGAGAATGCATTTTGTTGAAGAATTTATCTTATTTTCAGAATTTATCTCAATTGTTTTAAATTACAAGCACATTCTCAGCAGAAAAATGAATGTTTAACACATCCGATGGAGAATAAAAAATATAGATGTAGAAAAATTAAAGCTTAACGATTAACATGAATGGTTAAAAATAAAGCACTATTGTAATAAATTATTTTTTTTTTCAAAAAAATAACTGCTTAAGTAACATGCATTAGGCTGCAATAAAGTTCGAATGGAGGCAATTTACAGCTAGAGGGACTCATGAGCAATCATCGTTGTCACTTGATATCCACTCTTTATTTACTAAGATTTTCTAAGTAAATAAAGAGTTCTACGTGGAGTTAACTAGGCAAAATTAGTTATCTTAAAATTAATTCGACTATTTTCACAGCTTTTTCTGATTATAACATAGTATTTACATTTAATTTAATCATTATAAAAGAAATTTATTAATTATTACACTAGTTATAGTGTTGTATTTAGTATTAATTTTATGTAATGTAGAAGAACTTTATTTAAGCCTAGTTTTTTATTAGATGAGTGGAACTCGAAGTACAGCAGTGCTACAGCTTTCTTTTTTTACATTGCTTTCATCGCTGTCACGTGACCAATGATGTTGCTTGAATTGCCTCCATTGCGACTAACGTGCGACAGATAGTTCAACATACTTGATTTTTATCTAAGTCTCCTTCTTCAAGCTCTTTCTCCCCTTGCTCTTGAAAGGTGATGATGATCAAGGCCACGAATATGTTGACGAAGAAAAATGGAAACACCACAAAAAACACAACATAGAAGATAGACATCTCTATTCTAAACCTCGGAAGAGGACCGTAATCTACGTACGTTGAGTCCATAGAATTCTGCAAAACACTGCAGACAAATACGGCAATCAATCTCAGATAAAATAAATGCATGTAAATCAAACATGAGGGAAGTCAAACTTCATATAGTAATGGAAATACTATAAACGTTTTTGTTGTGCCTGGAAGATATAATTGATGAAGAGGATGTTACGAAACGAACACATTTATCACAACACATTTAGCACACATGCTAAATATGCTTTGGTAACAATAGGTTTACATGTTACATGCCAGATTTGGACTAACATTTTCCTGGCGCATCGTATGTTGTAGGCGATGTTGAATCGTATTGTGTGTGATGATCAAAGGTTCGTGCTAGTTTTTCACTGTAGCAATTGTGTGTTATATTATGAAAAAATTTATATATATATATTTTGAAAGGGAGGGGGAGTAAGACTAACCTTTTGGGTATTTATCAACTAGTCTCACTGAACAAAAAGTTATTATTTATTTCACTTAAAAATGTTATCATTCATTTGAAGTAATTTGAAGTTTGTCATGAAATTTCAATAATTTTGTTCGACTTATTTTTGGCTTTCTACATTTTTTTTCTTTACTTGATTTTCGAGGTGGTTGTCTGTAAAGAAGAATTCATATTTCACCTGATGATCAAGTTATAAACCATGCTTCACTTAAGTTTGATTATAGACCTAAATGAGGCATGGTTTACAAAAAAAGTAGCATTTCAGTTGTCACCGTGGGTGCAAGTTTCGAGACAAGTCTACGATTGAAAATATTGTGAGTATTCCCCATCCTTTTACACATTACATCATTATACGCAGTTGGAAAAAATGTAACATTAAGTTTCATAAGTGGAAAATTCAACAGTACTTTGTGTTCTGACAAACAGAATGCTATTAATTTAAAATTCGGAAAAGTCTAAAGTTTGGAATTGTCAAAGTCCAGTTATTTATGAATTTTAGACTTCGTACTGCCTTGAAATGAGAACTTTCAAATTATAGAAAACTAGAGTAAACACTGAAGCACATTACATTTCATTTAATACATGTTTTTGCCTATGCTTGATGTCAAATTTAGAAATTGCATTAAACAAAATGCTTTGCATGCTAATTAGCTGATTTTAAAGCTAAGAAATAATTATCTAATAAAAAAAATTAACTGTTGTACATAAAACACTAGAGTATTTTATGATGCTCATTTTTAGTTTAGACTATGTTTTTATAGTTTGTTGGTTAAAGCACTTATTTTTTTTTTTTTTGGCCATTCATGATTAAAGCAATTGTTCATTAGTTTTCAACTCATATCATTAAATAATAACAGATAGCAGATCATGTTTAAACTGCCTTTTCCCCTACATGTGTTGTTGCATGTATTTTGTTATATTCTAATAATATTGAACATTTCATAAAGATTCTTCCCCCAAAGTATAAACTAATTACTTAACACAAAATTTAATTTGAATCACAATCAGTGCTGTAACACAGTACCAGAAATAGTTTAAATTTCAAGAAATAAATTTTTCATGTTTTGCAGCTGCTCCTTCAGATATTCCTCATACGTGTTTCATTTCTCTAATTTATTCATTATTTATGTTTTTGAATTTTAAGTATTTTGATGGCAACAAACAGCGAAGTGTATATAACTGACAAATGTGCAGCAGTTCAGGAGTGCAGGTTAAATGCAAAGTCAAAGTATGTCAAAATAAATTGTTCGTTATTTTAAAAGTATTTTGACTCTTATTTGACTTCATTACGATGTTCTAAGAAGCAAGGGTATCTGGTAGAAGAGTCAAACCTAAAAAACTCTATGCAGTTTTGCAACTATGTTTATACCACAATTAAACAATTCTTACTCTGGCCAACCTTCTCCAGTTTGCACAGCAAACAATGTTAACATGGCTGCAATCACATTATCATAATGAAATGGACGTTGCAACCATTCACGCCTGTCCACCTCAGGTGGCTTCTCATCTCCTTGAAAAACCAAGTATTCACCCCTGAAAGAGTCAAAAAAAGTTAAAAGGAGAACAAATCACCAATTAAAAAAGTTTTAATTTAGCACTACATGTGACCATTTTTTTCACTGGAAACTTATTCCTTTATATCAGTACATGCAGACAAAGGAAACACCTTAAAAAGTTGAACTTTATATTTGTTATGCATTGAATTATTTTTAGCTTAATTCTGTATTTTATAAATTTTTCCTTAATTTTTTTTGTGAGGGAACTTAAAACAAAAAGCATAAATATGCAGCCTATATGAATGGGTTAAAAAAAAACAAAAAAAACAAGGTAAATAAGTCAGTGGGAAGTTGCCAATTAATAATTCAAAACAGGGGGAAACAGTTTGAAATTAATATTAACTAACATTAAAAAGTGCTAAATTTGATTTTAACATTTAAAAAAAATCCAATTTATTGAATCCCTTTCAGAGAATTAAAATATTACACACTTCCAGAAATATTTTACATCTTAATCAATTTTACACATTTAAAAATTTTTAAGGCGTGTTGTAATATTCAGAGGGACAAGGGGGGGGGGGGGCTAATTTTGCATCTTCTTGTAAGGTACAATTTCACTTGAAAAAATTGTACATTTACACTCTCCTGTACTTAAACAAAACATATATAATGCTGAGAAATGTACTATCTATTAATTATGGAAAAATGCTATTATTAAAGTACTAAAAATAATGGAAGACATTATGTACATGAGATTAATATTTAACAGGTATATGGAAGGTTCAAATTAGAAGTGAACTAATTCCTCTCATGTCTGGTATTCAAGAATTGGCTGTAAGAGTCTCTAAAATTGACAGAAATTTAGAAGAAGGAGTAGGGCAGTAATCTGTAGGATTACAATGAACCAAAAACTTGGCATATTGTAGTACTACTTTTACACCTATGTTTCATGATAAACATCACAGCTTAAAAATAGAATTTGATTATAATAACTGAATCTTTCATATATTTGTCAAAGGACTATATAATGACAAATAATACCAGTCCTTTATGATACATAAATGAGAGTATTGAATGCTAACTATGGCCATATTGTACCTAGCATCTAAGGCCTTCACAGACTACCCCAATACGAGGGGGTGCGGCCGAAGCTGTCCTCCTTCGAACCTCCCACAAACTCTCTAGACACTTGACAATCAGTACCGGCCATAAAGGGCTGGACTGGCAGAGCGTTGCCTACCTGCGTTACTGACCGGGGGCCATAGTCATACTACAAAGTAAGCCTTACGTCACCTGGATCGGATACATAAATGAGGGTATAATTTTTTTTTTTGGTGGGGGAGATAATAGATGAAAAGAATTTCCCCTCCCTACTCCCTTCTGTCCATAGGTGTAGCAAGAAAACCTTCTCTTCAAAACTGCAGAGGAGCAGACATTTATCACGTATACCCTAAAGAATTTGTCATCAAAAGTCAAAGTATAAATACGTAAACGTGAAAGTATCATGTTTCAAACAAACAATAAAAATGGCTCATTTAATGTACGATTCATTCATTAAAGGGCTATTTCACAGTATTTTGTCCAAATGTAGAGTCCACAACATGACACTTTTTTTGTTATATTTACGTAATTTACAGTTCAATTATCCCTAAATTTTATTTTCAAATATTGTGTTGAACACATAATTTGAAAATAAAATTCAGTGATAATTGAACTGTAAATTACGTAAATATAATAAAAAACAGAACACTGTGAAATGGCCCTAAAATAAGCACAACATTTTCAGACAGATTATTAAATTCTTAAAGCTTATCACAGACAGTTAGAAAACTTTCTGTCACTGAGCTTGTAATATAAAATTTAATAACAAAAAGAAGAAACAATATTAGATAAGAGTGAAGAAAGGCATCTGCTCGAATACTTACTCGCACTCTTCCGGGCGTAGTTTAGAATTATCTGTGCAGTAAAAAAATTTTCCATTAAACAATTGAACAGCAACAACAGCAAAGATGAATTGGAACAGGAGGTAAACAATGAGAATGTTGACAACATTTTTTAAGGATGTAACTACACAATCAAACACAGCCTAGAAGGAAAAAAAATTATTATTATCTTGAAAAATGAACAATGGATTAAGATTCATATTGTTACTGTACAATAAACATTAAATATGTAAACAATAAAATAAGCATTAAGTTGTTAGGGGTGACACCCAAAATGAGGTAGAGTGTTTGAGAAATGCATATGCTATTTGAATTATACAATTTTACCGATGCTATTTCAACACGACTAAAAATAAATAATTAACTGAAAATTACACCAAATAAATAAAATGGAACTTTTAAAGTTTTTTTTCCACTACTGTAAATAACATAAACTACATGTTTGTACAAGTTAACATTTTGTTTGGGGGGGGAGGATGACAGCACAATTAACCACCCCGGGTGACCCCCCTTACTAGGAACGCGTACACAATAATGATAAGTAAAATAAATCAACACATATTCAATCCCGAATACTTTCCACACTATTATGACCGGAAAATTTCTTTAAAAGGTTTTTCAGCCCACACAAGTATATACTACATTGAAAGTTGGTTCTGATAAAACTAGCTAAAGATATACCCTTCTGTTTCATCAGGAATTAAAGGATGAAGTTTTCACGCTAATTTCTTTATTAAATTTATTTGCGCAGGAAAGATTGGCACATATATCCCATACATGAAAAGCACTCTTTGGATTCATACTTTTTAACCTTAACTAAAATAAAACATTTTTCAATTATTTTTGTGTTTAATGATACTTTAATTTTAATTAGGTATTCTTTGATTTTAGCATTAATTGGAATTATTCATTTAGTTTTCTTTAAACTTTTCCCATTAAAATAAGCAACAAGTATTAAGTACATCATTAATGCTCCAAATGCATGATAATTAGAGATGCTTTAAGTGCAACAATTAAAGATGATGTAAAAAAAGCTAATACAAATATAAATTGAAAAGCAAAATACACACACACATTGAACTTTTAAATTTTCACAGCTTTAAATACCTTCAACTTAGGCACTCTTTTGATGGTTTTGAGTGGTCGTAACACTCGCAACACTCTTAAGGATTTGATAGTACTGAGATTCTGGCCCGTACTACTCCCACTAAAGCAGAAAAGTTTGAAATTAGTTTTCATAAAAATTTTTAAGTCATATGATACAAAATAAATATTCTTTAAAAGAATTATCACTGAGCAATAAAAGAACATAACAAAGTATGTTTTCAACAACAGATTGTATAAGTCAATAATTTCAATTATGCCATTGATCACACAGACAGCAAAAATATTTCTGACATATTCATCATTGTTGAATAAAATTTATTTGATAACGATTTATGGTATCAAATAAAGATTATTCACTAGTGAAGAATATATAATTCTGTAATGTTCTTTACTAAATTAATTGATGATCAATGAATAGTTTTCACATTAACGTGGGAAAAATTTTCAAAAGCAATTTTTTGCTTATTCTTTCTTAATTTAGGGTATGTTTGTACAAATATTCAGAATAAAAAAATACATACATGCATGTGTACCTTTTGTCCTTAGTAAATAATATTATCCATGATATGTAATTCAAACTCAAATCAAAATAAGAAAAAAACGAAAACATTTGGTTAATTCTATGCAAATAGGCCATACTGATGTTGTGGCCTATTTACATAGTCAAGAAATGCTTCGATTGCTTTTAAAAACTTACGCTAAAGATATTTTTGTTGTATTTTATATTTACATTAATTAGTGATTGATTCCTAAATTCTAAAATAAATCAAAATGCAGCAAAAGTTCTAATGGAGACACATCAAACACTCCTCTTAGGCGGACAGTTTTTAATTCCCCTCCAGCATACTACTGAGTCTACACAAATGACAGTGTCGCAGAATATAGGAAAGGAACTCGGAATAGTATGGGTGAAATTCTTAAACAGACTGGCAATGGAGTATTAAGAGAAGAAATTTGCAACATTGTAAAAAAATAGAAGGATAATAATAATTGAACTGTCTTATAAGTGCCAAAAAAGCATAATTGTCCTAGATAGCACTTTCACTAAAATTACCATATTAAACATGTTTATCATAAAAGCTTCCTTTCTAATTTAATAATTATATCCTGTCAAGTACCTTCGCTAGTATCTTGAGACAAGAAAATGAACCCCTGACATAATTTTTACATCTTTATTTTACACTATGTAAAAATAGCCTTTTTGCATACAATCACCTATTCAATGTTTTAAATGCTTCAAAACTTACGTGAAGGCAAAGGCCACTAAAGCACATATCACAACTATTGCATCCAAAATATTCCATGGATCTCTACAATAAGAACCCGGATGGAAGATTATGCCTTGATCTATGACCTGGAAGAAGGAAAAAGAGAAAAGAAATTTAGAAAAATTAATCAGAAAATGAACTTTAAATTTATGCCGAGGTAAAAAATAAGAAAATGCAATTTCATTAGCATGCAATTTATTTTATTTTATTGTAGTAGATTGCTGATGGTGCATTGTTTTCTTCACACTAATTAGTGTTCACTTACATAATGGTTTTATTCTATCCCTACTGTAAGGATCTATTCCTTACAATAGTGATACAACTGATATATCAAGAAAAGTTCCCTTATTTGGTACTACACTGATATAATAATATTGTTTTATTTTTTTGTACAGAATAATGTTATGAATTTGTTTCATTTTATTTTATTCTTCTTAAATTTGCCTTTTTTGCTCACGAGACATTTAAAGTCTGAGAAAAAAAGAGGACATTGCAATTATTGTCCAAGAGAACTGGGCGGAAAATGTGATAAAAAATGCTATTAGTGTTTCAAATACACTTGTAAAAATCACTCGTTTCAGGTTCATAACAATTGCAAATAAATGTCCAATTACTTTATGTTTTTCTTTAAAAATACATATTTTTAATACATAAACTAAGTTTTGCTTTGATTTTGTCTTTATTTTTTCCTTTTTATAACTAAGTAGTGTGTAAACTTAAATAACTTGCAACATCATAACATAATTGAAGGAACCATTGGGATCAAAAATGACCCCAGGGTTTTAGTGTAACCAAATGGGAGAAATGCACTAGGGTTATCTAAACAATCATTTATAACCTTATGTAACGAAACTGCAGGGCTTGAAATTAACAGTGGTCCTTTGCTTCTGGATCACAAAACATTCAACAGACCAGCAGAGTATAAACTGTAGTTTATGAGACAATTTAGTTATATTCTCATTTTCTTTCCAAAAGTTTTAGATTTTATACTTTTCTGAAACTTGTTTTTAACATAATGTTTACACCTTTGCTTGCAAGACTGAAATTTCATTGCAAATTTAACAATTCTGAAAACTTCCCTCAGAACGTACAAAGAATATTCCACAATAATTTTACAGGCATCAAGTTAAAAATAAAAAACTGTCACCTTCAACACCATCTCAACAGTGAACACACCAGTGAAGGCATAGTCAAAATAATTCAGTATCCTATTACTCTCGGAATCTTCCACCACGGGGTCTTCGGCCGCCAATGAGATGCTACTCAATGAAATGATGATCATGATGAACAAGTCGAAGTATCGCATATTCACGACGTAGTGAGCAGCTCTACGGATGCTGGAATACAGGAATTAGGATTACAACTGCATTCAAATAACATTATGTTTTCTCTGAAAATCAGTTGAATAACAAGAGGCCTAAAGAGATTAAACATTAAAAATTCAAAACATTCGAGTTCACTTAAACCAGCCGGTGGAGCACCCAGGAATTTTTCAGGGGGGGGCGGGGGTAGTCGGTTTCAAAAGTTCACCATTCTCGCATCACTCCCAATATGCCACCAAGCACAATCTTTTTATTTTATGGATTGTCAGGAACAATAAACAATAAAAAATAATTAATTGAATAAATAATTACCATTAATTAATTAAATTATCAGAATTTCTGGTTAAACTCAAGGGCGATGAAGGGGACCGAACCCCCTGGACCTTCCCTTGTTTGCACCACTGAAACCAATGACATTCGACCTGCGCCCTGATAAACTTTTGTCAGTGACTCAAAAAAGGCACATAGTAGATTAATTTTTGTGCAGGTACAAAAGTAAAATATTTTTGCTCCATTTCACAATAACAAATTCAGTTTGGTTTGACCCTGAAAAGGGCAGATTCAGTGTGAATTTGAAGAAAATATTTCTGCATGAGTGTTTCTGTTTATTTATTTTAAATTTGTCCCAACTATGTCTGCGTTATGATGGCAGTGTCGGTGGATTTTCAAAATGCAAAAAATCGTCTGCGCCTATGCCGTATGATAATGTGGAATGTAAAAGATCCCTTGAGAAGATATTTAGCTTGGATGCTCTCGGCTAAATTAAATTCCTAGTGCTATTTGCCATCAACAGAGTCCGGGTGCTCGCCCTTTCAGGTGGAGAAACCAGACATCTAAATTCTCATGCGGCGATGGTACCACTCATTGTGGTACTGCGAAAAGAGAGAGTACCAATCACTCGAGAGCGCACTAAGTCTGAAATTAGCAGAAGCCAACAGCAGGACATTAGAATTTTTTTTAAATGTCTGCATTGAAAGACGTTTCTCAATATATACAAACTGACTTTCGAATGCAATCTTTTATAATGTAAAAAAATATTCTTAATTATTCAGAGTAATTTAGATTCTCTCATTTAAGATATTAAAATTATCAAAACACTCATGTTTCCCAATTATTGGTTGTATTGTTTTTAGTTTTTATCCATTTATTTTTCATAGAAAGTCATGTGATGATGGTGTGATAATATTTCAAAAACCAAATATTAAATTTGCTTCAATCAAATTTAGACCTTGGATCTTAAGTGCATTTTTCAGAAAGTACATTTTTTTCCGTTTTAATGATATTTTTCATGTCAGTTTTGGTAAAATTTTAGAGCATTTTTAGGAATTTTTTAGGTTATGAATTTCCAGGGCCTGGTAATAAGCAACTAACATTGTTCATAATCAATTTTTTTAGCCTGATAATGATTTAAACAAACATTATTTCAGATGGCTTTATTTTTTTACAACAAATGGACATCAAAAGCAATAGCGTAAAATAAATTTGTCTCTTAATTATATTGTTAGCGCACTACTGAATGGTACATTGTACAATGTAAACTACAGATCACTTACGGATTATGGGGTGAAAAAATGAACATTGAAGAATAAGGAAGCATTGGTCTGGGCCCAGTTATATCATCATCTTTATTTTCATCCTGAGCTCTTTCTTCATCTAAAACGGAAAGAAACAAAAAACGTTGTTATATGAAGTGAAATGGTCAACCGCCAATTAATAATGTTGGCCGAAGTGCTACTTAAATTAAGACCAATAAATTTTTAAAAAACGACCAAAAAACTGCTTCAACTTGCACAGGTTGTTTTTCTCCAAGTATCTGCAAACTAAACTGTAGCAGAGTTAAAGGGATAGATTTCTGTGTGAGGCAAGAAAGGAAAATCAAAAATAAAAACTCTACACTATGATAGGAAAACTATCTATACTATAATAGGAGCTAGTTTTAATAACACTATCATAGGAACATATTAACAAGCTACAGTCCAACCATGAAAACCTGACTTTTGTTTGGAAAGAAGGTTCCATTCATGCTCAAGGGGGAAAGAAATAGAGCTAATTGCAGCAATAAACATTGAATAACGCTTGCAAGAAAATAGGTTGAATGAATGTATTGGTTATTTGATAAAAGACCATCAAAGTGCAACTTATTTGTTTTTGCCTCCCAAGCCACAAAACATGCCCCTGAAATTACTTGTAACAGAAGAAGCCTTTGCTTCTTCGTATGCACTGGTCTAGAAATATCATTTGAGGAAAATTTCATCAGTCAAAAAACAGAGATGAAACACAAAAATTGTTAGAAAAAATGATATGAAAGTCCTTTAGTAAGAATAGTTTAAAACTCCTTCTGAGAAGAAAAAGAACTCAGTTTCCAAGAAGTTTCTGTGGAAAATCGGAAAAAACATTTAAGCAGCTACTTTAAGAACTACAAAAGAAATACTTTTTACCTAAATAGGTTATTGAACTTATTAAACAGGGCAAGAAATTTACTTACAAAGTATTTTCTTTAAAATTGCTTTATACTTTGATAGTCTTTTTCTGACAATAAAGGCTTTGTACTTACCCTCATCAGATAAATCTGTAGAATTTTTTTTATCGTCAGATTTATCATCAGATTTTAATCCTAAGTTGTTCCCTTTAGACCTGTAATGAAAAAAGGTAAATAAATATCAGTGGCTACTAAAAATTT
Source organism: Octonoba sinensis (assembly GCA_038502835.1). Classification (NCBI taxonomy): domain Eukaryota; kingdom Metazoa; phylum Arthropoda; class Arachnida; order Araneae; family Uloboridae; genus Octonoba; species Octonoba sinensis. The sequence goes on from CM076603.1 coordinate 28,417,536, forward strand.
TGTTCATCATGAGATTAACTTTTTAAGTTAACTTCTAAATTATTATTGTATCAGTGAAAATTAATTAGGCTAATGGCAATATTGGGCATGAATTATAAAAAAGATGTTAATGATAAATAAGTTTTTATTTATTTACTAGTTTTTCTTATTATTAATTTCATTTATTTATTTATTTCATTATAGTGGATTTTTTAATTTTTTTATTTTTAAATTTGTCACATTAAACCTACAACTGTTACCTTTCTTGCTACAGAAGTTTGGCAGTGGTGTAGAGAAGTGGGGGCGGCCCGCCGCGGGTATCACCCATTTAGGGATGACACCCGGCCATGACGGAGAAAAAAGAAACCTTTAAAAGCTCCACAAAATAAAACAAATACTTTAAATTGGATATGTTTTTCTATCATTTTCTTTTCTCTTTGAGACTGAGCAAAGTTTTTCCTCAAAAACATGTACAGTCAACTCTCTCAAATCCGCAGGCCTGAAATTCGCGAGCGTCTAAAATTTGCGTAAGATATCCGATGGAAACAGTGAAACTTGGTCAAAAAACTAGTTAAAAAATTTTTGTTAAAAAACTACAAATTTCTTAAATTTTCAAAACTTAAAGCATTTTTTTAACTTGAAATGTTCCCAATAACTCTCATCTGTCGTTTATACGTTGAAAACAACGTATTTTTAGCTTTTTTTAATGTTTTTTTGATAGCCGCGTGTCATGAGCAATATTAGCGTTTTGCTGTAATTGTACATCAATCTTTTTGTATCTGTTTTCAGTTTGCGATATTTCTTATTATTATTTCATTAGTACACAATTCAAATCTTATTGAGCAAAAATATTAAGCTATTTTTTTGTATAAATTTTGTATTTTGTTCTTCCTCCTTGATCTAGTTCATAGAGACCATTTTGGTCGCCAACTTCGCAATCGGCAATGAAATTTTTGGTCACCATTTGAAACTTTTTGGTAGCCAGTTGGCGTGTGGCGACCACCAGTCTGCACCTTTACAAAGTACTTGAAGAAAAAACTTCATTTAAAGTTTACGTAATATACTGTATCTAATTTTCATAAATTTTCTTTCTTTTTTATCAATCTCTTTTATATATTCATTTTTTAAAGGAATAAGTGAAAAGGTGAGTGCAGCATTATAAACTCTCAAAATGCGTACATAGATCAATGACCCGAAATCTGCAAAATTCTAAAATCCGCAGAACCCTTGGTCCCAAGCAGTGCGGATTTCGGAGAGTTAATTGTACAAGCAATGTTTTTTAACTGTTAATCATAACCATTGCCGTCAACAAACACTTTAAATATTATGAGGTACATGGTACAAATGTGTTTTTCTTTTGAAAAGCTGCGATTTTTAAAAAAAGTTATTTAATATGTTTCATTAAAATGCATACATGTTTATTTTTGGAGGGGGGGGGCGGGTAATCTTTTCCATGGGTGGCACCATCACTACCCGCTCCGGGGGTCACCCATGCTAGCTACGCCACGGAAGTTTGGTAAAGCCTTAACTGAAATGTAGTGTTGCAGCACATTACATTTGAGTTCATATTATCTATACACATTAAGATACACAATCTGAAGCAAGAAAAACGGAGCACACCATTATCAAGAATTAAGCTTTAGGGGCAACGTATTCCAAACAAAAAGCTTTTTCACGACAATGACATCATAAACAGAGCTTACCCATTAGCATTATCACCCAAATTCACAGCAGGAGATGGAGGACAAATATTGACTTCGGGTGCATGCCGTGACGCCAATTCTTTTTCTCTCTCTTGAATAGCTCTCTGAAAAGAATAAAGAAATGAATCAAGAGAAAAACCCGATACACAATTTCACACACAACTTCAGGGCTGTGCTGCACCGAGGTGCTCAGTAAGTATCGGGTGACACTAATGTCACACCTGCAAAATGCACAAATTAATATTTTGAAATAAAACATTTTGTCTAAGAAATTTCATACTTTGTATTAATATACACAAGGATTGGTTACATTCCAAAATGCGAAAATTAAATGCAAAATGTTGAAGTTTTTTTATTGTAGTGCAAACGTATAGGTCAAGTTTCACACGAGGCCGTGTGATCACGCGATTCCGCAGCGTTTTTTGAAATTCCACTCAAAAAAAGTTTGTTTGCGCGCTGTTCCCGCAACTTGCGGACACCCGTTCAAAACATCGCGATACAAAACTACTATTCTAAACTGATAATTCAAAACAAACTAAATGGAGTATGTTAGTCTTCAACTGCCATCTTTTCCTTTTTAATGAAAAGAGGAGTCTAGGAAACCTATTTATCACATATAATAATATGGGGGAACAATTAACAACTTCTTCATTCCTTGTGATTATTGAACAATTTAAGCATTTTGTGAATGCAGACTTATCTTCATTCATTCTATTCACAGAGAACAAAATAAAAAAAGGGAGTGGGAAAAAGGAATCTTCCTTGGTCACAAAAGAATCTACAAAAGAATGCTGGTTTCTAAAATATACTGTTTTCATTGACAAACATCAATAAATAATATGACATATGATCAGGAAAAATAGAGGAAATATTAAACTAATTTTTAGGATTTTTTTTGTAAAAATCACACATTAAAGAATTTTGGTTAAATAACCAAAGCACCAGAGGATCCTTTTCATGCCTAACATTTTATAAAGCACCCTTTTTTGCGATCGTGAATTTTTTTGAAGGATCCGTTTTGTGTGAACCTTGTGGATTATTATTCTTTCCTTGCTGCGCATAGCTTAGATAATCATATTTTATTACATAGTTTGTATTGGATCATGATTGGACAATTTAGTAATATTTTTAAAGACAAAAACAAAAAGAAAAGTTCCCACTTAAATTTTTAAAATCCCACTTAAAATTTTGGTCAAGGTGGGAAATCCCACCTTGTATTTTTCCCCAGTGTGAACCCTGTAGGTCCTCATTTCTAACTAAAATTCTGCAACAAATAATGGTTTTAAAACTGGAGGATCAAATTTCTCATTTTTTCTGTGATGTAAAAAGTATTCCTTCCTAATAAAATGTAACATTTCTTTTTGTTCCCCCCCCCCCAAAGCAAAATAAACTTTGATCTTCTCTAGCAGCCTATTGTGAAAAAAGAAAAAAAAAATTTCATGTACAGATAAATTTTATTACAGAATGTCTAAATGTTAAAATTTTTTTAAAAAAGTTTCATACAATAAGCATTATGCAAAAGTTGCACAAAAGTTTCATGAGAAGGCAATTTTTAACAGACTTCCAAAAGGAGCAGGTTATCAATTCATAATGTATGCATTATTATTTGTTTTGTTTGTTTGTTTGTTCATCAATAACTTCCCAGTGGTTGAACCCACTTTGACGATTCTTTTTCAATCGATCGAGGGGCCCTATTGGTCCTTAGTAGAGGTATCCTATAGGTCTGTGAATCTTTGTCTGACCATATTTGATAATTAGAGAAAAAGTTATGGGCAGAAATGTGGTGATTTTTTTGTTCTTTTTCATCCATCCCTTTTGACTAAGCAAACTGATTTTGACGTTTTTTTAAATCAATAGAGGGTCCTCTAACTCAAATACTGCACATCAATTGACTACAATTGTTCTTTAGGAAGAACGTTATGGGTGAAATATAAACATTTTTCTATTAAGTGGGAAGGCTTCACTTGCTATTTCTTTGTTGGGAAAATTAATGATAAATATAAAACCCGTTGTTAAAAAGAGTGTTGCCATCAAGCAGTACTATTAAAAGCAATTACAATAACAGTTTGACTGAAGGATTCTCTGAGTCAAAAATTAAATCCAACCAATTTGTTTGCTCTACTGAATTTTTAAAATTAATTTAAAATGGAATTTATCATAGAAATAAGTAGTTTCCAGTGCCACTCACTCAAGCAAGTTTGCCTTTTGATATGAATTTTTAAAAATTAGAGTATTCATATACAAAATGTATTTAAACTAAAATGAATGAAATAAAATAATTAAAAAAAAACAGGCTTCAAATTATAAATTGCACTAAAAAGTAAAAAATAAATTCATTCTTCTAGCAACATCAACACGACTTTTAAACATCATTTTTGAAGTCTGTGTAAAATTATGATAGCTAAATTCTTTTGTAAAGGTAAATCAATTACAAATATAAAGGCTAAGACTTAGCAACATTTTCAATATAAAGTAACACACAGTGTAAGTTATCAGACTGTCATATTTTTGCACTTATTTCAAAAATCATGTTTAAAAGTCTTATCTATGTTGTTTAAAGAAGAAACTTATTTTTTTACTTTTTAGCACAATTTATAATTTGAAGTCAGTTCTATTTTTCTCCAGAAACTTTCATTTCTACAGCATGTCAATAAAAAAACTAATTGGCAAAAATCACTTGCCTCTTTTTCTGCATCTGCTTCCTCTTGTGCAAGAGTAAGCTCCTGAGCATTGGCTAAATTATCTACAGCAATGGCCAAAAATACATTCAACAGAGTATCTTAATTCCAGTTAAAGAACATTAGCTTAAATTATGACAAAATTGGGAGATTAAGAATAAATACATAATTAAATAGAAACTTCATCTTCTTGGGTGAAAGTAAAAGAACTTCAGAGGATGGTAGTCAAAAAAATTTTCATTAGCTTTCCGAAAACCTACATCTTCCAAACCTTACACTAATATATGCATCATTTAGCATTTTTTATTTTTCATAACAATTTATTTTACTTAGCATGAAGCAAATTCAAAAACCCTTTATAACATTAAAATATACATTATAAGTCAGAGCATTCAGTCTTTTTCTATTTAACAATGTATTTTAAAAAGCCAGGAAGCTGTCTATAAATAGAATCCCCCCCCCCCCCATAATTATTAAAATTTATTGAAAAATAGGGAAAAAAAAGACACTGGGTCTGAAACAAATTGATATTGATTTTTTTTTAACACAGATACATTTAATTTTTTGAAGGGTAGGGAATAAATTTTTGAAATGGAAGTTTGTTTGTTGAGTGGGGTTTTTTATTATTAAAATCTAGTCAGTCAGATTGTTAGTTCAGTACAATGTCAAACAAAATAAAACAATTTAAAGCTAACAATGTTCAATATAACATGAAGATAAATAATAAGTGGGAAGACGTGGTATTTTGATTCAAATCCACGTTTCGCAAGTTCGTTGATTTGCATTAGCGTTTTGAACACTTGATTACATTGAAAGCGAGTGTTTGTTCATTCAATAATAATAGGGTGGCATGAAAAGTTTATTTCTGTTTTCTTCACAGGAGAAGGAATGAAGAAAGATAAAAATTATGTGTTACAAATGAAGTAAATTGAATAACTAACTCGGTGGTCAATCAGGCGGTAAGGAGAGATTATTCCTAATTATTTTTAAACAAAACGAACTGTTGTTAAACAGAAAAAACAAAAGTGGCTAAAAGTTGTTTAAGCATTCGAGGCGTAACTTTAAATATTTTAAGAATTATGATTGAATTTCGACTGTTGGGTTCAACAAGCACACATATAAAAGTAACACACATAAAATAATAAAAAAGAACTTCAATTGAAAAGGATACAATTACCAAACAACACTAGAATTATAAAATATAAACAATATATCATCCCCCCGTGCATTCCACCTTGTGATTCAATGCCATTGTACATAACTTCATTCCAATCTTCCCCAGTTAAGATCTGAAAAGATTTTCAAAAGTAGAAATTAGTTTCCTCAAAAGTACATTTGACTATTTATGCATTAAAGAAACATTAATATATTTTGTCAAGGAAGCAAAAGTATAACATTCAATTTGCTCAAGTGGTTGTATACTATACGGGATCATTCATAAAGATGTTACGCTTCAAGGGGGGAGGGGGTTCCTGACATTATGACAAAGTGAGGGGGCAACAAAAAGTCTGACATCATGTTTATGCAACATAGCATGGCATGTGACCAAGGGGGGAGCGGGTATGTTGAAGTGTGACATTTTGTGACAAACGGGGGAGGGGGTCAAATATATGGGAAAAAAGCATGACATCATTTATGGATTGTCTCTATGATGATGTAAATTTTCAGAACACAATAATCCCCCAACATTTCCAAGGGCTATGGTATGGTAAAATCTTGCAAATGTTGAGACTATTCTTCCTACACTGAGAAGGGGTTATATCCCCAAAAAATAAATTAAGAGAAATACATTAATTACTTATATGTACACAAAAGATACATATTAAAGGGATAGTTGCAAGCAAACAAAACTTCTATGTTAGGAAAATCAGAAAAAACATAGTAATTTCCGATTGCTTAGCAGATCTTGTCTAATTTTCATAGATCTCAAGGTATTGTAGATAAAAGCTGCTTTCATTCCCCTTCACATTTGGAACATCTCTCCGCTGAGGGGATCATTTCTTCTTCATATATAAATGTTGATGCAGTTTTACATGTTCTCTAGCAGCTTCAGCATAAAAGTTTTTAGGTATCATAAAATGTAAATTTTTCAAAAACAAGCTACTATATATAGAAACACACACACACATATATATTATATATATATATAGTGTTCAATACAGTTAACAAATTATATACACTAGAAAAGCAAGATCACACAAATATTCTAGATTTAAATAGAGAATAAAACATTGTGTTATATGGACAAACTTTGGAAGATTTTTTTTTTTTTATCGTGCAAAGAATTTAAGAGGTACAGATTAAGCACAATGGAAGTTAATCCGATTTTTTGCTATAAAGTTGCAAAACAAAAATGTAAATTATATCACCTGAAACACAGTGAGCAAGGCAATAGGAAACGAGTTGAAGTTTTCTGGAGGTGTTCTATCTTCAAAATTGAAGCTGTAAAAATAAAAAGTTTTGAACGCTTATGTTTGAAAAACAAATAATCTTGATGCCAAAAAAAGCAGAAAATGGAACTTAGTATGTATTCATATTTTAGCTGAATAATCAATATATTGTGAGAATGCTTTCAGTAATATACTTAGCTTTATCATAAATGATATATTATGCTTTATGGTATATATTATGCTTTAGCATAAATGAAATTAATATTTCATTTATGCTAAATGTTTACTCTAAATTAATTACTCTAAATTAGTCATTTGACAGACCTAAGTAAAACTTTCAAAAATTTTAAATTATACTACATAATTTAACTTTAAGTTCTAAGGATAAATATTTTAAACTCTTACAAGGAAAAATAGGAAGTCTAATTACAATCCGATTATAATAAACAAAGAATGTTTCATTAATTCCATTCAGAATAAACCAACACAAATAGCTTAGGTAGCATTACAATGCTTAAAACATTTGATAAACAAAATTAAATGCATGACTGGATTAAGGAAACATTCATTTCATGAGTATATATACTTAAAAGAATCTGTTAAGTCCCGTGAATTCATTTCAGTCAGTATGCGCAGGCTACAGCTGAGCCTGTGCAGCTGAAGGTATAAAAAATGTGTGTTCCTTGGTTAGGAGGCAATTTGATAGGTAATTGGTACGCAATTGCAATTGATATGGTATACTATGTTGTGTGAATTAAATGGTGTTGCTGCTCAATAAAGCTGTTTGAATTTATAATATGGATTTGTTTGAATTTAAATTGGATATACAGTCCACTAAGAACATTGACGAAACCTATAACTTTCAGAATCAAATTAATAAAAATGGGAAATTTTACAGAAAAATTTTTGAAACCATTTTTGTAAAAAAAAGTAGAAAAGTATTACATCACCATCATCTGAAATGTGTTCTATCAGATGACATTATGATAAGCACGTGTCATCTAATAAAACACCAAATCAAGTTCCAAAAACATGTGATATACTCACAGTCACAGTATAATTTGGCTGTGACAATAAGACTTTTGATGGATAAAGAATTTAAACATAGTTTGTTAAAATAGGGGTGAGGAACAAAGGTTCCCCTCGCCAACAACATACTATATGGTGATTTGATCTGAGTCCAATTGAAGAATTTTTTTTTTAAATTGTTTGTGCTCCTCAAGAAGGAAGGAACTACCTCAAGGTCAGGTGGTTTCTTGTCAGAGCCACACTTAATTATAATTTACATTATTACTTCAATAACAATTTAACACAACAAAAGACTATTAGACTACTTCATGACTGCATTATAATAGTTGTTGTAGCATTCTTTTTGACAAAGGAAAAGTAGGAATCAAAAGTTTCCATTAAAATGTGTGTGTTGTCTTATTTATTAAAATTAGCAAAGACAGAAGGTGGGAGGGGGGAATGTAGAAAACAAAATTTTGAATAAAGATTATAAAAATATAGTTGAAGTTTCTTTAAAAATGATATGAGGAAGAAGAAACTCAAGGTATTACAGGGTTCACACTGGGGAAAATTACAAGGTGGGATTTTCCGCCTTGACCAAAATTTTAAGTGGGATTTTTAAAGTTTAAGCCTAAAAAAAATTTTTTTTGAGTGGGATTTCAAAAAATATTGCGGGAATCGCGCGATCGCGCGACCTAGCGCGAACCCTGTATTAGATGTCATATATTACCATGAAATATTCAAAATAACAGGTTTTTTTTCAATGACAAAAAAAGTGTACACAAAAACGTGTTCATAAATATACTTACGCCCCTCCAAAAAGTTGCATTCCTAAAAGTGCAAATATCAAGATGAAAAGAAAAAGAAGGAATAACAGACTCAAAATGGATCGCATACTGCTCAGAAGGGATATAACAAGATTGCGAAGAGAGGCCCAATACCTGAAAACAAAAACCAAAAGCACACATTAACAAATTTACACTGCAAAATTGTTAATGTAGGGAGCTTACACAATAGCTAGTTCACAAATCAAAACAATTATTTTTAAAAATTGAGTTATGTATGTAAACTTGAGAAATATTTAGAAATATAAGACACAAACACAATACCTTCATTTTTATGTAGATATAGAAATCTAATAAATTTTAACCTTTTTTTCTGAACTTTGAAAGCAGTTTCATTAACATTTCCATATATTTGCCAACCAAGTACTTGGAGATTATATAATATGAAATTCAAATCAAATCAACAGAGACGAATTTACAGATTTAGCAGTTAAAGATATTTCGAAAATTAGGTAACTAATAAAAGTCAGATTTTAGGCAGAGAAGCAGAATTTATTTCCAGTTTGTTTATTATGAAAAATATTAAATGAAGGTTAAACAATGAACGGATAATGCTTAAAATTTTCAAAGCATTTGAATAAACAAGATTAATCTTTAATTTTAAGAAACTGCACCTATGATCTCACCAACACAATATGTTCAGTATTCAGCAAAAGGAAAAAAGACTTCATGGTGTAAAAAATAAATATTTATATGAATAAGTGAACCATGGGTGAAAGTAAAAAGATTTCAAAGGACGGGAACTTAAAATAAATTTCTGTAAATCCAAAAGCATGCATTTTCTAGAAATGTTGATAACACTGCATGTATTAATTATTTATTTTCTCCCCCCCTCCCGATAACAACTAGATTAATATTAGCAAACATAATATTTAATAATTAAGCTGATGACTCAAGTCAAACATTTTAAAACTCATTCTTAGGTATTTTAACAAAATTACTAAATTTAGTATAATTAGCAAGATTAGCACATATTAAGTTTTTAAATGAAGCTGTATTGCAAAAAACTTTAGAACACATTTAAATCTACATTAAAATACTTTAGTTTTAAGTGTTATGTCTTTTTCCAGCTATCGATTAATAATAATAAAAAAAAGACGGAAATCCATCTATAGACGGAATACATTCCCCCATGAAGTGAACCAAACACAAAGTTTACAAGGCACATACGCGATTGAATTGAATAAGTAGCACTCACTTTGTCACTTTAAATATTCTAAGGAGTCTCAACGCTCTGAGCACAGAAAGGCCAAAAGAACCTTCTCTATAGCTGGACCAGACGACTTCAAATATACTTCCACATATAACCTACAAAAAGATTCAAGTAATTAATTCCTCTCAAAATTAAAAGCGCTGTTACTATAATTAAACAATTCATTTTATTTTCAGACCTGCCAACCTAGAGAAATGAAAAATCCTGCAATTTGTAGAAAGAAATCCTGCAACTACATTTATCGCCAAACCAACATATCGTATCTCTTACCTTATTTTTACCTTAGCAACATTCCCCCCCCCCCTTTATTGAATGATTTCACATGGATTGACCCATAACAATATTCAATTATTTTATCATTATATGTAGCAAACGGAAGAGGGTCAGGTCCGTAGCCAGGTGGGGGCCAGGACGGGCAATGCCCAACCTGGAAAATGTTTTGCCCGTCCTAGCATGATTAATTGGATCCTTATAATCTATGCTATTTTTTCTAGTTTTCTAGTTGTACAGCAATTAATCATTAGCAAAAAATGTTTATGACGCATGAAAGAATTAGAGATTTGGCTTTCCTAGCATTCGAAAGAAAACGGACTGCAAACTTAAATTTAGAAGAAGTGCTTAAAAAAAACGAGCAAACAAAGAAAATTGCAAATACATTAATTTTTTTTATTGTAACGTACCGATACATGCTTTGTGCTTCAATATCTTAATTTGAATTGATCGTTCACATTAAAATTATCTTTAAAATATGTTCACTTTTTAATGTTATTTCATATATTTTATTAATTTACAAAAGACATTCTAAGAATAAGCTTTAAACAATTCTGCCTTTTTTTGTAAGTTTTAATCAAGTATTTCTTTCAAGACCAAATAATTTCATTATTGAATTAAATTAGTATTAGTTTCATTAATTGTTTAATTAATCAATTAATAAATTAAATTATTGCATTAATTGTTGAATAAATTATTAATTTAAATTTTAAGAAAATCCCCAAAATGGAGCATAAATTCCAACAAGTTGGAAAAAAATTGAAAAACTAGTCTGCCCCTCCTGTACAAAAGTTTGTCCCCCCCCCCCCTGGAATCAGAGTCTGGCTACAGGCCTGAAGACCATTAATCTTAAAAATTAAAGCTCACAATTTGTTGATATATTAGTTTCAATCATTATGAAGAATTAGCGACTAGATGATAATGGGTCACAAGAAGAGTGAATTCAATCGGATTTAAAAGTAATTGTTCACCATAGATAAAATTTGATAAGTACAGTGAAACTTCAATAACTCGGCCCCCCAAAACAACACGAAAGCATGTCGAGATAAGCGGGTGCAAAGTTACCGAGGTTCTGTAATTTCAATATTGGTCTGTATTGTTATCTACTTAACATTCAAGTTATGAAAACCAATTCCGGTGAATGAAATTATCAATGTTTATTTATCTATTATTATTATTATTTTGAAAAGTTATACATTACAAATGAATAAATATATAAACATAGTTCATTAAATCAGAATACTTCATGAGAAAAAAAACCCCATAATTTTTGTTTGTTATCCCCCACTGATGAGAAAATACAAATTCCACAACACTATTAGCTTGCTAATTTTATTGGCAAAAAAACATCACTGCGAAATTCTCAGAATTATACACAATGAAACAATAACGGAAGAAAAAGAGTACAAAATGTAGGTCGATCTACAGGGGTTCCAGGAAATTGTGTGTCAAGTTAGGGAGTTTTTCGCCTATTGAAATGAGCATTGGGCCAACCATTAGGGGAGGGAAATGTCGACTTACTGAGGTAGTCATCTTATCCGCATGTCGAGTTACCAAGGTTTCACTGTACATATAAGAGCCGAAAGCACAAAAAAAACTCTAGTGTATTGCAGGCATTAATGTTTAATTAAATCAGCTAATGATTAGAAGATTTAATTCACTTTCTATAGCATTGCAGGATTTGGAATTCATCAAATAAGACACAAATAAAATGGTAGGATACTTTTCATTTCAAGGAAGGGGGCGTAAAAAATTGCCAACGATGCTTAACTAATAGTGCTAAATTGGAGCTTGATTTGATGAAAGAATTTAATCATTGCAACAGCCCCTTGAAACGAAAAAGTACCGCTGATTTACACAATAAGACAGATAAAAAGCAAAAACCACTTACAACACAGTCAAATCTGTTGAAGGCAGATTCGAAGTATAGGCGAGGCCCGAGGGCATAAACTTTAATAAACATTTCACAGATGAAAAGTCCCAAAAATACAAATTCTGCATAGTCTGCAACAATTTAAAAAAAGACATTAAGTTTTCACTTTCAAACCTACAGCGAGAAAACACAGGAAAAACAAGAAAGATGAAAATGGAACAAAATTCAAACCTTCATGCAAAAAATAAAACTCAACATAAAATTAAGCACACAATTTGCAAAAATTGCAGACATGTTTCAAGGCTATAAGGAACCCTTTTATCAATGCAAAAGAATGAGCTTTTAGATGACAAACATCCAACTGAAGCTAAAGTTGGATGTTTATCATCTAGAAGCTCATTAATTTGCAATGAAAAGGGGTTCCTTGTAATCTCTTATCTTGTGTCTGCAATGTTTGCAAAAAAAAAAATTGAATCATATTTTAAGTTGATTTTTAATTTTAAGATGAAAATGATTTACATGCAATTATCTTTTATGTCACCAAAGCATAATATTATGATTTTAAGAATAATTTGAAATCAAAACTATGCACCCTTACGACATTAATTAAAAAACAATACTTATTTTCATGTATGTTTGATGTCCAGTATTAAATTTAAACGTTTCATAACAAAGAATATATGTTTTTGTGAGAAGATTGCTAAAATTTATACTTTTAAATAATATAATATTTATTAATTACAAAAACTCCTACAAGAAAACAACTATCTCACAAAATGAAAACAATGCATGCATGACCTTTTAAGTAGTGTTTTTTAAAATATAAATGTAAATTACATTTTTAACTTAAATATTTCTTAAAAGAATTCATATGATATTATGATCAATACCATTTTAACACTGAAAACCGTCATGTGTAATAAATAAATACAGTATCTGAAACATTTCATATAGTAACAGTAATTTTCTTTTAAAGTTATGCTGCTTGAGGATGATATAATGTTGTGTTTAAAAAATTTAAAGTTTCTTGACTACTTGACAGCAGCTTTACCTTTCTCTCCCCCTCCCCTTTTTTGCACATTTCTTGTGCACCAATTTTCCCTAGGCAAATTTAATGTTTTTTTCTGGGATGTTTTTAAAAATATAAACATAGCTCTTCCAATTACTGTTTAATCTGATAAGATCTCTTTTACAAGGAAAAAATTCAAAAACAAATGTCTCATAATGAACCAAAGTGGATGACGAAATACACAAAATGAAAAATATGACAACAAAACAGTGTTTTAAAAAGAAGGCAAGAAATGCGCTTGAGACGAACTTCGCGAGATACATATGCACTTAACAAAGAACATTTAAACAATTTCAAACTGGTTTTTAAAACAAATACTTACATAAAAAATCTGTCAGCCAATCTGGTTGGCCGTAGTGATTAGCTGCTACGCATACAGTATTTAAAAACACTAGGACTATCACAAACCAGTAAAAGGCTTGGGTTTTTACAGCATGACGAATAAAAAATCTGAAATTTAGAAAATAAATATTCAATTTCACAGAAATAAAAACATGTTAAGAGTGAAAAAAATCATAACTAAAATTTCTTTTTTGTTGCTGTAACATAAGCTGTCATGTAAATACACACGTGTACTTTATATTTCTCAATCTAGGGGATGTCTTTTCCCCTCCTGACCTCCCAAAATAGCTGGTCTGGATGTCATACATGAAAATAAAAGTCCTACTTGTAAGCAGTAATTCATGGGCGTAAATTACGACTAAATAACAATCGCTTCGAATTCTAGCTCTCCTTGCCTCCCCCCCCATCCCATTCAGCGTATCATCCACCCCAATATTTAAAATTAACGTATCTTATAAAGGTAGGAACATATATTTTTCTTAAAAAGAAAGTACCTAAAATCAGCACGTGCCCATTTAAGTGTGCGTACTTTTACATAAAGAGAAGAAAAGCAAAAATTTGGGGGTGGGGTAGGGAATTGGAAAAATATACGTGAAAACAAAAGTAAATCAAAATAAATAAAGTTATTATAATGCATAAAATTAATGTATTTTGTTTTGATACATAATAATAAAACAAATTCCTTTAAAAAGTTCATCCATATTCATTTTTTTAAACAGATATATTGTATCACATTAAAAAAAAACTTAGGTGTTATGAGATGAGGATATGCATGTCTGTTGTTTCTTCCTTCCCCCGAACTTTTAAGACAACACTCTAATTCTAACAATCTTCTTTTCTTACTGTTTAGACATACATTTCACAATTTACTTTTAAACTTGTTACCCCTTTCTTTATTCAACGAAAAATTTATTTATTATTAAACATCTTTTGATCGTTTATAATTTATACGTGCTTTTAATTTCTTTCAAAAGAATTGATGTCGGATGCATTTTTTTTTTCATTACATTTTTTTGTTCATTACATTTTTTCGATTTTGTGCTAAAATGTATACTATACTGCAACCTTTCTCATGCATCAGTACTTTCTACCATAGTCTAGATTTAGCAACATACATAAGATTATTTCACAGTTTTTGTGAAGAATAAAATTCCTGGATAAAGTGGCTTCTAATAAGGAATCATTCAAAAATGATGTCACGCTTTGAGAGGGAAGGAGGGGTTTGTGAGAGTGTAACAAGGGGAGGGGCGGGTGTAACAAGAAGTTCGTCATGATTCTTATGCAACATAGCATGACATGTGGCAAAGGGGCGAGGGGGTTGGTTGAAGTGTGACATTTTGACAAAGGGGGAGGAGGTCAAATATATGGGAAAAAAGAGTGACATCATTTATGGACGGCCCCCAATAAAAATACTGCTACTAAATTAACAATGTCTACTGGCCCCCAGCTACTATCTAAATGTTCGAACCTTCAGGTCTAGTTAACAGAATGTGATTCTATCAGCAATCAATAAGAAAATTGGTTTATGGACTTTGAATACAATCTGAAAATATTACTTTTTAAAACGTGAAAACAGGGAGAAATAAGCTCTTACTTGCAGAAATTAAATGTTAGCCAACTCTGTAAAGTTGAAAATGTAAACAGTGATGGAGAAACGTTAGTATTAAAAATAAGTATCATCCTAATTAATTGGTAATCGGCCAATTTGCATATAGGTGCATCCCTCGAAGAAACATTCCATTACAGTGAATACTCCCCACCACATCTAACATCGGTGCAAATAAATATGTCCTTAACACATTGACTGCCACTATGTTTCCAGTTTCAGGGTCTCCAGAGGAGAAATTAATTTAATCACAATATATTGTTTAAACCAATCTTATTGATTAACAAATTAGAAACCTTTTATAAATGTATTGAAAATCGAAAATAAGTCTTCAACTATGAGATAACTTGTAATTTGATCTCTCAGCAAAGCTTACCGTAGTATCTCGTAGTCGGCAGTCAACGTGTTAACAGTAATGCAAACAAAGAATTTTTAATAGCAGATTACATTTAAAAGAGAAAGAACAAACAAGATAAAAGTATAAAAATGACACAAAAAAGCCAATACAAACCTTATTCTTTTTTCTACACGCCAAAAAGCTTTACATGCTCCTTTGTTCTTTATTTTGGCCTTGAAATAGGAAGCCCTAGCCAAACCTGTCAAAATATACAAGCAATGATGGTAAAAGCATTAAATACGTAAAAATTATTTTTTCTGCACAAAAAGTATAAAATTGATAAGCAGATTTAATGTTTCCCTAGCACCAGGCACTTAACAAATTCAACATGCAGTTAGCATTATTTTGGCTTATATATATTAGTAAATATGAGAATTTCACCAAACTACTGCAAAGCAAAATCAATGCCAAATTATACAATTTGCAAACAAGAAAAAAAATTTAACATTTAATTTGGTACAAAAGTTTTAGCAGTGCGGCAGCTAAACACTTAATAAAGGAAAGCACAAAACAAGCACTAACGCAGCACATCAAAATGCAGACACAAATTACTTACCTTTTAATTTACCCTTCTTAGCTGTGTTTGAAAACAAGGAGAAAGGAAAACTGTTAGTCTACACTAATGGTTAATAAATGTTATGAAATGAATTGTTTAACACCACACATTTGCAGACTTGATGAATTTATTAATGTTTTATAACCATGACCAGAGAGTACATTGTTTTTTGGTACATTAATCTATCACTATTTTTCTCAGATTATAAATTTAATAAATTTTGGAGCTATTATATAGTTTTTCTTTTCGATAAATCGAGTTTTCGTTAAGTAGAATTTTTTTCGCTTTCTTTGCAGTTTCAACTTATGGAAGTTTCACTGCACATTAGGTGAAAGACTCTTAAAGTTTTAAATCTTGGAACCCACTTTTTAAAAACCCAATCTATAGCCATCCACTTTCATTTCAATCACACAGAATTTTTCCCAAGATACATGACAAAGTAAAAATAAATGCCACAAAATAAATAAAAGAAAAAAAGAAAGATAAACTTTTTTTTTTAAATTCATTTATTTTAACCTCACACACTAACTGCCATTCTAACGAACAGCACATGTTCTTCTAAATTGTGGAAGAGAAGGAACATCTATCAACAAATTTCTTCCAAAAAAAAAACATTTTTCTCCATGAATCATCTGCAATTTGTATGCAAATTGAAATTTTCGGACTTGAAAAAACTGAGTTTTAAACTTTGCCACTGTTTATTGAAAAATAACTTTAGAAATCACTTGAAAAAAAAATATAGGTTTGTTATATTTGACCCACCAAATTACACTCACAGCTTCCTGTGGGAAATGCTGCATTAGGTAATAGACATTGCCTCTAAACAGGAAGAAACAGTATATTGAATCCATGTCTTGATGAGGATTCAGACTCTAACATATTTTTGTGGAAATATAAAATTAAAGCTGTTAGATGGTACAAGTGATTTAAAAAATACTTCTTATCAAAAGTTCAAACTTTAAACTTATAGGAAAGAGCCATTGAATAGCAGCAAATAACAAATTTTTTGTCACATTATGAAAACTAAAACAATAAAGGAATGTTTCATGTGAATAAATTATACTGAAAGAAGTCTAGAAGTAAGTAATGATTGAAGTACACAAATCAAAATACAGTGAGTAACAGGCACAATAAATGTAATGCATTTCATTTAAAGCTCTTGAGACAAATATGGCTGAAATTCAAGTGAATGCTATAAAGAGATTGAGGCAAACTTGGCTGATATTTAAGAGGAATGGATAAGGTTAGATAGGGCAGCCGAATTTCACCCTAAGGCTTAGAGGTTGCCGGGAATTTTAAGTCCCCAGTGGCACTTATTTTCAAGAGTTTTTGTTAAATGCATCGTCTCTAAAAATGAATTTCAAAACATGTACTTCCCAATTATTTTATTCTAATAAAATAAGAATAATTTTATATTTTAATCAAATGATTTCTTTTAACATTACATTTCAACCTAATACTTTAATCCACTACTTTCATGTTATTTTCAAAATACTCTTATCATATACAAATATTTATTCTTAAAAACATTGACAAAGGCAAATTGACTTGAACTGAAGTTGCTGTTCATCTTCCTATTGTAACAATCATTAAAACTAGTTGTTTCAAATTTTGAACAGTTAACATTAAGATAACACTCTGTGAGTAACAAGTTAAGTTTTTTTCGAAGCAACTTTTTGGAAAATTTATGATTAAATACTTTGTTATAAAAAGTCACTGATGTCGAGAAATCTAGTACCTAACATATGTAGTGAATAATTAACACACACCAAAAGAAAAAAGAGAAATACTCACAAACAGAATCGCTGTCTTTGCTACCATCATCATCTTCTTCATCTTCATCTGTGCTTTTGCTGTGCATGTTTTTCATCTTTTTCCTTTTGGCAGTTCGTTTACGAGCTGGAAAAAGATTAATTTATTAGCCAACAAAATATGCATAACTTGAAAAGGTTAAGAAAAAGATATATAACTATACTTGTCAAAAAAGTAAGGAACTATAAAAACTACATCTGGATGAAAATAGTAAAGGATGTTTTCTCATTTTCATAGTTTGGTAATAAAAGTATTTTCAATAAATTTGAAAACAAAAATAAAGAGGATGAGGGACAAATTATGTTCTTAAGTAAAATAAAAGTAGTAAATGTATCATTAATCAGTGGTACGATTAATTTTTGTAGCAAAAATGCTTTAAATTTAACTTTGATACTTCTTCACTAACTTATGAAGAATTAAGTATAGATCTTTTTGATAGCAGAAGTGGTATTTTTAATATGTAAATCTAAAAATTTGAAAGTAAAGTTTTTTTTTCAAAATTAATTAAACAAAATGTGGGAATTTCAATTTATGAAACATATATTTATTATAAATATAAATATCTGCAGATATTAAGATGCGTTTACAAATACCATCAAATAATTATTTATAGTTTTATTTCTGGGAAATCCAATCTAGATGTTTTTCCCCGTTTTTTCAATGTAGATGTATAAAAATATTTTAAATGCATAAAATTCTAAAGGAAGCATAAACAATTAGAAACATCTATTTCTAGAAATGTAATAGAAAAAAAAGTAATTGCACTCAAATAAAGAATAAAAAAGGGATTCAAGGAATTCAATTTAAAAAAAAAAAAAAGATTGTTTTTCATTAAAAAATGAGCTTTTTTGGTGAACATCAAAATGTTATTTCAAATCTTCAAAGGAATTCTAAAATTACAATTTGATACAATATATAAAGACTTCAAAAAATGATAACTTTATCCAGTAAATAATAAAAATTTTTGCTACTTAAGAATTTTAAAATGACTGCATATTTTTTTTTAATCAATTTCAATAATTTTTGGGTTCAACAAATATTTTAATTTTTCAAAATTCAGCGCTTAATCTTTTACTTATTTTAAGAAAGAACAAGCTTGACAAACATTTTTAGTTAAAATTTAATTAAAAAATCCGTGTTACTAACCATGACATATTTAAATTTTAAAAAATAACAATTCATAGAAACTCGAAATTTAGCTCTATGCAAAGGTTGCGACAAGGATTTTCTTTTTTCCAGATACATATTTAAGGAATAGATTTGAAAATCTGTATTACTGATCTATTACTGATTGAGGCATAGAACAATCTGTTGGAATGTTCCAAATTAAAGTTTAAGACAAAATTTTATTACTTACAATAGATCAAGCAAGCAATATCTTGAAATACAGATTTGATATAATGAATGCCAACAGAAAATCTTTTTTTTTTTTTTTACACAATGCATAATTTCAAGAGAGATCGATAAAAGTGTATTAATTAAACAACATGCACAAATTTGGAAACAATGTTTACGTATGGAAAATCAGCGGATATAAACAAGCTTGATCTAGCAGATAAAACTGACAATTTTGTACTGTTCCAAAAAAAAAAAAAAAAAAAAAAAATGAAAAGCTCAATCAAAATTTTTACATTTATGAAAAATTAAAGTTATGTCAAGTGAACTTTTGGCAAGATTTCGCCCCAGAATTTGACATTGCTTTAGAAATGTTGCTTTCTTTGCCAATAAGTTTGGCAAATGGTGATAAGAGTCTTTAAAAATTAAAATTGATTAAAAATGTCTTCATCTGTACAACTCTTGATGATATGTTAAATGATTTAACCATATTGGCTATTTAATATAAAGAAGCTGAGAAGAACATGCTGATTTTAAAACTTCAGTCAGATAGTTTGGAGATTTAAATTTAAAAAAAATCAGTTTATTTTTGCATTTGTTTTAAATTTAATCAAGTTTTTGTTTTGTTTCTTTTTTTGGGATACTTTTATAGTCTTCAACAAATATATGCCTTTCTTCTTTTCTATGGTTTGTACCTATCAACAATTTTCAACAATATTTGTTATCAAGGGAGGGAGAAAGGACAAGATGTTTTGAGTGCTTCAATGAACTATACGTATAACCAGGTTAGATTTCATACAAAATCTAATAAAATAGGTTAATATTATAAAAATATTGCATTAAAATGAGTTAAAATTATTTTGATAAGGCATCACCAGTAAAACATTAATGATTTTGACACCCAAATACTATTGTTTGTGCTGGTTGTATCCATTATTGTGACTGCGGAATTTCTCCCCTAACGGTAATCTTACAATCATGCTATTGCGAGTTTGAAATATTTTTGTCATAAAAGTTTATATTTTTTAATGACCTTATACAAGATAAGGGTGGCTTATACAATAGTGATAAATGCCATTAAAACTGATACTAACATCTAAAGTGTTGCTCAAAAAATACGGAGCTAACTTACCTTCAATAATATGAAGCTTCTCTTCTGATGTAGTTCTCTCTTCTGCTAAAATAACTTCCTCTGTAAAACATAAAAAATTCAAAATGAAGATGTTGAATTACAGGCAATGGTGAATGTAACGAAAAATTCACATAAAAGCAGTAAAAAGTTTGCATGCATCAAAATCACTATATATAAAGGATGAAATTTTTTTGTACATGAATATATAGAGTACTTTATGCTTCAACGCTTTGCACTTTTAATATGTATCATTATATGTAATTTAGGCATCCAAAAGGTGAGATATAAGTGCAAAGGATTAATCAAATGCCAAAAATGTACATAGAAAGGGGTCCAGCCCTCCTCACCCACAATCACTCTTAATTTTTACCAGAAAATCTGGTAATCTAATTAAGTATTGGTTATTAATAATTTACATCACTAATTAATGGTAATAATTTATTCAATAATTTATTTTTTAGTTTCTTATTCAAAACAATCGATAAAAGCAAAAGAGTTATGTTTGGCGGCGTATCGGGGCATGACATGAGAATGGTGGATTTTCAACCCTGGAAGCACTCTGGCTGGATCAGATATTTAAAACCTGTTGGATACTGGATATCCTAGGCCATTTAGAGGGGATGGGAGATTGTTCCCATTAGATGTTCGATATTTGCATGACTTTTTCGTTAATTTTTATGACAGATTGCCAAATTCGTGGCTTTTTTGAGACTTTTGTGACCTGTATACACCCTGTACATGCGTACATAACATATATCAATTCATGTTGGTAGAGAAAACCATTATTACTGTATTAAGGACTTATTTCATATAATAAACAGATTGTGTTGAAGACTAAGAACAACAATACATGATATTTTAAGGTTTGAGAACCAATGCTTTAAATTTGCATTATAATTTCACAGAAATACTCTACAAGTTCATACCTGCTTTACATATCCATTCAACATAACCATTCAATTCTCTTTCTAATTGCTGCTGTCTTCTAATTTTTAAAAAAGTTTGTCTATTTTCCACACGTTCTCTCTCTTTAGCAAATTCACTGCAATGGAAAAAAATCTATGTGTATAAGACCTTGCTTGTGGATGAGTGCATGTGTATGCATGCTCACTATACAAAAAACCAAACCATTTGACAGATTGGAATAAAATGTTGTTCAAAATTCAAACATCCCTAAACAGGAAATATATACAAAATCCTATTTGAAAATTTGCATTAGTTCTTTTTTGCATTTCCAAAATTTTTTTCATCAGTAAGAAACAGAAGAAAAAAATTAACGCATTTTCCTAAATGTTTTATTACTTTGAAGAGCGCAAGAAATTGCATAAAATGGAATTAACTTTAGAACCCAAAAATAAGTAGAACAAAAGCTATTGTCATTTTCGTGAGAGGTCATCTTTGCTTTCGTGCCGAGGTAAAGCTAAAACCGATTATTTCAGAGAACTTATTAGCAATAGGCTAAGCCTTATTGTTTAATGTAGATTTTTTAAAGAATGAATGTGGACAATTACTTCTTGTAAAGCATGACACAAAAATAAGCAAATGAGTGTAATTTTAAATTGTTGATTTTTTGCAACCAGATTTTGACCTGTTGGGCATCATTTTTAACAACTTAATACTTGCCACTGGAATCAAAATGTACATTCTTTTTTAGAGACACCAGAAAAAAGTCTGTCAAACACAGTACAACTTTGATTTAAATGATTTTCTCAAATTAGAAATAGATTTTGAAAGTGTTACAAATCATCCATATCTTACAAATGGCTTTTCTATATTATTGAAATTGCAACAGTACTTTACATACTAATCTAGAAATTTTCACATACATGTTTTTATTTATTGTATCTAAAACATTTAGTTTATTATTTAGATGATATTACATGTCATTCAATAACTAAAATTTAAATTTTAATGCTTCAGCACAGATTTAGATTTAAACGTTTACTTACCCACTAAGAACACCAAGAACTAAGTTGAGCATAAAAAATGATCC
Organism: Octonoba sinensis; assembly: GCA_038502835.1. Classification (NCBI taxonomy): domain Eukaryota; kingdom Metazoa; phylum Arthropoda; class Arachnida; order Araneae; family Uloboridae; genus Octonoba; species Octonoba sinensis. The sequence continues at coordinate 28,439,737 of CM076603.1, forward strand.
CAGAATAATAAGAGGTACAAAATATATCCAGTTGTAGGTACTTCCTAGAGCATCATTTGTCTGCAAAAAATAGGCATTCATATGAGAAAAGACTACTTGAAACTGATAAAATAACATACCAACAGATAAATTGTGAGTATTCTCATAACTGTGTTATACTGTTTAGGACCAACTTTGAGCATTTTTTAAAAAGAAAGTAAAACAAGAAGTTCCGCCTTGAACTATACATGCCTACTTTCCCATATACACCAACTTCAAACTTATAATCTAGCTATCTCTCTCTTTTTCCCATTTAGCTTTAGTTCTTAATTGCTTCAAAAATACCTTTTTCAATGGTTAATACATATTTATTCACTCACTCATTCATTCATGCATTTATTCAATTTTCTTTCACTTATTCATTCATGCATTCATTCAACAATATCCTTAAAACTAGAGATCAAAAAATTTCAAAGGCAAATAGGCCCAGTTAGTTCTGGTTGAACTTCATATCTGTACATGCTCTACACCATAAGATCTTTCTGATAAAGTTTGTTTCAAGCAAATCCATCTCAGTTAGATCAAGATTTATATCCAATTGAAATTTTCCCTGGGCGCTATTGTTAATTTTTTTCTTTGAACTGTTCAAAATTGAACGAAAAATAGTGCAAATGAAAAAATATATATATGGAAATGAGATGTCTTCGCCGAGATCCTATGAATGCAAAAAAAAAAATCTTTTGAATCAGACCATTCACTCAAAACTTATTGGGTGAGGGCACAGAGAGATAGACGACCAGACACAAATTTTCCCCATTTCAAAACCCAACTTTTTTTTTTAAATCTTAATTTAATTACTTTATTTATTTTTGACTTTTCTTTGTTTTTAATGATATTTTGTATGATCATTATGTCTAAAACACAAATTCCTCTTTGAAAACCTATTCAAATAAAATCTAAGAGAATTTCTATTTTTGAAAAAATAACACATTGGGGATGCTCATAAATCATGTCACCCTTCTCCATATTTTTGACCCCCCTCCCCTCTTTTGTCACAAAGTGTCACATTTCACTATACCCCCTAGCCGCATGTCAGGCTACATTACAGAAACATATAATTGCCTTTCAGATACAAGGCACTATGTTTTATACCATATTTCATATTGTATTTTTAAACTGTAGCTATGTGTTTTACAGGCATTTGTGAGCATAACAATAATGATTATATGCATACTTTATTTGAATGAAAAAATATTAAGATTTACAACAAAAAGCATAATTAATATACAATAGTAATAAAATATTAATATGGAACAGCAATGAACAACAGTAATATTTTGACATTTGCAATTGAATTTGATATACAAGTATTTTGCTTTAATCTTTATTTATGAGCACAAAATAATCTCGACAGATTAAATTTAACCTTTTACGAGGACCAAAGTTAAATAAGACCTAAATCATTATCAATGTTTTTCGATACATAATAAAATCATTGGAAGTAAACTTCATTTTTATCTTTTTAAAACACAAACATAAGATGAAATATAAGAATAAAAATATATGAAAATATTTTATCTGCTTTAAAATGTTTTTATTTTAAAAAACAAAAATTATGTTTGATGGTACACTTCGTGTGACTCCCTTGCCACAATTTCCTGAACCCTCCTCCTCCCTCAAAACGTGACATCATTTGTGAAGGGACCCATGCAAGTCACATATTTTCAAACAAATAATAATTTCCTGCCAATCCACAATAATTTCAGGAGAGAACTATCCCAAATGTGGCAACTCACCCAATATAAAATGGCTGTCCAGCCTTCCATGGTGATGCACTGAAACACCGTCAACATTGCAAAAAAAATATTATCAAAGCTAGTGATCCCGTAATTGGGTCCTATCCAACCCTCTTGGCAGCAAGCTTCATCGGGATTACAAGTGTAAGCTCCGGTGGGTGCTGTCTTGGGGTCATCGGTTTTGTAACAAGGGGTGGTTTGGTCTCCCTCGGTAATAATTTCATCTGAAACATAGATTTTGTTTGATTTTATTGCACTCACACACATTAAAACATTTTGAAAATTGGGAGAAATCACACAAGATTAAACCATAACACTTTTAAACAGCCTCATTGTGCTAGCACTTTGGTTGTAAAAAAAAACTTATTTTGGGCACTAATATTTATCTAGTCAAGCCAAGTAGCCTCTGACCGGGAAACTGCAGCAAGACTGACATACCTCTTCGTCTAATAAACTATTAGACCTCATCTATTCTTAGAATGCTTATTTTTAAGTTTGAGCAAAAATGAAGGAATGAAAAGAATATGAGAGGATAAGAGTGAAAGGGCGGTATGGATGATATAAAAACTAGTGCCAGGACGTGTTAATTCATAAACACTTGCATATAAACACTAATTTTCCTCAAATGAAAAAATTACTTTTTTCCAAACTATAAGTGTGGCAAAAAATGTACAAAAGAAGAAAAAACTAAAACGAAAAAGAAAAATAATAGAGAAAAGAAGTTAGTGCTGAAAAAAAGTGAAAAATACATTTTTAGGATACATTTTCTCAAGAAGAAATATAGGTAGTTGTCTGTTTATTGCACGCTGTTGTTCATATTTCCGTATTGAGTGGGAGCAAACCATCAAAACTCTCTTGAACAATCAAACAACTCTCATACAAATTAAAACATTGTAAATTGGCACGGTGTTTAGTTTTTAACATTAACATTTTTTCATACTTCATGCATGAAAAATACAAGAGATTGCATAAAACTTTAAATGCATATGTTGCAATAAGTTTGAATTGAAAACACTAATAGAAGGAATTTCAATATTTTAAAGCAATATTGGAACTTACTGATAAATTTCTTTGTTTTTAGATATCATTTTCCAACCCATAAAAATAGGTTATATGTTAAAGATTAGTATTAATAAGAAATGTAAAAAATTAGTATTAATAATTAGTTTCCCAATATGAATTCCAAATTTGTATGTACTGATACTGTAATCATTGTTCTAATTTTTGCAAACGAAAACTTGAAGACATACATTATTTCTCATTTTCAAATGTCTGGCAATGATGGCTAAGACAGCTATTGAAAACTCTTCAATACTCAGCATGAATGATACATAAATTTCACTCTAGGAATATTTCAAAAATATGAAGAAATAATTCTCTTGAAACGGAAACAACACAGCTAAATTACTTAATTTTTATTCTTCTGTTTAATGACAACAGTTTCAACGAACTTTACTGATTAAACAATGCATTCTATATTTTTTTATGCTAAGCACTTGGGAGAAAGCTGTTGTTGTGGAGGGTTTCTAATAGGGGTTCAATTGCATTAAGTGGGAGAAGACTAGGAAAACTTACTAAGAACTATTGAGCAATTGCGGTAATATGTGTTCCAAAAAAAAAGAGAGGTGATACATCATGTCACCGAGTTAACGTGGTAGCATGTAAGGGTCATTGATACGGTCATTGCTACTTCTTTGTCCACCCCCACCCCCCTCATTGTCATATATCTATAAAAAAAACTTCTCTGTTTTCCCTTCCCTAAAAGTTCAGCTCATGAGTTGAACAACAGCCTATATAAAGTCCATGCTTGTGTAAATAAGCTTAATTCATTGTTATTTGCTTCACCAAAATCGGCAAACTGGGGTGACATTCAGGCTTAAACCTTCAAAGTGTTACCAGCAAATTTATACTTACATCTATCCACTTTACTATAACAAGTTTTATGAAGAGCACCACTGTAAAATTCAAGGCCTATAATAGCAAATATTACGATGGCAAATAGCACCAGGAGGCCAATTTGGAGTAGAGGTGCCATCGCCTTGATGATAGACTTGAGTACTACCTGAAGACCTGCAAAAAGGATTTTGGTTAACAATGGCATAACTCTATAATGATATACGCTCCCTGGAAAAAATTTAAACATTAGATTAGAAAGTATTGGATGAAACAAAATACAGGTTCTGCTTCAAGTACGATGAAGAATAGGGTGCAAAAATTTAAACTGGAAGTACGAAAATTCCAGTATGAGGAGATGAAATGAGATACAGGTTCTGCTTTAAATATGATGAATAAGATGCAAAAATTTAAACTGGAAGTAAAGAATATTATTCCAGTACGAAGAAATGAGATGAAATGCAGGCTCTGCTTAAGTATGACAATGAATAGGGTGCAATAATGCAAAACTGGAACTATGGAATATTATTCCAGTATGAAGAAATAAACCGAAATAGAATAGAATTCTGAATTAAATGACGAAAAACACAGACACATACACATAATGAAAATACAATTCACTTTCTGCTAATGCAACTTTTAGCATACAAACATCCAATTTAATAAAATTTTGTTAAAAAAAATATTACCATAAAAAAATTATAACAGTTATCAATAGGTTTAATAGTTTCTATTATTTAATTATTAAGTGAAATTAATTTCAATGCCAAATTATGATACAAAAACTTCCAAAACAACTTAATTAAATAATCATGTATGTAATTTTTAAAGATTTCTAATGGTGTCAAAAGCACTAATTATTTATTAATACACAAAAGTACGAAATTAGTATGGAAATTATTTAGGACGAATGGTAAATAAAGCTGGTGAAGATTGTAATTTTATGACTGTAATGAATGAAAGCTTCTTTAAAAAGAGTAGAAAAAACTCGCAAACTGTTGAGTTTTAAATCTTTAAATGCATTCAATTTGGGATTACTATTCAAAACTTAATTCAGGTACATGAAATGGTTCATTATTCCTAAATTATAAATTGTTTATGTCATTTTAACTATGGAAAATGAAAAGAAACAAGTTTTTTAAAAAGTATCAACACTTTTAATTCTATTTGTGGATAAAATTTCTAGAAAATATATTTTTTCTGAACAATCACAGTTAATGTTTTCTAAATAAACATATGATCAAATCTAAAGAAATGAACTAATAAAGCAGAAAACTACAGTTATCACACAAGAATAAGTAAAAATCAACAAAAATTTGGACAATATTAATATTGCTTCCTATTTTTGCAGGGGCTGGCTGCACTGCACTTAAGAGAAGAACATACAAAAAAAAAAAGCTGTAGTGCAGTATTAACCAACATAATTAGCAATACTATATTCTCTAAGTAAAAGAAAATTTATTTTACATTAAAAGAATGACTTTTCCCTTTTTTTCCTTTCCTTGTCCCTCTATAATGATTATGTTTTGAAATGGTGATGAGAAAAATGACACTATAGTCAAACCTCATTAATATAAACTTGCTGAAGACAAAATAAATCTACTAAAAACTAAGTAAATAATTATCAGCGTACATTCAATGGCCAAACTGTTAAAGACAGTATTTGCATGTTTGTGATTTATGCTTAAGGGAAAATTTTGAACACATAAACTCCGTTAAAATCTAGATATTTTCATATTTGACAAGTAGCAAAATAAACTCAACTCTCGAATAAATTTAGTCATTTTACATTGTGATATCACTTAGTTAAAAGTGGGAAGGTATTTTATGTAATTAACTTTGTTAATTTATTACAGCCCAATACTTTTGAAGCATAACAAATTCATAAAAACGTCCAACCTTTAAAAAGTATTTCGACTCCTATCCCCTCATTTGTCATGCTATATTACATGAACATGCACTCTCCCCCCCAAAAAAGAATCTAAAAAAAGCTCCCCAAAATTTCAATTGCCCAAAATTTTGATTGCCCGACAAAGTCACAAGAACAAAAAACTATTTTATATGCACGCTCTTGCCAGCAAGCATTTCTTCAATGAGAATTTTTTACCAGAAGATGCAGGTTTTGTAAGCGTAGGTACAAGTAATATAAAGTACTTGTTTCAAATGAAGTCACCTTCAAGTTTTACATCCATCAGCTTTGCTACTGTGCATTTAAGTTTTTGCACTGATGAAGGGCAAAGGTGTGAATGAATGTGCCAGCAAGGCAATATGGTAATTATACCAGAAGAGGAACTAGTTTGATAACCTCTTTAGCATGATACATGTTATCTTGCACTTTTCATGTTCATTTACAACTCTGTTGTGCATTGAATACCCCTGCACTGATACTTCATTGCAGCCTTAAAACAGCTGTTTGATGTAATTTATGGATAGGTTATGCTAATTATTAATTTCATTTACAATTCAAAACAATTTTACACATTTGGCTTATGCATATCCAGTTTCACATTTTACATAGCTGAAAACAATAGCACAACACAAACACTGAATCTGTACTTACTTGGTATACCAGACACCAGCTTCAAAGGCCTCAGAACTCTAATAGCTCTCAGTGTTCTCAAGTCTACATCTATGTCTTGGGGTACAATGAATGTTATAAACCTGGAAAAATGGGAGGATGTGTCTAGAGGTAATCTACACTAAGGGATTCACAAGCATCCGGACTAAACACTACTGGAATACTAGGAAAAGAAAAGTGGCCGACACTAAGGTCATCGGTCGGCAATGGGAGAAGATTCCTGGTGGCGGCAAAAAGACAAACACGGTGGAGTTTTGAATGTGCGTGGACTATTCTGCTTCATGTGATATTTTGATATGGAAGAAATGAACACTACCATTCAGACGACAGATGACAGTGGCATAGTTGATACAAATACATAATATTAGGAAAAATATTCGAACAACCTGACATTTTACTTAATTTCTTTTTTTTTTTTTTTTTTTGGTGTTCAAATGTTAAAAATCTATTTAAAATATATATTTCAATATTAGGCTAGAAATATGGAAAGAGAGGTGACATCTCTCCTAAATTCAAAAAACGAAATGAAAGACATTTCATGAAACAAGTATCAGCTTTACATTAATTTTTAAAATATGTTTAACAATCGTAGTGGTTTTAAAGCATAAAAAAATTATCAATTTAGAGGAAAAAATATCTTTTTTAATATTTAAAATGTGTTTTTTTTGTTGTTGTTGAATGTAAGATTAACTGGTTTGTGACACACAAAGCTTCAGAAGTAGCCTTGGATGTCATATGTATGCAGAGTTGAATCAAATAATACAATGAAGAGTCACATTAGATTACGTTAATGTAAATAACCTATGAAAACAACTTAAGGTTTTCCCACGTCATTTTATTAGTGGAACACTTTTTTTTTTAAGCTTTGAAAGCTAAGTATAGTTAATATGACAGAATCTTCATATTTTAAGTGAGTAAACTTTCAGCACTCTTTCTAATACACTGAAGATAATCAAAAATGATTGATCGATTATGGAAAACCAAATGCTGTTTTTCTAGTCAAACATACTAATGTCTAGAAAAAATGAATAAATATTTTCCCTGCTTTCTACATGCATTAGGCAGATTACATTTCAACAGTTTGAACTGGCTATATAATAGTTTAACATTTTTTTTCTTTTATGCTTTTTTTCAGATTAGGCCTTCTGCTTATGTTATTACAATATTAAACTTGATTCATAAACCTATATATGCAATTTGAAACAATTTATGAACAATAGATATATATTGCTGATTTATTGCATGTTTTTAATTCAGCATAATGTTATGGATCCATTGTTTACTAAGATTTCATAGATTTATAAATAACAGCTAATAGAATAACAATTGACTTTTTTTTTCCTGTTGTATGAATTGAGTTCAACTGTACATACACAAGAAGGTAATTAGTGAAGAGTTTTCAGCTCACTGCATTTTTGTACATGAAATTTTCTGGGAAAATAAATGAATAATATGTAATGTAAAAAAACGTTATTCAATGTATTTCACGAAAGGCATTCACTACAATGCTGTGATTTATTTAGTTTTATGCCATCATTTTTGCATTTCAACCCAATGTTGATGCTTATAGATTACTTGCCTTCAAACGAAATCAGATAATTACTTCTACATAAATGAATAAATTCCACTTCTAGGGAATCAGTTAAAAATGTCAATCACATACCAGAAACATATTTTTTTTGGAAACTATAACTTCTCCCTTAGAGGCTAAAAACTAAACTCTATGAAAGACTATTCGTTGGGTCTAATCCTTCAAAAAGGCAATCCGCGATTAGTACTGGGAACTATGTACCTAGGAAATAGTGAAAGATAGAGACAGAGTTTACTAGAGTGCTATAGAAGACACTATGAGGGACTACAGAAAACTCTCTAAACATTCAGGACTAGTAACAACACCCATGGTTCTCTCGACTAACTGCGACTGTGACTAGATGAAGTGAGTGGGAACTACAAAGTGTGAGATCGTAGGGAGAGGCCTAACTATAGTAGTTTTTATCTTTTCATTAATTTTTACTTTTTTTCCCACTCAGACTTACTTGGTGTTCGAGACACAAGTTTCAGTGGACGTAAAACTCGGAAGGATCGGAGCATGCGCAAATCTAAGTTTTCGCTCTCTTCAGCTGTTATGTTAATAATCCTGAAATGAGTAAAACCTTTCTTAAAGCTGGCTGGTTTAAAGATAGCCACACGAGCAGTCTCGTAGAAATCGGCTATTTACTATATGGCTATGTTTAAAAACTAAAATAGGGTATCACTACTTTGAATTTTCAGGGGATTGAAATATTAAAACATTGTGTACAATACAATGATAGAATGTTCAAATAGTATTGCTGAGAGATTGTAAAAATCTCTTCATTACATTTTCATAATATTGTAGAATTCTTGTTGAATTTATATGAAATTAATGATATCAACATGAGCAAACTTGTAGAAGAATGCTACAATGAATTCCTAATCATATAGCTGTATTCAAAACTGAAAATGGAGTATCACTACTTCAAACTTTCAGTTCATTAAAATGTTTAAACATTTTGTACAATATAATAATGGAGTGTTCAAATAGTATTACTTGAAAGATCATAAATGTCTATTTATCATACTTTGATAATATAGTAGAATTTTTGTTGAATTTATACGTAATTAAAGATAGAGCTACATGAGCAATCGTGTAGAAGAATGCTACAGTGAATTTCTCATTAAATGGCTATGTTTAAAATGAGGAATCAATATTCTAAGCCTTAAGTACATTAAAATACTAAAACATTTCGTACAATACAATAACAGAATTTGTTTGAACACTATTACATGAGATATTTTGAATTTTGTATTATTACACATTGATAATTTAGACAGAATTTTTTGTTGAATTAAAATAATTACAATAAAAAATCATAAATAAAACTGATAGCTATAGGAATGTATTTTTCATGTTATCCAAGAAAGGTCTTCAGAAAGGGTTTTGTTATAAACATTTAAAGAGCATAATCTAATGCGGAAACTATTTGTTCTTACTAATATGATTTTAACATTAAAATTGTGAACAAAATAAGATCAAACATTACGTAATTTAGATTAACAGAATAAATTTATGTTCAGATAAGTAGATGAACTACTTAGACATTTTCCTATCTTGCACCTCATGAAGAACTTTCAAAGCCAACCAAGAGGATAACCCCTTCAGTTGCACCCCCTCAAACTGCTCCCATTATATTCTTTGCTCCGGAACCTTGGCCTAGCCTTATAGCTTTATGTGATTTTGGCAGTTTGGCTTCCAAATTTCAAGCAACTTTTTTTGATTAATACTTACAATTTAAACATAGCAATTTTGAGCCATATAGCTAAAAATGGTAATCTATCAACATATCATATTCATTAATAGCAGCGAATGTGTTCTCTAACAGCTTTTTGTCAAAAAGTATCCAATTTTTAAAATGCTCGAAGAAAAACGTAACAGCACGTTTAATAGCTTCCTTTCAATAATTTGGACACTAGAAAGGAATTTACAGCAGGGGACAATGTGCAAAGTTTGGATTTAGGTTCCGAGCCTTCTGTAAACTGATGAGCAATACAGCTGAATATTAATTTAGCATCCAGAAAACATTGAAGCAGAAGAACTGGTTTTGACACAACAACTGTAGTTAGAATGTAATCCTGTGAAATATTGGTCATTATTAGATTGCACATGCAGTTATCTATTAATCAAGTGTCCTATTCTTCACAATCATTTATGAAACGTGACTTAACAAAAGCAGTAGCCGATAGCAGGTGCATGAGGTTCAAAGTTACTTTTTAATTTGTGATCTTGTTGTGCAGTAATCTTCGATTTTATGATGCAATTGTTATTTAAAGAAATTTCATTTACACCACAGATTTTATTTATTTATTTATTTTTTGGAATAAAGGAAAATTTGTATGCATATGAAAGTTTTTAAAAAGATGTGTGCTAACAAAATAAAGGTATTAATAAGAATAACAATATTAAGATCAGTTTTCAATTAATTTAAACGAAAAGAAAGATAAAATATTGTAAAATATATATTATACATATGTAGGGTCCACTGTAAAAATGACCTAAGTCACATACTACTTGATGAACTTTGCTTTACGCTTTATTCATTCATTTTATAACATGACTGTTAATTTTAGCTATACGATAAATTAGGTTATAAATTTGAATTTGGGTGTTACAGGAAAATAGGCTCATATAGTTAAATTAACAGTCATATTATAAAATGAATGAATAAAACATAATGCAAAGTTCATCAAGTAGTATGTGACTTAGGTTGTTTTTCCAGTGGACCCTTCATATGTATATATATAAGAAAACCAATGAAAAATGATATCAAATTTACTTTACATAACATTAAATAAAATGAATTGCAAAATTTAATTTTAAAACGAAACTTCCTAAAATTGCAATAAAATACAAGTTTTAATCAGTCAGTTGCAACAATAAACTAATAAATATCTTTAGAATTGTTCAAAGTATTTAAGAGCAAATAATGACGTAGTCTAGTAAGTCAAATTCATAACATTAGTGAACAAATATAATTTCAAAATACTAATGAGGAGAAGAAAAGTACTTACCCGGTAACTACCACAACAAAATCCATTATGTTCCAGATATTTCTTAGATAAGCCCCTTTATGAAGTATAAAACCTAAAGCTAAAATTTTTAATAAAGTCTCAGAGCAGAAAATTCCTAAAAAGTACGGCTCAGTCGTCTCCTAAAAATTTAAAAATAAAGATAAGATCACATCAGTGCTTAATATTAAATTGTAAACCACTTTTGAAAAAACATTAAAATCACAAACAAAAAATATATAATATATCAATATATGCTGTTTGAGGCCCAGTGGCTGAATCGCAGCCTTCTGCTCTGCCATACCACAGGTTCGGGGTTCGATTCAGTGGTGTAATTGAGGGGGGATGCAGGGGGACAGCGTCACCCTACCATTTTATTTTAATAAAAGTGTCTCCCCAAATTTCTTACAATTTAACATAAGCGCCCTCCCACGTTTGATTTCAATTGCTTATCTTTCTATGCATAAGCGATAGATAGCCCAACTTTTCTTTTCAGGACTACACCACTGGTTCGATTCCCAAGCTGGGCAAGGTTGACTCGACCTTTCACCCCTTCAGTGGGGTCAATAAAATGAGCAGCAAGCATGCTTGGGAATTAACACTGGGGATTCCGCGTCAGGCCGACTACTTGACCGGAACATAAGCTTTTACACCCCAGGGCCCTCGGTCTTGAAAGCTGGGATGGGCACAGTAGGCCATGGCCCCTAATGGGCTGTTGCGCCACTGAGTTAGTTATACATGCTATATATATTACATGAATGCTCCACTTTTAATGCAAAAGAGAGTATTTTGAAAGAATAGTGCATTTGATAGCAGACATTTTCACAATAATGCAGAATTTAGTGTCCGTAAAGTTAAACTAGTTTTGATTCACATGGATTTTTTTTTTCAAATGTAAAAACCTATGAAAAGTTTTTACGGCCATTCCCCCCTCCATGTCTCTATTATAGTAAACTAAACTTTTCCCCTCCAAATGGGCTGCATAGTATTGGTTCTTAACCATTGCAGACCAAGTGCGTTTCCAGAGATTGGTACCAACTCCTTCAGGGGCACCACAATGAGTGTGGAACCATTGCCGGAATTTTTGACACTGAGTTTTCCCCTAGATGATGGCTCTCAATCTCTTATTGTTGTGAACTGCACTAGGAATTTAATTTAGAGGAGAGTACCCACGCCAAACGGATACTCAAGGAATCTTTAACATGCCCCATAATCATACAACATGGGAGCTGTCGATTTTCTTCATTTTGAAAAGCCAGACTTAGGCCAGGTTTGATCCTGCAAACTTGGGCATACGGCCTGCACTTTACCACAATGGCGGCACTAAACTGAACTTATGTACAGTAATTTTTTGAGCTTACTCAAAAACTTAACATAATATTACAGTGAATCCTCCGAATGGTCAAACCTCAAATGCGGACACCCTTTTTAGGCAGGACAGTTTTTAATTCCCTGGCAGCCTATCATTGAGCTAAAAAAATGGACACCATTTTGCGGACAAATTTTTTTGTCCCGCTGGTATCCGCTATCCCCAAGGAGTTTGACTGTAATAAATAACAATACTTTGAGAGCAAAAATAAGTGAGAGAGTTCTTCTCTCGCTCTTGAGGAGAGAGTTGAGTTTTAGAAAACCAGATATCGCAACTATAATTGATGTTTTAAAAATTTAAGCAAATATTTTCCTGAAAAACTGAAAGATTTGAATCGGCATAAAATTAAAAATAAGGAATTCTATGTTGGTAAAAATAAATAAAAGTTTCATTTTGGTAAGTTTATTTTTCGTTACTTTGAATTAATTTTTGTAGCACTTATTCTGAGTCACCACGCAATTCAATATAAACCAGTGGTGTGGTCGAGGGGGGACGCAGGGGGATGGCATCCCCTATCTTTTTATTTTAATACAAGCGTCCCCCCCAAACTTTTTACATTTTAACCTGAGCACCCTCTTACTTTTGATTTCAATTGCTTATCTTTTTATGTATAAAGCGTTCCCCCAACTTTTTTTTCAGGACTACACCACTGATATAAACATATTTATACGTAAAATGGAAATATAAAAGTGGCGTGCAGCAACAAGATTTGGGTCCATTTATGTATGAGCTCATAAATTTATCCATTCCTAATGAAGGTCCAACAGTCCTCTTAAAAGTCTTCACTCTGTTGCAAATAACAACTATTTCTGGAATACTATATCAAACTCCTACAACCCTGCTGAAGAAGTATTTTTCCCTAATTTAACATGTGACATTGACAGGGTTGCCACAGAAGAAACAGAATAAAAATAGTTGCTTTAGTAGCATAAAAGCACGAAAATAGTAGCCTAAATAGTAGCCACGGCTCAATGACAAACAAGTCTTAATTAACTTGTTCAGTGATGGGTACTTACTTATTACATTCGGATCTTATATTTCTACATAAAAAGTTGTTATGAATACAGTGTAATTTATAAAAAAGCAATTGCATTTTTATATGAAATAAACACGTTTCCGAGCATTAACTTTTTAAACTGAAATAAGTATTTCATATCTACCAAAGATTAAAAATATCAATAAATAAAGAGTGAAGTAAAAAAAAAAAGATTGCAATATGAGAGAGAAGAGCAAGGTTATTAATAGAAAATAAACATACTTGAGATTTAAACACACAATAGCTGATCTCTTATTTAGATACGTGTATAATATTGAGCTACTTGATTAATGAAATTCTAAGACCAAGAGGAGACAATATCAAAAACATTAAGTTTACTTTTTTTCACAAATTTAACAATCATTTTATAACATTGGAAAAATCACCCAATAGACAATTGCTAGAGATAATCAAAAATTTGAAAAAATCAATTTGAAATTACATGGCAAAGAAAAAAAAAATATTTTTTGGAAAAAATATTTTTTAAAACTAGATTATTAACTAGGCTGAAATATTTAATTCTTGTAATTAACTTGTATGATCACTAAAACTTACAAGAATTTTGACACAAATTATATTATTCTCGGCCGAATTTTTCAAGTGGGCGTGACAAAATGACACCCGTGCAAGTTTTTACTACAGAAGTTGAAATGTAACAAAGATTAAAAATTATGGTAAGTTCGAAGTTATTGAGCTCCAAGATGCAGAATCTGATAGTAAATGAGCACTAGAAAGTTTTTCCGAAGCCTATGCAATCGTAATTCGAAATGCGTAAAAATCAAGACCGAGCCTTTAAAGAGCGAAAAACAGAAAAAATGCGTAAATTTTACTCGAAGTTTGTAAAAGTTGGCAGGCTAGGCTACTTTCAAAACTTTTCATTGAAAAGAAAGAAGGGATTGTAGTGGAAACAAAATTCTTACTTTCCAAAAATACAGAAAAAAACACATGTCTGTCTATGTGATGATTGGGTGTTTCGGACATATCGTTGCAATCCCTCGCCGTACAACACCGTGGGTATTGTGGTCGAGCACCACTGCCATTGGTTGCCAGTGTTCAAGAGAAAAGGTAAGGGTACAGAAAAATAAAGAGAAAAGGCGCATATCGCATGCACACGGCACAGCTTCTGTGTTGACTACCAAATCATCCATGAAAAACGCAAACTAACCCCTATCATTGGCAGCAGTGTCAGCTTCATTGGCAATTGCTTCAAGGTCAATATGAAGTGTAGGCAGTCGCTTGGGCCAAGATGAAAGTTTGAAAAATTATGGCACAATTTTCCGTGAAATAAAAGAAAATTTTTTTCTCAAAAATATTTTTTGGTACATTTGAATAAAAGAATTTCAAAAGAGGCAAATAAAAAGTCGCCTAATAGTTGCCTCTTGGAAAAATTAGTTGCTTTTTCGCCCGATTTCGAAGAAAATAGTTGCCATAGTCGCCTGATGCTGAAAATAGTTGCAAATAGTTGCTTTTTAGTCGCCTGTGGCAACCCTGCATTGAGCTTTTTATTTTATTTCATTGAGCAATATACCATTAATTAAAATCTTGGTGTCATATGGTAAAGAATAGTGATGTCTGCACAGAGTTGCTAGTATTTCTTGAACTCTTAATGGAAGCAATTCACCGCTAGAGGAACTCATGAGCGATCATCGTTGTCACGTGATATCCGCTCTTTGTTTACTAAGATTTTCAATTGAGTTCTACGTGGAGTTCAATAGGCAAAATTAGTTTATCTTAAAATTAATTAGATTATTTTCACAGCTTTTTCTGATTATAACCCAGTAGTTACATTTAATTTAATCATTATAAAAGAAATTTATTAATATAATTATTACAATAGTTACAGTGTTTTATTTACTGTTAATTTTATATAATGTATAAAAACTTTATTTAGGCCTAGTTTTTCTTTAGATTTGCCGAACTCTATGTAAAGCAGTGCTACGGCTTTCTTTGTTTACATTGCTTTCATTGGTGCCACGTGAGTAATGATGTTACTTGAATTGCCTCCAGTAAGTAGTCAATCCTAGGTCATGCATCAAGAGAGAAAAATATGCACCCAATTTGAATTTTTTACATGCACTCAGCATAAATCTTGAGTAATAATTTATCTTAATTACGTAAATAATGAAGAATCAGAAATTTAAAGACTTCATAACTTTGTAATTAAAAAAATGAATATTCAAAAATAAAGTAAAACAAAAGAAACTTACAAGCCTTTGTGCCAGTGGAGTTCTGTCTTGCCTGGGCAAGTGTTCTTCTAAGGCCAGAACCACACAATTTGCTATGATGGTCAGCAAAACTGCATACTCAAACGGAGTGAGAACAGTTAAGGATAAAAAAACTACATGCATAAATTATGAACAGATAATGATACATTACAAATGAAAATGTTCATAAAAAATTAATGCATTAATGTACATCCATTAACAAAAAAAAAAGTTCACTGCCCAAATAATGTACAACAGACGAATCCCTGTTATTAGATTGATGTCAACAACAAGTCTATGTTCAAGAGAGCTTTATTTTTAATGCTACCACAATTAAGAGTGAATCCACCATCTTATAGCTTGAGATATTAAAATCATTAAACTTTACACACCCTTTTTATTTTTATTTCTTAATATTCTTTCTTCTCTCCATACAGATAAAAATATCAAAAATTCCCACTGTAAAGCAATAAGGCAGAATTAAATTTAAATTGACAGAAAAAAAAAATTTAGAATGCAGAAATATAAAGTTTCTGAAAATCTTGTAACCAAAGAACTTCAACTCAAAAAGTGTGCCATTATCTGTTTAAGAAAACTTAACATTAAAAAATATTAAAGTAGATTATAGCAATTTAATTTAACCTAACTGTTTCTTCACTGAAACACCTGTGTAAAAAAATACTAAGAATTATCAATTTATTTTCAAGTAATTGTTAATTATTATACAGATGCTTTCAGTTGCATTACATGTACAAAACACTTTATCTTCAATCTTAATGACCTATTTCTTTATTTTCTGCAAATATTTAGCCTTCATAATAGAGTTATATTTTCAGAAGAGATTACCTACTGCATTTTATGTCTAGCAAATGTTTTGTCATGGAGAGGAAAAAAAAAATTGAGTAATTAGCAGGGCTCGAAAAATCTACATGTCCAGTTTTACATGCCCAGAAGTTATTTTATTGCACATTCATAAAAACATTTCAGTTTGTCGTATGGCATTAGTCAGATAAAAATTAAATTAGCAGTTTTATATCTGAATCAAGAATTATCTTAACCTTAATTTAAACCGTTAAAACATAACACTACAAAAAAAAAAAAAAATTACATAACAAGTCGTTACAAGTCAAAATTTGCAAAATTTAAATTGTATTACCAATTTTATTGTCGACATGCATATCCGTCAACATGTCAATTTTGAGCTTCCATAAGGATGCAGTGATTTTTCAATAAAATACGATATCAGAATGTTTTGGAAATAAATATTTCATTAAAAAATTACATGCCCAACCGGGCATGTAAGGATAGAAGATAAATACCTGATCGGAATTTTTACATACACCAGGCAATATAATTTTGAAACCTGGTAATTAGTAAAACCAAAGTTTTAAGAAAAAGTTGGTTCAAAATAATTAAATTCGAGTGATGCCTCCTGAGCAAAAATAAAAATACTGCCTTTCATAAAACAAAGCATTACTTTCTGCAAGATAGATGGAAAAGAATAAAAAGATTTATTTTGGAGTACAGTACTTGAGGGGGGTAGGCTTCCAAGGTTAGCTGCTCAGTATTTAGTACATTAATTAGACATTAGAAGATAACAAGGAAAACTACTATCGGAAAACTCAATGAGGTTCAGATGATATGTCACAAACCCCTTTACTTCAGTTTCTGAAAGCTATAACTGCATGATAGAAGAACATGCATGAATATATTTTTAAAATTTAAAACATTAGATAAGCTTGTTAAGTCTTTTTAACAAACATATCAATAACCACCGGCTCTTTTGAGGCTTTGATGCTCAAAATGAAAATTTTTTCAACAGACGCATTTCAAAACGAGTGTTAACTGCTCCCATTTCATTATATTTCACCAGAATTACAAAGTAATATCAAGAGGCAACAACAGCTTTCAATCAGATTTTTTTGCACTTGAAGCTTTTATATTAAAAATTCCCAAAAATGAGGAGTGTTTTCCGGACATTAAGGACGGAAACAACTTGACATTAAACAGGATTCAAAAGGAAAAAGAGAACTAATACAAGAAACTGACAGTAAACTTTTCTTCTACAAACATGCATCAAGACACTATAGCTCATTTCCAGTAAAAGAAGTTATTTCGTTAAGTGCATTAGTGTATTTCACCACAATTTTTACTTTTGTTAAATGCTTTCTTCTTTAAAGCTCTATATTTGACTATCATTGACGTTACTGTCTACTTTATTAAATGTTTATGTACTTAAAACACTTCGTAATTTATTTAACTTTCAGAAATTTTGAATAGAGTTTACATTCTAATTTCTCAAGCTTAAAAGCAGTCCAAAATTTTACCATTTTATATTTCACTGAAACAAATAATAGCGAGATCTTGAATTTTCAATAATTTGCTTCCAGAGATTTCAAACTTTCCACTAAAACATAAACAATGCGGGCTGTGATGCCAAACAGAGTTTATTAAATAACTTTTAAATTCTCATCACTTCATGTTTGCACGAAATTAAAATTGCATAGAAATTACTTATCAGAATATTTATGAAGATCTTCCAACATTATCGCAGTGAAATTAAATTACTTCGAGCTAAATTTGCGAGACCATTGTTGAAAATAAGACCATTAAAACTCTTGATCGCTAAACTTGCTCGTATCACGTGAAACCGGTCCTATGCTATTTCATGTAGACAGTCAAACAGTATCCGTGCTCAGTCTCATGTATCTTTCATCTGTGGTTGTAGCAGTTGTAGGGGAAATTAGCCGTTCTCTGAACATACAGTTCGACCACTTAAATTTGACATTTGGATCCTTTTGCGCATGGTAGAAGAGAACGAATACATTCGAGTTTTAGGGCAGTTCGTTTTGCCAAGAATGTTTGCTTCTCTGTCTGTTGAAAGCAACTAAATTTGTAACCTGTCACATAGCATCAGTTCAGAAGAAATCATGTATGCTAAACGAGAGGACGAGGACAAAAACGTGCACCAGAAGTTCCTCCCTTGAACATGAATGAATTATTCTTGGTACTCTGCAAGGAGATTGCTTTGGGATCAGTCGTAAATGATGTCATGCTTCGAGGGGAGGGGGTTGTTCTTGACCAGCGAAGAAAAGCGTGACATCATTTATGGACGGTCCCTTTGGTTGATGTTGGAACAGTATATGAGAAGCACGGAATATGTTTGCGAACCTTAATCTCTGAAGATTTACGGATCCAAAGTTTGTATTGGGTATTGCAATGTTAAGCATTTTATAATGAAAGGCCACTGTGAATCATCAGGCCCTGGTCAATCGTGATCGGCAGAGAAGGTCAAATGAGCGCCTTTTTTCAGGTTGAAAAAAAAATTAATTTTTTCCCCGCAAAAATCGACCTAATAGTTTGTTCTGTTTGTTTTTTCATGAGTTTTATATTAAAGCTTTTTTTTTTCGTAAAGAAGAGAGCCCGTACTCTTTTCGAGTCTGCGCCGTCGTGCGCCGCACGGCCTTCACATATGGGGACGGCGTGGGCCTGAAGTGAATTAGTCAAAAAAGAACCTCCATAGAAAAAGTCAAGAATAGTCCGTTATCTTAGGTTTTAAAAGAAATGAATAAATAAGTGTGTAAATAGTAAGGCTCGACCGATGCATCGACGCCGATTGTTCAACAAAGTTGCCATCGGCATCGGCGACCGATGTTAACTTTAGAAAAACATCAGCCCATCGGCCTTGAAAAGCATCTAAAAGCCGATGCAAGGCCGATGTTTTTCGCAGGGACAACTTTCAAAAAAACATTCTGTTTTTAACTTTCTTTTTTCTCCATAGCTAGATTTCTATTTCCATACAATAACAGGCAGCACATCAGTTAAAAAGAGCACACAAATAAGATAATTCTGAAAAGTATTTGATAAAAAATTTAGAAAAATCGTTTAAGCGATCGCTGCACCCGCATTATTATAATTATTTCTCTTTGAACAGAATGCTCGCGAAACAGAATATGTTAAAGTAAAAGTAATAGAGGCGTCTAATGAGTGCTATTTGTTTTTCGCACTAAGTTAGTAGACTCATTTTTGTCCGTTTTTCGTTTAATAATGACAATATGCATTAGATGTCAATATGCAATAATATTATACCATCTGCTTTTAGTTTTTCATGTCTCTTATTATTCCGAAATTGTAAACACAATAAAAAGTCAACTCAATCAGAGTACGATAATTATTTTAATTTTTACCAGTGTAAGCTTTTTTCTCCTAGCGCTTTTTTTTTTTCTTTTCTTTGCTTCGATCCCACGTGTTATTGTTTCTGCAATTGTGCAGCAATCTCGTTGCATCTGCTTTTAATGTACGGTTATTCTCATTATTTCATTTTCAGTTTACAACATAGAAAAGATTGGTGAAAAATAAGAAAAAAAATTCCAGTATAAATGTTTATTGATCGAAGTTTTATATGTCCAAGTTCGACTTGCAATTTTTAAAAATTGAATTCTTAAAATGCGAGTTCGGGCGACAGGCTTATTTAATGATATCTTAATAAAAATGCTGAAATTTCTTTATTTTCAAAGATTGATCAGTGCATAGTTTTATTTCAAAATACATCCTAACTTTTTTTATACGATAATTATTTTAATTTTCCCCCGTTAATATTTTTTTTTTTTTTTTTTGCTTTTTTGACGCCACGTGTTAAACAGTTGACAGCTTTTCTGCTGTTGTATAACAATCTCATTGCATCTGCTTTTAGTTTAGAATATTTCTTGTTATTTTATTTTTAGTTTACATCATAGACCATATTGATAAAAAATATAAATTAATTTTTCAGTATAATGTTTATTGATCGAAATTTTATATGTCCAAGTTCGACTTGTAATTTTCGAAAATTTAATTCTTTAAAAACGAGTTTGAGCTACAGGGTGGAATAATACCTTAATAAAAATGCTACAATTTCATAATTTCAAAAATTGACAACGTATATATAATTATATATACATTTGTAAAATACATCTTAATTTTTATAAACGATCACGTGTTTTTCAGAAGATCATTTGTCAACAGAAAACTGCTGGTGCTCAAAATATTGGTTTATTTCGGTGACCTTACATTGTGCTCATGAAAATATAAAGAATATGTCAAGTATTTCAGTGCAATTTTCAACTCACAAGAAAAAGAAAGCTAATAAGATTAGTTCTTAAGACCCAGTATTCATTTGTAATGACAAAAAAATCTCACGTCTATGTGTTTAAAGCAATATTCAGTATTATGAATACCATCTGTTCATAACCAAGAAATACTGAACCGCGTTACTGCGAGCGAAAATTTTACATATTTTATTTTTATTTTAGAAAAAAAGCTATTTTTAGTTAAAATAACTTTCATAATGAAAAATAAATATATAATCGTTCCCGCTTTTCTTTTAGAAACTGAGGGGGGGGGGGGCGGAGAAATTATGAAAAATCTGAGAGGAGGGGGTTGACAATTTCGTTAAAGATACAAACCCAGAATATTTGTTAATCTGTATTATAACATCTGCATTCCTCTAGATGAAAAAAATAAGAAAAAAAAGGCAGCTGCACTTGACATTTGCAGTGCAGGTGTTATAAGGAGAAAATGTTGAAGGAAAGGGAATTAGACCCGATCCGATCGAATAATTGTTGAGTTTTTTTGCAAAGATAACCAAAAAGAATTAAAAATCCTCTGATATAGCATTTTTTTATTTTTTTTAACCTCCAAATAGTTTAATTACTTTACTAGAATCGCGAGTGATTCTTTTTGTTTTAATTATTATGTAAACTTCCCTCAAACAGTTTTACGGTGCTTCAATAATGCATTAATATTTTTATAAACATAAAAATAAATGATTTAAATGACATTTTGGACAAGCATTCTACACGTTTTACTGGTTTAAAGCGACATTTTTCCCATCGGCCTATGGAAGAGGAGAATAATCGGCAATCGGCCGACCTCGGAACAATCGGCATCGGTCCATCGGCTAAAAAATGCCATCGGTCGAGCCGTAGTAAAGAGGCGAAGACAGAACAGTTAAGTACTATATTTTCTCACCGTTTGTCAACCGACTTCGGTAGTTGTTTTATCATTTATTTAACAGCTAGTGGCGAGTTTTAAGGTTATTAATAAAATTTTTCTTGGAAATAGTCAATTAGTTTTTCCCCCTCCTACTTTCGACGTAGTATCGAAGTCTTTTTTTTAACGAAATATTTCTTCGTTATACTTTTACACTACTCTTTACATCTACAATCAGCATTATTTGTACAGTACTCAATACATTTGTTACTATTTATAATTAAAAAAAGAAGAAATGCCAAGAAGAAAACAAAAGAGAAAATGTAAACTAATAAATGAATGTCAAAGCAAAATAATACTAAACTCCAGATGTCAGTTAATCTACTTAAAGTATTTTATATATTACTAGCGGTACCCGCATGGCCATGCCCGTTTTAAGTGAAAAGACCAGTCGGTTCACCGTCATATATACATAAGGTAACTTTATGTGTAAATTATGTTATTTCAATAAAATGTATAGCATTCCACAGAATTAAAAATAGCCTCCCACGGCAACCAAACCTACACATTTAATCCTTTAAAGGGCCATTTTTTTGTAGTATCGGTATGTTAAAATATTTTTCAGATTTTGTTTCGTTTCTAAAAAGAAATTCATATAGGACAGTAAATAAGATTAGCATGATTTTTCCACCCACCCCCTTTGAGGGGGGATAGTTACAATATTTGAATATTGTTGCATGTGGTGGTAAGATATATTTCCCAGAGTCTTTGGCAAGATTCTGCCAATCAGAAAGGGTAAAATAGCTTACTATAAACACCTATAATTTGATGAATTTGGTGGGAGGCAGACTTCCAAGCGTCTTCGAAAGGGTTACGAAACCTTTTTATTTTTTCAAAACATGTATTAAACATACATTAAAAAAAGAAAGAAAATACAACGAATAATAAACTATTTCAATAAAACGCAATTTGTCTGTTTAGTTCAACTACCCATACAAAAAACACAATTACAAACCATTAGAACAGTTTACATTCATGAATTTTTAATATAATTAACTGTAATTTGTATCTATTACTCAATGGCAGTAAAACAGAAGAACGAAATTTAGTTGCTTGCAAAAACCAACATAGTTTTATACGGGCTTTTCAATAGTACCAAGCTTTATATCTATATCAACGATGCGATAATTTCTTCCTACGGAAAAGCACCATTTTATGCAATTTTCAGCTACAAATTGCAATTAAAAAAGAAAAAAAATCGAATTTTAGAAAAAAAAACTCTTCCAGGGGAACCCCACATGTTCCAAGCTACTTTCGTGCCGATTTTCGTGAAAATCTGCTGAACGGTCTTGGCACTACGCCGGATACAGACAGACACACACACAGAGAGACATACTTGCTGCTTTATTATTAGTAGAGCTGTACTCTATATATATGATAAGCCAGTCCGATTGACTGTCCAGTACAATGTCAAACAAAATAAAATGCAATCTCTGAAGCTAACAAATTTGAAGTCTAATCTATATATATATTTCAGTTAACGTGGACCAGTTACGATTAAATTTTGCAAAATGATACGATACCGTCATCATGCAACAAACAAACTATGGTAAAACGATATTTAAAAATCTGTTTAATGATTAGCATTGAAAAGTAACGTAATATTTGCATTTATTATATTTAAACTAACGGACTTAAATAACAAATTTATTTCTATTTCTTAAGAAGTATTTCCATTCATAACTCAATTTTTAATTTCTGCTTCTTTGGAGTGGCAACACCTTAGTTTGTTTACATCGCGCATGTTTATATTTAGCGATCTTTTCTTAAGCCTTTCGAATTATAAAGCGCTTTTAACGATTTCAAAATGGTTAATTTCAGATCCGCAGATGTTCTGCGGGAGATCAGCTAGTACATTATAAAGTGAAGAATTAAGTGCCGTAGCGCGTTATTTTGCTCCGAATCAATGTTTCGTAAGTTTGTTGATTTGCATTAGTGTTTTGAACTCCTGATTGAATTGAAAGCGAGTGTTTGTATTCGATTTATTCAAAAAAAAAAAAAGGGTGGCATGAAGATATCTTCTTCTATTTTCTTTACAGCAGAAGGAGTTCAGAAAGATAACATTTGTGCATAATGCGTTGATTCTAATTTCGACTGCTGGGCGAACTTTAACCAAAACTAATCAATAAGTTATATATATAGGCTTTTTTGTCAAGTCTAGGGTCTACTTAAATAATGACTCGCCATGTAAGATATAAAAATTACTCTATATACATTTATCTATTTACAAATCACTATTTACAGAAAAAACTTCAACTGAGAA
This sequence comes from Octonoba sinensis, assembly GCA_038502835.1. Taxonomy (NCBI): domain Eukaryota; kingdom Metazoa; phylum Arthropoda; class Arachnida; order Araneae; family Uloboridae; genus Octonoba; species Octonoba sinensis. The sequence goes on from CM076603.1 coordinate 28,463,469, forward strand.
CATCACCACACCCAAGTACACACAGCCCTCGATCGTCCACTCAGCTCAGGACGGAGTCTCTAACTACTCGCTTCCGTTACTCCCGCCTGATGGCGCTACCGTCGATGTCTCCTCGCACCCTACATATATATTAAGTTTCTACTAATTTTCGCATATAACCAGAGACGCCATCAGAGACTCGCAGATTTTGAGAGACTGGAAAAAAGCACAAAAGGGAGTAAGAATAAAATAAAAAAGAAAACATTCATGTAGTTTTTATCCGCAGGTTTTCTCCTTCTTGCTTTTTCGTAGACGAAATCTAATAATCTACTGTCTAAAAAACAATTTTTAATTGCTAATATTATAGATTTAGTAATATTATTAACTGCTTAACTACCGAGAACTCACATGACTTGCTTCCCGTGTCACCGTTTATCTTAAAAGGTGCGCGTAGTTAGGGGAAAGAAGTACGTTTTGCAACCCCTAACCCCCCCCCCCAAAGTACGTCCCGCACAACATTAATTGCATGACTTTGTAATTCTAGACGATTTATTTGAAAGCGAATTCATTTGCTCGTTTGATGAATGAAATTCGTGAATTTTTAAAAATAAACTGTCGCAATAAGAGCAGAAAACGAAAACCATTTTTCCAGGACACGAGAGCAAATTTTTCGTTGTCTCTTTGATTCGGTGTTTTTCTTACTTCGAATGGATGTACGGGTCTGACCTAAATATCCACAGAACTTCTCTTCCTGTCTTGACCCAATTTCGTTGGGTGTTCCTCCGTTATCTTCTTAAAGAATATATTTCAGCCTGCCTTATCTTCGGGAATTGTGGCGTTAAAAGCCATTCAAGGCAGCCAATCTTCTTCATCGGCTGGAACGTCGAGTGAAGACTTTTCTGCTAATGCTCCCAGTCGTCTTTTGTGTTGTAAATAGCGCGGGAAATTAGATTTCGTCTGCGAAAAAGCAAGAAGGAGAAAACCTGCGGATAAAAACTACATGAATGTTTTCTTTTTTACTTTATTATCACTCCCTTTTGTGCTTTGACGTTAACGAAGAGCGACAGCGAATCGCTTAGTGGGTTTGACGATTTCAAATGGATATTGACAGGGAGTAATGCGATCACGCACACACCAGGTATGTCTGGTGGTAAATAGAAATCAATTCGACTTGTCAGAAATTGAAGCTTTGTTGCAGAAAGAGACAACCGTCGTAGGGTTGCTCGGTAATAGGCTTTTTATTTTAATACAGTAGAACCCCGTAATACCGCGCCTCAGTATACCGCGGAATCGGATATAACACGGTTACTATCTTGTCAACCGACGTTTAAAAACCACCCTTTATCATTGCCATTTAAAGGCGTTTCCTTTTTTTACCATTGCAAAAAAATCCAGCCGACAAAGTCTCTTCCGAGCGGTTATAGCGTCTTTTACCTTTATATTCCAGATTCCTTAAAATTTTTGAAATTAAATATATTCTCTAGTCCGAGTGAGTGTATAAATACTTAAAACATTGTTTCGTTGAAAAGTGCGTTTCTCCCCTTTCACACACCTACTTTTTAATTAGAATCTTTCCCCCTTCATAATCTCATAATCTAACGAGATTTTAGGGCCCCCATTTTTCAGAACACAATTGGTTTCGTTGCTGCGGTTGATATGGTTTTAGCTTAGGATATCCCCAAGAGTAGAAAACTTTAATCTGAATAACCTATCACTCCATAGACTAACTGCTCAGTTGAGAAGCGTGCTTCTTGCACAGCAATTACAATACAACGAATAAAATGGCAGCAAAAAAGAAAATAAACAATTATACAATAGAAGAAAAGTTACGAGTAATTGATAAAGTTAGTAACACGAGCGAATTTTTCTCGTGAATATGGTTCCGCAGTACAGTTCCACCATGGGATCATTCATAAATGATGTCACGCTTCGCGGGGGGGGGGGTTCGGGAAATTGTGACAAAGTGTGACAAGGGGAGGGGAGGGGGTAACAAGAAGTGCGACATCATGCATTATGCAACATCGCGTGACGCGTGACAAAGGGGGGAGGGGGGGTCCGCTGAAGTGTGACATATTGTGACAAAGGGGGGGAGGGGGTCAAATATATGGGAAAAAAGCGTGACGTCATTTATGAACGGCTCCCATACCGTGGTTATGTTATAACGCGGGTGCCAAACACGTTCCCCGACACCCGCGCTCTAACGGGGTTTTACTGTAGGTGAAAATTATAGCAAGTTAAACAAGATTCTCTCGCAGAACAAAGGAGCCTCCTTTTCGAAAAGTAATCGAAATTTATTACCTCGTGATCCATATCATTTCATGTGTTCTTTTTCTCATAGTTTGCTAATATTCTTAATAGTTATCGTATATTATAGGGAAAGCCCACCCAGAACTAAAGGTATTTGCTTTCAGAAAACCAAATTGACGTCCATTATCACAAGTATTATATGTCACATTGTTTTCTTACCTTCCCTTTCGTATTGCTCAGTAGTGTTCGGCAACTACTCGTCAAAAAATAGTTAACTACCAACTACTAACTAGTCTAAACAAAACTAATTGTAACTACTATTTTCTGAGACTAGTTGTAACTAATAGTTAACTGTTTTCCAAAAGTAGTTAACTACTAGTTACCAACTTTTAAGTATAATTCATTTGAATTTTCATTTTTAAGCTTGTTCTTAAATATATGTTTAATCCTAATAATTCAACTCAATATTATTTTTAGTAATTAAAACAATTTTAAAGAAATTCCTGTAAAACATTCAAAGACTGAATATTTCCAAATAACACTGAACAATTAATATATAAATAGAAAGGAATAAAGACAAAACCTTTTTCTCTAAATTTAAACTGCAAAAAATTCATTTAAAAATTTTTTTTGGAAAGTAGTTGGAATTTTGAAAGTAGTTGTAACTAGTAGCTGTGAAAAAAGTCGTTTAACTAATAGTTATAACTAGTTCAAAACAAAATTAGTTACAACTAGTAGTTAACTACTTCTAGTTAACTACTGCCGAACACTATTGCTCAGTAATAGTTTCTGTATCCTAATAGTTGTGGACTGAGAATATTTGTAATTATCGCAAACTAAACAAGAAATTTGGACAAAACTAAACGAGCTACTTTTCGGAACTGACTGATATCCTTCATCACAATTCTTCGGCTCCATATCGTTTCTTATGTTCCTATTCTTATTGCGTCAAAAAATAATTTAATAAAAAGTGAAACACACACACTTCAATAGGAGGAGGGAACACCGGAAAGGGAGCACCATATTGGAAAGGGGAAAAAAATGCTCAAATAGTACGGATTTCAATATTTTGGAATGTGACGGAACGTATTTAAAATTCACCGAATGCCATTTCATTGTTTAATATTCCTTCAACCGTCAAATTCCTCTCAAGGAGAAATTCATGGACTTTCTTGCATTGGTTTTTATTCAAATAAAGTTGAATGCTTTTTCATGACAGTACGGCCAGAATTACAATGAAGAATCAAACATTAGAGAACACTGCATTTTAAGAGGTGAAAGTATGAATGACAATTGAGTAAAAAACAAAACCAATTTAGCAGTAAAATAAAGTGTTCTGTTAGTGGCGGTTATATTGAAGCTGAGATATTTGCATTATTAAATAATCAGATATCGAGTTACAAATATAGTCGAATGATCAGATATCGAGCAATTAAAATAAATGAATGATTAGACAGAGAGTAATTAAAATAATCGTATGACCACACTCTCAAAAATAGAACTCTCACTTACGAGGGTTCTTCCATAGTCAAGTAAATTTAGTCGTTTAGAATGATACTTTCCTCGCGCGATCACGTGACTAAAAAAATAAATTACTGCACAAATTTCGTCAAATTGACGAAAGGTTTACTCGGAGCACTTTTCACGAAGCCATTTCGTCAAATACGACGAAAGTTTCGTGAGATTTGAGCGTGCGTTTTTGAGAGTGCAGATACTGCGCATAGGCGTGCGCAATGGCCTACCAGGGGTACTGTAGTACTCATATTAGCCCGTAAAAACGAACGTGAATACGAAATTGGAGCTTTTTATTTTCACTAATTCTATACCGCAGCTACATTGGTCCGTAATGGGTTGGGACTCCTCGTGGTGCGTACTGGGGAACGCTAAATCTCCACCTACCCGCTCCCGGAGGATGCTTGGCCTTCTTTGTAGAAGGACTGCCGGTAAAGCAGGTAGGCAACGCTCCCCTGTCCGATCCCTGTGGCCAAAACTTTTTTAGAGCGGTTTGAGAGTTTCTGGGAAGAGCGAAGGATACGCCCGGCGCTTCGTGACCTTCGGAGTAATCTGGTAAGGCCTAGATGGCTACAGACAGTAGGCCGCAGACCAACCGCTCTACCAGATCCATACCTGTTAGCCGTGGCCTTAACTGAGTAAAGCTATTTTATGGAATGCTTTGAAAGAATACAAATAGATGAAAATTATCGAGAGGGGCACAAAACTTAATTTAAAATCTTTTTGTTTTGTCCAAACAAACGAATAATTTGCAAGAATGATGTTCATTATCCAACAACGTAATTTTTAAATTTTTAACTGAGTGAACTTCAGCTCTCAATGTCCACCTTTTAGGATTGCTTGCGCACGGAGTTGGTGGCCAACTCGCTAAGACTTTTCTCCACCAGACTCCTACCTGTTAGCAGAGGCTTTAGGATTACTTGACAAGGTGCGAGGTAGTGATGGCCACTGATTTTACACGCACGTATCCCCAAGTGTACATGGGTGGTCTTCAGCGAATATCGGGCGCGTGACCTCCCAGGTGGAAGTCCTACGCTCTAACCACTCGGCTACCACGGCCCTAAAACTCGTTAAGACTGGACACGGCCGAGGTGCATCTAGGTCCCTCACCTCTGGGTTTGACTCTCTAGTAAGAACTCTCATGGCTAATAACGGCTTCAAGACCAACGACGGTCAAGGGGCCAAGGCTCGAGAAGATAGGGATGTTACGGAGTAAACATCCCTGCTGTACCAGAAGTCCTTCGTTTACCCGATAGCCATTCAATAAGTGACAACCATGCACAACTGCCTGAGAAAAAAATTTACTCATTCTAGCTTTTTTATTTTCCTCCTAATCTTATTTCTTTTGTTTACCTCCATCGGAAAAAATACTTCAGGAACGCATGTCAGGGCCATAGAGCTGTATCGTCGCATCATTAGGAAGCAATCATTGATACTTGACGACAATTGTGAGGTGATCAACAACAACAACAAAAAAAAGACCCTGCGCCGGAATTGGTGGGGCCCTGGAGGGAACAGCGCTTTCTCGGTCGCGCCTACAACAATTAGGAAACAGAGGTACTTGGGGAGCTTTTGGGTGGGTTGGCTAATAACAATGGACGATTCGATCTTCAAAATGCCGTTGATGAAAAACTCAAGAGTTGAGTGCAGTAAAATTGCCCGCTCCTCCAGGTGCGGTCTTAAAGGGTCTTTGAATTCCCGGCACATTGGTACCCCATTAAAATGGAGGCACCTCCCATTGCTAAAACTCCGCGCACACTTACGCTACTGAGTAATTAAAATAATTGAATGATCAGCTGACTAGTAATCCTAACAATTAATGTCATAGTCAAATGAAAGGTTTTGAGGACAAAATCGAAATTTTCTAAAATTGCATGCGGCCACACAGCAACATCGCCAAAAACACATTGATGCAAATATTGTGATACATTGATACAAATGTTCATGAAATAAAAAGAATACTTTGCCGGATTTCGAGCAAAAGTCAATTTTCAAAGAATCATATTTGAAAGACTACTGCAGTCACTTAAAATTTTTAGTTGTTATTCATGGTATAAGACCAATGGCACCAAATTGAAACTTAAATTAGTAATCTTAGTGGATGATTTCAGCTCCGTGAAATATATTTCACCATTTCTAACTTGAGTTTAAAATTGCAAACTAGAGTGTGTTAAGTACAAAACCTTAGTTTATCTAGATGAACTATGGTTTTGGACTTAACACACCTGTACTTGTATACTATACAAGTACGTATAAATGCGGATGACCCCATTCTAGTACTATAAGCGAATCCTTTTCGATACATAAGAGCCGACGAAATAATTTTATACCGAACTTGTTTTATGGGTGTTTTTGTTAAAATTTTGCTGTCGTGTAGCTATATAAAAAATTACCTTTAATGAAGAGGTGAATTCCTGTACATTGTCCACTTTTATACCACATATGCATGTGCGTGTTTTTTTTTTCTTACAAAATACTCAAGATACAGATTCCATTTCTAAGTAGAAGGATTTTCATATGTTTAATTCATACCTGAGGAAAACAAATCGATTACGGAAGCTTCGGTTTTAACTATTCATTGGCATCCTACGCATCAGTCTACTTTATAAAATGTATCTTTATAAAAAATAAGCATTATTGCCAATGTATCGATGTGTTGTTGTTGTTGTCGTGTCCTCGCGCCAAGCGAGAAAGAATGGGAGTATTACTCCTGAGTATAACGGGGCTCTTATAGGCAGGTGTCCGACTTCCGCCAATTTGAGAGGTCTCTTACTTTCTGAACTAGCTCCAAGATGAGAGACCGTCACCTGGGCTTTCACCCCCAGAGGTATCGTTTCACTTGGAGGACATTGGAGCCACGAAGGATTTAATGTGCACCAGCTCCCTTTAGCATACACGGTACCGGAGCAACCAACCGCGAGAGGGTGTCACCCTCCCAAACTACTGACCTCAGTCAATGTTGCTTCACTTTCAGTGTTCTGCGGGAACCTAGCTTCTACCGACTGGTCCACTGCGGGACATTGATGTATTGATAAGCAGTATTTGTTACTTAATTTTAATTTTTTATATACATATTTTTATACATGTATGCAACGAACTACACAATTTTTCGTTACTCACAAACTATTTTTACTGCTCTTTGATATGGAATAGAGTAGAGCAGTTAGTGAGTAGGAGAATTTTCGTAAATTACGCCTAAAAATATTTTCAATATTATGTATTTCTGAAAAAATAAATAAAATAAAAACCCTACGATTAATGCTGATTTTATAAAAGCGATTCTTAAAGTCTTCTGACTTTTCAGATATTTCAAGCTAAAAAGAAGTTTTCCGTTAGAAATATTCAAAAACAAATATTTTTAACTAAAAATCTGACCGACACAAAGTTTTAGAACACCGCCAAGGTTTATTTTTTATTTCATCTGAATGCACCGATTTCCTTTTACGTCAAATCTTTTAACATTAGAAAAACTTTTGTGAAAAAGTATTCTTTCTTTTGTTTTAGTCGCAAAAGAGCATTTTTTCTAAGTTAAATCCAACATTTTCAACATTTTGGAGACATGTCAAGGCGAAGAAAAAGTTCGAGACGCTGCTCTTTTGAAGATAAAGGCTGCATTATAAAGTGTTGGCACGAACTGCAGTTTGTTGTTTTTCCATTTTAGACATTTTAGACAACGCATACTGTGTACGTATATGTGAATGTCTAAGATTTAATTATTTAATTTAGTTCGCAAGTAGATCACTTTGAGAATAAATTTTAACTATTGATTTTATACCTGCATGTTTTTACTGCGGTTCTCTATTATATTCATAAAAAGCTTGGCGACATTAACCCATTCCTTCTCGCTCCCGTGATATTTCCAGGCTGGAATGTTTAAAATTTCAAAATAAAAACAAATCAAAAATTGAAAACGAATACATATATTGTTCATACGCATCTTTTTATATAGTTTTCAGAGGTAAAAAAATAGACACTTTTATGACCGTTCTCTTGGAAATTAACCGATCGTTAAGGGGTTAATTGAAACACCGTGGAGCAATAGAAACAGGTACATAAAGAAAATGTCACTTAATTTAAGAAGAGCTCGCTACTCCATCTTCCTCCCTTAATAGCACGTGGCCTTAGGGTTGCATTCCCCCCGGCACGGAAAAGTGAATCTCCGACGAACACTTATTACAGCTCCGAGATAGTTAGGCTGGGCTGGCGCCCAGCAAACCTAATTCTTGCTTTGTGAACCTGGCCCTCTGTGATGCCTTTATGCTAAAAAAGGGTTTCTCAATAGGAACCATATAGCCCCTAGGGGCCACAGGGTAAAATAATAAAATAGAGGAGCCATGAGTCAAGGAAAGGAGACCTAAGAAGCAATCATGTAAATATTTCACATACTGTCAAAACGTTACATAATTTTGACCAACTATATATTAAAATATTTTATCAATTTTTCCCTCAATCATTATTAGTCCATAGTAAGCCTGTCTTTTCGGAGCTTATTTTTGCTAGTGACCTCTGCTTCATTTTCTTGAATTAGGCAATAACCTTATACCTTCGAAATATTTTTATGCAAAATTTCTTTGCATATTTGGGGACTTTTAACAAAATCTAATCAATCGTATCTTCCAATGAAGTTGTTTGTTCTGAAACTGACAAATATTTTTGAACCCATTTTATGTGCACCTGGGACATAAACACATAAATAAATAAGTAAATAAACATGCATACATATATATGCATATACATACACAAGGGGGGCCATGACAAGATTTGGTACCCAAAAGGGGGCCACAAGCCGAAGAAGGTTGAGAACCCCTGTGCTAGAAGAGTATCATTTGGAGGGAAATTTATTGCAACCTTTTGATTTTATTACTTGGAAGAGGAACGAATAGAGAGAGAGAGAGGGAGAGAAATGGAATACAGTGATACCTCGAGATACGAGTTTAATTCGTTCCGTAACCTTGCTCGTATGTCAGTTAGCTCGTATCTCAAAGCAATTTTCCCCATTGAAATGCCATTATGTTAATCCGTATTTTTTAACAAGAAAAATATATTTATAAATGACAAATATTGTATAAAAACATAATAACAGAGAATGTAAAGCAAAAAGGCGCAGTAAACTGGGTGGGCCGTGTGCAGCGTCGTAGCTGACCGTTCCTCGTATCTCAACTATCTCTCGTATTTCAAAACAAAACTTCGCTACTCGACCACGCTCGTATCTCAAATAACTCGTATGTCAGGGCACTCGTACCTCGAGGTACCACTGTATATACAATCAAAAAGGCGAAGTAAACTGGGTGGGCCGTGTGCAGCGTCGTAGCTGACCGTTCCTCGTATCTCAAATATCTCTCGTATTTCAAAACAAAACTTCGCTACTCGACCACGCTCGTGTCTCAAATAACTCGTATGTCAGGGCACTCGTACCTCGAGGTACCACTGTATATACAATCAAATGCATTGCTACAGGAAAGTTGCGTTCATTGTTTAGTATATCATCAAGAATTCAATGTACCATCACGCTGCTACCTTATGTTGGTTCCCATTTTTAAAAATATTTTCTTCATTATATCAACTAAAACAAAAGATACATTGATACAAATGTTTATGAAATGAAATTAAAAGAATACTTTGCCGGATTTCAAGCAAAAGTCAGTAAATCAAAGGAACATATTTGAAAAACTTACTGCAGTCAGTTAAAATTTTCGGTTTGTGATATATTCATGGTATAAGACCAATGGTACCAATTGCGCTATGTAAAAGTTACATTAGTAAACTTGGTAGGCGAATTATAGCTCCGTAAAATAAATTTCACTATTTTTCATGGTAATTCAAAATTGTAAATTGGCAGAATTTACTACATAAACTAGGGTTTTAACGTGACTGTTCAGTGAATTAAAGCCTGAACAAAGCACTTTTCAGCCGCTTGAAAATTTCCCACCAAAAAGTTAGTACGCGAATGGAAGACTAAACCTCAGAACATAAATCTAGTAGAGAAAGTTTAGGGAGCAGTTGCCAAGATGAAACAGATGTTTGCCAGTGCGCAATTTCTATCATATATTTGTTGTAAGCTCTTTGGATTCGCTGAACATACACTAGAGACTTTTGCTTAAACGCCGATTTGTTAAACCATACTTGACGAGAATGGAAAGGATATGGCCACTCTATGATGAACTTCGTGTACCTCCGTATGAGGTTATCCTCGGAGAAGAGGAAGAGGGAGGAGGGGCCGGGCGCCCCATACAGGTGCTGCCCTCTCTTCTTGACCATCTCCCGGCCGCTGCTCAGCTTCGGCTCATCGCGTTCCGATCGGGCAGCCTCGGCCTGCAGCGCCTGCAACCTGTGGATAGAATAAAAGCAAGAGGTCAGTCTAGACGCAAGCACGTGCATCAACGAAAACGATCCAGTTAAGATTACAATTTCAAGAAAACAATGGTCGTGGTGAACTAGACACTAGAGGCCGGAGAAGCCTGTAAGCACGTGACTTTATTTCACTGGGCGGGGATTGGTTGCCTTTTCCCTCCATGTTCAAGTTAAGTCAAAAGACTGAATCTGTCACGTGATCAGTCTGTTCTCCCGCCTGTTAATCTAGTTGACCACGACTGGTGTTTAGAAACTTGGAAAGAAATAAAAAAGGTGGATTTTTGTAGGGAAGAAATATATGAATAAATGCAATAAATTAAATCAACGTCATTAAAACACAAACTCTCACAAGTACATTCACAAATGTGGTTTGATGTTACACGAGAACCCAACTTAATGAACGAACTTTAAGCTCCCGTCGCTAAGCGGTTATTAACGAAAGTACTGCACCGAAAAACATGTGTATGCAATATATTTCTTTAAAATTATTTTTTTAACCATTTCTGGTGCTATTAATACTAAGTGTATCACGTGACTAGCAGTTTGACGAGCGTCATGCAATGACTAGTCGCTTTACTACTCTAATAATATTTTAAAAACGTTCATCAGCTGCTTATTTACGTTCCCATACAACCACTGTCCTCCAATTACCATCCAGAGTACAGCCATTTCATCCATATGACGTCTTGCAGCCAAGAAAGACGTCAATATGAGGTCGAATCAGAGCATCAACTGGAATAAACCATGATGGATGTCAACATTACGTCTTTTCAGCACGTAAAAGGGATGAGCCAGATTTTGTCCCTTTTTGACATGTTTTTGACGTACTTTTAAGCTCTATTCAGGGACAAAAGCGATAGTAGCGCCACACTTTCATGCAAAGCATCAAGAATCAAGAAATCGGATCGGATCGTACGCCATTTTGTGCGTCGCTTGATATGTAGATGACAACGTACGATTTGGGTTCAGCATTAGTTTTATTTGTGTAAAATGTAAGTAAATTAGCTTTTTTTAAGACTTATGTGCTTCACTTTTCTATTTTGTTAATATACAATGGGATATTTTCACGCTGAGAAGAAAATACCGTGGCAGCTGCTGTGTACTACGCACGTGCTAATATTACTTGAAAATTGGAAACATGGTGCTTGCTGTGAAAATCATCGATCATTTATCCTAAGATCCTAAGTTACCGAAGAAATTAATGAAGATGAATAAAATGTTTGAATCTTTTAGTTGCACAGTAAGTTATTTCATCATTAATCGGTGCATTTTAGTCGTAATGTTTATAAATTTTTCTCGAACGCAAGTCAAGTATAGTATAATATGCTGTTTTTAATAACTTATATGTGATATTGTTCAGTCAAGTATAGTATATAATATGCTGTTTTTAATAATTCATATGTCATATAGTTCTTTTATTTCTATTTAAAAAATGAAGTAATTGCAATTTTTAATAATTATCACTTCTTTAAAAAAATAGTTTATTTTTAAGTTAAATTTTTCTCATTGGTAGGATTACTAATATTACAATTTTTTAAAATCATATGTTGATCATTAGTTTAAATACAGAAATAAATCAACTTTTTATTGCTGAACATCTTACTGATCTATTTTTTAAAATTATACGTTGATTATTAGTTTAAATACTTATAGCAATAAATCAACTTTTTATTCATTTACAACAATTTCAACTTTTTATTCATTTTCCACATATCCACAATTAGTTTAATGTGCATCCCCCCCCCCCCCCCGCGGCAAAGTGTAATGCTCTAATACATATTTTAAAAGAACATTCAATTTGGAGAAAAGTATCCTTTTCTATTTAATTTTAATATGTGTTCCATTTACTACTGAAAATGTCTTATTTTTTAAATAGCTATGTAAAGCCTTCAAAATCATACTTAAGATTGTTAAATATACAATGGTTTTGTACTGTACTTTTATTTTCTTGCTAATTTTCAGAAGACAGAGCATTTATAAATGGACAAATTTCCTTCTTACTTTTACATCACTAATTGGATCATTTGCTCAGAGTCAGAGTTTGCTATTAAAATTCTCCCCTGTGAATGATCTTGTTGGTAGAAAAATTGGTAAGAATGGATTGGAATTCATAAAAACATTAGTTTAATAACAATCGATGAGGAATATGGATTCTAACATAGGTATAGTATTATTTTTGCTTCAACATTAATTCTATTTAAAATTGAATAGCAGCAACAAATATTTTGTTGTTCGAAAGGGTAGAAAAATTAATTTATTTCGTAGTTTTGTGCTCAAGAATAATAATACAAGTAAATATATAATGAGGTCCTATTCAATGAAATATTCGACGTCTGTTTTACGCTCTCAGTGCACGTCCGATCGATCTCCATTCTACGTCAAATGCACGTCCTATGGGTGGTCGCTGGTGTAACAAAAGAGGTCGAAAATACGTTCTATGTACAGCCGCTGCACATAAACTGCACATCCATGGACGAGCCAACTAGGTTCAGAATACGTCATATGGATATAAATTGAACGAGTTTGGCTGTATGGGTTACCGAGTGTAGATCGTTTAAAACGTCATAGTTTCCCAGAAGACGTCTTTTCTTTCTTATGCTTTAAAATACCGTGTAAAAAAAGCCATCATGCTAATTGAGATGCGGTTTCTGAAAGAAAATATTAGACAAGAAATGTCTGTCAGTAGTGAGTTAGGTAGTTGTTGATTTCTATAGTTGGTCAAAATAATGTAATGTTTTTCCAGTATGTGAAATATTTACAGTTTGATTTTTTCTGGGTCTCCTTTCCCAGAATCATGGCTCATTTCTAATAAAATACCCATTTGTAGATTAAGCCATTTACATGTGCAAAATTATGTTTACATTTAAGCATTGGTGTGCAATTACCTTTTTAGAACGACAGTTCTAAGTTTTTGATAGATGTTAAATTTAATTTTACCAGTGTTTATCAAATGCTGAACCGATTTAGTTAGGAAGTATAACGAAAAGCAGAGACAAACAAAATTTAAAAATATCCAAGTGCACAAAAATTCAGATGTCAGAAGACATGAAAAGCAAATAAACAAGAAACAGAAACTCGACCAGAAGTGCATAACAGAATATTAAAAACAAAAATCCATCTGCAACATGAAATAAAAAACAAAAGATTAAAATGAGTAGAAAAATTGAAAATGAAAAAACAAACCAAAAAAGTAATGAGAAAAGCTTCTGAGTTCGACGTATCTCAAACTAGCGAAAAATTTGCAGAAAAAGAGTTATAAATCAAAGTCTACTAGAGTTTGCAAATCGAACGTAATTCATTAAATTTTTCAAGTTCAGCCTCGAATGTTTAAACAACTTTTAGACAGTTTAGTTTTTATGTTTGGCAACACTTGGTTTTGTTTAAATATTTCAATCAGCGCTAACTTCTCCTCAGTATGACCACTCAGTTAGTTATTTAATTTGATGCTTTTGTAACTTACATTATACATACATTTTGTCTTTCTGCTACTCCTTCTTCAATATAGTAAGTAAAAATAAGAGTTTTCATGCCACCCTATTATTCATGAATAAATTAGAAATACATACACTCATTTTCAATTTGTATTAGCTGACATTCATTTAATAGAATCCATTTTCTCGTTTATTTTGTTCTTGACATTTCTTCTTTGAACTATATATGGTAAACATGTATTGAGTATTGTAAAAATTTTTGTAGATTGTAAATGTAGAAAGGAGAATAAAAGTATGACGAATGAAGACTTCTATAAAAAAGATTCTAAGCTGCGTCGAAAGAAAGAGGAAAAAAATAACTATTTTCGAAATTTTTTTATTGATAACACCAAAGCTCATTAATAGCTACTAAATAAAAAAAAGTAAGAAAATCGGTTGACAAACGGAGGAGAAAATGGTACTAAAATGTTTTTTCTTGACCTATGTATATATAGATTCTTAATAATATGGAAAGCGTACCAAAAGTCAAGGTCAAAAGAAGAACATTTTTGAATTATTTTTCCCTAATTGAAATCAAAAGAGCGGCTGGAGTTCCAACAATGTTGAACAATATTCAAGTTGTACAGTTGTTTTTGCACATAAACTTTTTGCAGTTTCAAAGGAATTTGTGATCTATGTACAGGGTGGGACAGAAGTAATGGCCCAGCTTTGACGGGGGGGGGGGGGGGGGGGGGGGGGTTTAAAAAAAACTAATGCAATTTGAGATTTAAAACTCTATTTTTATCTGTATATATTCCCATTTTTTTAACATAAGTTTTGAATACCACTTCAGCAAGATGGCGGCTTTCAGCAGCAATACATGCAGTCTATTTCTGAAGCTTTGGGAAACTTCTCTGCACATTTCAAGGGGTATGGCGGATATTTCCTCGATAATTCGGTCCTTCAGCTCTTCTAAAGTATGGGGGCGATGTTTCCAAACTTTCTCTTTCAAATAACCCCCGCAAAGTTTCTCTATGGACCGTAACATTACGCGGAATATTGAAATACACGCAAAGATGCATTCGGTTCTCTCTGCGTGGAAGAATAGATTGCACCAGTGTATTGCTGCTGAAAGCCACCCTCTTGCGGAAGTGGTATTCAAAACTTAATGTAAAAAAAATGGGATTATATATAGATGAAAATAAAAAAAGTTTTGAGTCTCAAATTGCATTAATTTTTTTTAATACTCCCCCAAAATCGGGTCATGACTTCCGCCTTACCCTGTCAGCGCATTGCAATTAATTTTATAAATACCAATACTTTAGGATATGAAAGGGTTTGTGAAGAGAAGGGAATATAAGTTTATTAACAGGCGAAGATCAAACTTGGAGCTGAAATCGTACAAGGATTTTAGCAATTTGGTGTAAGGACGGAATGATAAAACGACTACGTGTTTCTCTTCAAAACATATCACTCGGATTACTACCTAAAAACATTTTTTAGAGGGTTTATTATGAGTCTTGTCAATCAAAGTAGGAGGATAGCCTTTATCAATAGCCACAGCTGTAAGCTAGTTTAGTTCTGAGGCGCAGGAGGACACATAATAATATCACGAATGGATAAAAGAAGTAAAAACGGAATTTTTTGAAATGAACCAAAAATCTATGAGGGGTTAAAGAAACAGTAAATGAGCGTGATAAACAAAAGTAGAAAAACCCAACTCGGTATGAGAAACGAAAACATCAAGAAAAGCCAGGTTATTATTACACGGTTTCTATTTAACTTGATTTGTCACGGAAGTTTATTACACGGTTTCTATTTAACTTGATTTGTCACGGAAGTTTATTACACGGTTTCTATTTAACTTGATTTGTCACGGAAGTTTATTACACGGTTTCTATTTAACTTGATTTGTCACGGAAGTTTATTACACGGTTTCTATTTAACTTGATTTGTCACGGAAGTTTATTACACGGATTCTATTTAACTTGATTTGTCACGGAAGTTTATTACACTGTTTCTATTTAAGTTGATTTGTCACGGAAGTTTATGACACGGTTTCTATTTAACTTGATTTGTCACGGAAGTCTATTCCACGGTTTTCGACCACTGTTACTGCATAAATTATCTTCACATTTTGCATGCAAGCTTATCTTCTGATGACAATACAATATTCCATCCATTTTATACTGTATTATAACGTTAATTAGGGAAAAAATAATAATTTTGGCTCTGATGAAATTATAAGAATTATTAATTATTGAATGGCAACGATAGCTTTGTTTGAACAATGCAACGGTGGTATTTAACTCGATTTGTTGCTGAGTCTGTGGCGCAGCGATTATAGCGTTGGATTGTGGCGCCGGAGGTCGGCAGTTCTGAACCAGTTCCCGGTCTCATCCATTCCATTCAACTTGATTTGACACAGAAGTTTGTTACGCAGTTTTTGACCACTATTACTGTATTTTAGTTTTCTTTTAAATAAAACCGTGTATCTGAAAACATTTTTTTGAAATTTAATACATTATTATTATTGTGTTCATTTTCACAAGAAGGCAAGAATGTGAGGATCGATGAATTCATAATCGAAACAACATCATCACCATATAACAAGTTACGGTTAATAAAAACAGAACAATCGTCAACATAAGGAACACCAAATTGAAATTAAAATTTTTGAAATAATTTGACCTCAAAATAGTGCATATAAAAATCACTTAAAATAGGGCTAAATGGATATCACATAGCAATGAATCTATTGGAACATAGTGCAGAACTTCTAATTTTGTTATACGAGTGACTAAAGGGCTATGAAATAAGCAAAAAAGCAACGTGAATTACAATACTAGCACAAATAAAGGACTATGAAAGCAAAGGACATTTCGCGCCGCAATAACAACAAATGAACCTTTTCTTGTGAAGTTAAAGGACCACCATATTTCCAGAGTTTCTGTTTTAGATAGTTATCCTCCTACTATTTAACCATTCTTACGCAGTTCTGCATTTCAGACTTCAAATAAAATTTCAAGCACTAACTTCAGTGGAATGCTTTCAGACTATTCTTGCTTATCATAATTTTAAACGAATATATCCATCTTTTAAATTACATAATGACCGTATGTTCATAACGATTTAACAACATGATTTGGAGCTTTTAAAATCGTAAATAAAAAGCACTTGCTGTTGTCCGCTCCTTCGTTCGCTTGGAAACTTTGATATGTGTGTGAGAACTGACGGCCTGATCAAAATGTGATCAATGTGGGCGAATATTGAAAAAGGCGTCCTTGTGGGAGCTGCCATTCTGGGAGGCAGAAATCCTAAACAAAATTAAATGGCATTGAGGAGTTGATGGCTTAAAAATTTACTCCGCATGGACACTAACCTTTGCAGACCTAGTGTGTACCCCTGTAATCGGCATCCACTTTTTCAAGTAGCACCGCTGTCGGTGGATGCCATTGCCACTGAGAATTTGGACGCTCAGTTACCCCTAGATGGCGGTCCCTGAGCTCTCATGTGATGCGAACTGTACTAAGTATTTAATTTAGCCGAGAGTATCCAAGCCAAGCGGATACTCAAGGGATCTTTAACATGCCACACAATCGTACGACATGGGAGGTGTCGATTTTCTGCATCTTGAAAATCCACCGACATGGGCCAGGTTCGAACCTGCGATCTCTTGTGAGCGATCCCTTGCGTGAGCCTCTTGAGGGTTCTGAATTCTGGGCGGGAAATATTTTGTCAATGCTGGGCTGGAAAGCCCAGCATTAGCATGCAACTACACACAAAGTTTTCAAAGAATAATGTTTCTATTTTTAGTTTTTACTCAACTAATTCATAAATTATCTTTTAAAATGTTTAAGTTTAGGTTTCATTATACAGAAAATGGGGCATTTACCGATAAGATATACGGTGTAGCTCTATAGTTATAGATGAAGTTGAAAGGAAATCAGTATAACCCTTATAGCTTAACTGGTAGAGCCCTCGGCGCGTAACTGCGGGACCTGGGTCCGAGTCTCAGTCCGGGATAATCTATTTTTACTCAATTAATGCTGAAACTCTATTGAACGAACTTTAACGAAACTCCTTTTAAATATACGGTTTCTATCGGATACAATTGCTGGGCTATCCCTTAGGAACCGTGCCTTTTGCTGAGACAAAAAGTAGCCGATGTCATTATCTGACCCATGGCCCATGTACTATTAATTGAGTAAAAATCAATTAGTCCGGACTGGGACTCGAACCCTGGTCCCTCAGTAATGCGCCGACCAAGTGCTCTACCACTTAAGCTATCAAACCGGGATTGATTTTCTTTCAATTTCATTTATAACTATTGAGCCACACTCCCGTCTTACGGTACTACACCATTTTTATATACTCATATCCTACGGGAACCGTACATTTTTCCGGTATAAAAAATAGCCCCATGTGCTATTCCAGACTATAATCTATCTCTGGGCCAAATTTCATCCACATGCGTTCAGCCGTTTTGGCATGATTGAGTAACAAACATACATCCAAACTTTCGCATTTATAATTAGTAATTAGTATATAATTTAGTAGTCAGATTAAAACAGGTTTGAAGGACCTCCATATCTCATCGTTATCACAATTTTTTCAAGTATTTAACATTTTTTGCGTATTATAATAATTTACTAAAACGTTAAGAAAATTTATGACACAACTATAAGCTAAAATGAATTTAATGTTTTACAACGATGGATAAACGTGACGAAAAAAAAAATATTTTGAAGTGTTTCGACTTTGACAATCATTTATTTCACTTTGGTTTTTAATACTGAATGTTTTACTAGCTTCCCATAACATTCATCACAATATCTGAAAGTAAACCAGGTCCTTTTAATGACCGTTTTGGATATTGTTGGTGCGGACAATAAGGAAAAACATTTAATTTTTTTTATTGCAGACACTAAATGTGTTAGTTCAGTTGTAAGTTCACTTCGTTTTCAAGTTCACGTTTTGTCGCACCCATTTAAATTAACAAAATATGTGCATTTATTTTAAATGTTTTCAAAGCATCGTATTTATGTTAATAATGCAAATGGTTCTTTGCTTTTTTAAAAAAGTTTTCTAACATGCGCTTACAATTTTAACTTAAAGTAATCGAAAAATATAAATTTTGTTTCAAAATAATTGTTTATTTTTAATAAGCGCATGTTTAAAGAGTGCCTACAACTTTTTTTAATCTACTGACTAATAATAAGTGGTTATTAAGCATTTTGAGTCCACCAATCACTGACCAATCATTAACTGAATTTCCCAATTTTTACCCCGCTAGTGTTTGGAGAAACATAAAAAAAGGGAGATGGGTACCTAAATTAGATTTTTTAAAATTCATTTGAGGAGTAAATTTATTCCGATGAGTAATTAATTATTTGAGTACCATTGAAATTTTTATTAAAAATATTTCTTCGAAGAAAAGGAATTGCTGAGTCTGAATTCTTCGAAAATTTTGCCTCCTCCTGAGAAAGAGAGAAAAAGAAAAAAAAAACCTCGGTCTAGACGTTATGATCATAATTTCGTGACATAGAGAAAAAGCAAACCTATCAATGCATAAGTGGTACTGAAAACCTGCGTGACACATTTTTACTTGTTTTCTAATCTCCCCCTTTCATATAAAAACTACTGTTGCGTGACACAATTTGAGATCATCCCACATATCCTCACATGAAGCAATGAGCAATTGATTCAACTCTTTTTGTCTGAGGGGCGGGGGGGGGGGGGGCGGGGGATTTCTTCAAAGCGTGCGATGACGGATGCTGTTGGGGGCTGCATTTTATGCAGTAAATGTGAAATTCAAAACTAGGCTCTCAGGTGCTGGGGACCAGAGGGAAAAAGGTAATTCTTAAGGTGCGATTACACCAAGTTGACAAAACATTGTTTGTAAAAAACTAAAAGTTTTCAACTAAAAGTTGCTCTTAAATTACAGCGCAATATTGGAAAGATCATTTGTAGAAAACTAAAAGTTGCTCTTCTTAAATTTAGAGCAACAAGTGTAAAACTTGTTGCCAAAAAATTGGCGCCCCGTCACGTCCGGGGGCGTGGAGAGGGAACAGTTCTCCACTAGTTTCCTGCAAGTTGCTAGCGCAAAACGCGCAGCAACAAAATTTCCACTTTTAGTTGTCAAATTTCTTTGATCTTTACCGACACACCGCGGGAAACCAAAATTTAGTGGATGATTGTGGAAGACAGAAAAAATTGCTGTATTTTGAAGGAGCAACAAATTGCCACAACTTGGGGAAGACTTCTGTGTAAACGCTCCTTTAGAGGAATTTAAAGGGTGGTTGCGTCATTACATCAGATTTGTATATTAAGTAGCAGAAAACAAAGAAAATATATCAGACAGCTCTAGCGAAGTCATGTAATAACAACAAAATTATTTGCTCGTTTCTCAGAGCAAATAACGCTACATCTACCTCGGTGGTTTTTAATTTAAATCCTTGCAAGTTATTATTACGCTGGTGTTACAATGCTCATACCACAGCCGCAGCACTGGGACTCTCTTGTCATGGCGTCTAGAAAAAGGGTCCACAGCAACTGCAGAAAACCGGGAAAGCAACAAATGTAAAGCTGTCTTTAGAATTCAGACTAGCACATAGGTTATGATCTACTAGTAAGCCCGGCGGTCATACGAAATGACCGCTGTTCCAGATATTATAAACTCATGTTTGGGAAAATTGCAACACCATGAAGGACTTCAGCGAGTGAGCTGAAATTTTCAGGAAATGCAAAGTAGCGCATGATATGGAAATGATTAGAATTTCAAATCCGTAGCGTATGCGTATGCTGAGCTGCGCCCTCTGAGCGGCGGATGGATCCGAATAAATAGACGGCTGTAAAGGTTACACGGACGGCTGTAAAGGACGTGCATGGTTATTGGTGGTTATCTCCTAGTGGTAAACGTTAGCTCAATCTTTACTTATGCCTCTTCGAGAAAGAGACCGAGATTTGAACAACTTGCAGAGTTTGAACGGGGGAGAATCATCGGCCTTCGTGAAGCTGGATTGTCGTATTGTGCAGTAGCCGCTCATGTGCAGCGTAACAGCAGCACAGTGATGCGTGTTTGGAAGCAGTGGAAGGACGAGGGTCGGACAACTCGGAAATCCGGGAGTGGACAACGAAATGTGACGTCAACTCGCGATGATAGACACCTGGTCCGCATGGCACGGACGGACCGTACAGCTTCCTCTAGACAATTGGCAGCGCAGTGGTCAATAGCTACAGGTGTTTCATTGTGTGCTGCAGCGTGGACTGCGCGCAAGGACTCCTTTATACAGGATCCCCCTCACGCTAAACCATCGCCGCCTGCGGCTACAATGGGCCAAACAGCATAGAGACTGGCGTGCTGATTGGCGGCATGTCGTGTTTTCTAACGAATCCCGCTTTAATTTGTGGTGCCATGATGGCCGCATTCGTGTCAGACGCTATGCCGGTGAACGCCACCTTCCGGAGTGCATTATCGAACGCCACAGTGGACGAACACCCGGAGTTATGGTCTGGGGCGACATAGCCTATCATGGACGATCTCAATTGGTACGAATTGTGGGCAATCTGAACAGCAACCGGTACATCAGTGAAGTTCTACAGCCCCAAGCTGTTCCCTTCCTTCAAAGCTTGCCAGGCGCTATATTTCAATGCCCGCCCTCATATTGCTAAGACTGTTTAATCCTTCTTTGCAACGCAGCAGGTACAGCTTCTTCCTTGGCCTGCGTATTCCCCGGATAAGTCGCCAATTGAACGTGTGTGGCATTTCGTTGGTCGGCGTCTCGCTCGTGATCCTCGTCATGTTGCATCTGCAGACGAACTTTGGGTACGCATACAAGCAATATGGAATGCTCTTCCTCAGGCAGACATTCAAAATTTGTTTGACTCCATGCCACGTCGTGTAGCAGCACTTATTGCGGCGCGTGGTGGCTACACAAAATACTGATTCCGATCTCCAGTTATTGTTTGTTTGCTTTGAAAATTTAATCATTTATTTGTACCACTACCACTCAACTGTGTATTAAATTTCATTCAATTATGACGATTCCTTCACGGTGTTGCAATTTTCACAAACATGAGTTTAAATATACAATTATTCCAGAAACCGGAAATGTACATCATATCAAAGAGATATTTATCAGGTAGAACAGCAAGGTTGAATGAATAAATAATAAACTTATAATAATTTTGGAAAAAAATATTCTTACCGAAAAAAACATCTAAGTTATAATAATCTGTAAAATAAAAAATTACTATATACTCAAACTGTTTGTGAAAAATAATTATTTACATTAAACATAATCATCGTCAAAACAATAGTTTCAACGAAACTGGAAAAAAAGAGCGTTGCCACTTTAATAAATATAAAAAGCGCAGACGATAAATGAATAGAAACAAAGAAAGAAGGATTAAATTAAATTCGCGTTTACAATCATTTTTAACGGAGATTGCAAATCTAGCGATGCCTCACTCAAAATGCTAGAGAAATATTTTGATTATTAGTATATTTGACATTTGTTACAACAATGGCAACTGCATTACAGTTACGCAAGCAACCAATAAGCTATCGGCGACAGACACTTAAGCCGCTTATATATAAAATGCAAGTCTGAAACGAGGAAATCCTGTTGTTTTTATAATATTTCTGTTTTTACGCAACCAACTAATAAGCTACATCAGATAGCACTTTGCCATTAGCATCAAAATACTGAAATGGTGCCCTTTATGTGGGCTGTTGGCGTCCATGAGGAGAGGTGTGATCTTTTGAAAATATCGCCAACCCAGCTGCCTTTTCATTCTCGAATCCGCGCCACATTAACCCCTTGAAGCACGAGTGTTTTCGAAAAAACTGGTAAAAAATGATCTAGTTTTTGTTGGACAGAAAATAAATACAGTGGTACTTCGAGATACGAGTGCCCTGACATACGAGTGATTTGATATACGAGTGATTTGAGATACGAGTGCCTTGGCATACGAGTGATTTGAGATACGAGTGCCTTGGCATACGAGTGATTTGAGATACGAGCGCTGTCGATCAGCGAAGTTTTGTTTTGAAATACGAGCGACATTTAAGATACGAGGAACGGCCAGCTGCGACGCCACGGCCCACCCAGTTTACTGCGCCTGCGCAGTAAATTGCTTTGAGATACGAGCAAATTGACAGATTACGGAACGAATTAAACTCGTATCTCGAGGTATCACTGCATATAGGTCTAGTAGAAATTGTTTTTGACAATTTCAGTTGTAGGGGGTGACTAGAGAGCAGCGGGTGGGGTAAAAGTTACATAAAAAATTATTATACAAACAATGTGCAAACGGATCTCAGACGGCATTAGAAATAAAACAACGCGAGATCGCCCGTGTGAGATACGGGCATGTGCAAATATGCCGGCAACTTTTGCCCGTGCCAGACACGGGCAATTTCGTTAAGTGATTAAGCTAAAGCAATGAACACTCCTAGATTGCTAAGAAGCTAAGTAGCAAATATAACGTTTCACGTTTGCTTATTAGAATGGATTTAAGCTTAGTTTACAGTAATATGTACATTTAACAGCCTTATTCACCAACCGATGTGAACCTCTGTGAAACATTCGAACCGCCGACTTGAGCGTTCTGATTGGTTGAGGAAGCCTTCGATCTGCAGTTCGACGGTTCAAGTCAGCTGGTGAATAAGGCCCTAAGGTCGTGTCTTGAATTAGAATGTTTTAAAACAGCGTTCTTCTTTGTGATTTTTTAAAGAGGAGAAAGAAAGAAAGGAAGTTATTGAATTTTGAGGTCCAGTTTGACGTATATTTAACGAATACAAAAAAGTGAAAAATAAAATATAACAGATTTTTCTAAGCCTATTTCATGGTTGTCTTGTCGCTGCCGTCTTCAATCAGAGGACGGGATAGTTAAAAAGCTGATATTTAATTGAATCAAATTCTTTTTAAAGTGAACTAAAAAGTTTCATAAAAAAAATGATTTAATTGTGATAGTACCTGAAAGTTTTACTTAAAAAAAGAAAACCCTCTTTATTAAAACCAGGCCAAAATTTCTAATTTCATTTTTTTCTGCCCTTTTTTAGTTTACCCAGAAGAAAAATGCATATTAATCTAATCATTTGTTGTTGTTTTGTTTCAGCCAAGAATTATATGGTGGATCTTTCCTGCCGATTTAAGCTGCAGTAACAAGACGCCCTTGGAATAAGCTTAGAAATCTGTTATAATTTTTTCAAAACATTATTTTTTATTGTTTGTTTTTGTTAAATTGTTACTAAACCATACCTCAAAAGGCAATAACTTCATTTCTTTCCTTCCCATCGAACCATCGGAAAAACATTCAAATTTAGGATACCCCCATAAGATTCTTGATTTCTTGTGGAAAATTTAACAGTATTTTGTGGTACCCTTTGGTTCCGAGAACCCTGAGTGGGAATTGTTATTACAATATGTGCAGAGCATGAATTTGATTGTTCTCACGATAGAGGAACTTTAAGTGATCCTCACGTAACTCAAAGAAGTCAACTCCACCGAAAGGTCACGAGATGAAAAATTTCGAAAACAATAAGCTTTTCCATTCTTTTATGGAACACTGAAATTTTCGTTCCAGAAACTTACTTCAAAGTGAACTTATTTCCAGTCAGCGCCAAGGTTGAAGATAAAAACTGTATTGAACGTTAGGAAACAGAGCAAAACGTTTTATTTATTTTACCTTTTGTCTGGACGGGATAAAAGCAATTTTGCCTCCGGAACACAAATTGGAGAAACGCGACATAAGCGCACTTGAAAGGTTCACGGAATTTTAAAATAAAGTTTGCAGGATTGTGGAGTTGCGTTATATAAGTTTTTTGTAAAAGCGAAATCGATGGCTTTGGTCAATACTGTATTATCTTTTTCTTTGTAGTCCTACTTGCATCTTTTCTGGCAAGCAGGGATCCTTTGCGGCAATTTGCAGCATTGTGGAAAGAGCGATTAACCCCTTGAAGCACGGGTTTTTTTTTTTCGGAAAAACTGGTAAAAATGATAGAGTTCTTTTTTTTTTTTGAAAGAAAATGAATGCATCGATATAGTATAAGGTAAATGACCCGGTAGTGGACACAGTTAAGAAAATTTTCGTACTCTTTTAGGTGGCAACTTTTTTTCAAGGGACTTGCATCAATATTTGCATATTTAGCTTAAACGCCAACTATTTCTCTAAAAATTAATTACCTATAGAATGTCATTTGATGAAAAATTAGGATTTTTACGTCAAATTTACGAAACGCTTCATTTGTAGCTATAGTGGACAATTATAAGTCACGTATTTGCATCAGTAGTGGACAGAAATTAATATCTATTTTATGCTGTTAACTTGGAGAAATAATTTTAAAAATGACTAAGGGACCCTTCATAAATGATGTCACGCTTTTTTCCCATATATTTTCCCCAAATCCCTCACCTTCTTGTTGATCGACTTTAGTAAAGAGCAGCAAATGTGACAGGGGGGAGGCAGCTATTAAATATTATGATCCATGTACTTGCATAGATGCTCCACGCCAACTTTAGTACTATTAGCCAGCACTAGGATTCGTTCTCTATTGGTTCTCATAATTTCATTCAAGTTTAATGTTACATTCAATTATTTTAGGAGCTTAAAAATCTAAGTGTCCACTACTAGAGCAACCGGCCATCGGCTCACTACCCAAGGCTTCGGCTAGAAGGTGCAAGGGTGTCCGATGGAGAAAAGTGTCCACTACCGGGTCATTTACCTTAAGTTGATTTTGGCAATTTAAGTTGTAAGGGGGTACTAGAGAGCAGGGAGGGGGGAAAAGTTATTACACAAACAAAGAGAAAACGGCTTTCAGACGGGCATTAGAAATAAAATAAACAGATACTCAAGGTCAGCCGTGTAACACACGGGCAAGTGCGAATTTTCTTTTAACTTTCGCCCGTGTCAGACACATGCAAATGCGTTAAGGCAACGGTTCCCAATCTTATTTTTTTGCGTACCACCATTTTTTTTTTTTTTTGCAAACCATTTGCGTACCACTACTAATGTAACTTTATTATATAGAATAGAACACTAATAGATTATAGAAAAATACTACCGCGACTTAATTATCTCAATCAAAGCGTTTATTAAAATAAAGCTGTATGTATAAAATAAAATATTTGAAACATATAAAATATTTTTTTAATACGTACTTCCAAAACAGCATTAGAAATTTAAGTACACAATAACTACCATGTAAAAAAATGAGAAAACAAAATTATTGAGAAGGTTCTGCATGGCAAATACAAGCGAGGTGATATCTCGTTCCGTAGAAGTTCGTTTTAACCTCGAGTTCAAATTCATTTGACATTTAATTTGCTTCTATATCTATTTTTAATAAATATCATATTGGAAAAAGCAGTTTCACAAAGATGAGTGGTTGTGAACTGAATAAAAAACAGCAGTCCTTTTCTTGACAATAACGGGAATTCATTTTTAACTTTGAGCCAACATTTTCCCAACTGTTCAATCCTGAGTTTTTGTTTTAATCTCTTCTTCATCTTTTTTTTTTGCTTGCATGCGTACCCCCTGGAGAAGCTACTCGTACCAGTAGTGGTACGCGCATACAGTTCGGGAACCGCTGAATTAAGGGGTTAAAGGGCCAGTGGTGAAAAGGCAGCATTTAACTGGCTTCTGTAAATAAGTAAGAAACTAAAACAATTTGATTCAGGATTCTAAATTGATCTAAGAAATCATTTTGTTTTCAAAACAAAGTAAACAAGTCTGCTGTGGCCATCAAGGAACTTTTTTGCATATCCTTCATATTATGAACATTACTACTCGCCATTTATACCTATTATGACACAAATCCTTATTGGAAAAAAATTAAATAAATTGTAAAAAGGAATGATTTTAAGCCAAGATAAACTAGTTAAAATGTGTTGCTACCAGCGCAGTATTAAAATGCTGAAAATATTACTAAGAATTTTTTTGTTAACGTATAGGCCATATGGCAACCATACAATACAAAACGAAGTTTCTGCTTCCTTTGCGGCAGAATATAATTGTTTGAATGGATGCAATTCAAGCAACGTCATTGATCACGTGGCAGCGATGAAAGCAATGTAAACAGTAGCACCGCCTTACTTCGAGTTCGACAAATCTACTTAAAAACTAGGACTAAATAAAGTTCTTCTACATTGCATAAAATTAACACTAAATTAAACACTATAAGTATTGTAATAAGTAATAAATTTCTTTTATAATGATTAAATTGAATGTAAATACTGGGTTATAATCAGAAAAAGCAATGAAAATAGTCTAATTAATTTTAAAACTAATTTTTCCTAGTGAGCTCCGCGTAGGACTCAATTGAAAATCTTAGTAAACAAAGAGCCGGATATCACGTGACAACGATGACCGCTCATGAGTCCCTCTAGCGATGAATTGCCTCCATTTCTGAATTCTTGAAATGTACGTTTAGCGAGAGAAACGTTCGTATGCTCCAACCCTTTTGCAGCGGATGACGCCAAAATTTAATCAGCATTATTTCCTGTTGCTGAATAATGCCTCTCAACTCGTTGGCCAAACGCTCTCTGGTGCGGCGGCTAGGATAGTACGAAAGTAGATTGGTCAACTCAACGCGCTCTCTGTCGGCTGTGATACTGAAGCGAGCCCTGCTTGCGTTCAAGGCTGCGATCTTGTCAACCCCTTAAACGGTCGGGTAATTTTCAAGAAAGCGGTCATAAAAGTGCTTATTTTTTTTATCCCTGAAAATTATATAAAAATATGTGTATGAACAATTTATATATTCGTTTTTAGCCTACTTTCCCGTAAAAGTAAAAAAAATAATAATAAAGCATGAAAGAAGGCTTAATGTATCGTGAAAATAACGTTAGAAATCAAGAAAAGTCAAAAATAAATTAAGTAATTAAATTAAGATTGAAAAATAAAAAATTTGAAAGTAGGGTTTTGAGATGGGGAAAAAGTGTGTTTGTCGGTCTGTCTTTCGGTCTGTCCCCCCCCCTAATAACTTTTGAACGAATTGTCCGATTCGAAAAATTCTTTTTGCATTCGAAAGATCTCGGCGAGGACATCTTATTTCCATATTTTACTTTTTTATTTGAACAATTCTTTGCTTAATTTTGAACAGTTCAAAAAAATTTAACATTAGCGCCTATGGGCGAAAATGAAGCAAATTATGTAAACTCTGGGTACAAGATCCAAGTTACAATGAACAAGCTCACTGGAAGAAGTTCTTGGCGTGAAATATTGATTTGAACAATTTTTGTTCATTTTTGAACAGTTAAAAAAAACAAATAACATAGTGCCTACGGAGAAATTTCAATGCTATATAAATCCTGATCTAACGGGGCGATTTGCTTGGAACAAACTTTATCGGAAAGCTCTTATGACGTAGAACATGTACAGATAAAAAGTTCATCCAGAACTAACGAGCCTATTTTCTTATGAAATTTTTTGATCGGGATTTTCAAGAATATTTTTGAATTAATGAAAGATTAAATGAATAAGCAAAATAATGAATGAATAAATGAGTGAATAAATACATGAATTATTGAACGAATCTGTATTAACCGTTGAAAAAGGCATATTTGAAGCAATTAAGAACTAAAGCTAAACGAGAAAGAGAGAGAGCTAGATTATAAATTTGAAGCTGGTGTATACGGGAAAGTAGGCTCGTATAGTTCTAGACGGAACGTCTTGTTATTTTTTGATTTGTTTTTACTTTGAAATTTTAAACACTCCAGCCCGTCATTTTCACGGGAGCGAGAGGCAAGGGGTGAGCGCCCTTTACACATACGTTCTTAACAGTGCCACTGAACGCGGCGCTCAAAGACGCTCAAGAACGCGAGCATGTGTCACAATAATGTACCACATTCTTTACTGCGCGCAAGAGCGCGCTTAAATGCTGGGCGTTCATTGGAGTCCCCTACATTTTAGAGACAACAACATTCTACGTGCCGACACAGCACAATACAATGTAATCCATTAAAGAAAAATCATTAGTAAATAAATTACACTAATATACACATAATACACACACCACTTTGTGATTTCAGACACATTACCGAGAAAAAGGCATTTTTTATTGCAGAAGTAACAGCCTGCAGAACTGTCCAATCATCCCACCTTGACGGGCGGATAAGAACGCGTATGTAAAATGTATCAGTTTTTGGTGCACGATCATGAGCAGGCATCTGAGTGCTATTCTTAACCGCGTTCTTGAGCACTCCAAAATTTCATTTACAAGCACCCTCTTGAACGCGCATCTGAATATCTCACCGTCTGGAGCGCGGTTAAGATTGTGTGTGTAAAGGGCGCTTTAACCGACTTTGTTTAGCGCTTCTTTGTAGTTATGTTATTGTTCGTTAAAAGTCAATTGTTTTGCACATTTTCCCCTTAGCGATTGTGGTTATTGAAATTTGTACACTTCACCTCTCAGGACGTACCTTTCCTACCTCTCGAGGAGGTACTTCAGTTTGTATCTCTCAGGACGTGTGTGTTCAGAATTTCGTTCAATTCTATGCAGAACGTCTTGAGATATAGTGTCCAAAAAACTCTAATAAAAAGTTCTATAGCCCCATCGCCTTTAGAGCGAATGGCGCCAAAATGTAAGCAGCAACTGTTCCTATTGCGATCCACTTGTATACCAAATTTTTTCGAATTCTTCCATTACTTCTTAAGGAAAAGCACTCACACTAATAGACAAAAAAATATTCGATTACTCCGTTTCTTTCAAATGGATTCGCGCCAAAACCTAATCAGTACCAGTTTCCATCAATGTGCACTAAATTTTGTTTGATTTAAAGCATTACTTTTTGAGTTACAGTGGCCACGAAAAAAAAACCACATACAAACACATACAGAGATTTCTTAATAATGGTCAAAATGGGTTCCGCCCATAACTTTTTTTTTAACTATCGAATATGGTCATTGGAAAGTACGGGATCTATGGGAGACTCGTCTTGACCGATTAAAAAAAGAATCATCAAAATCGGTTAATTCAGTGACAAGTTATCAATGAGCAAACGAATAAACAGACAAACAAATAAACAAAAACTACATACGGTTTGAATTAAGATCCTCCTCCTTTGGAAAGTCGGTTTAAAAGTATATGCGAAGGGAAAATAAGGATTTAAAATTCTGCAGTAAAAATGTTAATTAACAGGATCTGTTGTGGCATCAACTTCTACTGTGCATGGAAGTCGAAAAGCTTAAAAAAAATGCTTTTTAAAAATTTACTTTTCATAATTTATTCCTTAGGAGCAATAAAAGCATGCGAGATAAGGCAGTGCAGTGCAAAGAAAACTGGATATTAACTTCAAATATAAATACAATAAAAAGAGCTAAATCAACGCGTATAAATCACCAACGAAAATCTTCACGAAACTAATGCATTTAGTAGGAAAATGAAATAAATAATAATGTTAATAATTTTATTTATTGCAAATTAACACCATGACTGTATATCACTTTTCATTTTTAATAAGAAGTTCCGTCTAGAACTATACGAGCCTACTTTCCCGTATACACCAACTTCAAATTTATAATCTATCTCTCTCTTTCTTTCTCGTTTGCCTTTAGTTCTTAATTGCTTCAAATATACCTTTTTCAACGGTTACATATTCATTCACTCATTCATGTATTTATTCACCCATTAACTTATTTTTTCATTCATTCGCTCATTTATTCACTCATTTGTTCATTCATTCTTTCACTTATTCATTTAATCACTCATTAATTCAAAAATATTCTTAAAAATCCCGATCAAAAAATTTCATAGGAGAATAGGCTCGTTAGTTCTGGATGAACTTTCTATCTGTACATGTTCTAAGTTACAAGAGCTTTCCAATAAAGTTTGTTCCAAGCAAGTCGGTCTGTTAGATCGGGATATATATAGGATTGAAATTTCCCCGTAGGTGCTATGCTAATTTTTTTGAACTGATCAAAAATAAACAAAAATTGTTCAAATCAATATTTCACGCAGAGGCTTCTTATATTAAGCTTGCTCACAAGAACTTGCATCATGTGCCCAAAAGTTTACATAATTTGCCTCATTTTTGCCCATAGGAGCAAATGTTAAAATTTTTTGAACCGCTCAAAATTACACAAGAAATTGTTCAAATCAAAAAGTAAAATATAGAAATGAGATGCGCTCACCGAAATCTTTCGAATTCAAAAGGAATTTTTTTGAATCGGACAATTCGTTCAAAAGTTAGTGGGGGACAGACCAACAGAAACACTTTTTTCCCCATCTCAAAACCATAATTTCAAATTTCTTAATTCTCAATCTTTATTTTATTACTTCACTTATTTTTTGACTTTTCTTGATTTCTAACGATATTTTCATGGTAGATTAAGCCTTCTTTCATGCTTTATTATTATTATTTTTACGGTAAAGTAAGCTAAAAAGTGTACAATAATAGTAATAATAATAAATGCGTACTTTCAATAACAAAGCTAAACTACACTAAAAATAAAAAGAAAACCATGTTTACTCTGAAAACTGTTTTTGTAAAACTATTATATTGAATTAAATTGAACTAAATTCCAGAAAGCGAGGAATAGAGGAAAGTGAGGCATATATCAGATTTGTATAAAATGCACTAGAGAGTTGATTAGTATACTTTAATACTGATTTGTGAGGGGTATTATTCCTTTCTATGCTAATTTAGCGTAATGAAAAATGGTAGTTTGTCACTTAATAGTTAATTAAACTAGTTAATTAAATTAAGGGTTCATTAAAGACAAGTTCTGCTGAAATAAACAATAAAGTCCGACAACTTTTGGTTTATCTGCATTAATTAATAATTATTTTACAGAAAATTCCACCATGATTATATAAAGATATTCGGATATTATGAAGGATTATTTTTCTAACGAAATGCAGCTGCGCGACATGTAATTCATCATCAATCAAATGTTTCACCGACCATGCGTTTGCCAGGACCAAGAAAGGGAGAAAAAACGCTGGAATGATTAATCGCATTTTCTGCCCTAGCGATGCATTTCTTGTTGCGTGTTTGATGACGGGATGATGTATAAAATACGATGCGATCATGTTTAGCATTTGATTTTGTAAAGACATGAAAAACAACCTCTGATTGGTTGGTAGGTTGAATTATTTTATATGGTGATAGAGCATCAGTGGGCTATATCAGGGGTTCTCTACTCCATCCCTCTCACCTGTTAGCACGAGGCCTTAGGGTTGCCCTCCCCCCGAGGCCTTAGGGTTGCATTAGTCCAACGAATGCTCATTGTCGCTCCAAGATAAGTTTGCTAGGCGCCAGCCCAGTCTAACTAATGCCGCGTTTTCACGATGCCAGTTGAAGAGACAATTGTCTGCAGACAGCTTTTTGGCATAAAGTTATTGGCTGAGTGTGAACAATTCAGGCCAATTGGCAAGCCAACTACCTCTACAGTTGTCCTGAAATTCAGTTGGCTCGAGGAGTAGATAGAGGACAATGAAATAGGCCCAGTAACGCCCCCCCCACCACTCTGAATCACAGTTGTCGAGCCAGTTGGCGCCGTGCGAACGTTGCAGCCAGTTGATTTGCTTTGTGGTGTGTCAATTCACTCGTGTCAGTCAAGTCTGCTGTGTTTGTTTCGTCATCAACTGCCATGCCAATACCTTCACCGTTCGCGTCCAACTGGCCTGTTTATGACATTTCCCCAACTGTCCAGAGACAATTGGCCCCGACAATTGTCTCTTCAACTGGCATCGTGTAAACGCGGCTTTACTCTTGCTGTGTGGACCTGGCCCAATTAGTATCTTAATGAGATCAATTGTATCTGCTGACAAACGAACCTGGATATCCACCAGTTGATATATTGTATTTAATGGTACGATGAGAAATTACAAAATATTTTTTAAATTATTGATTAGCGGTATGTTTTTTTAGCCTATGCGTATATACAGTTTTTCTATAAAAAAGGAAGCTCTGACTGGCAGAGCTCCAGGAAGAATGAATACATTCATGTTCAATGGAGGAACAGCTGGTATAAGGAATGTGCCGTTTCTGTTCTCGTTTCAGTTCGTTTAGCACACTTGATTCCTTCCAAGTGGATGTTATATATTATATAATAAATTTAGTAGCTTTCAAGAAACAGAGAAGCAAACATTCTGGTTCGTATGATAATAAAAGCACCTGCAAAACGAACTTCCCTGAAACTCGAATCTACTCGTCCTTTCCGGTCATGCGTAGAAGCATCCAAATGCCAGAATTTCGTGTTAGAACTGTAACAGAACTCAACTGTGCGTGTTTGTGTGTTCGCAAAAAAAAAAAAAGCTGTTTCAATTGATGGATTAGAACGATGGATATCCAAGTTGCATTTTCAACAACAAAATTATATGACATTTTTTTTCTTACTATTATTACTGCAGCGATAACACCGGGTAATTTTGGAGTTACACATAACTGACAGAGCAATTATTAGACATATGCCTGCAAAGCGTTCAATCAAAAACAACTTCGAACCTTTTCAACTGGAAGGAAGTATTGCGGATTACATGCTGGCAGATATAATTTAAAAAATCTTAAATTGTGCGAATTTGTCACGAAACGGAAATGCTTTGTCATTTTGAGATGGCGGCACCTGATCTCTAATTGATGCAAACTTCACAAGGAAGTTAATTTAGCCGAGAGTAGCCAGGCCAAACGGACATTCAAGGGATCTTTAACATGCCACATAATCATACGACATGGGCGCTGTCGATTTTCGGCATCCTGAAAATCCACCGACTTTGGCCAGGTTTTATCCCGAAAATTCGGGCGTACGAGGCCTGCGCCTTACCACTACGCCACCCCGCCGGCTCCTAATACAGTAATTACAACGAATTAATTGCCATTAAAAATTACTTTTTTCAGGATGAGCATGACGTTTTTTTGCTCTGCGACATAAAATTGAACAGGAAAGCTATCTCGGATGAAGTAGGATGTAGCAGCAGTGTATGGACACAGGGACGACAACAACGCGTTTATAGAACTAAAAACTTGTTTCAAAAAGTATGAAACTCTGCAACCCAACGACTTTCACTGTATTTTGGCTTTGGTCTTCGGTAACTAATTTATAATTTGTCAGTAAACAAAATATTTTTTTTCAGTGCCTTTCAAAGTTTAATAATCGAAACTGTTAAAAAATTAACATCACTGATCCTTACAAGTTAATCCTTTATCTACTGCATTAGGATTTGGAGCATTTTTTTTTTCACGTCATAGTTTTGTTTGGGTAGCAGTAACCACACTGAAAATTAAGGGATTTACATAAATAAATTTTTCAGGCTATAGAAATTTTATTCATTGCAGTTAATAAGCACCTCAGACTAATTCATTAGTGAGAATATACTGTTCACTTAAGATATAATGTGAAAGCGTTTTATAACTTCTTAACTAAAATGTTTTTAAAAAATATCAGAGAATTTATTCTTGAATTTTACCACTTTCTCCGGAGAAAAAATCAGAAAAATGGAAAATGCTAATCAAAATGGCGGTGCAAAACACAGCATCGGTTTCAAAACTTAATCGCTAAAGTACTCTTTATAGAAACCCTTGCTGAAATGTATCCTGAAAAAGTGGATTTAAAAGAATGTTCCCAAAAAGTAAAACCAGAATATTCGTAAAAATGGTTAATGGATGTAATTTCAAATGGAGGGATGATACACTAAAACTTCTAGTTTACCTCTCACCAAAGAAATGGTGAAATTTAGCTGCAACCAACATTTGGTACCAAAGTTGAACCGTTAAAATGGTTCCTAATTTAACATTTATTAGGAAACTTGGTGAAACTACACCATTATAATGGCTCAAAGTAATACCAAATATTTGTTGCGGCTAATATGGGTGAAAAAATGCTGAAGTTTAGCAGCAACCAACATTTGGTACTAATGTTGAACCAATATAATGGTTCCTAGTTTCGCATTCATGGTGAAACTACACCATTATAGTGGCTCAACGTTGTACCAAGTATTGGTTGCGGCTAATATGGGTGAAAAAATGGTGAAATTTAGCAGCAACCAACATTTGGTACTAAAGTTAAACTATTATAATGGTTGCTAGTTTCGCATTCATGGTGAAACTACACCATTATAGTGGTTCAACATTGTACCAAGTATTGGTTGCGGCTAATATGGGTGAAAAAATGGTGAAATTTAGCAGCAACCAACATTTGGTACTAAAGTTGAACCGTTAAAAAGGTTCCTAGTTTCACTTTCAAGGCGAAATAATGGCTCAACATAGTACCAAATATTGGTTGCGGCAAAATTTCAACATCTTTACCACTTTTAGTGAAAGGTTGAACTAGATACTAGAATATTTTACAGTGTAGCGAAAACGGGAAGTTTTCTCCGCATTGAGAGTAACTGTACAGAGAAAGACCATTTACGGAGAACTTGGTATAGCGAACACGGGAAGCTTTTTCCGCATTGACAGTGACTGTACAGAGACAACCCATTTACAGAGTCTTAGTATAGCGAATACGGGAAGTTTTCTCCGCATTGACAGTAACTGTACAGAGAAAGACCATTTACAGAGTCTTAGTGTAGCGAACACATGAAGTTTTCTCCGCATCGACAGTGACTGTAAAGAGAAAAACTATTTACAGAGTCTTAGTGTAGCGAACC
Organism: Octonoba sinensis; assembly: GCA_038502835.1. Lineage (NCBI taxonomy): Eukaryota > Metazoa > Arthropoda > Arachnida > Araneae > Uloboridae > Octonoba > Octonoba sinensis. The sequence continues at coordinate 28,498,563 of CM076603.1, forward strand.
CGGGAAGTTTTCTCCGCATTGACAGTGACTGTACAGTGAAAACCCATTTACAGAGGATTAGTGTAGCGAACACGGGAAGTTTTCTCCGCATTGACAGTAACTGTATAGAGAAAGACCATTTGAGAGTCTTAGTGTAGCGAACACGGGAAGTTTTCTCCGCATCGACAGTGACTGCGCAGAGAAAACCCATTTACCGAGTCTTTGTGCGGCGAACACGGGGAGCTTTCTCCGCATTGAAAGTGACTGCACAGAGAAAAACTATACACAGAGTTCATCTGTTTTCATTGATGAAGTGATTAGGGACAAATTTGGCCATCATGTTTGCGAATTGGCTAGTCATGTCGTAGATTTGTCTGTCCCTCTGGACCCTCTGTTTGTGTCGAGCACACTGCATAATTTCCGCACGCGTTAAATCAGCAGTTCCAGTATCGATTAGAATAACGTTTCCTAACCGGTGGTTTGCGAACCGCGTTAGGTAAAGGAAGGAGGTTCGCGAATATAATGCTGTAATAACAGACTTTTTAATTCTCAACGCAAAAGAAATAGCGACAGAATGAATTAGCATACTTAATGAAATATAAATTTAAATTAATCGTGCTAAGTTTTAATTTTATTTTAATAGTTCTTCTTAAAAACTTAACTGCACGCGAAAACTCCCCCAATTATTTCTAAGATCAATTTATATGATTTTTGTGAACGGTTTTAGACACTCAAACTTGTCTGAATATTTTTGAATAAAAAATGCAAGTTTCACTTCAAGTGTTTCAAGATTTTTGCTTGCAGAACCAAGAAAAATAGCATTTTTATAATATTAGTAATAATGAATTTAATTAATGCTTCTATTCAGTAAAATGTAATGCTTAGTAAATATTATTTAATTTAATAGGTATTGTGCGTGTAAAATCTATATATATTATTTCTCTAGCCTATTTTTCGGTCGCTGCGCGATATCTTCCTTATTCTTTTATCTAATTCCCTGATTTACCCCGCATTTCAAAAATCAAATTATGAAAATAAAAAAAACTTCAAAAAATAAATTTAATTTTGCTGGTTTTAAATGTTTTTATAGAAACCAAAATGTGTAATGTCACACTTCTTGTTACCCCCTCCCCTCTTTTTGTCATAAACTGTCACAGTTTCTCGAACGCCCCCTCGAATCGTGCCATCATTTATGAATGACCCCTAAAATCATGCCGTGATAGACATGAAAAAAAAAAAAAAAAACCATATCATAAAACTTCAAAATTTTATTCCTTAGTTTAAAATTCTTCGCCATTTTGCGAAGTGATCATAAAGATGTGTAAGCACACTAAAGTTTGTTAAGTTATTTTAATATTTTATACCCGAAACAAAACAAAAGGATCCAAGCCTGTATTTAAAGTGTTTTGCGCCCTGTGCTCCAAGCAAACTTCCGCCCTCCCTCCCCTACATGCACTACTCCACCATCAACAAAAACAAGGAAACAAACCCTGATTTTTTAGATAAATCAGCTAATGTTTAGTACAAGCTTTACATTATGTCACATGCTATAATGTTCCTTCGTTCAACACCCCCTCCCCCTCATGTAGTGTGTGTTTTTTAAAAATATTTATGGTTCTTCCACCCCCCTTATTTTATAGAATCGGATTTGTCTTCATGATACACTATATCAAGTTTTTCAAGATGATCGATGATTCATAAAATCCTTTGGACGCTGAGACGGCATCGTTTGTTTGCTGCTTTTCCAAAATCTTTCCAGACTTCAGGAAAACGACATCCCAAAGAGTAAAGATAAATATCATAACAATCTATATATATTATTTCCCTACCCTGTTTTTCTGTCGGTCAGCGAGATCTTCCTTTTAAAATTTGTCGGACCGGCTAATGACGAAAAATAGACCCACGGTCGAAAAATATACCGCTTCTCCCAAATTTGAGATTTAAAATAATCTAACAAGAGGTTCTTTAGTGGATGCCAAATTGGTATTGTGCATGCTGGCGCTATCTGTTATCAAGTAAACAAGCAAGAAACCCTTTCTGCTTTTACCCTTACTGTGTAGCAAATTGGACAGTTCTTGCTGTGTCTGTGTGTTAAAGTTATTCAATCGTTAGGCTCTACACATTCATTTAATTATGAAAGAGTAGAGCCTAACCAACCAACCGTAACTATATTTTAAGTAATGGAACTGTTTCGTTATTGCATTTTAATGCTATGTATACTACTAATAAAAATAATTCTCATTATTATTGTGATTATTTCATTATTTCGAATATCTAAATAATAGTGGGGGAAAAAATTGTAACAGCTGTTTGCACTGATGTGTTCAATGATATGTCTACTTTTGATTTCAAGATGATCCATGAGAAAATCCCGTAAAGCGAGGCTAAACACCCGTTTACCTTTTTCTATTCCTCTTCATTATGTCCTTTCCCTCGAATTTGTAAAGAATGAAACGCCACACAAACGCCCCATCATTTGAGCTGCTGAAGCTTGTTTGTATTTTAATTTTTGCAGCAAATAAAATGATTTTCGCCAATATACAATAAATTTAGGCCAAAAATGAATTTAGATCCAATTAAAAAGTAAAATTACAATTTTGATGCACATTACTTGTTGGAAAAGAAGATTTATTGGTACATAAACGCCGGCTATACATGGTGAAGATGGCCGAGTGGATAGAGAGCAAGGCTTGTACACCGCACACCCGGGGTTCGATTCCCAAGCACTTCGTTTACGGTTTCTACGCCTCGAGATGGTTCAAAAACGGTCAAGATTTTGTTTTGAAACCAGTTTTGAATGGTTATAACGCCAAAAACTTTTGTATTTACGGCTTTTTAACGAAGCTTATTGGAAATGGTTTAGGTCCCGTAAAGATAGAAAAATGTTCCAAAGCGTACATTTAACGGTGAATTAGATGGACAGACTGCTGCCGGTCATTTAACCGTAATTTCATGATGAAATTTCTAACAGTGTACACTCATTCTTCAGATATCTTTCACCGTCATTTTCCACCTAAACTGGTACCTGCGTACTTTCGTCAGTTTATACACAAACTATTGACAGTTACGGAGGGTGCAAACAATAGCTTGTTTTAATCAAAGTCAAGGATGTCGTGTATTGGTTTAATTGTGTGAGTGAGAAAAACGAGTTAACCCTCCCATGCATGAAAGCCTCATATGAGGTGACATACAGTTTTGGTCCAAATTTTAATGCAGATTCGTTTTTGTGCAATTTGCATGTCGTCCTCATCTAGACACTCTAAACAGTTCTTGGACACCACAAAATATTTCATAGGGTATTCAAGATTGTTAAAAGATTAAGATATATTTGTAAGTCCATGAGTTTTCAAGAAAGAAGAGAAAATCTTAGTTTCGAATCAAATTTTGTTTAGTTATTTTGAAGCGTGTTTTACATTACTGGGAAGTTTGTTATTAATTTAAAGCTTCTTATTCCTTATAAATGAAGTTTGAATGTTCAATTTTGCCATGTTTATTATTATATTGTATAAATACGTAAAAAAGCATAAAACGTCTTCATTCAAGAACACGAATTTTCGACTATAGAGGACAAAATTTCTAAACATAAATTATTACACAACAATCCTGAGATGCTAAATTAGTTTGCGGCATATGAAGTTTTTGCTTATAACACAAATGAATAAATGCATTTATGAGAGGGCTAAAAAATATTTTTACAGAAAAGAGTGAGAGTATTTTAAATACTCTAACTCATGGGTGTCAAAAGTATGACCGTTTGAGGGCCACACTGCAAAAAAAAATTCTGGGTCGCACATGCAATATTTCTTCCACAAAATGAAATAAAAATTAACCTAACCTCTACATTCCAAGTGTACCCAATTGGGTACATTTTAAAATAATGTTTATTAACTACTGTTTGTGCAATTTCAAAGCTAAAACACCCAGTTGTTTTTGAAATTAATGAACAGATAGTTTACTGCGTTTGAAACATGGAAAAAATGGAAAATATGCATTAATTATTATTTAAACGAATTATTAATTAAAATAAAAAAAATTAGCTATTTTGTTTTGTAATCATTTTTTAAATCAGAGAACCAAAAAATCGCGTCAAAGTTGTTCGTGCTTATTTCTGGGTTCTGAAGAGGTTAAAATTTAAATTTTTTATTTCAAAATAAATGTCAAAGAATCGTTTGTATATGAAAAATATTGCAAACATTTATTTTTTAATAAAAATGTGTAAATTTAAATATTTTTATAATTTGCGTTTGGGCCGCACTTTAAAAACTTCCAACCTAACTCTTTTTCGTAAAATATGTCGCTTCTTAAATTTTGCCGCCCTGTGAAGAATGGTAGAATGGTGAAGCATGTGACAGAATGGCACATTTCTAGATACGGCCCCGGTCATATATGTCTCATATGGCGTTAACCACTTCTATCCATTAAAAATTTACTCTAAAACTAGTTACAATACATTTGTGACATATTAGGGAAAAACGCATTAAACTGCATTAGGTTTTGAAAGTTTTATTGTGCTTAATAAAACGTGACCCATAAATTCAAAATCGAAAATTTTTAATCGCAAAAAATAAAAAGAAAATGTGGAAATTTTACATAAATGACAATGTTTCACAATAACATATCTTTAAATGTATAAAACTATCATGAAACATTTTCCATCTGTCATCACATAACAACGAAAATCGACAATTACTCGTATGCAACCATTTTTTAACCACCAGCGACACTCAGGCAACCACAAGTGATGGGAGAATATTTCAGGAATAACAATAACCGCAGGGTGAAAGATGAGCAAAAATTTATAAACAATGTATCTCTGTCGGTCATTAACAAGGGCAACGTGGAATGATAATGTCCCTGCCTTTTCTATTCCTGGGGTTATCGATTCGCCATCTGCATACAATCCGATTAGATGGCTCGGTAAAAGCTTCAAACTTTCGCTCGAAAATAGAAGCTTGTTTCGCGGAAAATGAAATTTCATGCAGGAATGAACCTTTTTATTACACACAGTCACGGAAAGTTAAAGGCAAGGCGAGATTTTTTTTGTTCGATTAATTCTTGTACAATGAGAACACGATCAAATTTGGGTATGTGCAATAATTTGAATTGCATTAAGGCTTTAAAGGGATTTTTTTTTGTTTTATAGTCTCAGATAAGTCAAGGTCATTGTGAGTTAATGAACTTATGCATTCAGAGTTGTCCAGGGGAGAAGATCCTTTTCATATTGAAGTGCGAAATTAAATTTGACAGTTGGAAAAATGTAAAAACTAAAGGATCTTTATTCTACTATACCGTATTTCAACATTAGCTGTACTACACAAACTACAATAAATAGTACTTTATCTCTACTAATAATAAAGCAGCAAGTATGTGCAGTGGTGTAGCTAGACCCCGATTTTAGGGGAGTTTCTTCGGGAAAAGTCTGCTAATTTATTGTTTTGCAAGAAAAATTAGTCAAATTCTAGACAATTACCATTTCAGGGGGGTTTTATCCCCAAAACCACCTTCCTTTACCACTCCAGTGTGTGTGTGTGTCTGGCGTAGGGCCAAGACGGTTCGGTGGATTTTTCTGAAATCTGGCACGAATTTAGTTTGGAACATGGGGGTGCGCAACTCGAAAAGTTTTTTTTCTGAAATTCGAATTTATTCTTTCTTTATTTCAATTTATAGCCGAAAGTTGCATAAAATGGTAATGTATTTCAATAAATAACATAGTTTACACACAAAAAGTTACCATTCTATATTTAATGGCGAACCCACTGGTCTTTTCACTTTTTAACATAGGCATGACCATGCGGTTACCGCTAGGATTGCATAAATCTAACATTAATTCTCTAAACAATTAATCACAAAACGAGTGATAAAAAATTAAACTTTTAACAATTGTAGTAATTAAAAACTATCAGGGAAAATTTTGACAACTACCCTTCAGCGTTTTAGGAAGACATATTACATTAATAAAGTTCAAAAATACTATAAAAATGAGCGTAGAATTCCATTGTAATCAACCATTAATTTAAAATTCAAAAATATTCTCTTTTTTTTTCTTCAATTTTTTTAATTCCTTATAATTTTCTCAATTATATATTTTTTCAAAAGGCTCTTTCTATGTAACACTTCCCAAACATAATAGAATAATAGTTAGCATGGAATCAACTATCTGAAACTTAGTGGAATTTTAACATTTGTTTTGTTAAAATCTCAGAAAAGACGACGAAAATTTCAAAACATCAATTTCAACAATTAAATAAAAACAATCTACAAAATTCAGAGCCACCTCATGCTCATTTTTGTTAAACATACTCCCTGGAATGCACATACAAAGTTTCAACACTGTATCCTTAAATGAAAAGAGGCCTAAGGGAATTTACCACTCGTAATTGGTCAAAGATACAAAGCAGAGAAAAATGCGTTCAAAGATTTTAAATGCAGAATGTAAACAGCTAAAATAATTTACAAAAACCGGAATATCCTTTAAAGTTTTGCTCACATAGGTTTGAAATTTTGCACGAGGCTTTAAAACAGCTTTCTGTCGATATATGTAATTTTTAAAAAATCGATAATTTGAGCAATTTCGAGGTACCGTGCCCCTTTAAAATGATTAAAAGTAAAGATAATAGAATTGCACCTCACGGATTTATGCAAGCTGGTAAATATTCGTACATTCATCATTGCACTTCTTTTACTTCATCTAATAAAACACATGGTTTCGAACAATAAAATATTCTACTTTTACAAAAAGGAACATTTAATATATATATATATATATGACAAATATAATACAGCTTAGGGGCATCACGAAACGAAGACAAACTTTTTGACCAGACTCAAATTCTACATTCATTTTATTTTTTCTCTGTTGCCACTCAAAATGAAATGAATTATTAGAATTTATTTTTAAATCGATCAGCTGGACAGTTTACGCCCTCTATGGACAAGCTGACGCAGCGGATACCCATGTATCATGACCACGATGACAACGATTATACCAGCTAGACATCACTAACCGTATTTATGTAAACAAGAATTCGCGCAGCAGTCGAAATTCAAACGTAATAAATAAATTTAGCATTGAAAATTTTATGTTATTTATACAATTATATAAGTATTATTCGGCGTTATTTAAACAATTATATAAGTACTAGCTGATCTCCCCGCAGAGCATCTGCGGATCGGAAATTAACTATTTTGAAATCGTTAAAAGCGCTTTATAATTCGAAAGGCTTAAGAAAAGATCGCTAGATATAAACATGCGCGATGTAAACAAACTAAGGTTTTGCCACTCCAAAGAATCAGAAATTAAAAATTGAGTTATGAATGGAAATATTTAAGAAATAGAAATAAATTTGCTATTTAAGTCCGTTAGTTACTATGATAAATATAATAAATGCAAATATTGCGTTACTTTTCTATGCTAATCATTAAACAAATTTTTAAATATCGTTTTGCCATAGTTTCGTTCTGGCATGATGTCAATATCGTATCGTGCCGCAAAATTTAATCGTAACTGGTCCACGTTAACCGAAACATATACATAGATTATCCACCGTAATAATTAAATTTAGCAGTGAAAATTTTATTTTATTTATACAATTATATAAGTATTATTCGGCGGTATATTATATATATAAGTATTATTCGGCGCTATTTATACAATTATATAGGTAATAATCGCCAAATATAAGTATAATTTGGCGATTACAACGTCGAGTTTATTTTGACCATCTTCACGTATAGCAAACGTATTGTAAATACATGTTTCCGCAAGGCCAATTACGTTTAAAACTGTAGAAGCTTGTACTTCTGCCGATTTCGTGCTAAGTTTAGTGGCAGTGGAATAAAACTTGAATGTTTGCATTTCTGTACGCTTTTCTCATTTTTCATTTCATTCCTTCAGAGAAGCCTTCATTCAAAGTCTTATTATAATTGTTTGTACTATTATTGCTTAATGGCAACAAACTCGTTTTAACAATGAGTTTTATATTTTGTGAACGACCATTTCAGGTGCCATAAATGTTCGAGCTTATTTGCTATTTTCAAGGATGTGCTTCAAATTCTCGTCTAATATGACAGATAGAACAAGTGCAACAGATTTACTATACAAACACGGAAATACACGAAGGGGAAAGTGGGAATCGAACCCACGCCTCTCCACTGCACGCAGGCAGGCACCGGAACCAGTCGATTAGACCGCTCGGCCCCCCACTGAGTCCCCAAGTTTTATATTTATTACCTAATAATTTACTCAACCTACAGAGTAATCATACACCACAGGGACAACTCTCAAGCCGTTTTGTAGTGCGATTTCACTAGCGCACCACGGGGAAAAACATGAACTACAAAAGTTCGCATTACCAAGTTTAACTCATGTCTCCTCTACGACGATATTATCTTTGTTTTAAAAAGAAATTTCATTGTCTTCAGAAGCAGTTCGCGGGTTTACGTAGATCTTTGAAATTGAATTATTTTTGCACTATTGTTATTTTTGTGCGTTATTTTCTGGAATATTATTCAACGTTAAATCCTACACAAAACAATTAACATTGTGTTGTAATAAAATAGACTACCTAAACGTCTGAAACCTTTTGTTACATTATTTTTGTGATGAGAGGATATTTCCTTAAATTTCGAGGTTTGGGAGTGCCAGCCATCTGTAAATGTACAAAATTACTTCCGTCCGCGCAAAAAATAAAAAATTAATGAATAAATAAATAAATAATACAAATATATAAATTAAAATAAAATTTTAAACGCATAAAAATAAAGAAATACAAAAATAAATAAAAAGTTAAGATAAAAATAAATAAACCAATAATACAAAAGAAAAAAAAAGGAAGAAACTTGGGATTTTTGTTCTTTTTTTAAAGACTCTTGATTTCGTCAAGCACAATAATTCATTTCGAAATTTGAATTCATTGGCCATCAGATATTAGGTGGCGTGACGAATGTCTCTACGTCCTCAAACATAAGAATAAAAATTCCAATCAATACTACTAAAAAATCATCATGGCTTAATCGAAAGTTTTTTTTTCCGGAACTTCTTTAGTTTTGACACTAAGCTGAACTATAAAATTCTAGGTTATTAGTACGGAGTTTTAAAAATTATTTTTTTGAACGACGATGGAATATTATGCCAAATAACTAGTATTAAAACACGTTCATCAATTTCGAATAACGATTTGCAGTAGTCAATAACAATCAACTGTGACGGAAAAGCAAGCTCTGATTTTTCCGAGCACGCAGAATATTTTCGTAAAAAGTAAATAAGTAAAGACGTAAGGTAAATGAGCCGGTAGTGGACACTTCGATCTTTAAGCTCCTAAAATAAGCGAATGTAACATTAAACTTGAATGAAATTACCAGAACCTATAGCGAACAATTCCTAATGCTGGTTTATAGAACTAAAGTTGGCATGGAGCATCTATGCAAGTACATGGATCATAATATTTAATAGCTGCCTCCACAACGGTCACATTTGCTGCTCTTTACTAAAGCCGATAAATAAGAAAGTTAGGGATTTGGGGAAAATACATGGGAAAAAAGCGTGACATCATTTATGAATGGTCCCTTAGTCCCTTTTTAAGTTATTTCTTCAAGTGAACAGCATAAAATAGATGATATTCATTTCTGTCCACTACTAATGCAAATACGTGTCTTATAAATGTCCGCTATAGATATAAATGAAGCGTTTAATAAATTTGACGTAAAAATCCTAATTTTTTATCAAATGACATTTTATAGGCAATATATTTTTAGAGAAATAGTTTGTGATTAAGCTAAATATGCAAATATTGATGTATGTCCCTTGAAAAACAATTTTCCCCGTAAAAGAGTACGAAAATTTTTGAAAACTGTGTCCACTACCGGGTCATTTACCTTATACTATATCGATGCATTCATTTTCTTTCAAAGCCCTCAAATTCAAAGGAAAATATCTAAAAGATTTTAATATAAGTTATAATCTAGTCCCGGACGCACAGGCAGATGGGAGTTTTTCATTTTTCTTTGAATCACACGAAGGAAAAAATTGTTGCTTTGAAAACTTAAAAAGGTTGAAATGTAGTTTTTTTTTAAATTTATTATTTTCTCCTTTATTAAACAAAAAACTAGAAGTTCCGGCTAAAACTATACGAGCCTACTTTCCCGTAGGCACCAATATGAAATTGATAATCTAGCTATATATCTCTCTTTCTCATTTCGCTTTAGGTCTTAACTACTGAATATACCTTTATACCTTTTATACCAAATATATTTTTTTCAACGGTTTATGCACATTCATTGACTCATTCATTGATTCGGAAATATCCTTAAATATCCATATCAAAAAGTTTCGCAGGAAAATAATGTCGCTTAGTTCTGGATGAACTTCGTATCTGTACAAGTTCTAAGTCATAACATCTTTTCGATAAAGTTTATTCAAAGCAAATCCGTTTATCAGAACAGGATTTATATAGGATTTAAATTTTTCCGTAGGTGCTAATGTTCAATTTTTGAACAGCTCAAAATTGAACAAAAATTGTTCAAACAAGAATATCTTGCATGTCGAGAGCTTCTTCTACAAAGGGATCTTATGCCCAGAGCTTACATATTATGCTTCATTTTCGCCCATAAGAGCTAATGTTAAGATTTTTTGAACTGTTCAAAATTGAACGAAAAACTTCTCAAATGAAAAACTAAAATATGGAAATAAGATGTCTTCGCCGCACATCTTTCGAATCCAGAAAAAAATATTACGAATCGGACAATTCCTAGAAACGTTTTTACGGAGGGTCGAGGGGGGTTGGGGACAGACAGTCCGATGCACACACATTTTTCTCCATCTCAAACCCCTACTTTTATTTTTTTTTATTTTTCAATATTTATGTAAGTACTTAATTATTTTTGACTTATTATTTTTAACGATATTTTTGCGATACATTAAGTCTTCTTTCATTCTTTAAGTTTTACTGGAGAGCTGGCTAAATAGCAGTATTTTGGGGGTCTGCGTTGATTCAAGATTAAAACTCCAGCACAATATTCTATTTCGGAATCACAGTTCTGAGAAATGTTAGGTGTTTTCGAAGAAACGCTGAAAAACATTCTGTCGCCCTTTGTGCTCTATTTTGAGACGTGCACCATTTCTTTTCTCGGACCCTGTTTTTATCAAGAAGCACGAGAATTCCATTAAGACGTGGGATTGTTTTGAAGAATGATTCCGGAGCATTGAGCCACCACGATGGGTCGATGGGGCCCCGGTCACGTGGCTCCGATCGAACGTGCCCATCTCCTGGCAGGGAAGGGCAAGACGCATCGTCTGTGCGGGGGTGGCGAAGCTGACGTTGCGTTTCGACCCTTCTGTCTCGGTGGCGGAGGAAATAGAAGTCGACGTACGGTTTGCGCTTTTACGCTAGCTCATTTTTACTATGCTTCCGTGGAACTCCCACGCCCCCAGCATTTTCCCAGGAATGAAATGCAAATACGAAACATTTTGTCTCTTTACTTCCTTGTAGGAAGGAAAGAATATTATACTATATTCACTATATTTTATAAGTGTAGGAAAGTAAAGCCGAAAATATTGAAAATGTTTATTAACCCTTTGACGCATTGCCCGTGTCTGACACGGGCGAAAGTTACCGGAAAGTTTGCCCATGCCCACGCGTTTTTTTGTTTCTAATGCCCGTCTGAGATCAGTTTACACTTTTGTTTGTATAATATATTTTTTCTATGTAACTTTTACCCCACCCCACGCTCCCTAGTCACCTCCCACTACCTGAAACTGCAAAGAATAACTTACACTATACTACTTTTTCAGGGAAAAAAAACTCGTGCTTTAAGGGGTTTTAAATTTTCTTATTTTGGGGGAGTAAGTACTTGGGTAAATTAAGGGATTTGCAAAAATGAAAGGCTCAGACTATAGAAATTTAATTTATTACATTCAGTAAATACCACAAAGTAGTTCAACTAAAAATCAACTACATACACTGTTAATTTAAAATATCTGGTGAAATCGTTTTCTAAATTCTTAAGCAACACATCAAAAAAAAAAAAAAAAGATCCAATTTTTTATATTTTTACCACTTTTCTCCGGAGCAGTTTGAACAAAATGATACTTCAAAACAAGAAAATCGGCTTGAAAGCTGTGGTCTTTACGGTCCCTTAAAATAATCTGTACAGAACGCCGTGTAGGAAATGTAGTGAAAAGTGGAATTAAAAAAGTTTTTTCGAAAAGTACCGTCAGAATATACATAAAATGGTTACTGGCTGAAATTTTAAAGGGAGTGGTACTTGTAAGAGCCATCAGTAAATAAAGGGTTGAAACAAATAAATAAAAAATGAATTTTAGCAATATAGTTTTTAACTTGCGCACCCATTTTTTTAGTTGCTAAAAATATTTTATTTTATAAGCGTAGTACAAGAAAGTCATGTGGCGTACACATTATATTTTTCTCATCATAAAATAAGTTTCTAATGTTTGAATGCACTATATGCCTGACTTAAGATTTGTTATGGGTTTGAAAAAGCGTCTTTTTGAATCAGAAAACTAATTTTCAGGGCCCTGGAGCGAAACAGGAGTGGGGAGCACCGAGACTTTGCTAGAAACTAGAGTGTGGAGTAACGAAAATGCACTCGAAACAGGAGCGTGGAGAACAAGACTGTGCCCGAAAGAAAAGCGTTGAGCCACGGGACTTTACTCGAAACAGGTGCGTGGAGCAACGAGACTTTGCTCGAAACAGAAGCATGGAGCAACGAGAGTTTGCACGAAATTGAAGCTTGGGGCATCGAGACTGCTCGAAACTGGAGCGTGGAGCATCTAGACTGCACTTGAAGCAGGAGCGTGGAACAAAGAGACTGTGCTCGAAACAGAAACGTGGAGCAACGAGACTTTGCTCGAAACAAGAGCGTGGATCAAAGAGACTTTGCTCGAAACAGGTGCGTGGCGCAACGAGACTTTGCTAAAAACGGAAGGGTGGAGCAACGAGACAACTGAAAACTGGAGCGTGGAGCAACGATATTTTGCTCGAAACAGGAGCTTGGATCAAGGAGACTTGCTTGAAACTGGAACGGAGCAGAGCATAAAAATTTCATGTGCTTCACTGTTCCGAATTTTTTTTCGAATTACATTCATAAACTTAAAAATAAATAAATAAAAAAAAAATGTAAAGTGTCCTAACTTATATATATATATATATATATATATTATATATATATATATATATATATATACATAAATGGTTTGCGGAGTAACTTTTCCAATCATATATTTCACATATAGCTGTTAATAAATTATCTAAAAAAAAAAAAACAAAAGATAAAATGATTCTCATTAAAAGTATCATTCGGAGCACGAAGCGAAGCTGGAGCAAGTACTCAGAAGTCGGAAAGGAGCAATTAGTCATTAATGGCTGCTCCAGATCTCTGAAAATTATGTTTTTTCTTTTTTTTTTTTAACAAGGACGCGATTAATGCTGCGAACTCGCGTTATAAGACCTTTGCTTTAAAACGCTCCATTGCGTTACATTGAAGTTTGAAATTATGGCGAGCGGGAACGAACTTAATTCTTAAGGGGGGAAATACGTGTAAAACGGCGCAATAAGAGCAATTTTCATGATTTTTTTAACGTATAAAGAATAAATATATTTGATTGAGATTGTGAGGTTATTTTGTAGATATATCGAAGAACATTTACTGAAATTTTCAAAAAATTTTCTTGAAAAATCCCGGAGATATCGGCTGCTGCACACTGTAAGTAGCTACCCGGGTCGGCAGTTTGCGTACATCATGGAGGTCCCAATTTTTATCTGAAATCATTTTTTTTTTAAATCTACTTTTTTATAAGTGTTTCTTCCAGTTGAACTAAAATCATCACAAAAATTTGAAAATTTCTATTTTTTTCAGAATGAGAAAATAAAGTACGATTTTTAACCGTTTTTTTTCTTTTTTTACAATAAAAAAGTAAAAATAAAGATATGTTTATGATTCTAGTTCAACTAAAGCGTGTATATATAAAGAAAATGTGTGCTAAATTTGAAGAGGATTGATCCAAAAACTGCTGGATAGAGTGTACGCAGAGTAAGTAGTTTCTAGAAAAACGCGTTTGAAAAAAAGAGTGGTATTGAAGGTAAATTTAGGGCAGTAATGAATCAATTTTTTAAATACATATATATACTAATACTTATAGAAATTTCAATCCGAGGTCTCAATCGTTAAAAGAAATAAAAGGACATCTGCTAACGTTCACTAATACACTTTAGGTCATTCATGAGGGACTACCTGCTTAACTGCCCCAAAAAGGGCGCTCCCTCAAATGCTTATAACTCTCTTTGTATCTCATTACTTATTATTTTTAATTCTTTTAAATTAAAAAGATATGCAGTTATTATAAAAAAGGTCCTGCTTTATACAAATTTAACATTTCTTTTTGTATGTTACGTGTCAATTGTAAATACTGTTTTAACTAAATTTAAAGATAGGAAATCATTTGAATGTTATAATCGATCCATTTGATATAACGACCCAAGTCATTAGCCGGCAGGAAAAGCCCGAAAAGGAGGGGTAAATCATGGAATTTGATAAAGGAATAAGGAAGATATCGCGTAGCGACAAAAAACAGGCTAGAAAAATAATATGTAAAGATTGTTCCAAACTCACCGCACCAATTATTGGTTTGCTTACATGTGCAATAACAAACTTCCATTTAAATTCCCGTCGTAAACCTAAGTTTAAAGTCATTAATTTTGCGCCGTAAGTTTTTATACAGGAATTATTTGCTGCTGGAAGAATTGTTAGACTTACGGCTTTTAAACCGCGCGCGCGGTATGCACGTTATATCGCTTCCTGTGTCGATCAAAAACCTAGAACCTGTAATTTTATCATTTAATGAAAAAAACGGCGGTTAATAATTATGCACAGTTGAGGATATATAAACTGACAAACTGTCTCGTTTTTAGCCTACTTTCCCGTAAAAGTAAAAAAAATAATAATAAAGCATGAAAGAAGGCTTAATGTATCGTGAAAATATCATTAGAAATCAAGAAAAGTCACAAATAAGTTAAGTAATTAAATAAAGAAATAAAAAATAAGTTAAGTAAAAAATAAAAAATTTGAAAGTAGGGTATTGAGATGGGGAAAAAGTGTGTTTGGTCGGTCTGTCTGTCTGCCTGTCTATCAGTCTGTTGGTCTGTCCCCCCCCCCCTAATAACTTTTGAACGAATTGTTCGATTCGAAAAATTATTTTTGCATTCGAAAGATCTCGGCGAGGACATCGCATTTCCATATTTTACTTTTTGATTTTAACAATTTTTTGTTCAATTTTGAACAGTTGAAAATATTTTAACATTAGCGCCTATAGGCGAAAATGAAGCAAATTATGTAAACTCTGGGTACAAGGTCCAAGTTCCAATGAACAAGCTCACCGGAAGAAGTTCTTGGCGTGAAATATTGATTTGAACAATTTTTGTTCATTTTTGAACAGTTCAAAAAAAATTAACAAAGCGCCTACGGGGAAATTTCAATCCTATATAAATCCTGATATAACGGACCGATTTGCTTGGAACAAAATTTATCGGAAAACACTTATGACGTAGAACATGTACAGTTAGAAAGTTCATCCAGAACTTTCGAGCCTATTTTCCTATGAAATATTTTGATCGAGATTTTCAAGAGTATTTTCTAATTAATAATAATTTAACTTTGTGCAAGTAAACAGTAATAGAAATATAATTTCACAGTAAATTAAAGCACAAATGAACATTAAAATGCAGACCAATGTTTCGGGATTGCTTGGAATCCCTTTTTCCAAGCAATCCCGAAACATATGTCTGCGTTTTAATGCTCATTTGTGCTTTAATTTAACGTGAAATTATATTTCTATTACTATTTTCTAATTAATGAATGATTAAATCAATAAGCAAAGGAATGAATTAATAACTGAGTGAATAAATACATGAACGGCTGAATAAATGAATGATTGAATGAATATGTATTTACCGTTGAAAAAGGTATATCTGAAGCAATTAAGAGCTTAAGCTAAACGAGAAAGAGAAAGAGATAGCTAAAATATAAATTTGAAGCTGGTGCATACGGGAAAGTAGGCTCGTATAGTTCTAGCCGGAACTTCTTGTTTTTGGTTATATTGACATGGAGAACTACACTTTATTTCTTTCTGATGGGGCTACGTATGGTCTTCAACCTTTGTAGACCTAGTGCGTAACCCGGTTATCGGCATCCATTTTTTCAAGTAGCACCACTGTCGGTGGATGCCATTGCCACTGAGAATTTGGACGCTCAGTTTCCCCTAGATAATGGTACCTCATTTGATGCGACTTGCACTTGGTATTTGATTTAGCCGAGTGTATCCAGGCCAAACGGATACTCAAGGGATCTTTAACATGCCGCACAATCATGCGATATGGGCGCAAACGATTTTCTGCATCTTGAAAATCCACCGGATTGGGCCAGGTTTGAAATTGCGATCTTGGGCATACGAGACTTGCGCCTTACCACTACGCCACCCTGTCGACTGGAGGTCTACACTTAGTTACCTTCTCAGAAAAAATCGCGTGATGCCAACAAAAATTTTTATAATTGTTCGAATTTCGACTAAACTTTTACTTCTCAAGCGAGACTTTGAAAAACTCCGAAACCTACTTCTAGTAGGTCTAAGCACAGACAACTTTTGCACTTGCCTTGTTAAATCCTCAATTAGATTCTCTAAACGAGAAATTCGAGAGTTTTCAGCTTATGGTGGGGAATTTACCACCGCTACCGACGGAAGAGTCACAACTTCACAAATTTTATCAACCATTAGGGCTAACTGAGACAACCCTTCAGAACTTATAGCGACGATTCTGCAATTAAAAAACCTTTTACTCGGATTTTTATCTGAAATCTAAGGGTGATGTGCGCATTATTATGTCTATATTATCGTAATTCATTTCTTAATTATTTTTCTTTCATGTATTAAATTTTATTGTGTTAGCTTGGAATGCGGAACGTAGTTGTCTCTGAAATTACCTACACCACTTTGTAGGGGACTCCAATGAACATCCCGCATCTGAACACTTTTTGCGCGCGGTTAACATTGTGGTGCATTATTGCGACACGTTCTTGAACATCACGGTTTTACTCGCGTTCTTGAGCGTGGTTGGATGCGCCGCGTTCAGTCGCCCAATTAAGAACGTAGTGTAAAGGGCGCTTTCACTTAAAAGAAGACCCATGCTCGATGATCCCTAATTCCACCTCATATACAATCAATTGTTCTTTTCATTGATATGGACTCCATGCAAATCAGAATAGACTCTTTAGGTCCATATGAAACACTTTGGAAACCGCTGAATTATTTAAATACAAAACTAATTTTCTCTTTTCAAATCGCATTGAACGGAACCATTATAAAATTTTTCCCTCATTCATTTACTTCAACGATTTCATACCCTCAAATTGGCTTTTTATTATTTGTTTATTTATTTCTTAAAAATGTATATTATGCGACTGGCTGAATGCTTGATTTTGATTTAATGACAAAAACAATTTTCAACGTTGGCAGATTAACCGTAGTAACGATAGTATATTAAATCCCCAAAAAATGTTTTAAGTTACACGGTTTTATTTTTTAAAAAAATGCAGTAATAGTGGTCGAAAACCGCGTAACAAACTTCCGAGATAAATCAAGTTGAATGGAATGGATGAGACCGGGAACTGGTTTACAGCTGACGACCTCCGGCGCCGCAATCCAACGCTATAACCACTGCGCTACAGATTCAGCTACAAATCATGTTAAATGTACTAGCTAATCCCCTTCAGAACAGCTGCGGTCTATAAGTTCAACAATCAAACCAAACATATGAATCATCGCTCAATATAAAAAAAAAATAAGGTGTTGCCACTCCAAAGAATCGAAAATTAACCATTTTAAAATCGTTAAAAAACGCTTTCAAATTCGAAAAGCTTAAGAAATATCTCTAGATATTAAGAGGAGAACGATCGTTATATAATAACAAACTAAGTTGTTGTTATACCAAAGAATCGGAAATTAAACATTTTAAAAACACAGAAAACGTTTAAAAATTCGAAAGGCTTAAGAAAAGATCGCTAGATATAAAAATGCCGATGATCACTTGATATCAACAAGCTAAGATGATGCCACTCCAAAGAATTGAAAATTAACCATTTTAAAATCGTAAAACACGCTTTCAAATTCGAAAAGCTTAAGAAAATATCGCTAGATATAAACAGGAGAACGATCGCTATATATTAACAAACTAAGTTGTTGCCATACCAAAGAATCGGAAATTAAACATTTTAAAAACACAGAAAACTTTTAAAAATTCGAAAGGCTTAAGAAAAGATCGCTAGATATAAAAATGACGATGATCGCTTGACATAAACAAGCTAAGGTGTTGCCACTCCAAAAAATTGGAAATTAAAATTTGAGTTGTGAATAGAAATACTTTTCAGAAATAGAAATAAATTTGTTAAAGTCCGTAAATTGCGATAATAAATACAAAGAATTATGTGGCCCTTCTAGGCCAATCATTAAACAAATTTTTAAATATTGTTTTACCACAGCATCTTTTTTTTTTTTTTTTGCATGATGTATCGTATCGTATTGCAAAATTTAATCGTAACTCGTCCACGTTAAGTGAAATATATATATAGATAGCTGCTTTATCCCAAACAAAGCTATCGTTGCCATTCGACAAGTAATAATTCTGATAATTTCCCCAGAGCCAGAATTATTTAATTTTTCTCCTAATTAACGTTATAATAAATTATAAAATGGATGGAATATTGTATTGTTATCAGAAGAAAAGCTTGTGTGCAAAGTTTGAAGATAATTTATGCAGTAATAGTGGTCGAAAACCGCGTAACAAACTTCCGTGACAAATCAAGTTAAGTAAAACCGTGTAATAAAATACATAATCACTCAATGTAGGGCAGCGAATACTTTCAACAAGCTAAAATTGTCTGACCCAATTCAAATGTACAACACCTGGAACAGTTTAATCCAGAAAACCGATAGTTTGCAGTTGCAATTACCTATTACGAAATAGTTTAGAAAACGATCGAAAAGCATTTTGGGGATAATTTTAATCTAAAAGCTCGTTAAGACCAGTTATGTTTAACTAGCATTTAAATTTCAGATGCTATTATTTAAGAATGCATTCTGCATGAAAATTAAATTTATTAATAAACAGCTGAAAACCTATTTAAAGAAACGAAAATTAAGTTAATTTCAATCTTGCCAAAAGGAACATATCTGAAACTTAAAATTTTCTACAATTTTTACACAACATTGAGTAATACCCGTAAGAATTAGTTATCACTGTAAACAAATACGAATGCACCTTTAGCTAAATATAGTATGATTCTCAACTTGATTTTAAATAAGGCCACTATACTTGTATTCCAAGCCAAAACAGCAGGAATTTTTGGGTCAGAATTTTCATTGTTGAAAAGCTAGGGTTACTAAGAGCGAAGTTTCTGGTATCATGTCACATTACTAAATCTTGTTAGAATATTTAATTCAATATTTAATTTTTCATGTTTATCTATTTTAAGCCACTACTTATTATTCTATCTTACAGCAACTGTACAACTCAACTCTGTTCGATTTTTTGTTCTTAAGCTTGTAAGAATGTAAACAGAACAGAATGTCTTAATCTAATACTATAATTCCATCTTATTTAATCTTCTAAATAAAGTACTTTTTCAACATAAAGGATTCCAGATTTATTCCAAGTCTTATAGATTATGAGACTGATTGCAATTTTTGAAATATTTTAAAGAAATTTGCGATTTTTTTTCGAAAACGAAAGTTGTTTATCCTGTTCTGCTGAAGTCACAATGGCTGAAGGTGCTCGCATTTCAATAGCAAAGTTAAATAATTCAAATTACCAAATCTGGAAGTACAAAGTAGAACTTCTCTTGATTAAAAAAGGACTCTGGAATATTGTTGAAAAAGAGAAACCTGCGGATGCAAATGAGGACTGGATTACGAAGGATGGAAAGGCTCGTGCTACCATTGGACTTCTGGTTGAAGATAACCAACTATGCCATGTAAAGAAGCACAATACAGCGAATGGTATGTGGAAATCTCTTCTTGGATATCATCAAAAGTCAACATTGTCCAACAAAGTCAACTTGCTAAAACGCCTGTGTAGTTTGAAACTGGATGAACACAGTGATATGGAAGAACACATCAACACTATGACTGATCTCATTGATCAACTGACTGCATTGGGGGAAAACTTGGCAGAACCTCTAACTGTGGCATTATTGTTGAGCAGCCTTCCTGACAGCTATGCAACATTGATTACAGCGTTGGAAACCAGACCAGAAGCAGATTTAACACAAGAACTGGTTAAAAATAAGTTGATAGAAGAAAACAGAAGAAGAAGAGAACAGAACCATGGGAGCCAGCCGAGCCAAGAAAAAGTATTAAAGGTCAATTCTACAGTTCAGAAGCATACAAAAAGAAGCTGTTTTTTCTGTAAGAAGCCAGGGCATGGCAAGGTGGATTGTCGAAAGTATAAAGCATGGCTACTACGGAAAGGAACAAATCAGCAAGAAAATCAACATACAGCTAAGAAAGTTACTCTAGCATATAATTCAGAGCATATAACAGTTCAGAAATAAGAATCAGCAATGAAGAACATATTTGTTTTATCTTGGGTGAAACAGAAACTCTCTCGTGGTACATTGACTCTGGCGCAACTTCGCATATGACCAGCAATTTTGATTTCTTCACAGCACTTGATGAAACCATTCAAGATAAAGTTTACCTTGCAGATGGTCAAATCATAGTGACCAGTGGAAAGGGTGAAGGCTGGATATTTTATGAAGATGACAAGAACCATGTAAGTAAAATAAAAGTTCAAGATGTTCTTTACGTGCCTCAATTGCATGGAAATTTATTGTCTGTCAAGAAACTAGTTGATAAAGGATTTAATGTTGACTTTAGTAATGAACAGTGTACTATAAAGTTAAAAGAAAACATTGTTGCTATAGCAAGTACTAAAAACAGTTTATATGTACTAAACTCACAAAAGGCATTAAGTGCAACTGATTGCAAGTCTCTCTGCATACATGAATGGCACAAAAGATTAGGCCATAGAGATATTCAAGCCATAAAGAAAGTAGAAAATAAATATTTAGCTACAGGATTAAAGATAAAGCCTTGCAAACACACTGATGTATGCGAGATCTGCATTAAAGGGAAAATGACGAAAACATCTTTTCCAAAGAAATCATCAACAAAAACCACAGAACTGTTTCAGATGGTTCATTCAGATGTGTGCGGACCGATTCATGTAGCTACACCAAGTGGAAACAAGTATATACTTACACTAATTGATGATTTTAGTAGATATACAAAAGTTTATTTGATGAAGAATAAGTCGGAAGTTTCAAGAAACATAGTTCATTACGTGAAACAGGTTCAGACTATGTTCGGGAAAACACCAAAGTGCATAAGATCAGACAGAGGTGGAGAATACATGAATGCTGAAGTAGATAAAATCTTCATTGATGAGGGAATACAGAGACAAACCTCGGCACCCTATACACCTCAACAGAATGGGACAGCGGAGCGCAAAAACAGATATCTTATTGAAATGACGAGATGTTTACTCCTAGAATCAGGTCTTGAAAATAAGTATTGGGGAGAAGCTATTCAGACTGCCAACTTCCTACAGAACAGACTGCCAACAAAACATCATGAATTTATACCCTACGAGTTATGGCATGGAGAAAAACCAAATCTGGAAGTAATCAAGACATTCGGCATCAAAGCTTACACCTTAATCCCAGAGGGACAAAGATTAAAGTTAGATGACAAAGCAAAATTGATGACATTTGTGGGTTATCAAGAAGGATCTAAAGCCTACAGATTATTGGGCAGAAAGACCAACAAGATTACTATCAGTAAACATGTAAAGTTTGTAGACGATTTCGAGTCTGAAAGTCAACAGGAAACCATACCCGAAAACTTTGTTGCAGAAGAAACATGTCAATTTGAACTTGAAGAGGAGACCTATTCTTCAGCATATTTTGATTTTGAGGAAACTGAAAAAGTAAATGCAACAGATGAAGAAAGTAATGAAGATAACAATATCCTCAGAAGATCAAATAGAGCTAGAAAAGCACCAGAAAGATTAATTGAAACAATCCAAATAGCTAAGGAAGGTGAAACTCAAGAAGCAGAACCAAAAACATATGAAGCAGCGATCAAGTCTAAAGATGCTGAATCTTGGAGTAATGCAGTGAAAGAGGAAATAAATTCATTAAAGGCAAGCAAAACTTGGGAATTAGCAGAACTTCCACCAAATAAAGTAGCAATAGGCAGCAAATGGGTCTTCAAGAGAAAAATTGATCAAAATGGAGATGTAGACAGATTCAAGGCCAGATTGGTTGCACAGGGATTTTTTCAAAAATTTGGCGAAGAATACGATGAAGTGTTCGCACCTGTTGTACGCCAGACTACATTTCGAACTTTGTTAGCTATTGCAGGAAAAAGGAAAATGCAAGTTAATCATTATGACATTCAGACAGCATACTTAAATGGTGATCTTCATCATGACGTATATATGAAACAGCCAAAAGGATATGAAGAACCAGGAAAGCAACATCTTGTTTGTAAACTTCAGAAGAATTTATATGGTTTGAAACAGGGTGCGAATAAATGGAATAAGAAACTTCATGACAGTTTCATGAAAATGAACTTCAAGCAGAGTAATACAGACCCTTGTTTATATTCTAAACATTCCAATGGAGCCTGGACCTACATTCTTGTCTATGTTGATGATGTTATTGCAGCCAGCAAAGAAAGTTTAAACCTAAGGGAATTTGAAGTGGACCTAATGAACCAATTCAAAGTGAAGAACCTGGGACATTTAAATTTTTATTTGGGTTTGCAAATTGATCGAGATGCTGAAAGACTTTTCTATGTGCATCAAACAAACTACATCAATCGGAAAATAAAGGAGTTTGGGCTTGAGGATTCGAAACCATCAAGAATACCTTTGGAGCCAGGATACCAAAAGAGAAATGAAGTTGAAGATCCATTAGAAACAAATACAGTCTATCAAGCAGCTATAGGATCACTTCTTTACATTTCTACTAATACAAGACCAGACATATCAGTTAGTACATCAATATTAGCTAGTAAAGTTAGCAGACCAACTCAAAGTGACTGGACAGAAGTGAAAAGAGTATTTCGATACTTGAAAACTACAGTGCACAAAAGACTAAAGTTAGGCTCAGATCTACAAAGCAAAACTAG
Organism: Octonoba sinensis; assembly: GCA_038502835.1. Classification (NCBI taxonomy): domain Eukaryota; kingdom Metazoa; phylum Arthropoda; class Arachnida; order Araneae; family Uloboridae; genus Octonoba; species Octonoba sinensis. The sequence continues at coordinate 28,521,799 of CM076603.1, forward strand.
CATTTTGGAAGGCTACGTGGATGCCAATTGGGCAGGATCTGAAGGAAGAAGATCACAGAGTGGATATTTGTTCCAACTATATGGAGGGACAATATGTTGGTCAAGCAAGATACAGCCATTAGTTTCTTTATCGAGTGCAGAAGCTGAATATGTAGCTCTTGCAGAATCAGCACAAGAAGCTATATGGTTAAGCAGACTATTAAGTGACTTTCATGAAGTAACTACATTACCTATAACCATATTCGAGGACAATCAAAGCTGCATCAAGATGCTTACGTGTGGAAGGTTTAGTCAGCGCACAAAACATATAGACATTAAGTATCACTTTGTTCGTGAACTTGTAACTAATAATTTTCTGTCAGTATTATATTGCCCAACTGATGTTATGAAAGCTGACTTATTAACAAAGCCTCTTGAGGCGGTTAAGACTGCAAAATTTTCTCAAGGAATGGGGTTGGTGGGATAGAAATATTGAGGGGGAGTGTTAGAATATTTAATTCAATATTTAATTTTTCATGTTTATCTATTTTAAGCCACTACTTATTATTCTATCTTACAGCAACTGTACAACTCAACTCTGTTCGATTTTTTGTTCTTAAGCTTGTAAGAATGTAAACAGTACAGAATGTCTTAATCTAATACTACAATTCCATCTTATTTAATCTTCTAAATAAAGTAATTTTTCAACATAAAGGATTCCAGATTTATTCCAAGTCTTATAAATCTCACCAAATTGAGGAAAGAGAATGGAACGTCGTCAAAAGGCGATTCATGACAGAACAGAATTTCACCCAGAACACGTGATCGGATCCAAAATGGAGGATGAGGCGCCTTGTCTACATAGAGGTTCTACCTTTAATTAAAATTAAAGAATTATTTTGTCATTTCTTACCTAAATTAGTAATTTTAAGCTCTCTATTGAATGGCAATTGTAGTCCTATTTTCATGACGTCCCAGAAAATTTTTGTGAAAACAATGAGACAAATAAGGTGAAATACATGGTGCATGCAAAAACTGGTTAATATTTTGCAACATAAATGCAAACAAAGAGATGAGTCACATAAGAAAAAACATAAACAGTCGACTCCGGTTATAAAGTACTGGGGATACAGCGTACTATCGTTTATTACGAACTCAGATGCTTGGTGTCGAATGAAGTTATACGTATAATATGTAATGACTTACAATTTCGGCTATAACAGACTGTGCAAAAGTCTTTCTCTGGTTACAACGTAATTTTTAGACTCGAAGGAAAATGCCACATTTGGCTGCTAACTTGCATTACCGGTTTACCAACCATTTTGGACGCTTAATATGAATGTGTTGTGTCGTAAATTTACGTTATAGAGTGTAATATGTTACTTTTACCATGGTTAAGTCCAATCCAAAATAAATATTATTTTGTGCGAAAAAACAGCCCATCGCTGCTAATTATCTAACATTATTCTCAAAACGTTAACTAGAAGTACCAATAATAATAATACCAGAAAATTTTTGTGAAAACAATGAGACAAATAAGGTGAAATACACGGTGCATGCAAAAACTGGTTAATATTTTGCAACATAAATGCAAACAAAGAGATGAGTCACATAAGAAAAAACATAAACAGTCGACTCCGGTTATAAAGTACTGGGGATACAGCGTACTATCGTTTATTACGAACTCAGATGCTTGGTGTCGAATGAAGTTATACGTATAATATGTAATGACTTACAATTTCGGCTATAACAGACTGTGCAAAAGTCTTTCTCTGGTTACAACGTAATTTTTAGACTCGAAACCCCTCAATTGGAAATGTTGTGGAAGTTCCTAGAAGAATCATATTACGTCCTCCTGTTAAACATATCCTACGTGCATGCCCGTCAATGCGTTAAATGGGACACTTCATTTACTTCGAAAATTTGAATTGAATTGCCAAATATGTATTCCCAATAATTCTTAACTATAAGGATCAAGTATCCTTAGTACCCACAGTACACCTTAATTTGCTATGGAAGTTCGTAGAAAAATCAGCATTATGGGCTCCCTTATAAAACTGATGCCCTCTTTATAAAATTGATTACACAATGGTGAAAAATCAAGCATCGTACTTGCCCGTCAATGCGTTAAATGGGACACTTCATTTACCTCGAAAATTTGAATTGAATTGAAATATGTATTCCCAATAATTCTTAACTATAAGGATCAAGTATCCTTAGTACCCACAGTACACATTAATTTGCTATGGAAGTTCGTAGAAAATTCAGCATTATGGGCTTCCTTATAAAACTGATGCCCTCTTTATAAAATTGATTACACGATGGAAAAAATCAAGCATCGTACTTGCCCGTCAATGCGTTAAATGGGACACTTCATTTACCTCGAAAATTTGAATTGAATTGCCAAATATGTATTCCCAATAATTCTTAACTATAAGGATCAAGTATACTTAGTACCCACAGTACACCTTAATTTGCTATGGAAGTTCGTAGAAAAATCAGCATTCTCTTATGGGCTCCCTTATAAAACTGATGCCCTCTTTATAAAACTGATTACACGATGGAAAAAATCAAGCATCGTACTTGCACGTCAATACGTTAAATGGGACAATCCTTTTACTCCGCACGTTTAAATCGGACAAACATCTTCTTGCGAAGTGCACTTACACATCAAACATCATGCATGCACATCCCAGAATCGATCCCCAAAACACCCAATCCGTTAGGACCGCAGATGTTAAACACTGATCCCGCAATCAGCATCGAAAAGCAAAAAAGAAAAAAACTCTCTGCATCAAATTTGGAGCATGGGATTTGAATTCGCCAAGAGTCGAAGAGCCAAAGTGTTTTGGGAGTGTGGAGAGGGGTGGTTTGCCATCGCCCGCTCACGTCCCGTAGAAACAGATGGCTCAGAAAATTGATCATGAAACATAAAGCAAGTTGTTTTGGGCATCATGTCGGCTTAAATTGAATTTCTCCTTTTCCGAAGAGAAATGGGATTTTTTTCTTATATGAAGCCAAATTTCAGGAGTAGCACGAAGAGTTTAGTGGAATACTTTTTCAAGCAGAGTTTGTTTTTTTATGGTTGTGGAAAGTAGTTAGTTAAAATTCAACGTGCACTGTATGTTATAGGTAGCGCAAATTAGAGCAACGACGATTTGCTTTTTGAAACATATCTCAAAAAGAATATACGACATTAGGTCTCCAAACGTTTTTATCACACGGACCCCTTGATCATTCCTAGCTGTTTAGCGTGGAACCTCTTCTTATGGTATCATTAAACAACTCAATTAGTGCAGCGTTTATATTTGAAAGTTCCAAAACTAAGTTGAACAGAAGGTAAAGTTTTCAGCAGGTAGTCTTAAAACAGCAGGGATATAGTGAAAAATGTCTTGAAATACCATCTGACAGTTATAAAGTGTAATTTAAAACAAAATGTTAATAATTATTTTTTTTCCATGCTGCAAAATTTTGCTTTCACACGACAACATTAAATGGCGAGCTCTCCTCGGCTACGGCATTTCTACTAACATTAAAAGTGCCAGATTTTACTAGTTACAAACATAAAAGGAATGGGTACCGACTTTCACAATTTAATAAATTAAGTTAGTGTATGAATGTATAATTAATAAATTCATATGCTTATTGTTTAAATAAATAAGTGACGTTAGAAAAAATTCTGTTAGGTGCATCATGCCTAGAATATGGTGGTAACTTACTTAAAGGCGATTCAGTCTCAAAGACCCCTATTTTCATCTCTTAGACTCTCAATTTTTTTCCTTCGTTTTCTTGTAGATCGCAATAGACCCCTGAAGGTCCATACCGAAAACTTAGGGAACCAATGATCTACATCAATAGAATCTACGTATCTCAAAAAGCATGATCATAGTGATGAGGCGTGACATAATCGAAAAATTTGTGGAATCAAACGATCGGAAATCGAACGGTTTTTTGAATGATTTTATAATCGAAAGAACGGTTTTGGAATTACTGCTTCAACAGCTATTCCCTTTATCTATGATTAGAAATGTAAAAAATTCGCTAATAATCGTTTGAAGATTATTTTCGAGAATATACTCAACAATATTCTTGTTGGCAACAGCCCGACTTCGACGTTGCTTTGCGACGTCTCGTTCTAAAGAATTCGGGGAGTCGATTCGCGTATTTTGTATTTCTTATGGCTTGTAAATATGTATAAATAAATTTTTTAAAATAAAATATTTGTTGAATTCGGTCTTAAATATCAGCCTTCCACTCGTCCCCTCACAAGCACGTCAAAGTACAACAACGTAGCAACGAGTATTTTCAAGAATTTTTTGACATTTTAAAAGCTCAAAAGTATCAGCAAGCGTAAAGAAATGGCTACCACCGAAGAATTGGTACAACAACTGACAGCTTTGATAATCTGGACAAATAAACGTCTCAAAGTTCTGGAAGAAGCCATATCAAGCTTTATGAACCTTAATTTAGCTCCTCTTTCAAAAATCATGCTTAAAAGTAGTATCGACGTTGTTTGAAGAATAAATTCATTTTTTACTTTTTATCGCAATTTACAAAAATAAACGAAATAAAATCAAGAAAGAGCCAGCGAAGTTTGAAAATTCAACTTTCTCATGCAGAGCATTAATTGACAGATTTTTCTTTAACTAGGAGGTTTAGCTCCGTTAACGATTTTTAATGGTTTGTATAAAAATGCAAAAAACAAAGATTTCAATAAAACGTCAAAAAGCGATGTCATTCAAAGGCTCTTAAAAAACCCTAAAGCGGTGACTTAAAGAAACCACTACAAAACATTGGTTTAAATATAAATTCTGGAAACAATGATTTCAATTTCCTGAACGTAAGGCCGAAAAAAAAAAACGATGTTTTTATTGCTAAAATCTATTCCTAATATATATAAGAATATGATTGTAAAGTTATAGAGGCTAATTCTCATTATTTTCAAAAATTCAGCACTAAACATGGCCAGGGCTAGCGTGCCTCTAGTAATAAGAGTGACGACAACGGATTTTACCAGCTTTAACTTTTTGCCAACGCGCCTGCGCACCGCCGCTTTTACAGCGCCTCTTGGCGATGCGCAGGCGCTCTGGTAAAAATATGGCGGCGGGGAGCATGCGCAGTAGCCGTTGTCATCACTCTTACTACTCGAGGCACGCTAGCCAGGGCCCTTCAGGTGTCGAGCAGGTATACGAGCGCTCGGGAAACTGGAGCACGCCCGTCCCCTCGGTTGAATAGCTCCGAACTATGTATGTGAAACGGTTGCCACTGCATCAAAATGAGTTTTTTGAGGAAGTTGAAGGTTTACTATATTGCGCAGGAATAGCTGATTAGCGTATCATCACTGTCAGTAATAGTAAATTAACAGTTTTCCGATCGTAAACTTTCAATTGCGTTTCATCAAGTTTTTATGATTTTTCTAAACTGGCGGGAATGATTGCAAGAAAACTAGATAACCAATCAAAACGAAACAAAGCTTGTTAGTACAAATAGAAAAGAATACAAAACTGAAGCTAAGATGATTCATGAAAAAAAATTCCGAACAACTTTTTTAGTAAGTTGAAATGATTTTCTTGTTGTTCCAAAGACATTTTTTTTTCAAACATGAGAAAATTTTCAATTTCACAAGTTTTCGGGTTTTTCTTAGTTTATCTAGAAGATAAACATATGAAAATTAAAAAAAAGTAAAATTTTTTTGTTTCAGAGGAAAATTACGAGCTCCATTTTGCCCGCCAATTGGAGACTGAAATTGTAAGGGGTTTCACAAATGTATATAAAAATCGGCTGGATTTGAATATTTTTTTTACTTATTCAAATACGTAATAAAATGATTTGAAAACTTTGCTAGACTTGGTTTCTTTTCTATCCTAAAAAAATTCCTCAATAAACGCTTTTTTTTTTTGGCTTTCTAAAGCAGGCTCCCGCCTTAAGGTTTGCCTAATCCTAAAAAGCAACGGCTTTAAGAAGTAATTAAAAAGCAGTGATTTAAATACAAATTATAGAAACAATGATTTTAATAACTATCTGAAATTAAGGTCCGCCTCATTCAAAAAGCAATGACTTTAAGAGATAATTGAAAAATAATGATTTAAGTACGAATTCCCGAAAAAAATGAATTCAATAACTAACTAAAGGTCTGTCTCATGATGTTGCATCTAAAATAATTTAGCGGGATCAGCAAAATCGCAAAAAGTTTCTGATCAAAACTTGCGACAAAAAACATCAACAAATGACAGCAACTACGCGTTACTCGATAGTCGGGGGAAAAAGATTCCCTGATTTTATTCCAAGAACCTCTCCACGAGGCCATTAGGCGGAGAATAAACAAACGAGTGCCTCTCCCGATGCCTGCAAGAAGAAAACAAAACCTCTCAAGACAGAGAGAGGGAAGATTGGAAAAAGAAGTGCGAGCTCACGTCTGAAGAAAACAGATCTGTAAGGAAATGGGCCCTGAAATGTGGCAAACATGTCAGCAAGTGTTGGGGCTCCTGGATCTGATTAGCAATGACAGTTCTTATGGGGAAGAATAGCAAATAAGTGATATTTTAATTACTGAGGTAATTTAATAGCAATATGTGCTTTTATTGTCTTATACCATAGATTCCCAAACTTTTTCATTCCATGGACCTTATATCAATCATTTCTGTTTCTCCATGGGGATCAATCTAAAAGAAGTAAATGAGTGCAATACAGTTGAACTCGCTTAATACGAAATGCCAAAAACTCGCGAATTTGTTCGTATTAAGCGTTATTCGCAACAACCGTGAATACGTAAAATTATGTAAAAAAACCATTTGAAATTCATGTTCATATCTTAAAAATAATTACTACTATTTATAATACAAAGTAAAATAAATAGTGTAAACAAATAATTGATTTTTACTAATATACGCTTTTAAATCTTACTAACACATCGAGGAAAAGTAGACTTACCTTTTAAACTGTAACAATTTTAGAAAAAAATCCATAATGGTTAGTTGTTTTTTAGGTACATTAAATTTTATCATATGCGTACTTGGTGGTTTACAATGACTCAAACTTAAACTGACCAATAATTTCTCAAAGAGAAATCAATTATATAGTAATCGAGAAAATATTTCGTGAAGAGATCAGAAATTTTATTCGTCTTAGCCGAAATTTGTATTTTGGCCTTCGTAATATGCGTGAGATATTTAGTGTAATAAATAGTAAGCCAAACTTGATGAACAAAATGTTCGTTTTAGCCGTGATTTCGGCTTAACCGTGTTCGTATTAAGAAATTTCAACTGTATATATATTTCAATGCTTGAAAACGGAGTAAAACTGAGAATAATAATGAGAGTTTTTCCCAATAAGCTCTAAAACGGTAGAGGATAAGAAAAATGTCCAAGTGAAAGTTACCAAAATATAATTTAATGTTAAAAGCAAAAAATCTGTCACGTAAAGTTTTATTTTTAAACATAAATATTTAACGACGAAGTGCCCCCCGGCTACGGCTTTTCAACTAGCATTAAAAGTGCAACATTTTACTACTTACAAGCACAAACAGAATTGTACCTATGAAATATATTTTTACGAATGCATAATTAGCAAATTTATATGCATATTATATAAATAAGATGTTGGCAAAATATCTGTGAGGTGCATCATGTTAATGATAATTTATTTAAATGAGATCCGGTCTCATAGACCCCTACTTTCTTCTCATGCACCCCCAAATTCTTCCTTTCGCCGACTTTAACCCCTTGTAGGTCGCAATAGAGTCCTGGGTCCATATGGATCACTTTGAGAATCACGGATCTATACTTTCTGCGGCATATCCTATGTATGCATACAGGAGTGTATAGTTAAAGTTACTCCTAAAGAATTTGGCAATGGAGGCAATTCAAACAACGTCATTGGTCACGTGGCAGCGAATAAAGCAATATGAACAAATTAAGCCGTAGCATCGCTTTACTCCGAGTTCGACAAATCTAATTAAAAACTAGGACTAAATAAAGCTCTTCTACATTACATAAAATTAACACTATAAATAAAACACGATAACTATTGCAATAATTAATACATTTCGTTTATAATGATTAAATTAAATGCAAATACTGGGTTATAATCAGAAAAAGCTGTGAAAATAGTCTAATTAATTTTAAGATAACTAATTTTGCTTAGTGAACTCTACGTAGAACTCAATTGAAAATCTTAAACAAAGAGCAGATATCACGTGACATCGATGATCGCTCATGAGTCCCTTTAGCGGTGAATTGCCTCCATTAGAAAGTAATATTTCAAATTTTTACCTTTAGGTGAAGGTTTCTCGCAACTTTTACCAATTGCAATTCTCACCAAGTCGCTATAATTGATAAAGAAACTCTTCGCGCTACTATTCAACACACACTTTGAACAGGCTGTTGACGCAAATGGAATCGTCTCTGTACAAATTCTGTGATAAAATAAAACTCTTTTTTTCAAATTTGTACCAGCTCTGGTTTTTCACGAGGCGGAGATTTTTTATCGCAGATTTCTTCCCCCCCCCCCCCATGGTCCAAAAACGTATATACTCGTACCAAGTTTCCAAGACATACGTCTCTTAAAACGAGTTCTATGTCGCTTTTATTATACAGGGTGGGACGGAACTAATGACCCGGTTTTGAGAGTGTATTAAAAAACTAACACAATTTGAGACTTAAAACTTTTTATAATATTGATCTGTATGTTATCCCATTTTTTTACTTTAAGTTTTGATTACCACTTCATCAAGGGGACGGCCTTTAGCCGCAATACACTGGTGCAGCCTATTTCCGAAGTTTTGGGAAACGTTTCTGCATACTTTAAGGGGGTATGGCGGATATTTCCTCAGTCTTTCAGCTCTTCTAAAGTATGGAGGCGATGTTTCCAAAATTTCGTCTTCAAATAACCCCACAGAAAAAGGCTTCTGCTAGGGACCGTAACATTACGCGGAATATTGAAACGCACACGAAGAACTCTCTGCGTGAAAACATAATTTAACGATAGCTAAAATTTTGAAAAATGCAACAATTTCTTTACTTATTGCAAAGCTATAGCATTTAATTTACGGTATATGACGACTTTGTTCCACCTGACCCTATTGCATGAATTACTGAAGCACCAAAAGTTAGCTGATTTTTTGATCATCCTTTATATTCTTGTGATGGGGGCAAAAGCATCATTAAAGTGAAAAAAAAGTTAAATGTACTTTTAAGAAATATATTTTAGAGCAAGCAAGCTTTAAATTCAATGATAAAATGAAATGAATACATAATATATTGACCAGTTGTGTATTCAAAGAAGATATTTGAAAAGAACAACAAATTCGAATGCATGCTATACCGATACAGAAAAGAATGGCATCAACCAAGAGAGAAATTCGTAAGCAAATTCTATACTTTCATTTCAATGCATTCTGCGAAAATCTCCTTAGAGCCTAAGAAATATTGAAGAAGAAAAAGTTTTCCGAGAAAAGTCTCAAATATATTTCAAATGCATATAAAGCATTGGCTCAGCTGGGTGCTTTCGAAAATCTTGAGTGAGTTTCTTCGATGATTGTTGCTAAAATTCTGCTTATCCATGGATGCTATAGTATGGAAGTAAATAAATCTGTGAGCCCCACATGAATTTCTTGTACGCCTTCTAAACAATATATACTTTGTAACCACTAAATAAAATGTGGGGTATAGCTGTGTCATGGACACGTGTGTTGTACGTGAATACGTTTATGTAACGGGTTATATATTTTAAATAAAATATTTTTATTTATGTATTTAGAATGAAAGCTGGGAAACAAATAATTATTTTGTTACAATATAACTTTATTAATTAATAACTTAATAGTTTTGGCTTTTCGAAGCGTGTAAGTCGACATTATCTGTATATTTTTGATTTTTTTTTTTTAATTCTAAGACCCTATTATACTCACTGTCACTACTTTAAACTAATGTTTTATGTACAACCGATAGATTTTGACGACAGCTGATGATTAAAACCTAAACAAACATCGTAGTTTCTACGAGTCAAAAGCTATACTAATTGCAAACTTCGATACGCAGCAACATAACCTCAAAGTGGCGGCGCTTCACTCTTTACCCCCCTCCCCCCCCCCCCGCGATGCGTGAGCTGATGTACAGGTGTTATGTTTTATTCCGTAAATTCATTAATATTATTTTCTAAAATGAATTTTTGTTCCTCTCTTTTACTTTCCCTTACACATGAAGTACAGTCATTCAAAGTAACTTTGAACACGTCATATTTTTTAGTATAGGGATCATTCATAAATGATGTCACGCTTCGAGGTAGAGTGAGGGGGTTTCGTGAAATTGCGACAAGTTGTAACGAGGGGAGGGGGTAACAAGACGTGTGACATCATGCTTATGCAACATAGCGTGGATGAAACAAAGGGGGAAGGGGATATGTTGAAGTGTGACATTTTGTGACAAAGGGGAGGGGTAAATATATGGGGAAAAAGCGTGACATTTAGGGATGGTCCCATATTTGACGTTAAAACTGATATATTGTTACAAAAAATTGTGGAAAATTCATAAAAGTTTGCAGGTACAACTAAACGGATTGTGTAAATGGAAAAAATACAATGTAAGGGTGAGGAGAAGAACATTTTAAATATTTAAACTCCTACTTTGTTGGAATCCGATGCTTGTAAGAAAGTTTCATAAGAGGCAAATGCATCAGTACAGCACGAGACTTCAGTAACCGTTTGCTATTTTGGGAGATATTCCTCTAAGTAGTATTAAAAAGTTTTGCTTTTGCGCGAGAAAATATAAAGCCAAAGACAACGTTTTAGTTACAAAACTGCAAAAAAAAAGTGCCAGCACAGTGTTCTGGAATTACCGTGAATTCCTTTTATAACCTACTTTCCTGTAAAAATAAAAAATAATAATAATAAAGCATGAAAGGCTTAGTCAATCGTGAAAATATCGTTAAAAATAAAGAAAAGTCAAAAATAAATTGATTAATTAAATAAAGATTGAAAAATAAAAAACATGAAACTAGGGTTTTTAGATGGGGAAAAGTGTGTTGGTCGGTCTGTCGGTCCGTCTGTTCCCCCTAATCACTTTGAAGAAATTTTCCGATTCGAAAGAATTTTTTAGTTTTGGAAAGATTTCGGCGAAGACATCTCATTTCAATTTATCATCTCAGTACAATTTTATTTTCTTAGGCGAAATATTTCTTGAATTGATAATTTTTAGAGCTTCTTTACTATCTAAACATTTTTAGAGGTCGAACTATAAATGGTCGAAATTACACTATTCATGCGGTAAGTGATCGTAATTTGTATAATTCCACTTAATCTTATCACTTCAGAACTAGCTCCTGAGACTCTGCAAATATTTGCAAACGTCTGGAGGGAAATCTAAAACACAGTCTAGATATTTTCAGAGCAAATAATAGTGTTTTCGTTTAAGTATACTAGACATTTCGCGCAACAAACAATGTTTAAATTAATTTTAGTATATGAAATACGAAAATAATTTTCGCATATGAATTATTCTATATTTTTACAGTAGGTTAATTCCATGTATCACTGACATTAAAAAACGTTTTTTTTTTGTTCCGTTTCAGGCCCTAAATATTAAAATAACTTTAAAAATTTTGGCGTGTTTAAACAAGTGTCTTATTTAAAAACAGACAAAGAATTTGAATTGGAGATTTTTTTTTTTTTTTTTTTAATTATGAGAAAAAAAATGCCGTGACAGAAATGACCAATATTTGGCATGTCAGTCGCGAAGTGTCTTTACGTAACCATTCAAAAGAATTTTTTGAAGGCAAAAATATGCTCTGCACTTCCACAGATGAGAAAAAATAGGAAAATTCATTCATTCATTCATTAATTCTTTCACTCACTCATTCATTTATTAATTATTCTTTCACTCATTCATTCATTTATTCATTCATTCGTTCAGAAATATCCTTAAAAAAGCTGATCAAAAAATTTCAAAGGAACATAGTGCTTAGAAATAAAATTTCACGTTAAATTAAAGCACAAATGAGCATTAAAACGCAGATCCAGAAACATATGTCTGCGTTTTAATGCTCATTTGTGCTTTAATTTAAAGTGAAATTTTATTTCTATTACTTTGCACAAAGTTTAATCATTACGAACATAGTGCTTGTTTAGTTCTGGGTGAACTTCGTATGTGTACATATTCTACGTTATAACATCTTTCCGATAAAGTTTGTTCTAAGCAAATCTGTCAGTTCGATCAGGATTTATATAGGATTGAAAATTCCCCGTAGGCGGTAGTATTAAATTTTTGGAGTTGTTCAAAATTAAACAAAATGTGCTCAAATAAAAAATAACCCATGTCGAGAATTCCTTCCAATAAGTTTGGTCAAGGGAACGTCGATCTTATGTAGAGGGTACATTTTTGCTCCACATTTCTCTACAGGCGCTAATGTTAAGATTTTTTGAAATGTCCAAAACTGAACGAAAAGTTGCTCAAATAAAAGAATATTAAATATGGAGATGAGATCTCCTCGCCAACATCTTCCGAATGCAAAAAAAAAAAAAAAAAAAATTCTTACGAAACGGACAATTTCTTCAAACGTTATTGGGGGCGGGCAGACATACCGACTGACAGTTTTCTCCTCTCAAAACTCTGCTTTTAAATTTATTATTTTTCATTTTTTAGTTAATTACTTCCCTTATTTTCGACTTTTCTTTACTTTTAACCACATTTTTACGATTTATTATGCCTTCTTTCATACCTTTCTTTATTTTATTTTAATTTATGGGAAAGTAGGTTAAAAGGGGAGAAAGGAGGAGGGAACCCCTCCCCGGTATTCTCTCCTCTACTGCACCATTTATTTTTATACCAAGTCCATATCAGGTAAGTTATTTCGGATCAACCGCATAAAAAACCTTTCAGATGTGTACATATTACGAGAAAGAAAACGCGTAATCATTAAAAGGGTATCTTAAAAGATGTATTTCAATGTAAAAACTTGATTGCTTTAAGAAAATTAGGTGCCAAACTCTTGATGGGGTAGCTATGAATTTTTACACTTCCTTTTATTAGTTTCGAATTTGCTAGGAATTATGACACGTGCAAGTTCACAAAATAAAGATAAAACCGAGATAAGAAAATAGCTTTCGAAGAATGTCCGTTACAGTACGGCATGGGGTTGGTTTTTGAAAAATTCAGTAAGTAATGAATAAAATACTTAATGATCCTTAATGTGAAAGGAATAACGTTCAAATGGGTAATAAAAATTGCGAAAAAATATTTTTCTCATCCAGATATCCCCCTCCCCCATCAAAATAATGATTTATTTTTGTTTTGGTCAAGATTTCGCAAGATTAAAATCTAGGAAATCATTTTATTTGTGGCTCTCGATAAATATACCCGTGCTCCCTTTTGCTTTTTGTGATATTATATTTTTTAAAAATATTATCGTTCCGTATGTGTTTCAAAATGTCTTTTAAATTACTGACAACAAATATGAAACACTAAATCCAACGTTGTAACAAATTTCATTTCCGTCCAAGTTAAGAATGATATGACTAACCGGAAACTGCACGAACGAATATAAATAGTGACGCATCGACTGACTCCAGAGCAGTGTTGAAAACTTAGCACTTTTGGCGCTAAATCTAGCCCTTTTTCAGCTCGTCCAGCCCCCAAAACGAAAATTTAGCACCAAACTAAGCGGCTGTCTCATTTTTATGAATGTTGCATTTTTCATATTTCCCTCTCCTTTGAACATTTTAACCCAGATAACCGACGTCCTATGCGTTTTACAGGCTTTTCTCGCGCTTACTTCTTTAAGTGGAATCGAAACCACTAGGACCACAATTTTCTTTAAGAATTCAGTATTTACATATTTATCTTTGTATTAAGAAAGAAATGATTCCAAACATAGCTAATTGGTATATATATACACATATTTTGTACTTTTATTTATATGTTTTCAATAAATATAATTTCTGTAAATAAAAAAAAGTTAATACCTTTTTAACATACCTTTTAAATACGTATTTCATTGCGGCTCGTGAAAAATTTCAAATTTTGAAAAATGGCTGGGATTATCAAGGAACTTGGCCACCCTTGACATAATAAAATAAATATTACGTAGATTATTGCAGTCTGTGGGACTGGATGTAAACAAATGGGACGATTATGCATGAACCTATCAGCAGTACTATTAATGAAAAATCATTAGTATTAATACTTGGTACTAAATATAATTAAAGAGAACGAGTATACATGAAACTATTAATACTACTATTAAAAAAAGCATTAGTATTAGTACTTGTGACTGGATATTATTAAATGGGACGAGTATACATGAAACTAGTAGTACTACTATTAAAAAAAAGCATTAGTATTAGTACTTGTGACTGGATATAATTAAAGGGAACGAGTATACATGAAACTAGTAGTACTAATATTAAAAAAGCATTAGTATTAGTACTTGTGACTGGATATAATTAAATGGGACGAGTATACATGAAACTAGTAGTACTACTATTAAAAAAGCATTAGTATTAGTACTTGTGACTGGATATAATTAAATGGGACGAGTATACATGAAATTAGAAAGTATCACTATTAAAAAAAACATATACTGATATATTTTATTTAACTTATATCATTTATTTAAAAGCAAAACTTATCAATCAGAAATATGAGTAATTTTGTCATAGAAATTATTTTAATATTGAGTTTGTCTTACAACTTTCAGCTATAGTACAATTTGTATATTTATTTTACCAGTTTGACAATTTTATATATAGTAATACTTGGTTTCGATTTCTCAATGCAGTACTGATCCAAAAAACAAGTAGCTGTTGCGACAACAAATTGTAAAAGTTAAAATATTAAAACCACACACAACAATAATAAGACTAAGCAAAATTAAATCTCATTAATTTTGAAAAAAAAGAAAGCAGCACCAATTAAAAGCAGCACCAGCAGTTATTCTGCTTGTGTCTTTAATAAGCTAATTTGGCACTTCTATATTTATACACACCTTAGTTCGTAAAACTTGAAAAATAAAAGTCTCCAAATGCCAGTCTCTAATTGATGTTACTGCAATATTACTTATATTAAAATATTGAATTATTCACGTTTTAAAAACTAATGCATTTAAAAACTATATAGAGCAATTACATGAAAATAAATGTAATGTTCGTAATTTGAAACAAAAAATAGTTTTTAACATTGTCTCTCATGAATAACCAGTATTTATATAATAATATATATACAGTAAAACCTGTAAAGTTGACCACCGTTGAGGGTTGACCACTAAAGCGCTGCACCGGAAGTGGTCAACTTACACAGGTGTCACTGTGTATATACAGAAGCACATTCAGGCCTTGGGGGGGGGGGGGCGGGACTGGTCAAGATTAGGGAGGCATCAGACACTGATTTTGCTAGATATCAAACATCAGGTGTTCCGTTTACTGACAGATCCTTACCGGATGTTGAAACCTGTAAATTCTATACAACACTTTTGAGTATCACAAAGCTTCCAAATCCGTAGGAAGTTAAATAATTTATACATACTAGCTGATCTCCCGCCAAACATCTGCGGGCTATAAGTTTAACAATCAAATTTGAGAATGATGGCCCGATATAAACAAACTAAGGTGTTGCCACTGAAAATAATCGGAAATTAGAAATTGAACTATAAATGGAACTTTTTGAGAAATAGAAATACATTTGTTAAAATCCGAAAGTTACGATAATAAAAGAAAATATTATGTTACTTTTTGGTGCTAATCATTAAACAAATTTTTAAATATCGTTTTACCGAAGTTTGTATAGTGCATGGTGTCAGTATCGTATCGTACCACAACATTTAATCGTAAATGGTCCACGTTAAATGAAATATATGTATACATTTTAAAAACATGCTAGTCCCGCAGTGGACCAGTCGGTAGATGCTCGGTTCCCGCAGAACACCGAAAGTGAAGCAACATCGACTAAGGTCAGCGTTTGGGAGGGGACAACCTCTCGCAGATGGTTACTGCGGTCCGTGCACCTTAAAGGGAGCTGGTGCACGTTAAATCGGTCGTGATTCCAATGTCCTCTAAGTGAAACGATACCTCTGGGGGTGCCAATCCCAGGTGACGGTCTCTCATCTGGGAGCTGGTTCAAAAGCAACCTTTCAAAGAGGCGGAAATCGGACTCCTGCCTATAAGGGCCCCAATAGACTCAGGGGCAGCGTACCCATTCTTCCCCGATACGCGCGATGACACAACAACAACAAAATTAAATTTTCATTTGAGAGGGAACTTCAAGTCTGGATATCTTCGCATATCTCTTTTGACGATTATCGGGTTATTGTGCAGTGGCCGGATCAGATTTCAGAGAGTTGATAATTGGCCAGAGACAAGATATCCAATGCCTTCTTGGGAGGGGGGGGGGGCATTGGATATCCTTGAGATCGGACCCGTTCTTCCCTTTCCGTAAGTGAACCCCTGTATATTATATATTCATATGTATATATAAGAATGCCGAATTATTCACAATAATTTCTAAAACAAAGTGCTACTTGTAGCGGAAAATTAAATATATTCATATTAAGGGTAAAAACAAGTTGCCCATGCGAGTGTTTAAGTTATGCGCTCACAATATGATAGGAGAAAGCTTTAAAGCTTACTTTCAATAACACAAAGTGTATTTTATTGCAATAAAAACAGAAAAAGCAATATAAAAATATAAAATAGAAAATAAATAAAAATAACAAAAAACGAGGGAGGTAGGGATTTTAATCATTTTAAATAATAGGAAAAAGGACATCCCATTAAAAATCGCAACTGAGGGCGATAGAATGTTATAATATTACAAGCGATTTTAAATCCAAAAATGGAGCAAAAAACATTCAACAATTTGAAAAAATCAGTACCTACTTAAAGCTCGAAAACTACATGGAGGCATTTGTATCCGGAGGGCATAATTACAAATGACTGTCTGGCATCAATATATATTCTGTTAATTGGAGTATATGTGAGCATATCAGATGTCAAACAATGTAAACCAGTAATCGGATGTTTTTAAACCCCTTTTTTTTTCCAAATTCTAACAGTCTACATTATATTTTCGGAGGCAGAAACAAGTACGTCAACAGCTCATTTTATTTCCTTCTAAATGGCTGCACTTGATTTATCTACAAAAAGTTTCCAGAGATATTTCAGTGGCCGTAACAACCGAGTCCGTATATGAGTATTTGAAATTAAATATTGCCTTATAATTCTTGTTTATTCAAAATGTCGGGTCATTAGTGATGTCAACAATATTTTAGCTGATAGATAAATGAAAGAGGGAGGATTTTCTCTCAGAAACTTTAGAGAATTGAGAAACTTTAGTTACTAAAAAAAATTTACAGAATTAGGAGCAAAAGTTAACTGGGGAAATATGAAATGGTTGTTCACGAAGAAAACATCAATTTTCATATCTATGGCTGAACTGGATCAAGTTCAGGCTTAGATATTCAGCCCAGTTCAAGGATGCCTTTCCCCATCCAATTCCGTTGAAATTATTACAAAACGACGGGCACAGCAGGCCTTGGCCCTATAGTGCTGTCACGTCGCTGGCTTATTTTTTCTTTTTTAATTTCATTATTATTATTAGTTTTTTTTTTTTTTTTTTGCAATGTGCATTAGTATTTTCAGTTCATTTTTTAAATTTTTTTTTTCCTGATCAATTTTTCATGTCAGATTTAAGTGAACAAGAAGTTGGACATTAATTGGTTTGAGATAGTTTTAAAGTCCTGTTTACAATAACATGATAGATTGTTTGTTTGTAGGAAAAAAGAAGTTAATGGAACACAAGACAAAAATTTTAATCATTTTTAAGGGGAGTCATTACCATCAGACCATTTTTTTTTTCTCTATGACCTTTATATTTACAATTTGTTTCTGATGTCATGTTATGCCACTTCATAAGAAATTCAATATTAAAAAAAACTGATTTCTTAAATATAATTTGAATATTTTAATTGTTAAAACGAAATTAACATTTTTTAAAAATGCATCTTCTATTTCAAAAACTGGCGTAAAGGCTCAAAATTGTTTTTTTTATTCACTACTCATAAAGCAAATCTTTTATGTTTTAAATTTTTTATAATTCAAATACTTTTTGAGAAAAAAATAAAAAGTGAAGTAACGCAGAAAAAACAACTAAAAATTCAAAAAACCTACAAAAAGAATTTAAAAAAGAGTACTGAAGTTATCATAAAAGTAAAGCATAAATTTGTTATGTATAGTTTCAAGAACATGAGGGAATAAATCCACATTATAGATACAAATTAAAAGAAGCCTTTGCATTTTAATTGAGACGAAATGTGTAAAAAACAAAGCGAGAGAAAACAACATTTAAAGTTTTCCGCTTGCAATATCTTTATCAAAATTTTAAGTAAGGAACTTTTTTTTCAGTTACAGTCACGATGAAACTGGTTCTTTTCGCTTATTTTATTTTAAAAAAGAAATATGTGGCTTATATTCAGCCCAGTTTCGGTTTCAGAATGAATAGCTGGCCTATCACACCGTAATAAAATCAATGATAAATCAATAAATATTGCTTCAACTTTTCTGAAACTTTCAGGGAACATTTTTAAAGATTTGTTTTACTACTTAAACGAATAAAAAAATATTTTCGGTTTTTCGACATTTTTGGGGGCTGACTCCCCTTAAGAACTGAGCACTTATTAATAAAATAATGTGTCAAAAAACCAAAAAGACGATTTAAGGAAACTTCAGCCTGCTTAGAATAACGTAAGAGACATTTAATTGGAACCAAACTGTCGGGAAATTTATGTTTGTTTATCTCAGAATTCCCCACATATTAGAGGTTGCCATAGCAACTGCTGCTTTCGAAATCGATATTATTTTGTTTTTCACGACTAACATCTTCTCTGACAAACGGAAATTCAACAGTAAACATACGAATAATTGAGTTGTAATTTTCGCCGTTTTAATATACATTGAACCTTTAACCTTTTTAAACAGAGATGTTTTCGGAAATAGCTTCCCTATTAATTGCATTGACTATTATTGTTTCAGTTTCGAAAACAATTTTTGTCACAAACATTTACAAATAATCTCATAACGGTAATTATAAAACAGTGTATTATTCAGCAGTACAATAAGCTCGAAATTTTTAAATCTTAAGAACTCCGTGATAGAATATTAATAAAACTTCTGCGAGAAATTACGAAGTTTATTTTTTTGCACATCTGTAGCTTTACGATGAAAACTGTAGAGTGAAACCTGCGTAAATTCACCACTTGAGGTGCAGCACTTTAGTGGTCAACCTATAGAGGGTGAGGTAAAAGGTGAAGGGCTAGTGCCGTTTCTGAAAAAAGTTGTCAACTCAGACAGGTGGTCATCTTATAGAGGGTGAAGGGCTAGTTCCGTTCCTGAAAAAAGTGGTCACCTTAGACAGGTGGTCATCTTATAGAGGGTGAAGGGCTAGTTCCGTTCCTGAAAAAAGTGGTCACCTTAGACAGGTGGTCAACTTATAGAGGGTGAAGGGCTAGATCCGTTCCTGAAAAAAGTGGTCAACTTAGATAGGTGGTCAACTGACAAAGGTGGTCAACTTTACAGGTTTTACTGTACTTTTAAATTTTGAGTTAATTATTAAAAATATATTTTTCTCCTTCGAAGGATAAAATAACGATATACAGAATTGTCCGAATACAATGTCTCCAATTTTGAAACATTGTTGCAGTTGAACAGAAAGCTGAAAAGCATGCAAAAATGTCAAAATAAATGACAATAATTACTGAGCTTGGAATAAAAAAAAGTCACTTCACTTTCAAATGTACTGTTTTAGTTGCCCTCTGGAACCTAATTTAAGTTCTCTGACTCAGGAGTGTAATTGAAGAAGGAACACATCTGAAGCTTTATATGCATATCTAGTTTTCAATGCCCATCTGCAGCTTTACGTTAGGAACAGTATTTTAAAATTTTGCAATAAGTATTATTTCAAATATATTTTTCTCCTTCGAAGGATAGAATAAAGATCCACGAAATTGCAAGGAGTCCGAATACAGTGTCCCGGATTTTTAGACATTGTTACAGTTAACAGAAAGTTGGTAAGCATGAAGAAAATGTCAAAATAAATGACAGTAATTACTCAGCTTGTAATAAAAAGTCATTTCACTTCAACCTGTACTGTTTTAGTTGCCCTCAGGAAACTAGTTTCGGTTCTCTGACTCAGGAGTGAAATTGAAGGGGAAGCTAACGGGCAGTGTCCCCCTGATTTTCTATTTTAGCAAAAATATCTTGATTGAAATACAAACCATCAAATTATGAACATTGCTAGTAGTTGAGTATTTGTATCTTTTAATCTATTAAATGTTGTGCAATTTTCTTCTTAAAAAAGAGAAATTTTTATATGAAAAATTAAAAAATTTGTTTCTAAGAAAAGAGAATTTCACTTCTAAGACCAGAGTGCATTACAGTTAGTGTACGAAAATAAATTTTCAATTCATATGCATAGAAAACAATGTGATTTAAAGTTGCAGGTTCAAGCTAAATACCATCGGATGCCATTTAGCCACCGAATCTTTAAAACTAGCGAATAATAATTTATGAACCACGCATTACAAATGCTTGGATCACACATTATGACGTGAAATAAAAAATGACATCAGTGATGTTACAGTGAAACCTGTGTAAGTTGACCACTTTCGGTGCAGCATTTTAGTGGTCAATTTATAGAGTGTGGAGGGGTTTCTTTTTTGTTGTTTCTTACACCATGCATTTATTCATTTGCAACTAATTAAAATATAGCTTCATGTATTATCGTTACTTTAAACTAATGGTTAGCTTTTTTTTCCACTTATCAAAATATCATAAGAGAAATTCAACCCGAATCACTTACAATGTATCCTTTACAACTTTAAAAGTAAAGATCTTAATTGATAAGATATTTATCTTAACTTTGACTATACCAGTTACTTATATGATGATGGTAAAGATTTCCTAAAGAAACATAATTTTTCAAAATGGCTATATCAGATAGAAGAAAAAAGAAGAAATTTATTTAAAGAATAACAGCGTGCCCATAGTCGTTTTCATATTTGGTTAACTTACAAAGAGATTTAGGCAAACTTTATATTGATGTTTCATCCATCCAGACAAATACTGGTCTAACACTATAGCATGAAGCGTATCTTGGAGAAATCATTTTGTTTGTTTTTTTTTACCATTGCAAAAATAGAGAAAGAAATAAATATAGTAAAAATTAGGCTGTCAATTTACAAAGGGTTTTTTACAATACTCCCACCCAAATTTGGCCTACATAAGTGGTCAACATAGACAGGTGGTCATGCTACAAAGGTTTCTTTACATTATATAATATAGGCCTAATTCCGTTCCTGACAAAAGTGGTCAACTTAGACAGGTGGTCAGCTTACAGAGGTGGTCAACTGTACAGGTTTTACTGTATTTCCTTTTATCCAATTTTACACAGCGAAATTTCTTACTCGGTGACTTTGATCACGTGAGAGCATTTTTAAGGTAAAACTGATACAGTTGATTCTTGCTCTATTGGCGGACATCCGCGGAACTCAAACCCGGGGCTGTCGCTTTTATTGTAGTCAAGTCACCACCAGAGTGAGAACTTTTTTTTTTTTTTGAAGTGTGACGCACGTGAGTAGAAAATTGTTTTTGCGTTACTTACTACGCTTGAATTTTGAAAATTACAATAAAAAAATAGTTATCGTAGAACAAAATGTTTTTTAAGAGATGGCGTTTATACACGCTATTACATCAAATGAAAATGAAACCAAAAAATCGAAAACTTCCCCATTACAAAAAATCACAGTGAACATTATTTTTCAATAACTTAGGAAGTGGTGATGCAAAAGTATAGCGTACGAATTTGCACAGAAAATTGCATAACATGTTTCAGAGTTACAAGGATGCTTTGCTTCAATGATACGAAAGGGAACAAAAATGTCTCACAGCTGTCCCTTGCAATGAACACCTTTTTTTAAGTCAAGACACCCATACAGCCTCTCTTTTCTCTCTTTCTTTTTTAGATTTTTGTTTCACCTCACTTCGTAGAATTTCTTAGATTGAAAACGAATCAAAGATAATTATATTAAACTCCTCAAAAACTGTATTTGATAAATATAAAACTTAAAAAAAATGAAAATACGAAATAAGCGCATTAGCCTGCACTTCACGATTCAATCTCAAGCATAAAATTCCCATGAAAATTGTGTTTCTTTTCTAAACAGAATCGCCAAATCCCCTTAAAAGAAATTTCCCCTACCCTAACAGTCGGAAAAACTCCTTATAACCTAGTTTTTCACTTACAGATTTACCCTGAAACAGCAAATACTAATTCTCTTAACTGTCAAAACACTTAGGTTATGATCCCATGTCTAGCCACCGTCATCAGCACGAATAAACTGTCTGATTCCTACATCAAGTAAACAAGTTTCAAGAGGATCTGTGCATTCTAAATGGAAATTTGCGTTATTTTCTTTAGGAATTAAATCAGTTCCGGTTCTTTAGATTTTTGAAGATGTTTTACCCTGTGTAACAGAGTAAAATCGCTACTAATTTATTTCTACTAGAGTTCACATAGCTGTCACAATTCGACCGAAATTCCTTTTTTTTTTTTTTTCAAGTTCACCCTTGAACGCTGCAACTACTGTTAGGCTTTTAATTTCTCTGTTTACCCATAGTTTGTTTAGTTTAAATATTCCAATGGAGGCAATTCAAGCAACGTCATTGGTCACGTGGCAGCGATGAAAGCAATGTAAACAAAGGAAGTCGTAGCATCGCTTTAATTCGAGTTTGACAAATCTAATTAAAAACTAGGCCTAAATAAAGTTCTTCTACATTACATAAAATTAACACTAAATACAACACTATAACTATTGTAATAATAAATACATTTATTTTATAATAATTAAATTAAATGTAAATACTAGGTTATAATCAGAAAAATCTGTGAAAATAGTCTAATTACTTTTAAGATAACTAATTTTGCTTAGCGAACACCACGTTGAACTCAATTGAAAATCTTAGTAAACAAAGAGCGGATATCACGTGACAACGATTATCGCTCATGAGTCCTTCTAGCGGTGAGTTGTCTCCATTAGCGATTAGATGTATTCAGTGAGACAGATGGACCAGTGAGTTAGTTATGTAATTTAATACATTTGTAACACATATAGTCAGAGTCCGACAAAAATGCGAAAATCTTAGGAGCCAGGGAAAATTTTTAGGAGCCAGCTATAATACATTTTCATTTGCGAACTAATCCCCACCTAAAAAGCAAGTCGCCAAGGCATTTTTTTAGTCGCCCAGTCGACCTAGCGCCCGGGATTCGTCGGACCCTGCATATAGTACATACATTTTATCTTTCTGGACTCTGTCGATTGTAAAGAAAGTATAAATACAAATTTTACCACCACCCTATTGTTACTGAATTAATTAGAAATACATACGCTCAGTTTCAATTTAATTGAGAGTTCAAAACGCTAATGCAAATAAACAAACGTACGAGTTTTGATTCGAAGCATAAAACCGAGTTGCCGCATTTATTATCTCACTTTATAATATATTAGACATTGTGGGATTCAAATTGTACTTTTCTTGACATCGTAATGAACAATCCGACTGACTGATTACACATACCCATAATATATATATATATATATATACTAGTAAGCCGGCGGTCTTACGAAATGACCGCTGTTTCTAGCTATTATAAATATACAATTCTCCCAGTAACCGGAAATGTAAATCAAATCAAAGAGATATTTATCAGATAGGTCAAAACAATAGTTTTAACGTAACTGGAAAAAAGAGCGGTGCCACTTTAATATGTATCAAAAGCGCAGACGATAAATAAATTAAAACAAAGAAAAAAGGTTTAAATTAAATTCGCGTTTACATACATTTTTAACGGAGATTGCAAATCTAGCGCAAAATGCCTTACGCAAAATGCTGGAAATATGTTTTGACTGTTAGTATATTTGACATGTGTTACAACAATGGCAATTGCATTACAGTTACGCAAACATAAGCTATCGGCGACACTTAAGGGACTTATATATAAGATAACGCGAGGTTTTATTCGCTGTAAATAGCATGTTGGCGACATTTCTAAAACTGACGCCAAGGTACGGCGTATAACCAATAAGTACCACTTACATTTTTAGCTAAACAATACAGGAGAAGCCATAATTTGTAAAATCTAGCCTCATCTCCTTTAAAAGGTGATCAGGACTAGTATCAGTATCTGTGGGCCGTGGTAGCCTAGTGGTTAGCACGTCGGACTTCCACCTGGAAGGTCGCGCGTTCGATACCCACTGAAGACCACCATGTGTACTTGGGTATATGTGCATGTAAAATCCGTAGACCCCACTACCTCTCCCCGTGCGTAAGCAATCCTAAGGCCTCGGCTAACAGGTAGGGGTCTGGTGGAGAAAAGTATCAGTATCTGTTAGTCCTGATGACTGTCTACAGTAATAATCGGAACTTTTACAAATTGGATAGTGCGCGTCATATAGTATAGCGTATACGCAAACAAAATGTTCAAAATCAGTTTTGAAAAAAGTGATTGATGGTGAAAAAAGGCCTTCCAACGTGTTTTCTGTCCCTTAATGGCACGAATTAACTCATTGAGACTTTTAACAGAACAATAAAAAAGCCTAAACGGAAGTCGTTTTTAAAAAGTAAAAATAGGTAATGGGGAGAAAACCGCTGGATTACAGGATTAGTTTTGAAGAGTAGAAAAAGGATTTTGAATAGTAGAAAGGAGAACATTAGTGTAGAGTTATACAATTCCTGTCGGCACACGGAATCCTTTTAGTTAAAAGGTCTGCGAGGTTTTTTCTTTTTCTCTCAACTTTATAAATGTATCTTAAAATACTGTTTAAAGTAGATCTGTATGGTTACATAATTTATGCAAAGACTATCTAAGCAGATAATTTTATTTATATTAAGAGTTGTTATTAATGTAAGTACTATTAACTTGTAATCCAACTGTTTCCTACCTTTACATTATATTTGGTGATTGGACTGTGCTTGCTTGTTGTTACCGAAACTGCCTGGCTTTAATGATGCACATTCATTCATAATAACTTTAGTTTAGGCAAAGGTGGACCTTACCTTTTAAGAAATCGTTTTTTTTTCTTTTCTTTATTTTCACGCGTATTTTTATTGCAGTCGATCTGCTTCTCATTGTGACAAAGAAAAAACTTTATTTATGCATAAAGCTGAGCTAATTGTAAGGGTTAAAGTTTAAAAGTGAATTTGAACACAAATGGCCATTCAAAATGCATTTTTCTAGAAACTCACTTTTGGGGTTTATTGAGATTTCAAAATGTACCTTGCTACTGAATTTTTTTCGATAAGGCTTAAAATAAGTGATTTACTACTTTTCAGATAGTTAATATATTACAAACACATAATAGATACCGAATTTTGTTTAAGTAATTTTAAAATAATAATAATGGTTCAGAAACGCGAAATTTTGCGAAAAAATTAGCGGTAACTTACAAAAGAAAAATATATTTAAATCATGTACCAAACAGATTCTTAAATGAATGTGGAAATTTGTTCATAATGTTTCATTTCTTTATTATGTAATAACTTTATTCCCAAAAAATATTAAAAATTGTGACACAACATTTAATTTAATTAAAAAATATTGATTTTTTAAATTTTTAAAATTTCAAAATAAAATAAAACTTTTTTTAATATTCGGTATATTCATTGAGTGATTTGCAAGTACAAAGAAAATTTCAAGGTTCTTCTTAATGAACTACAATCGACTGGCGCGAGAGCTTAATTTATTTTTTAAATATTTTATTATTTTTGTTTTTCGATAGGTACATTTCTTTGACTTGGAGGAACCTCTTAGATATACAGCGGTATTCCATGGTTCCAAGAAACATAGTTTGAAATTCATCAATGTACACCATTGAGTAAAATATTTTTAAAGAATGTCATTTCCCAGATAAATTAAAAAATAAATGCATTATTCGTACTTATAGTTACCAGAAAATATTATTTTTAAAGAAAAAAGAAGTTCTTAATTAAATACTTTCCTGAAGTAAAAAATACAAGAGGAAAATTTATATATTAGTTTTAAAATATCCGAAATGAAAATTGTATTGGTATTTCAAGCAGGCGCAACATGCAATGTCCTTTTCGCATTTTTAAAGTCAAGTCTATTTAAATGTGCCGCCAACAATTCCAAGAAGGTTCACAGTTTTTCTAACGTATCTGTTTCTTTTTATCTTACTTTCCCGTAAAAGTAAATAAATAAAGTGTGAAAGAAAGCTTAATGTATCGTAAAAATATCGTTAAAAGTAAAGAAAAGTCAGAAATAAGTAAAGTAAATAAAGATTGAAAAAAAAAAAAAAAAAATTAAAACTAGGATTTTATGATAGGGAAAATGTGTGTCTGTTGGTCTGTCTGTCTGTCTCATCCTAATAATTTTTGAAGGAACTGTCCGATTCGAAAGATTTTTTTTTTGCATTCGAAAGACCTTGGCGATTACATCTCATTTTCTTATTTTTTCAGATTAAAAATGGCAGATCGGTTTCAAGAGCAGCCAGCCCCCTTCGTCAGTACCGAACGAGGAAAGTGTTTGTTTTTCCTTTTTTTCTACGCTCGGTACTGACGAAGTAGACTAATTGCCCTTGAAACCAGTGTGCCATTTTTAGACTACACTGTTAGAAATTTCATCATGAAATTATGGTTAAATGACCGGCAGCAGTCTGTCCATCTAATTCACCGTTGAATTTACGGATTGGAACATTTTTCTACCTTTACGGGACCTAACCATTTCCAATCAGCTTGGTTAAAAAGCCGTAAATACAAAAGTTTACGGTTTATAACCATTTAAAAACGGTTTTAAAACAACATTTTTACCGATTTTGAACCATTTCGAGGCGTAGAAATCGCAAACGAAGCTTGCGGGAATCGAACCCGCTGAGTATGACATGCCAACCTTACTCTCTATCCATTCGGCCATCAGCACCACACAAAGCGGTCGTTTACTTATCAGTAAATCTTTCTTTTCAGCAGGTAAAGAAAGATTTATTGATAAATAAACGGCATTAAAATTGAGATTTCAGTGTTTGATTGGATCCAAAGCCATCTTTGGTCTAAATTTACTGTATATTGACGAAAATCATTTTATTTGATGCAAAAATTAAAATACAAACAAGCTTCAGCAGTTCAAGTTATGGGTTCGCTCATTCGCAAACAGTGCGGGAATCGGATGTCTCCAATTTTTGATTTACGTGTGTATGTGTTTCTATTTAGTAACCACTGCTTAAGCCACACTTTAAGATTTCGCAACCAAGATGGACGCCCGATACT
The DNA here is from genome assembly GCA_038502835.1 of Octonoba sinensis. Lineage (NCBI taxonomy): Eukaryota > Metazoa > Arthropoda > Arachnida > Araneae > Uloboridae > Octonoba > Octonoba sinensis. The sequence continues at coordinate 28,549,091 of CM076603.1, forward strand.
TACTGAGCGCTTGTAAATGACGGTTCGTTAAACGTTCTTTAATAGAAACAGAGAATAAACGATTTTTTTTCGCAATCAACGGTTTGAGTACCACCTTTTTAATGGTTATTCAACTGTTGTAATTAAATATGGTAAAATAACAATCAAATATATGGTTATTTTACTATTTTCTTACGGAAATTTTTAACAGTGTACTTTCCCGTAAAAGTAAAAAAGAAATAATAAATCATTAAAACGTTCGCTTTAAACGTTATCGCCTGGATAGATATCCCAATACTGTTGTTGATATGTCCAATGCAGTGTTTTTTCTTGCACCGGCAGTGACGTCATACTTTGTTTTTCGTATTTTTCTCGTAAACTATGGATCGTACAGGAACGCTTCTTTGGGCAGTTTTTATGTACTCCCAACGATTAATCTAGCTGTGCAGAGTTTATGCGGTCGTTTTAGGACACTCTGTATATATATATATATATATAAAGGGAGTTTTCCTTTACTTGTTACTGATTAAAATTGAATGAAAATTTTTAATATTTTAACAGAAAGCCAGAATATCGTCCAAAACCAAGCAAGATAGATTTTGTAATAATAGTTATTACTATGTTTCCGCTCTAAATTATTTCAAGGAATTCTTTTTCTCATTAAAACTCTTGTCTTCATATTTAAAGAAGGGTATTACCTTATTGAAGGAATTCAAAGTGCCCTCCTTTGCTATGTTGGTAAGTGATCTTTCAGACTTAGATTATGAGGTCAGGCTTAAAATTCTCAATATATAGTTTTCGGCAAAAGGAGAATTGGGGGAGGGGGAGACATGGTTCCTTTTTTTTCAATTCATTAAAAGGGAAAATGTTAATGGGCTACATTAATGCACAGAGTGTCGAAGCAGAGGTCATTGTTTAAAGCTTTTCTAATCTCCGGCTAATCTTTAAATTAGAAAATAAATGAATACTTCAATAGGGTTGTAAGTTGTTGGAACACTTTACCGGAAACGATTGTTATTTGCGGTGGGGTAAAAAGTTTTAAGAGGGCTCTTGGTGTTCACTAGGGATTGGTAAACTGCTTAGGACCAAATTACCTGAGCCTAAGCAATTTACCACGCAATTTGCCTGCTGCTGGTTGCCACTTTTGTATTTCTATAAAACAACTATTTCAAGATCAGATATCTTATTTGCAAATAGAAAACGGAAACTTGAGAAAAAGAGGTCAAAAACGATGGCAAAATTAATTCTCTTGAATTGGTAAACGTTGTGTTTTAGCAAATTTATCCTAGCAAGCTTTTTTTAGGCGAAATATGTATAGTATTTAATCACACTTCTTCAATATATAAACGAATAAACTCAAGGAAAATAAATGCAGAAAATAAAACGCACAACAAAAAATACTACCCGCATAAAACTTCGATTAAGTATTTATTTTTCTTTATTTATTTTTGTAAACTGTCCTGAATTCGATTTATTTTTTAAATGTTGCGTCATCTTTTATCTTCATAAAAAATGTTTTTTGAAAGCAATATTAATACATTATGAGCGGGTCGCAGGTGCTAGTACCCGTTTCATTCATTATCGTTTAAAAGCGGGGCTGGTGTTTGTACCCGTTTAAAATCATCACTTTTAAGTTACACAAGGGAAAAAATAATGTTTCATATAATACATGAGTTGGTGTATTTTTTTCAGAACATTTTTTAACTTAGTCAACTTAGCGCGCTACGCAACATAGATGCGCGTGCTACGTCACCCACTCACAATATGTTAACAAATTTAAAGCACTCTAAGGAAAAACGCACGTTTACCCATACCACTGGCAAAAACGTTTACTCGCAGGGATCGAACATGTTTAGCGTTTCAAGGTCTCCTTGAATTCTTAATAGCCCAATAGAGGTGATACTGTTCTGTGTGAAAGCCACTATGCTAATCGAATAAACAAACTGCTTCATTTTCCATTAAATATAAGACCCATTATACGCATGCGTTCCATCCTGATATTAACCAGCTAAGCTATTTCCATTTTAGATAGTGCTTCCTAGCATTGGCAGTAATACTGCGGGAAAACTTGCTCCCAGTAATTACGCAAATCAATTAAGTCCGGCTTACCGTAATATCGCTGGGAGAATTTTTGCTCGTGTATCATATAATCTTTTGAATATTAATATCGAGATTGAATACACTCTGTATAAGTTAATCATAAACTATCGCATGCCATCATTAAGATGACGTACGTAGAACGTGAATGACGTCATTCGGGTCAGAGTGACATCTACAGATGATTAAAAAGCACATGATCCAGTTTCCATATTTGTTTTAGAGATGAAGATATTTATTCATTTCCTTCAGCATGTAAGTTTTATGAAATGAAGGGATAAACTTAAAATAAGATTTTTTTTTTTTTTTTGGATTCTTTTCTCATACCTAAACCACAAAACATTAAGTGATTAAAGTTTATTATCTATGCCTTTCACTTCGTTGATTACTATAGGGACCTTTCATAAATGCTATTTTTCCACATATTTGACCCCCCTTCCCCTTTGTCACAAAAAGTCACAGTTCAACGGACCCCTTACCCTCTTTGTCACATGTCACGCTATGTTGCATTCGCAGGGATGTCACTCTTCTTGCTAACCCTCCCCTTCCCTTGTCACACTTTGTCACAATTTCACGATTCCCCCTCCCCAAGAAGTGTGACATCATTTATAAATGATCCCATAGGTTGAAAAGATTGTTTTTTTTTTTTCTGAACGTGTTACACGAAGCCCATGGGTTCCGTGGTTCATGTCGGGGGGGGGGGGGGGTTCTACTGAATCAAAAGGCTTTCGCACTGCTTGAAAAAATATTTACTAGCTAAAGAATATAAATATGAATCATAAATTAAACGAAAAAGGCAACAGCAGCGTAAAGGACCCTTCATAAATGATGTCACGCTTTTCCCCTCATATTTGACCTCCTCCCCTATTTGTCACAAAATGTCACACTTCACCGGACCCACCCCTCCCCCTTTGTCACATGTCACGCAATGTTGCATAAGCAGGATGTCACAATTCTTGTTACCCCCTCCCCTCCCCTTGTTTGCCACAGTTTCCTCCCCCTCGAAGCGTGACATCATTTAGGAATGATCCCATAGGTTAAAAAGATTTTTTTCTGAACGTGTTGCATGGAGCCCACGGATTCCGTGGTTCATCTCGGGGGGGGGGGGGGGGGGAGTGCTACAGAATCAAAAGGTTCATCTTGAAAAAAATGTTTACTAGCTAAAGAATATAAATATGAATCATCAAATAAACAAAAAAAGCAACAGCCTCGTAAGGGTGTTTCACACTAAGGCAATACAGACAATATTTCTGTCTTTTCTCATCTGCGCTGGGGCAGATGGGAAAAGACTGGAAGATTGTCTTTGTCGCCTTCGGTGCGAAAGCACCATAGTAATAATAGGAGCAAACATTCTTTTTTTTTTTTTGACTAATACAAGTATGCCATAGTGCTTAAAAATATATTTTGGAAGGGTAGAAACGTCCCGTAGTGGATCAGTCGGTAGAAGCTCTGCTCCCGCAGAACACCAAAAGTGTAGCAACATCGACTTAGGTCAGTGTTTTGGAGGGTGACAACCTCTCGCGGCTGGTTCCTGTAGGACAGTGTACGCTAAGGGGAGCTGGTGCACGTTAAATAGGTCATGGCTCCAATGTCCTCCAAGTGAAACGACAGCTCTGGGGGTGCCAATCCCAGGTGACGGTCTCTCATCTGGAAGCTGATTCAAAAAATTAAGAAACTTTCCAAAGGGGCGGAAATCGGACCCCTGCCTATAAGGGCCCCGTTAGACTCAGGAGCAGTGTACTCATTCTTCCTCGCCACCGCGCGAGGACACAACAACAACAACAACAAGGGAAGAAACATTTGGTGCACGAGTTAACGCAATTTCGCTTTAATTTCCAGTTAAACGTTCATATAAAAATTAAAACAACGTTTTAAAAAACAAAAAAAAAAAAAAATACGCGTTCGGAGCAATATGAACTTAAGTGAAAAATGATTTTTGAACATAAATATATGTTCGATAGCGATAAGATGTTCCACAACAAAGTATAACTTTATTTTTTGTATGAGCATAAAATAATCACAATAAAATCACTGACTAATTAGTCCAATAGTAAAAAAAAACAATAGTGCAAGGTTCTTCTCTACTTAGATTTTGATAGCAATTCCATCAAAATTTGAATAGATTTGATTGAACGAATAGTGAATAACTATCACTATAAGAAACTTTAATCCATTAATGCCTGCCGTCCCTTTTTAGGGGCAGTATGAAAAGTACGTCTGAAGCACCCAAAAATAAACACTTCAACAAAATATTGTTTTAATGTATACCTAACTAGTTATTTTAAGATTAGGAATACATTAAAACAATTTTTTGTTGAAATGTTTATTTTTGGGTGCTTTTCAGACAGTCCCTAAAAAGGAACGGTAGGCATTAGTGGGTTAAAACAACTGGTATTGTGTCCCTCCCTTCCCCGGTTTGAACTGTAGTCAGTGTGGTGTCACAAAATTATGAGACTTGGACTAGTAGGTAATCAGTTTCATGCAGTTACTAACTAAGAAGCTATCAAGGAACGGTTTATTTACAACGCACATCAGATATAGTAAATTTCGATGCTAGGCCCCGTGAAATATTTGCAAGGTATTATTGCTCCGACGGGGAAAAAAAGTTAGGTACAACTATTCTTGGGCTTTTTCTTTATCATTTGCTCCTTTCTTCGGTTTCTTTTAAACCTTGGATTTCTTTTAAACCCGTGCAGCACGGGTCTTATAAGGTACTAACAAATAATCCGAAACAACTGTTAGAAGAATTCTGTTTGAAAAAGCAAAAATTCCGATAGCTATAAATGTCAAGAGTCTAATAAACATTTTAAAGGGCCGTTTTCAGTGAATCATCTGATTATTTTAATAAGAGAGCTTAATATTTGTTTTGGATGCCATTGTAGCATCTTCGTTTTTAAAGTAAGTAAAAGAAATTACATATTTTTAATTATATAAATAAAACTTTCGTATAAAATGCAGTTACAACATCACGTAAAAATGAAACATTAAACTGATATAGTTCTATGAATAGTTAAAATTATTAATCACCCAGATATTGCTAACTTTAAACTCATATAGGAGAAAAGTGGTTTGAGCTTGATATTGTGAATCATAAAATTAAATTTCCTTAAGACAGAATTAAGCTAATGTGGAAAAAAATTAAAAAATGAGTTGAATATGTTCATAAATTTGGTAGCAAAGTAAAAAAAAGGGTAAATTTTAGTTATAGTATTTAGGTTGATTAGATAAATCAGAATATTTCGTAAGCCAGAAGTGTTTAAAATGTTATGTATTACATTACCATATTCAAAAGCAAGAAGTGTTGAAAACAAATGTTTAAATTACATTAATTCAAAATCCAGAAGTATTTAAAATGAGCATTTAGTACTACGTTTAACAGACCTGTCATTTTGACTGTTTCGAAGCTTTGATTTTGCATATTTTTTTTTCTGATTATAGTGCAACTTTCAATTCCATTGGCTTTTCCTAATACACGGTAAGTAGGACAAGGTCATGTGACTGAAATTTTTATTATAATTAGTTGCAACTTGGTGTAGAATGAAAGTTTAGAAACACTGGATAAAAAAAACCTGAATTTTCAGATTGTTTTTCGACTGACTTTAACGGAAGATTTCCGTAGTGCTTCAATACATGGTTTTCCCTTCCAAAAACGGAAATATCACGTCCTGAAAATACGAGAATAGAACTTTTCCGTTTTACGGTTGCTGTATTTTCACAACCTGATTGGGTTAACGGAGGAAAAAGAAATGGAACTTCCGTCATATCTCGGGAAAATATTATCAGAAACGGAATATTTCCGGCAACTCTGCTGCCGTACTTTTTCCGTTATTTGCAGGAGATTTTTTTTACAGTGATCGATTGAAAACGGCATGGAAACTCTAGTGCTAATTTAAGTTTATCCAAAAACAACTAGTGTTTGGAACGAACATTTAAATTACGTTAATCCATAAACAAAAAGTGTTTAAAACGAATATTTAAATTACATTAATCCATAAACAAGAAGTGTTAAAAATGAATACTTAATTACATTAAGTAAATTTAATAAGTTGAAGGTAATTTTTCTAATTTGAGGAACGAGTACTATTTATATTCAAAACTATATAATGTTGAACAGTTAAGATTGGTACACAATCATATGAAATTGTATTTGGAAGTTTAACCTAGTTCAGCGCATCCAGAATTGAGTTAGATCAATTTGGGTGTGTGGTTAATATATATTTAATTTTGTTCAAAAATGTTAGTAATATTTTTTTTTTGTAAAAGCACATTAAGAAAATATCTGTAGAAAATGAAGGTACAAAAATATTTTAATTTAGTCCCATACATAAAATTAAGACAACTATTAGTATGGAAACTTAGAAAACGAAAATAAAATTTAAAAAAAATTAGGGAGTCTATTCCAAGTTAGTTAACGAATTCAAAGAGAAAATATCCCAGAAAATAAGCACCGAAATGTTTTCCATTACCTCCTTACAAGGAAAGGTAACTACAAATAAAAACTCTTTTTAAGACAAAATACACAAATAATTTTTTTTTTTAGTCTTAAGAAATCCTTCAAAAGTAAAAAATGTAAAAAGATTAAAAATACAAAAATAAATCCCCTTAACCCTAAAAAGAATAAAGCTTTTCAAAATAACTTAATGCATATCAAAAGTACAGAAACACACAATATTATTTCCCCATTATTCCTTACAATAACTAAAATTAGGTAAATTTAACGTAGCCAAAATATAGACTATACAAAATACAAAAATATTTCCCCTTAACCCTTAAAAGAATTAAACCTTTAAAAGTAATTTAATGTGCATCAAAAGTACAAAAATGCACAAAATTATATTCCCAATAGTCCATACGATAATTAAAATGAAGTAAATTTAACGTATAGCAAAAATAAAAAAGTGTACAAAATTACAAAAATATTTTCCCCTTAACCTTTATAAGAATCAAAATAATACTTAAGAAAAGTGTCTCTGGGGCCAAAATAGTTCGTCCCTTATGATAAGCTATGTTTTTGTACAAAAGGTAGAATCAGAGGTCAGTTTTTTAAGCTTTTCAAATCTCATGCTAAACTAGATATGAGATAAAATTACTTTTCAATGGGGATGTAGGCATTCAGAATAGTTTACCCAAAGCAGCGAGGTAAAAAGTTTTAAGAGGGCTCTTGATGTTCATTGGAGGATGAAAAATTGACTAGGACCAGCCTAGTTAGGCCCAGACGCTGTTGCTGGTCGACAATTCTGTTTTTATATAATGCATCATCTGAGAATTCGTTCAAAGTAAATTATGAAGAATTGTGCAGTTCAAAAGAAAATTAAGAAGACTTGTGTAGCTCAAAGGATGAAAATTATGAAAAATTGACTGATTCAGAGGATGAAAATTATGAAAAATTGTTTCATTCAAAAGATGAAAGTTATGGAAAAGTGTTTCATTCAAAGGATGAAAAAGTGTTTCATTCAAAGGATGAAAAAGTGTTTCATTCAAAAGATGAAAAATTGTTTCATTCAAAGGATGGAAATTGTGGAAAATTGTTTCACACAAAGGATGAAAATTATAGAAAATTGTTTCATTCAAAGGATGAAAAATTGTTTCATTCAAAGTACAAAAATTATGAAAAATTGTTTCATTAAAAGTATACAAATTATGAAAAATTGTTTCGTTCAAAGTATAAAAATAATGAAAAATTGTTTCATTAAAAGTATACAAATTATGAAAAATTGTTTCATTCAAAAGAAAATTATGAAAAATCATTCAGAAGAAATTTATGAGGAATTTGTCATGAGGCAGTACTGAATTCGCATAGAAAAAAAAAAGTATTATACGAATGCAAATTTTTTTATGGACGATGAATTGTGACGCACTATATTGTCTACGAATTCGTTTAACATCCTATCTGAAAGGAATGTTGTAAGGAAAAGTAATTTCATTGGTAACTAGCAGTGCAGCCTCAAAACATTGGAGTAACAACGTAACATGTAGTTCTAATGAACGAATCCGGTTACATTTCAAAAACGAATATACAACTATCGTATCTACCGAAACAAAGACAAGTATTCGTATATCAAATAAATATATATATAAATGTTTTTATTCACATAAGTTATGCCACATATTGCAAAATGTAGTATATGTAGCTACTAAATAAAAACATAGCTTTTTTCCCTTGAAATTTTTATGCTAGAGAAGATTATAGATAGGTTTGTTGTGCTGATTTTATAACAGGTTGCAGTATACTAGAGTAGTATCTAATGAAGAAATGCACTTAATTTTAAGGGAAAACGTTCTAAAAACAAAATACAGTCATATTTCAATTTCTTTCTCATATTAATTTCACTATTGGAAGGAAAAACCATAAAAATTGCGATTTGTACTTTCGTTTCAGGTTTTGCATTAGTTTTTCCCCTACATTGCTCCCTCCTCTATTAAATGATAAGTTTTTAATTATTCGTTTTAATATCCCAATTACGTCAATATTTTAAGCGATATTTTGAAAGCTAATTACTTAACCTAATAATTATAATGTAAAGTGAGTTTCAAGGAAGTTAGTTGGATTTAAAAACTAAAAGCTACATTGGAGCATGTCGATAAATACTCAAGAAAATTTTAATAATATTTTTCAAGGAAATGTGGGAGATGAAAAAGAAAAAAAACTACTTTTTGTTATATACTGAGCAATAAACCACACCTTTTGTCAAATTTGTTTTAACAATATTATTACTTAAAGATATAGTATCAGTATTATTTAACTTGCACTAAATATTCATTGGTACCACTAAATTACACAACATTTGTCACACTGTAATTCTACAGCTAATATTTTCTTGTTTTTTTTTTTTTTTTTTGTTTGTTTTTGTTTTTGGCATTCAAGGTGACGGACTACCTTCGGAACAAATTTGTTTTAAAAATGCAATTTCTGCACATGTTTTATACTTTTTTGGTTAAATAATGATTTATGAATATAAAAATACTTTAAAAAAATCCACATGTACTGTAGTTTCTGAATGAATGGGTAAAATGAGGAAAATTTTAGTCAAATTTTATCAAAACGGTTAACACTGTAAAAGAAAAAATATCTTTGCAATATTAATTATTTTCAGCCATTAGTTACAAATAACAATGATCTTCAAAATGAACTAAAATGAGAGAGAAGTATTAAAATTTATGAAAATTACAAGCAAAAATGTATGATAGTGCATAGTTTTTCCGAATTTTTAACGTGCAATCCACATAAAAACCCTTGTAAATAAAAAAATATTTAATTTACATTAAAAATTGTAGTTCATATGATAGCTGATACTATTTAAAACAAACACAGAAAATTTTGTGAGAATACATTGATTATGTTTTCAGATATCATGATAATAGTAAATGGGTTTTGCGAAAAAATAACTTTCGAGAAAATTGCAGTTGAAAGTTACTGTTCGTTCAAAAACAAGCTGGAATTACATGAGGAGTAGCAGACTATATGTTTTATAATAGCTATAACTTTTTTTATAAAGCACATAGAAGAAAAAGGAAAACAGTTTTGGAAAGAGAAAAGTTCAAAGTATTAGAAACGGAAATAAAAAAAAGTTCAACCTTGAGGTCAAAAATCGATGTTTTTAAGGTAGTCGGTCACCTCAAAGTAAACAAAAATTGTGAGTATAATTGTGAGAAACATAATTCTAATGCTTTTGAAAGACAAAAAATTCAAAATTATTAAATTGATTTTTTACGAGAACGGTTTTAACTGTAAATAAGCTTCTAAATACTGTAAAAAATATTTATAAAGAGAAATTTTTATTTAGTGTTTGTTTAACCTAACCATTCAGCTACATTTATGTTTAAAAATAAGTATTTACTAATAAGTAATTTAATACCTAAATAATGCATTTCATTTTTTTAATGGCTGCAGTGAGCAGACGATTTTTAGTTGGGGTGGAATAGAAAATATGTTCATAAACACTGCATGGAAGGATATGGAGGGGAAAGAGGAGACTTTACCTTTGTGTGGAGGTGTTTCATGGTGTCTGGCACTAGAACAGGTGTCTCAGGACAAACAGAAAGCTTCCACTGATGGGCACAAACGACTTGAGATTCACTAGGAGCCTGGAAACGCAACCTTGCGAAGTACAAACTGAGAGTAAAAGAACTCAACTTGGAAGGAGGGTGGAAAAAAAAGTCGAACAATTGTAAAGAAAACAATGCAGAGGAAAAACTCAAAATTCTCTTTTTTTTTTCTCCAAATTATTCTCTCAATCAATTTCTGTAACCTAAACAGACTGATAAAAAACCAAAAAACACCCTATTTTCACAGTCCCACATTCGAATCGGGCCTAGACCTTCCAGAGAACAGTGCGTTCCATTTCCGAACAGACGATTGCAACCTTTCCCTTTGAACAGCCAGGCCCTCGGAACGATCGGGAACAAACTGCGGATCCGGGGTGGCGGCAGACGATGGAACAGCCGATTCGAGAAATCGGGCAAAAGGTGGCAAGAGGGGCGGGGAGCGATCGGAACAACGAAGCACTCGGAAGAATCGGCTGCAAAATCCGGAAAAACGTCACCGGCTCTGCAAAAAGAGTTCTCCGAGAGCAACTGCAGAGGTTCACCATTCAGGACTCGAGCATCTGTGGTTTGGGATCCTTCGCTACGATCTGGGTGACGTCAGCAGTCGGAAGAGCAATCTGAGATTAAAACCTCCTTCAGTGCACGGAGTCTGCTCCCCTCATGTTTGTCCACGGCACACTCAGGGTGTGCTAGGGAAAGGAAATTCGATTGTCGCGTGGAACCGATGAAAAATCAGCCCGTTAAGAAAATCGAAGCTTTTATTTACATTTGCAATAACCCTTCTAATCCTTGGGTAGTTATGAGTAAGAAAAATAACATTGTGATATTTTGTTTTGAAACATTAAATTTGTTTTGAAACATTATTTTGCTTTGAAAAATTGAAGTTATTAAAAAAAAAATATCGTGAGAAAAAAGGAAATGAAAAAAAAAACATTAAAGCGTATTAAAGGAAATATTAGAGTTACTTTTAGAATTTTTTTTTACTTCTTACTTTAAGATTAGTGACCAAACTCTTTTTGGGAACCTATTATATGATTGCAACCATGGTTTTTTATGATAAAAGTAGGAAAAATTAAAAAATAAAAATAAAAATACATATCGTTTGTTATTAAGTTCTGAAAAAATTACATATATTTTAAATTCGTATTCAAAATAACAATAACAAAAAAAAAAAAAAAAAGGAAGAACGAAACATTTAAAGAGAAAATATTCAAAGAGAAAATTTATAAAAATAGTTATTCTAAAAACAGGGCATTTTTGACGGTGTGTATGATGCATCGACCGATTTCAAATGAAACTCTTCTTGCTATTTTTTAATAACTTCTTCGAAGTTTCTGTAATTTGTAATATGGTGCATGTTGAATTACTGCTATAAAAATAATAACACGGACTTAGTATCTTAAAATTTATTGCCAATTCTGTCTCATTTTTCGATACATTGTCTGAAAATTCGGTCAAGTATTTCAAGAAGATACTATAAAATTTATTTTATACATTGGCATACAAAGTAAATAATAAAACTTAAACTAGCATGGTGGCTCCATCTGGTGTGATCCGAATTCATAATCTGTGCTTGAGCCAAGTCGCACTTCCCCCCTTGAGGTACTCATTAAAAACGGAAGGCGCTACCTTACTGCCTTAATTCCTGACTGCTCTGCTAGGGGAGCTTGGATATCCAAGTAGCATTTGCAACCAACAACAGCATGAAGACTATCACACTTAATTTAAGGAAGACATACGATCAGAAATTATGCCAAAGGAAGAAGACATTTCATCAACACACATTATCTATATATATTATTTCTATAGACTATTTTCTGTCGGTCCGCGATATCTTCCTTATTCATTTTTAAATTCCATAATTTACCCCTCAGTTTAAAGCTTATCGTGCCGGCTAATGACGAAAAATAGACCCTCGGTTTAAGCATATACCGCTTCTCTTAAAATTGAGATTTAAGATCATCTAAGAAGAGGTATTTTAATGAATGCCAAATTGGTGTTACGTATACTGGCGACATCTGTTATCAAGTAAACAAACAAGAAACTCTTCTTTTTTTGTGCAGAAAATCGGACAGTTTTAGCTGCGTCTGTGTGTTAAACTTATCCAATAGTTAGGCTGTACACATTCATTTATATTATGAATGCGTAGCATCTAACCAACCAACAGTAACTGAATTTTAAGTAATGGAACTGTTTCGTTATTGTATTTTAATGCTATGTATACTAATATTAAAAAATATATATAATTAATATTGTGATTATCTTATTATTTTGAATATCTCTTTTCAAAATAAAGATAATGAGATTATAAAATTAATAAACCTAATTTATTTGGCCATGGAAAAAAATAGGATTAAAATTTACGCCATCAAATTTTCTAAACACAAAGAACCTTTCAAAATTATAACGTCCAACACGTATCTAAGTAATAGTGGGGAACAAAATTTTGTAACTGCTGTCTACTTATGTGTTCAACTGCATGTCTTCTTTTGTACCAGCAGCCGTTTCCTTTTTTCTATCCACACGGGTTGACTAGTTAAAATTTGAAATCGACTATTTTGACTTTCCACATGTACAATGAAATATCTTTGTGCTCTTTTCAAAATAAAGATAATGAGATTATAAAATTAATAAACCTAATTTATTTGGCCATGGAAAAAAATAGGATTAAAACTTACGCCATCAAATTTTCTAAACACAAAGAACCTTTCAAAATTTTAACGACCTACACGTGTTTTCAAAACATGATACAAATTACGGTAGGATGAATACAGTTGAAAGAACGAAACAAAATAAGAGATAATAAGCAAAATATGCTCTAATAGACAGAGAGCGTAAATAGAAATAATCCTAATGATCTCCCAAAGGAGGAAAAAAAAACTAGGGATTGCTAATTAAAACGCCCAAGGCATCAATGAATTAAATTCCCAAGACATCAAAGATTAAAACGAATCTTGGTGTGCTATGTTTTTCAGTCTTTTGAGAACTAGGAATCATTAAAACCTTAGAACAGGTGCAAACAATGACAGTGAAGTTTCACTAAATATTCTTAAAATGCATGAGGATGGTGGAAAGGGAGTATATTTTCTTATAAGGCCCCTTTTCAAGTTTAAATAAAGGTTGTTTCGTCTACTAAAGGTAAGGATGATATGTGTTTGAATTTATCTTAGTTATGTAATTAGCAACGAAATTTAAAGTTTCATTCATAAACAGTTTTAGTTATTTCCCTGTTTACTATTTATAAATACACATATTCATGTTTTGCTATTATATTTATGTCTTTGCACCTACAATTGGAAAAAAAATTATGTTCCAATAAAACAGTAAACGAATTGTGGTCGGTTATAAATCCGCTCCCCAACAGTTGTTCCTGAGCTATGTTGTAAATCTTTATATATTATTTCTCTAACCTTTTTTTGTCGCTCCGTGCGATCTTGTTTATCCCTTTTCAAATTCCATGGTTTACCCCCCCCCCCCCCATGTTAAAGCTTATCATGCCTGCTAATGACGAAAAATTGACCCACGGTTTAAAATGTACCGCTTCTCTTAAATTTGTGATTTAAAATAATCTAAGAAGAGGTCTTTTAATGGATGCCAAATCGGTGTAGTGTATGCAGGCGCCATCTATTATCAAGTAAACTAACAAGAAACTTTCCTGTTTTTATTGTGTAGAAAATTGGACAGTTTTAGCTGCGTCTGAATGTTAAACTTATTCAATCGTTAGGTTCTAATCATTCATTTATATATTATGAATGTATAACCAACCAACATTATAACTATATTTTAAGTAATGTAACTGTTTCGTTATTGTATTTTAATGCTGTGTATAGTAATAATAAAAATAATTTTAATTATTACCATGATTATTTTTTTTGAATATCTAAAAAATAATGGGGAAAAAATTTGTAACAGCTATTTGTACTCATGTGTTCAATAACATGCCTTCTTTTGGACCAACACCCGCTTACTTTCTTCTATTCTTCTTCATAATATTCTTCCTCCTAAATTTGTGCAGAATTCCGCACGAGTTGACAAGGCTCATAATAGTAATAGAAATAAAATTTCACGTTAAATTAAAGCACAAATGAGCATTAAAACGCAGACATATGTTTCGGGATTGCTTGGAATCCCTTTTTCAATGCGACAGAGAGCTTCTAGAAAAAGGGATTCCAAGCAATCCCGAAACATATGTCTGCTTTTTAATGCTTATTTGTGCTTTAAATTAACGTGAAATTTTATTTCTATTACTGTTTACTTGCACAAAGTTAAATTATTATAAGGTTCATAATATTAATGATTTTTTAAAAATTACAATTACTTTTAAGAAAAAGAATACTCTTATATTCTACAAATTTCAACTTCAGATGAATATTTTTGACCCACATCTCACATCTCATATGTAGAACGAAAGGACACGAAATCGTATCGCGACAACATATACTTCCATGCATACATATATAATACGAACTTTTTATAGTTTAGCGTCAATAAATCTTTAAAAATTTATTTCACCGAAATTCTCCGAATATGCATTGAAAGCATCGGAGAATATATAATACTTCTTTCGTCGTAGAAGATTAATTTCTTTTTTTTGGAATCTCTCAAAGAAAGTTCAAAGAAAAGTTCTATTACATAAATTCACATATTACGTATAAGTTTTGTAAGACTGAATTTCACTGGAAGAAACTTAGTAAATATTAAACTTTTTCCCAGTAACAAAATCAAGCAATTTCCAGTCTTCATTTTATTTTATTATCTTTTTCTTTTTCATATTTTTCTGAGTTAGTCTGAAAAGTATAATAATATTCAAAATGTTTCAATTTTGATTAGATGTCAAATATAAGACAGCTCATGCTGTAGATTCAGAGTCGTAAATGAAAATAAAGATTTCATCATACGAAAGGAAATAAATGGATAAAATAAAAAGTAATTCTTTATATACGACTATTAATAAAAGTATGTGTTTATTTCCCACATATATATATACATATATATGTATATATATATAGTATTGTGGGAAATAAACACACTTTTGCCAATACGGATTTTTCATCACTATTAACCTGTTCAGACCCCAGAACTAAGCACAAACAATTTTGACGCAATTTTTTGGTTCTCTGATTTAATAAATCAATACAAAACAAAATAACTAAAAATATTTTTTTTAATGTTAATTAATAATTCGTTTAAATAATAATTAATGCATATTTTCCATGCTTTCCATGTTTCAAACGAAGTGAACTATCTGTTACTAATTTCAAAAACAATTGGGTGTTTTAGCTTTCAAATTGCCCAAACAATAGTTAATATACAGTATTTTAAAATGTACGCAATTGGGTACATTTGGAATGAAGAGGTTAACACAAAAAATAAATAAATAAATAAATAAATAAATATAATAAAATAAAAAGTAAAAGTTTGAAAATAAAGAGAAATTCATTATATACGACTATTAACAAAAGTGTGTTTATTTCCTATATATATGGGACACACTTTTGTTAATAGGGATTTTTTATCACTAGTAACAAAGAAAACAAAAAAAAAACTAAAAAAAATAAAAAGTAAAAGTTTTAAAATAAAAAGTAATTCTTTATATACGACTATTAATAAAAATTATTTCCTATATATAAAGATATGGAAAATCAACACACTTTTGTTAATAGTTGTATATAAAGAATTACTTTTTAGCCTACTTTCCCGTAAAAGTAAAAAAAAATAATAATAAACCATGAAAGAAGGCTTAATGTATCGTGAAAATATCGTTACAAATCAAGAAAAGTCAAAAATAAGTGAAGTAATTAAATAAAGATTGAAAAATAAAAAATTTGAAAGTAGGGTTTTGAGATGGGGAAAAAGTGTGTCTGTCGGTCTGTCTGTCGGTCTGTCCCCCCCTAATAACTTTTGAACGAATTGTCAGATTCGAAAAATTCTTTTTGAATTCGAAAGATCTCGGCGAGGACATCTCATTTCCGTATTTTACTTTTTGATTTGAACATTTTTTTGTTCAATTTTGAACAGTTCAAAAAATTTTAACATTAGCGCCTATGGGCGAAAATGAAGCAAATTATGTAAACTTTGGGTACAAGATCCAAGTTCCCATGAACAAGCTCACTGGAAGAAGTTCTTGGCATGAAATATTGATTTGAACAATTTTTGTTCACTTTTGAACAGTTCAAAAAAAAATTAACATACCGCCTACGGGGAAATTTCAATCCTATATAATTCCTGATCTAACGGACCGATTTGCTGGGAACAAACTTTATCGGAAAGCTCTTATGACGTAGAACATGTACAAATAGAAAGTACATCCAGAACTAAGGAGCCTATTTTCCTATGAAATTTTTTTATCGGGATTTTCAAGAATATTTTTGAATCAATGAATGATTAAATGAATAAGCAAAAGAATGAATGAATAAATGAGTGACTAAATACATGAATGACTTAATAAATGAATGATTGAATGTCTGTTAACCGTTGAAAAAGGTATATTTGAACCAATTAAGAACTAAAAGTAAACGAGAAAGACAGAGAGAGAGATATAGCTAGATTATAAATTTGATTTCGGTGTATACGGGAAAGTAGGCTCGTATAGTTCTGGACGGAACTTCTTGTTATTTTATTCAAAAATATATATATATATATATATATATATATATATATATATATATATATATATGATAAGGTTTTTAAATTTCAATAGGTGCACCTTTCTGGTACAAGCTGGGCATTACTTATATTAGTTACGAGCAATTTTTTAAAAATTAAATGATGTAAAATATGTGAACGTAAAGTACGACAATTACTTATTCGTATTTATAAATATGAGACTGAAAATGGTTTACAAAGAACTAGCTGATCCCCTGCAGAACATCTGCCATGCGCAGAAGCGTCTAGATGTCAAAATTCCGTGGTAGAACTATAGAAAAGTAACATAATATTTGTTTGTATTTGTCATCGTAACTAACGAACTTTAACAAATTTATTTCTATTTTTTAAAAACCATTTACATTCATAACTCAATTTTTACTTCCCGATTCTTTGGAATGGCAACACCTTAGTTTGTTTCAATAGAGCGATCATTCTGCTTATATCTAGCGATCTTTTCTTAAGCCTTTCGAATTTTAAAGCGTTTTTTTTTTTATGGTTAATCGCGTTTAAAATGGTTAATTTCAGAATCTTTGTAGTGGCAACACCTCAGTCTGTTTATATCGAGCGATAATTTAGCGCGATCAAGTCTGATTTTTCCGCCAAATTTGTTCTGCCCAAAAAACATGTGTTCTGTTTTTTGACCTTTTCCCTATGGTACTTCGTAGAGAAAATATTTTCTTTTTGTCACCATGTTAACTGCATAAGTAGAGCATCCCAGGATAATTCTCCTTAATATGATATCGAGCTTGATATAAATGTTGTTTAATAACATCACATAGCTGAGACTCTTACAGTAAATAATATAATAATAGCATAAACATGTGCTAATAGTTAGATTTGTTCCGCAAGTGCTTGCCGTAGAGAAAAGGGAAATTCCTTAAATCAACGATACTTTGTTAGAATTTTACGATAAATAAGCTTGTTTACTCTTAATTATTTTTCCCGCACAAAGACAATTGTTCCACTTCTCAAGAAATCAGCAATACTATCTGCCCATTTTATGATTTATAAATTGATTTTCTCTTATTTTTTTCTGCACAAAGAAAACATTATGTTTGGAAATTCCTTAAATCAGCAATGCTTTCTTAAAATTCTACGAAATTTTTTTTTTTTTTTTTTTGGTACTCTTTTTTTTCCGCACAAAGACAAACGTTGTTCTTCTTAAGAAGTCAGCAATAGTATCTGCATATTTTACGATAAATAAATTGATTTCTTTTTCTCACAGTGAAAAAAATTCAATTTCTTTGGAAATTCCTTTAATCGGACTTACAGCATTGTCAAAAGAAAGAAATTCAAATTTAAGAGTAAGGGAAAAGATTGAGCTGTTGAATGAAAATAAGGAACCCAATAAGAAAATTAGGCAAATAATTTCATCTAAACTCGGTGCAAATTACCTCATCAATCAATGAATTCAAGCCTAAAAAGCTACAGTTTAGGATAAAAATCTTTTTCAAACACTAATTGATCTTTATTGTGAATGTTAATTTATATTATTTATTTTTGAAGTGAAATAGGTTATTTAAAAGATATAAATCTTGAGCAATTTTTCATAAGAAAATTACTTGCTGAAAACGTCAAAATAACTTCCCCCTGGTAAATAATTATCGCTTTTGGTAACTAGAAACCCAAAATAATTTGAAATTAGGAGTAATGATAAATTAGAAGCGATTTTTTACAAGTTGCGTCATTACAACATTTATCAAAGGTGGAATGCAGAATTCTACGCTGCATAATTAACAGCACCTTAAAATATTTAAGTTGCTCGGCCTACAAACTAACATTTTAATGTATGTCACAATGCTATATGTCTTTGGGCAACATATTTCTGTTGGCAACCAATGGGTAAGGAACATTTTTATTTAGAAACGTTTGACTTGAAATGACTAAATTTTTGTTTTCGACTCTTAATATTTTTATTATAAATTGCAACATAAATGGTTGCAATAATAAGTTTTGTAATAAATAGTAAATTTCCACATAGATAATATAATGCAGTCGTTTTTGGGTTAACCGCACCGCAGAAAAGCGGCTTTATGTTTAAAAGTGCTCTTAATACAAAATAATTATTCACCTGAGAAATTTAATCAGATTAATCCTAACTAACCCCCTAACACGCCGGCATATTAATTTGAACCAGAAAATTACTTGGTGAGATGATATTATTAGCTTAAATTTGATTACTGTCACATATTGCATTTCATTACACGGTTTTATTTAACTTGATTTGTCACAGAAGTGTGTTACGCGGTTTTCGACCACTATTACTGCATAAATTATCTTCAAACTTTGCACACAAGCTTATCTTCCGATGGCAATGCCATATTCCATTCATTTTATAATTTATTAGAACGTTAATTATTAAAAAAATTAGTATTTTTGGCGCTGAGGAAATTATCAGAATTATTATTTGTCGGATGGCAATGATAGCTTTGTTTGGAATGTTTGGATAATGCAAGGATGTTTTGATTATCTTTGAAATTATCAGAATTATTATTTGTCGGATGGCAACGGTAGCTTTGTTTGGAATGTTTGGATAATGCAAGGATGTTTTGAATTTTAAAATACTCAAATCATGGAGAGAGTGCTTAGTTTTTTCAAAAATAAAACCGTGCAACTTAAAACATTTTTACGCGGTTTTATTAAATAAAGAAAGGAGCTTGCATGAAAGCAAATGATTTTGTATTTCATGGAGACCATTGTCGAAAAAGAATGCCTTAACTTTATTTCATTTAAATCCATTAAAAAATGGAATAAATGAATATTTAACGTAAGCTTTCGACTAAGAAATATTCTTTAACTATTTCCTCTATTTAAAATATTTTTCATAAATAACACATTTACAATTGTAATTAGTAAAAATTGCGTTATTGTAGACGAATCGAAACCCAGTTTAGTTTGCAGCAATAAAGTGCATTAAAAGCATTTTATTGTGAAAGAAGGAGAATTTAAAAAAAAAAAAAGCGTACGTAGAATGCGTACGTAGTTTCTACCAATTAAACATTCATGGAGTCATTTAAACTGACTTATTTGAGCTAAACCTTATACTGAGGTGTTTTTTTTTTCTTATGGACTTTATAAATTTGCTTATTAATTTCAACGCTTAGTACAAGAAAAAAGAATTCGGCTTCCATTTACTATGACTTTAAATGTTTTTCATTCACAGAGCAATTTTATTATATGCAGTGTTAAAACATTACCCTTACAAGCAAACATTACCCTTATTATTCAAACAAATAAAATATGAAGTTAATATGATGATTTAATACACTACACATTTAAGCGTAACATATTAATATTCTGTTGCCAAGAAATCAAATTTGGTTGAACTAGTCACTATATTTCGATTTTTAGATCAATTCAGAGAAATTAAAATGAAAGATCAAATTACTAATTTGATTTAAAACTAATATTTACTTTTACCCTACAACTATGTGCAGTTTTATCTAAATGCTTTCGCTGATGGAATTTGGAACATCTAAAGAGAAAATTCCACATTCTAATTCAAATTATGCTTGACCGTCTTTAAATTTGAGTGCCGAGTCGAGTTTTCGGATTCCTGATAAGAGAAAAGTGTTATCACAGCCTGCAAACTATTTCCCGCAATGTCGGCATTGCATCATCGCGTGTTTTAAAGTTTAAAATGAAGTTGAAGAATAATATTA
This sequence comes from Octonoba sinensis, assembly GCA_038502835.1. NCBI lineage: Eukaryota > Metazoa > Arthropoda > Arachnida > Araneae > Uloboridae > Octonoba > Octonoba sinensis. Next base: position 28,569,523 of record CM076603.1, read on the forward strand.
AATTACTGTCATTCGCTAAGCTTTTGCCGGAGTTGAACTTTCGACAATTTTGATATGATGAATTATTATCATTTAGGGACATTCAATGTTCTCAAAACACCAGACTGTTCTGCAGCACATTTAACGTAGCAAAAGATGAAAGTATTATAATATAGTCGAACTCTGTTATTTCAAACCAGATCTCTGTTATTTCAAATTTAATTAAGGAATCTAAAATAAGCAATTCGTTCTAAAATCCCATTATTCTCTTCAGGCGCCAGAACTAAGCACAAACAATTTTGACGCAATTTTTTGGTTCTCTGATTTAAAATATGATTACAAAACAAAAAAACTAAACTTTTTTTTTAAATTTTAATAATTAATTAGTTTAAATAATAATGAATGCCCAATCTCCATGTTTTCCATGTTTAAAACGAAGTAAACTATCTGTTGCTTAATTTCAAAAACAAAATTGGGTGATTTAGCTTTCAAATTGCTCAAACAGTAGTAATGTACCCAATTTGGTACACTTGGAATAAAAAGGTTATAAAACTCGCGTATTTCAACCTCAACGCAGATTTAGCGAATGTTTTTTTTCCACGATCAGGTCTTCAAATTTTTCTCTTCAGAAACAAGTTTCGCGAAATTTTATTGAAATTTTAATGAAAAAGTTTGAAATTTTTGCGAGAATCGGATAATATCATAAAAAATATTGAAAATTTCAGAAAATATGGCATATTCATCTGCAATTTCAATGCACTCCCTGTGATTACAAAAATATGTTTCTTATGTCTTCAAAAAAGAAAATATAAATTAACAATAATTTTTGTTTTCTACTACAGCAAAATAGAAAACAAAAATTTTACAATTAACATGACTAGTTTTATTTCGTTGTACAATCAATGATGAGAACTAAATAGAAAGTATTTTTGAAACTATAACTTTTGAACAATTCATTTTCATGTAATAAGATCTGAATTTATAGTAATCCTGGTTATTACGAGCACTTCGATTTAACAAGCGAATTGTGGCAGTCCTTTCAGCCTCGCCATAATAAAGTTCGATTGTATTTCATGAGGATGCTGCAATGTATCCTTTTAAGTTATCGGTGCTTTTGCATAATGTTTCGATTTTTGAAAAACATCGTAAATATAAAATTAGTAAACATATCTTTTACAGCGCAATTTACTTTAACTCTTTCTTTTTCACGTGTACACTTATTTCTTTTTAAAAACCTGAGTTTTAGGGGCATGTCACAATTTAAGAAAAACAGATTTTTTTAAAAGTTAAAACGCAAAAAAATAATAAAGGTTACCTTTCGCGGAGTGTTCTAATTAATTTCATTACTACGTCATTCAGATTTGAGGAAATTCATTATTTTATTCTATATTTAAAAAAAAAACAACTTTAGAGGCAACATTTATTGGAATTTAATATTTAATTCTACGCTGGCATTTGTTTCAAATTTTGCGATAGTAACCAATAAACTCAATTATGTACATTTTTTCTTTACAAAAACTTACTTATATATATATATATATATATATACAAAACCTTAAAAGTGAAAACCTTGCTTCAGAAGGTAAAGCAATCAAAAATTTTAACCTATTGGGGTTGATGAATGACTTTTCTACTTTTGGAAAATCTAGTAAATAAAATTAATAATCACATATTTTATAATTATAATATATTTTCTAACTTTTCTTCCATATCCACACTTATTAGTTAAAAAACTTGCCGTTTTTTTTCCTTTTGAAGTTTCCTTTTGAAGTCTTAATTTTGGAAAGATGTTTAAAATCCAAGCGAAAAGAATTAATTTTAAATTTCCTAGAGTGCTCTAATGAACTTCATTGAGCCATCAATATCACATTTCGTAATGGCAAAAACTAAATTCTGTACATATGCTTTCTTTACAATGTTATAATCTCAGCAGGGAAAATTTTGCTTCAGGAGGATGCGGCAATGAAACATTAAGTTACTGGCGTTATTGCATGATCTTTCGACTTTTTAAAAATCTTAGAAAACATATGACTAATAAGCACATTTCTCATAGCATAATTTATTTAAAACTTTTTTTAAATCTCATTAAAAACCTGAATTTCATAAGTCATGTAACAATTTTAGATTTTTTTAAACTTCAAACGCAAAGTTATTTTTATCTTTCATTGAATGTTTTAATGAGTTTCATTACTGTGCAATGGAGGCAATTCACCTCTAGAGGGACTCATGAGCGGTCATCGTTGTCACGGGATATCCGCTCTTTGTTTACTAAGATTTTCAATTGAGTTGTACTTGGGGTTCACTATCCAAACCTAGTTATCTTAAAATTAATTAGACTATTTTCGCAGCTTTTTCTGATTATAGTCCAGTATTTACATTTAATAAATTTCTTTTATAATGATTAAATTAATTATTACAATAGTTATAGTTTTGTATTTACTGTTAATTTTATGCAATGTGGAAGAACTTTAATTAGGCCTAGTTTTTAATTAGATTTGTCGAACTCGAAGTAAAGCGATGCTACGGCTTCCTTTGTTTACATTGCTTTCATCGCTGACACGTAACCAATGAGGTTGCTCGAATTGCCTCCATTAAATCTTAAGAAAATTCATTATTTTGTTGTAAAGTGTTTAAAAATCTAGACTAGCAATAATTTTAAGAAGTTAACATTTAATTTTCCGCTACAATAAGAGGTAAACCTCATTATAACAATACTTACGGGGCCGGATACAATTGTCGCCCACTGTTAAAACTTGTAATTTAACCATTTATTTGATTGTTATTTTACCATATTTAATTACAACAGTACAAAAGATGGTACTCAAACCGCTGATTGTGGAAAAAATCGTTATTCTCTGTCTCTCCTAAAGAACGTTTAATTAACCGTAATTTACAAGCGCTCAATAAGAATCGGGCGTCAATCTTGGTTGCAAAACCTTACCAATCGTACCTTGTTGTTGAAATATGAATAAAGATTTATCAGTTCAAATCTGCATGTGTATAAAAAAAAGAAGAGAAAAAAAGTGGCTTAAGCAGTGGTTACTGAAAGAAACATATACACATGTCAATCAAAAATTGGAGACATCGGATTCCCGAACTGTATGCGAATGAGCGAACCCATAATTTGAGCTGCTGAAGCTTGTTTGTACTGTAAGTTTTGCAGCAAATAAAATGATGTTCGTCAATATACAGTAAGTTAAGACCAAAAATGACTTTGGATCCAATCAAAAACTGAAATCTCAATTTTAAGGCAGTTTGCCTGTTGGAAAAGAAGATTTATTGATAAATAAACGGCCGCTTTAAGAGGATTAGATGGCCGAATGACTAGAGTGCAAGGTTGGTATACCATACACCCGGGTTCGATTCCCGCACGCTTCGTTTACGGTTTCTAAGCCTCGAAATGGCTCAAAAACGGTAAAAATTTAGTTTTGAAAGCATTTTTTAATGGTTATAAAACCGTAAACTTTTGTATTTACGGCTGTTTAACCAAGCTGATTGGAAATGGTTTAGGTCCCGTAAAGATATTAAAATGTTCCAAACCGTAAATTTAAAGGTGAATTAGATGGACAGACTGCTACCGGTTATTTAACCGTATTTTGATGATGAAATTTCTAACAGTGCAATAGAGAGATATACCGGTGTATAGAGAGGCGATTTATCTTGAAAGATGAGTTTTAGCTGGACGTATGTATATGTGATAAAATAATGAAAGATAAAGAATATCGTTAAATATTATAAAAACGTGCGGAAATTAAGAACAAACAGCTTAGTAAATTTTCATGACAGAAACTATTTATTAAAGGATTCTTTTAATAAAAGAAATCCCTTTTCTGTTCTCTTATTCAATTTATTTAAAAATCAATTAACAAAACGTGCACCCTTTAAAAAGAGTTCTTACCTGTATCTCAGCAAAAAACAGGCTCTTTTCAGAAAGTATTAATTTTTTTTTGTGCTCTGTTTATTGTTTAGATTAAATTATAAGGTGAATGAGCTTCTTGAACGTTTGGGACTGCGAGAAAATTTCAAACGATCATTGGTGTTTTATTTGAATAAATATATTGCAGCATTAATTTTTTTTTTAAATTTAAATATTTACTTATGTATTTTGTATTGAAAGACATGTATCTACAATAAATTATAATTATCATACGTGAATGATGAAAGAACATCTTGAATGCATTTAATTTCCATACACAAGAACCGAGAGAACATTTTCAAGAAATAAAGGTCGTCTATGTAAAAAGGCAATTTTAGAGGACATATTATTCTTTATGATAGAATTTAAGGATTGAATATTCTAGATACATATCAAAGCGTCACGATTCTTAACATTTGCACTCAGTTGTGAAACACTCGTATTTAAAACTTGTAGTTATTAAATTCATTATTTCTGACATTTTTCGTAACTAGAATAATTTATGAAGTTATTTCTTTTTATTTATTTATTTCATTTTTTTTTCTTTTTTGAAAGCTCATTAAATGATGAAAATTAAAACATAAAATTGCGGGAAATAATTCTTCACCGATAACACAACAAATCTTATTTCAGAGTACCTTGAAAAAATTCCAGTTCAACTTTTCCCCAAAAAAGTAGAAAAAATGGTGAAATTTAGCTGCAACCAACATTTGGTACTAAATTGAACCACTACAGTGGTGTAGTATCACTATGAAAGGGAAACTATGGACCATTTCATTGGTTCAACTTTGGTAGCCCATGTTTTTGGTGAAAGGTTGAGTGGAATTTTTTAGCGTACTGTTAGAGCTCCTCGTTTTAATTTTTCCCATCCTGATATTGGAAAAAAAACCCGAGCTCATACTGAACTACTACCTGTGAGCAATATTTTAAGCAAACATCATGACTGATTTTATTTATTTATTCATTTTTTTATCGCAGTGATAAAGGAACCTGATTATCACTGCGTTATCTACGTTGTCAATCTGCAACTGTAGTTAAACCAAACTCTGTACATATGTTTTCTTTACAGTACGACTACCGCAGCAGTGAAAATCTTGCTTGGGATATTAGTTCTGCCGTTTCGCCGCGTCAAGCTACCAAAGCATTTTTTTAAAAAATGAACTATGATGCATAAAACGAAATTAGAACACTTTATTAAGCATCTTTTTCAGTTAATTAAATTAATGAATCGACGGCTCGATAAGCTCGTAGATCGCCATGTGTTGCTTGTTCGAATATCCCAAGTGTATTTAAACCGCTAATAATTTTGAAGTTATTTTTGCTCTACGAACTTTGATGCATAAAACGAAAGTAGACGACTCTATTAAAGATCTTTTCAAGTTAATAAAATTAATTACGAGTGTTACAGACTCGCAGATAGCACTGTGTTACGTTGCGTATCTAAGAGTATTTAAACCGAAAGAGTTTTGAGGTTATTTACACTTTACTACTGAATGGTGGTCCAACTTTGAACACATTTCTTTGAAAAACTTCTCAGAATTCTTTTCGACCAATTAGAGAGTCCATAGTGACGTCACTATTTTGATATCTTTTGGTCACATCGTAACAAAAGCTTTTGGCTTTAAAATGGAGATTTCATCTGAATTTCGCCACGGGGTGGATAAAATATAGGTTTCGAATTTCTCGAGCGATGAACATAATCATCGTGACTCGCGTGTGAAACCTGTCTGAAGAATATCGTCACCTTAACGCAAAAGAACCAAAGTATTTGTCTGAATGAAAAGTTGCCTTAAAATTGTATAATATTGGAATGGGAAATGGTCTATGCTAGTTGATTCCCCGCACAACATCTGCGCGTTATAAGTTCAAAATTCGAAAGGCTTAAGAAAAATCGCTCGATATAAATAAACTAAGATGTTGCCACTAAAAGGAATGGGAAATTAATCATTTTAAAATAACGCTTTAAAATTAGAAAAGGCTTAAGAAACGGTCGCTTAAACAAACTAAGGTGTTGCCACTAAAAAGAATCGGAAATAAAAAATACAGTTATAAATGGAATTACTTTTTATGAAATAGAAAATAATTTCTTAAAGTCCGTATGTTACGATAATAAATACAAATATTAAGTTATTTTTCTATGCTAATCATTAATCAAATTTTTGAAATATCGCTTTACCGCAGTTTGTTTTTAGAAGTTATTTTTCTATGTTAATCATTAAACAATTTTTTTGTTTTTCGAATGATGCTAGTATCGTATCTTAACGAAAAATTTAATCGTAACTGGTCCACGTTAAGTGAAATATATATACATAGATTTTACGCGGAAATATTGTTTTCATTCACAGCAATAATATTTTTCACATCAGACGCTATCTTTATGTTTTTCTCGAAAAATAAGCACTTTGAGCACAATTGTTCCTGTTGCCTATTTTGCTTATAAAGGAAAATTTTTCTTGTTTAATTTAAATTTTTTAAAAATATCCCTAAAATTATTAACAATTTGTATTTTATTTGCTAACAGTGAAGTTGAAAAGAAATCCATGAAAAACCATAAGACCACCATTACCATATTTATTTTTTAAACACACTAGAAGAATTCAAAAATTTAAAAATCATACAAAAACATACTTTTTAAAAGATTTTACTCTCTTTAATGTACCACCAAACTGATATTTTACATTCATCAATACGTTTTGATGAATTTTCTAGAAAATCATTATCTTATATTTGTTGCCATGCGGATAATTTAAAATGGTAGAAATATATACCAATACCTTTAGAATTATCTACATATTTGTTTTAAATTTGTACTTAATTTTTTTACATAATTCACGTGATAAAAAAAAGCCTCAATAAAGGAATGCTTGCAAAGGTTGTTAGCAGCGAAAAAAATTGAATTACCAAAAAGCTTTCATGCAGATATAACATACAACTATTTTTATTCAAATACAACAGGCGAACCACAGAAGAATAAATCTATTTAGCGCCTAAAGATACTGATTAAATAAATGATTTTATCAAGATAAGTACGCATCTTTCTTAATTTGTGCTAATAAGTTCTTTAATTTAATTAACCGCCTTCTCAAAACACTTTTAGAAATGTACCTACTCTGTTAAACATTTTTATTTTCATCAAAACTCATTATAGAAAAGCCTCATTTTGCAAAATTAATTAAAATTTATCGATTGTTTCTAGGAATATTAATCGTAAAGTTTCCTTTAATTAAGGAGATTAAGAAAGGCAATTATATTCCTAAAATAACAAGATACTTCTATTGCGTACAAAAAGATTAGCAATATAAATCTTAAAATTGTAACTTGATTAAAAACTAAGGAAATTACACATTACAATAATGATAAAGCCTTCGCATTTACTGCTAAGAATGTAATTAGAAGAAATTTGTCTCAAAAAATTTCAAAAATTAAATTATAAGTAAAGGTATGCTTCAAAAAGTTTAAACAATTTATTTATAAGAAAGGGTATGCTTCTAAACGTGAAAACATTTCATTTCCGTCTTTCTAAATGTACAGAAACGTACAATTCTTCTAAAATTGCACAAAAGAGTAGGGAACTTGGGGGTTAGTTAAAATTTAAACTGTGTTACAGGCTAATAATATTCGAGTTACCTCACCTTTAAAAATTACACTAATAATGTGCGAAAGTTCGAAAGCAGTAGATTCTATTTGTTGCTTTTCTACATTGAATATTTTCTCATTTTAAGGATCATTTCTTATAGTGATTGATTAACAACATTGATTGCGGGCAATTCATTGAAAATACGCAACGCAAGGGACAAATATCTGTATCGGCAGGGTCCAACAGCGGTCTAAAATTAGCAGCTAAATTTTAAAGTAAGGTGCATACTTAGTTCGCTTTTTACATGTTTAATTCTTTTCAGAAAGAAATATGTTGATTTTTACCTATGTTAAAACTTTACAAATATGTATGATGAAGATTTTTGCTACTTGTATCTGACATTAGTACTGAGTCAAAATGAAACGTTTAATATATTTTAATAATATATATACATATATATACAGTCGAGCCCACTTAATGTAATAGCCAATTTGACACAAAAAATTATTCTAAGGAGGGAGGGAAGTATTCCATTATCCGGTTTCATAGAAAAAAAATACTATGGGTTGCTACATTGAAAATATATTACATTAAGCGCGTTCGACTGTATGTATATCGCTGCGCTACTTCAAAACTGAGACATCTTAACAGCTTTCCTGATTATACCGAGTTATCTCGGGTTCTCATATATTGCAATTAATTATTATCCTGAGAAAACTCGGGTGAAGCAGAATTTGTCAGTATGCTTTGTTTTAACCCGGTTTTACTCAGCCTGGAGGAATTGAAAGGAAATATTCTATTTTCCCCAAGTTTTGTTGGGCTTGCGGTTTTTTTGGCGTTTCTGGTCACGTGTTTTCCCTATTGTATAGTATACTTCGGCTTCGGCCTGGAAAAAATACCCAGCTTTGATTGGCAGTTTGCCAAGTTTTGTTGGTTTGCTGTGTTGTCCCTTGTTTCAAAACCTATCATACAAAGACCAATATTTATCTTTTTCTCATTCACTCGAGATAACTCGGGATAGTAAACGAATAAATGCTTTTACACCTGTAAAAGAAATAAAAATTCAAATGAAAACCTACATATTTTGTTTTGTTACGTTTCCTTATATTTAATAATAAAATTTAAAAATTTGTAAATGTTTTGCAATATTTTTCAAAAAAAAATTGTAAGGGGAAGTGGTTAAAAATGCATCTCTAATTTAGAGGCTCATTTTATAAATGAATTCAAATTTCATAGCTTAAAACACTGAGACTAATATGATGCCCAAACTTCATTTTCCGTCGTACATTTCCTGAAATTACATAGCGGAAAATAAATGTTTAAATTCGTTTATATCAAAACAGCAGTTTTAACAAGTCTTAGTATTAAACTAAGGCAGCGATATGTATACAATTTTCCAACTGGAATTAACTGCATGTTTCGAAATAATATCTTCACCTATGTAAATATATTTTAAGAAGTTTTATCAAAAACGAAAACGCTCAATCGATGCGCGGAAATCCTTATTCAAATTCCGACTTTCAAGCCCCATCCGTCTCTTCTCCCTCCTCCTTCAAAGAACATACAAACACCAGCGCCACCACTTTCTCTCTTCCGGTAAAGTAAACTCCTGTGGTCAAATATGTCCTCACCTCCAGTTTGCTCCGGAAGAGAGAGAGAGCTTTGCTATTCAGCCGCTCTAGTACACCTACATCCCTCAAGCCAGGCCGCACAAGATCGGTGCCACTCACAATCGTCCCGAACGGTTAGAGGGGAGGGTGGAACAGGTAGCTAGGAGGGGATGGTCGGCAGGTGCGGATGGAAACAGCCCGCGAGATGAATAGGAATTGTTCCTCTCTTCTTAACGGGATGTATTGGCGATTACTATATAGGTTTTGGCGTGCCCAGAATTTTATCGGAAGGGCCGAGCGTGGAAAGCTTTAGTGGGAGATATGTTTGGGGGATTTATTATTTGTCTCAGTCTTAAATGAAGAAATCGGCAGTTTTCTCTCTTTCACTTTTTTAGCCTACTTTCCCCTTTTCCCGTAAAAGTGAAAAAAAAAAAAAAAAAGAAAAGAAAGAAAACAAGAATGAAAGAAGGCTTAAAGTATCCTAAAAATATCGCTAATTAAAATTTAAAAAGTCAAAAATAAGTCAATCAAATAAATATGGAAAAATAAAAACTTTGAAAATAGGGTTTTGAGATGGGGAAAATGTGTGTCTAAATTTCTGTCTGTCTTCCTTCTCCCCCCTCCCCTCGATAGCTTTTGAAGGAATTGTCCGATTTGAAAGACTTTCTTTTACATTCGAAGGATTTCGGCTAGGACATCTCCATTTAAATATTTCACTTTTTTATTTGAACACTTTTTCGTTGAATTTTGAACAGTTAAAACAATCTTAGTAATAGCGCCGATGGGCGAAACTGAAGCAAATTATGTATTTACATAATTTGCTTCTTATTTCTAGGCATAAGATCTAAGTTACTTTAAACAAGCGTATTGGAAGGAACTCTCACACGGATACATTTTCCGATTTTAACAATTCTTCTTTGAGTTTTCTTTTTTTTTTAATTTCACATTAGCGCCTACGGGGAAATTTCAATGCTATATAAATCCTGTTCTAACAGATGTTTTTGCTTGGAACAAACTTTACCGAAAAGATGGTATGGTGTAGAACATGTACAGATACGAAGCACATCCAGAACTATGAGCTAAATGAGACTATTTTTCCACGAAGCTTTTTGATCTGGATTTTAAACGATATTTCCGTATGAATGAATGTGTATAAACTCTTGGAAAATGGTGTATTTGAAGTAATTAAGAATTAAAGTTAAATAAGAAAGCGAGAGAGATAGATAGCTTTGTCAATTTGATATTGGTGTACTGGAAAAAGTAGGCTAGTATAGTTCTAGACGGAACTTCTTGTTTTCCTCTAAATTACTGCTATGCTTAGCGATTAAAAATGCACCAGAATGTTTTGCTGAATATTTCAATGCTTATCTGTTGTCGCTAAAACTTTAGTCATGTTCTTTGAGAGGTGTAAATTTTCTTATTTTCTAGACATTGCATTTTTTTCGACCTCGAAAAGATGAAAAATCGGTTGTGTACTTGAAAAATGGTTATTACTGTTAGAAAATACTGTCGTCAATTACGAAAACAGTAATGAGTTTCTCACTGACAAACTTTTCCACAATTTTATGCATTGACAGAGTTTATTAAAGGCACAGCGGAATTCAAAAATAAAACTAAATATTTATATTTGACAGCAAGGAGTCTACTAAGGGAGATTTTGAGTTTAACCAGCCCCTCCCCTTAAAATCTTGGTCTAAAGCCATATTGCCAATCCTGCTGGTATGTTAACATACAGAGTGTTAGAGGTTATTGCGACTGTACTTCTTGTGTGTGTACTTAACTGTTTTGTCTTTGTGTATTTATGCATAGATTATGTAAGGCAGTGAGAATAGTCGGAGAGCTGATGAGAAATTTAGAGAAAGTGTTTTGCCCACTTTAAAATAATAAAAAAATAACATTATAACTATGGGTGCATCTGGAATGGTGGGTCTGGAAGAGTTGGTCTTGCGGTTATTTCGCCATTGCTCAGCTTATTAGATTTGGAAAAAAAAAATGAATAAATAAACCCAAAAAATATCTTTTGGGCAAGTTGAAATATTTTATCTATTGTTTTAGTAGATGTATAACATATAAATAACAATCCCAGACTAGTTTTCGAGTTTTAAATTATGACCTGACCGCCCCGAATTTATTTAATTAATATACCAAAAAAATATATTTTAGACATCCTAAAATACTTATGGCATATTCAATAAAAAATTTAAAAGACACATGTCAAATGCCAGACGATTTAAATGGTTTTTGACAACCCCCTGAGGTGAATAAAGGTTTTGGCTCCTCGCCCTGTGATTGGTCGCCTCAAGACCACGTGACTACTGCTTACGTACGAATTTCACGGTAAGCAGTGGTTACTTTGATTTCCACTAGTTCATACTGCTTACCACCTTGCTGTTGTTCCATGTAAACAAAGTGTTGTTTTAACCTTGTATTGCGTTTTAATTCGACAATTAAGGGCAGTGAGACGCAAAGGGATGTAAGTGACCAAAAACCGATTCCGAGAAAAACGCGTTCAAACTTTCCATCTTATGGAATCTTTAATGCTTTTTTTTTCTTTCTGAATTGGAAGACAACAGCTGTTCAGCCTAACATTAACATCTCTTGCCACAATATAGAATAGCTATTTCCTTATTATTTGCAGTATTTATCTCCCCATTTTTAATTTTGTCACTTACACCCTTTTGCTTCTAAGTGCTTCATGTGAGAAAATGCTGTTTGAATTCGATTAAAATCAATTGCATGGTTGTGCCAGTTAGATTTTTTGAAGAAACCAAAACTGTATTAATGTGTCCGCGAGATCGTCCTCGTAACTTCATCAAATTTCTTGATTTACCCCTCATTTTGAAGCTTATCGAACCGGCTTATGACGCAAAGTAGACCCACTGTCTAAAAATGTACCGCTCCTCTTAAAATTCAGATTAAAAATCATCTAAAAAGAGGTCTCTTAATGGATGCCAAATCGTTGTTGCCATATGCTGGCGCCGTCTGTTCTCAAGTCAACAAACAAGAAACTCTTTTTTTTTTTTATTGTGTAGCGAATCGGACAGTTTTAGCTGCCTCTGTGTGTTAAACTTATTCAATCGTGTCGACAGGGTGGCGTAGTGATAAGACGCAGGTCTCGTATGCCCAAGATCGCAGGTTCAAACCTGGCCCAAGTCGGTGGATTTTCAAGATGCAGAAAATCGTCTGCGTCCATGTCGTATGATTATGCGGCATGTTAAAGATCCCTTGAGTATCCGTTTGGCATGGATGCTCTCGGCTAAATTAAATTCCGAGTGCAGATTGCATCAACGAGAGCTCAGCTGCCCCGTTTAGGGGAAACTAAGCGTCAAAAAAATTGCGGCAATGGTACCACACTCATTGCGGTGCCGCTGAAAGAGTTGGTACCAATCTCTGGGGACGCGCTAGGTCTGCAATGATTGATGACCAATACTGCAGCCCCATTAGAAAGAAAAAAAAAAACTTATTCAATCGTTAGGCTCTACACACTCATTTATATTATGCATATGTAGCGCCTAACCAAACAACAGTAGCTATATTTTAAGCAATGGAACTGTTTCGTTATTGTATTTTAATGCTATGTTCATTAATAAAAATAATTATCATGATTGTGATTATTTTATTTCTAGCCGATCCCCGCAGAACATCTGCAGAAACAAAAATTAACCATTTTAAACTCATAAAAAACGCTTTAAAATTCGAAAGGCTTAAGAAAAAATCGCTAAGATATAAACATGATGAACGATATAAACAAAAAAAAGGTGTTGCCACTCCAAAGAATCGGAAATTAAAAATTGAGTTATGAATGGAAATACTTTGTCAGAAGCTGATATAATTTTTTTAAAGCCCCGTAAGTTGCGATAATATATACAAATATTATATTCCGTCTCTTTGTAATCATTAAACAAATTTTTAAAAATTGTTTTACCATAGCTTGGTTTTTGCGTGATGTTCGTATCGTACCGTACCGCTAAATTTAATCGTAACTCATCCACGTTAAGTGAAGTATATATATATAGATTTTGAATATTTAAATAATTTTGGGGAAAAAATTGTAACAGTTATTTGTACTGATGTGTTCAATGACGTGTCTTCTTTTGTACCAACACCCATTTACTTTTCCTGTTCTTCATCATGTAATTTCTCCCAACTTTTAAAGAATGTAATTCCAGGTAAACTCCTAGGAGAGCCCACCGCTTTTCAAAATCGCCAATTTGGCGTCCATTTCGTAGAACGATAGAAGTTGGGTTTCTATCGAATCTGGTTTACCAAGATTGCGTACTTATCGCCAACCACGCCAATGGGGTGGGCTCTCCTAAGATCTACCCGGAATGCCACACAAAACGATTTTGTGTGCAGTGTGAAATTTGATTCGATTTTGTGTGAAATTCCGCACGGGTCGACTGGTCAGTCATAAAAGCCAATTCTAGCCTCAACAATTACTTTTCTACACAATCACTTTGTTTACTACACAATGCCTACTTTCCAGATAAACCCTTTGTGCAGCCCCATTACCAATAATAAGAAATATTATTCCCACTGATTTCCTCGATTCCTTCCTTTCTCTATTATTGTGCAGGTTTCCTTTATTTACCTTCTCTGTCGAGCTTATAAGGTTTCTTTCATTCTGCGATTCGGAGAGATTTCGGGATATGCATTTATTTGTATGGATTATAGTCTTACGAGTCACAATGTAACGTATTTATTTTACGCCCTGATAACTTTTATCCTCTTGCGACTTTCGGTACGCAATTGGTTACATTTTAAAATAATGTTTATTAATTAACTACTGCTTGTGCAATTTGAGAGCTAAAACACCCAATTATTTTTTAAATGAATCAATAGTTTATTTCGTTTTAAACATGGAAAACATGGAAATTGGGGATTAATTATTATTTAAACTAATTATTATTTAGAATTAAAAAATTTTTTTAACCTATTTTGTTTTGTGATCATTTTCTAAATCAGAGAATAAAAAAAATTGCGTCAAAATTGTTTGTGCTTCATTCTGGGGTTTCAAGAGGTTATATTGAGGTTTTATTTGTATAGGGCGTTTTTTGTATAGGCAGAGAACTTGAAAAGGATATTAAACACAAAAAAAAAATGTTTTAAATATTCATGTAATTTGCTTTATTTGAAAGATAATGTTATGGAAATAATGTTTGAATATGACGTCGGGCATGTGCCTACCACCACTGACGCGTACATGTTAACAGGTCCATTTCGAGTTAACATTTGACGAAAAACTGATATCCCGAAATGGACCTGTTTCTGCTAACTGGCCACCTCATTTTTGCGATTTGACGCCCTTGTGTTAGTTCATCTGGGGATATGTGAAGTCTCTTTCCTACGTTGATAGACCAGGAACAATGCAGGACATGGAAGTGAAGATTCGGCCCATTATTGCCGACATTTAGCCAAATCTACTGTGAAAAATGAAAACTGGACCTCTAGGTTAACCCCATGTTCGCGCCAGCCGTGGTGGCCACCTGCCCGACATGTTATTCAAACAGTAACGCCATCAAATTACGTTTCAAATAAAGCAAGTAACATGAATATTAAATAATTTTTTTGCGTTTCATTTCCATTTCAAGTTCTCCGCCTCTAAAGAAAACAGCCTAAATGTCTAAAATTAACACTCTTAATGAAAAGCTTTATGTGTTTTGCGGATTTTTTTTTTTTTTTTTTGTGCATTTCTTCTTAACCTTTATCTAGTGTTCTTCTGTTCCGTGCTCTTCTGGAACAACGATATGAAGTTGTTATAAAATATTAATACATTTCAGTTCTTACACTTTTGCAACTATGTATTAGGATTCATTTGGCGAAATATTTTAAGAAGTACCAGTATAAAGGAGCAAAGATATTCACAAAAGACAGATGGAAATTTAAGGTTTTGGTAATATCAATTATAAGTAAAACTTTTATTTTGCTTCTGAAGTACATTTCTTCAGTATGCAGTATACATTTTGAAAAAAGAACCTCACTTTATCGAAAATACCTGAGTGAGTTTCTTCAGGCTGGGCCCGAGTTGAGCTTAGGTATTTGACTTTTTTACTTGTATTTTATGTAAAACGCAGTGTCGGTTCGTAAGTTTTTGTGTTTTTTTGTAATCCAAGATGAACCTATTGCATCTATTCAGCAACCAACATTTGGCACTAAATTAGTTCTAAGTTTGTAAATGTGTGGCTTAAAGGGATCTTTTTAATTAATGATTAATTTTTATTTTTATTTAATGCTATTCGCTAATAGAAGGGGAAATTTTAATCTATCTTTGCAGAGTTAATGAAATTAAAAATTCGGCTTTTCCTTGAAAATTTTTTAAAAACGCTAATTTATCGGTAGGGGAAGGAGTTTCGGAACGAAACCGAGCTTTGTCTTCCAAAACACTTGTTTCGTTTAAAGTTGCATTTTTGAGGTTTTTTTTTTTTTTTTTTTTAGGAGTTGAGCATCAATAAATCGACAGCCCGCAAAGGGTTGTGTGAAGTGTAAGACTGAGCAACAGAACTGTCAATGTGCTGTTCCTAAAGTTTCGTTCCTTTGATAGGATATCGACAGCTGAACCTAGAATAGACAGTGGTTATGTGGGAAGCGTTCTTCTTAAAGATGAGAGTAAAAAAACAAGAAGAAATGGAGGAAATGCAATTGTCAGTGGAACAAAATTAGATTAAGAATTGAAGTAGATTAACGCTTTATATCAGTATTTCCCAAACTATGGGTCGCGACCCACTGGTGGGTCACGAGCGCATATTGAGTGGCTCCCTCGCCACTGTACACATGTCTTTAAGAATAAATAGGAAATATGCGAATAAAAGTAGTTAAAGTTGAAGTTGATGCTGAAACTTTATTGAAGAGAAATAAGAAACAAATACATCATTCCCATTGAAATTACTTTGTAAAAAAAAAAAACCTAGCAGGTGTAGGTATTTAAGTAATAAAAAAAATACTCAAGTTGTGTTTCTTATTTGAACATTCAGATTGGTAACACTAAGTAAAAATTGTTTTTAGAGCAGCATTAAGTAGTTCCACAATTCGCAACTAGTTAATCTGAGCATTACCAATATTTATGCCATCTTTTCTCCAAGACAACTTCGAGGTGTGTCGCAAGATTGGAAATTTTTGTCAGATGGGTCAGAGCCCTGTCAACTTTGGGAACCACTGCTTTAGGTAACTAATTATTTAATAGTTACGCAAAGTTAAAGAATCTCCAAAATTTATTGCATCAGCTTAAAGCGTATAAATGCAAGTACAGGTTTAATTTCATATAAGACGGACATGCAGAACTAATCTTCGTTTGGTTTCAACTTCTAAATATTTTAACTAATTATTTAATAGTTACGCAAAATGAAAGAATCTCCAAAACTTATTGCATCAACTTAAAGCGTATAAATGCAAGTACAGGTTTAATTTCATATAATATGGACATGCAGAACTAATCTTCGTTTGATTTCAACGTCTAAATATTTAAATAACTAAGCAAATTTTGGTGGACTTACACATTTTCATGCTTGCTTTAAAAATAGTGAAATGGAAGCATTTTGGGACTCAGAGAAACAACTTCGGGTTATGCAAAAACATGTCCTGAAAACCATGTCCAAATTTTGTCATGTTTGTCACAGCATGTTTTTACATAAAATTCGAAATATTTATTATATACACTAAATTTCTTTCACTCTTTATAAAGTAAGCACGCCGATGTATAAGCATAAACTGTTAGAAATTTCATCATGAAACTACGGTTAAATGACCGGCAGCAGTCTGTCCATCTAATTCACCGTTAAATTTATGGTTGGAACATTTTTCTATCTTTACGGGACCTAACCATTTCCAATCAACTCGGTTAAAAAGTCGTAAATACAAAAGTTTACGATTTTAAAACCATTTAAAAAGTGGTTTCAAAACAAAATATTTACCGTTTTTGAACCATTTCGAAGCGTAGAATCTTCGAGGCGTAGAAACAGCAAACGAAAACTGCCGGAATCGAACCCGCGGTGTATGATATAACAACCTTGCTCTCTAGCCATTCGGCCATCCACACCACATGAAGCGGCAGTTTATTTATCAATAAGACTTCTTTTCCAACCGGGCAAACTGCCTTAAAATTGAGATTTCAGTTTTTGATTGGATCCAAAGTCATTTTTAGTCTAAATTTAGTGTATATTGACGAAAATCCTTTTATTTGCTGCAAAAATTAAAATACAAATAAGCTTCAGCAGCTCAAATTATTGGTTCGCTCATTCGCAAACAGTTCGGGAATCCGATGCCGCCAATTTTTTATTTATGTGTGTATGTGTTTCTATTTAGTAACCACTGCTTAAGCCACTTTTTCTTCTTTTTTTATATACACATGCAGATTTGAACTGATAAATCCTTATTCATATTTTAAAACAACGTACGACCGGTAAGATTTCGCAACCAAGATGGACGCCCGATTCTTATTGAGTGCTTGAAAATTACGGTTAGTTAAACGTTCTTTAGGATAAACAGAGAATAAACGATTTTTTTCGCAATCAGCGGTTTGAGTACCATCTTTTTAGTGGTTATTCAACTGTTGTAATTAAATATGATAAAATAACAATCAAATAAATGGTTATTTTACTATCTTCTTACGGAAATTTTTAACAGTATACTAAAATTTATTCAGTTATGTTAAGGGGACATAGTACCTCTTTCCAATTATTTTTTACTTTTAACAATAGGATAAAAAATAAGGCATGTATTTAATTCCAATCATTCTCAGAAATGAAATTTAAAAGCAGAACCTATTTGGGACATACCATTAATTTAAAATTTAAAAGAAATGAACCTTGTTCAATTTTTACAATGTCTTATACTTTTTCAACTACATCTTCTTTCAAAAGAATTTTTCTGAAACATTCTTCCCAAACACTCTAGAAGAAAAGTTAGCACGGATTAACGATCTGAAACTTTGTCGAATTTTAATAATTACTTTCGTTTAAAACTTAGAAAAAAAGACACACACAAAATTCAAAACTTCAAATTCAACAGTTAAATTTCAAGTTTATTAAATTCATTCAAGTTTAATGTTACATTCGCTTCTTTCAGGAGCTTAAAGATCTAAGTCTCCACTACTAGAGCAGTGTCCACTTCCGGGTCATTTATCTTATAAACATCAGAGTCAAACGCAGACTAAGTTTTGTTAAACATACTCAGTGAAATTTTAACCGAAGAAAAGCCTTACAGATTTTATTACACGTAATTGGACAAAAATACAAAGCAGAAAGTAATACGTTTAAAAGTTTTGAATGCAGAATGAAAACAGCCAAAGTCATTTACGAAAACCGGAATATGTTTTAAAGTATTGCTCACAGCAGTTTGAAATTTTCTATGAGGCTTTAAAAACAGTGTTAACCAGCGAAATATCAAACAAAACGTTTTTCGATATTTTGAGGTACTGTAGACCCCTTCAAATTTAATACCTAAAACAAAACAAATCAGTTGTTACAGACTCGACAAAATACATGTAGCATTGACCCTAAACAATGATATGGAAATTTACTGCTTCTAAAATCTTCTTCTGATGCGATCCGTTTTTAGCCTACTTTCCCGTAAAAGTTTTTGAAGAGTTGATTAAGCATAAAAGAAGGATTAATGCATCTTGAAAATATCGTTAAAAATCAAGAAAAGTAAAAAATAAGTTAAGTAGTGAAATAAAGATTGAAACATAAAAAATTTGAAAGTAGGGCTATGGGATGGGGAAAAGTGTGCATGTCGTTCTGTCTGTCCCCTCCATAACTTTTGAGGGAATTCTTTGATTCGAAAGATTTTTTTTGAATTCCAAAGAACTCGGCAAGGATATCTCATTTCCATATTTTACTCTTTGATTTGAGCAACTTTTCGCTCAGTTTTGAACGGTTCAAAAATCTTAATACCACCTATGGGCAAATTATGTAAAGTCTGGGCGTAAGATCCAAGTTCCTATGAACAAGCTTATTGAAAAAAGCTCTCGACGTGATGTAATTTATGATTTGAACAATTTCTATTCATTTTTGAACAGTTCAAAAAAATTAACGTCGTGCCTACGGGGAGATTTCGATCCTATATAAATCCTGATCTAACGGTCCGATTTGCTTGGAACAACCTTTATTGGAAAACTCTTATGACGTAGAATATGTCCAGATAAAAAGTTCATCAAAAACTAACGAGCTTGTTTTCCTATTAAATTTTTTGGTTGGGATTTTTTAAGAATACTTTTTAATGAACGAATGAGTGAATAAATGATTTAAAAAATAAATGAGTGAACGAATAAACGAATTAATGAAAAAATAAGTAATTGAGTGAATAAATACATGAATAAGTGAATGAATGAACAAATGAATGACTGAAAAAATGAATGAATTAATTAATGAATGAGTGAATGAATATGTATTAACCGTTGAAAAGGGTATATTTGAAGTAATTAAGAACTAAAGCTAAAAGATGAAGAGAGAGAGATAGCTAGATTATAAATTTGGAGTTGGTGTATGCAGGAAAGGAGGCTCGTATTGTTCTAGACGAAACTTCTTGTTATTGTTTGAAATTAAAAAGCTTCGTTGTAAAGATATAGAAAAAAGACGTTTTTCACTCATTTAATTGAAACTCGAGCTTTGAGGATATTTAAAAATGTTGAAAGCATCATAGGCTGGTAATGTTCTTTTAAAATACAAATCGAGAAAAATACGATGAAAAGTTGCGTTTTACCAGGAATACAAAAAGGGAATAAAGTCGCATTACTCGACGGTGAAACTCTAGACACACAGAATACAAAGTTCCAACCATGGCCCCCTTCCTTTATTACGGAGCTTCCTTGCCAGATCACATCATGGGCCTTTCTGTTCTGTCAACAGGCAATTAAAAGAAAGTTTTAATCTCATTTTTTTCATCCTGGGTCTCTTCCCGGCCCGCGCTTCATTGCTGTGATTCCCCCAAGCACCCAACTTGTAGGGGGCATGGTTTGAATTTAAGCACAAAAAACGGCCATTCATGGTAATTTATTTTCTAAGTAAAGTACAATAATAGTTGTGTAGGAATGACTCAAAGAGCAATCAAAGACGTGGAACTAAATTCCCTCACAATACAAGACTGCAAAGAATTTTCAAGTTCCTGATAACTAAATTGCTTCGAAAAAACAACAACGCAGAAATACAAAAACATATTCTGCACTTATTCGGGAAGAATCCGCTGGAGGATGTGACGTCATTTTTTCAAGGGACTAAGGGCTCTTATAATGTTATAAATTATACGACCGTGCAGCGCTAATAGTTAAATGCTTATAATTATTTTTTAGTTCTTGCAAAAATCAAAAGTTTGGTATCAGAAGAAAGCTGAACTTTAAAACATTAAAATAAACAGAAATATAAACAGGCAAACCTTTGTAGCCGCAAGCATTTTAAAAATTAAAGTGTTCATATTTAAAGAAACGCAGCTTACCACCACGCGCAGAGTTTCCAACGCAAAAATGTCCCTATTATTTTGTAACTGATGTTGAACTACAGCTAAAGAGTGCTCTAACAAACTAAACCTAAAGTAATGAACAATTTAAAAAATAATAAGTAAAAACTGTTGGCGAATTTAATGTTTTCATTATTTAATTTTTTCTAAAAAAAGAAATAGTCATTATACTTTGAGTTTAAATTTAGGTTCACTTAGTTAGAGCACTTCTAGCTATAGTTAAACATCAGTTATAAAATTATAAAGACTTTTTTCAGCTGGAAACTCTGCATGTAGTACTACGCTGCGTTTCTTCAGATATGAAAATTTCAGTGTTTAAAAATGCTTGTGGATACAAAATTTTGACAATTTTTCTGTATATTTTCTGTTTATTTTAATGTTTTAAATTTCAGATTTCTTCCGATACTAATCTTTTGATTTTTGCACTAGTGAAAAAAAGTTATACGCATTTAACAATTAGCGCTGCACGGTCGTTTTTATGACATTTTAAGAGATTTTAGAAATTTTCACTGCAGTTTGATGAGTTGCTGACGTTGAAATGACGCTATTTCTGAACCAGTTATTTATCATCTTCTTATATATAAGCAGCTTATTCTGTCTGTCTGTCTATCCGCTATAGGATCGCAGGCCGTTTTACCGATCGGGACCACATTCGGCACGGTTAATGTTTACGACCCGAGAAACTCATCGCCGCAAAAATGAATGTTGTGACTCAAACGTTTCTCTAGCATATTGAGTGAGGCTTCGCTGTATTTCAATCTCCGTTAAAAATTAATGTTTACGCGATTTTAATTTAATACTTTTCTTTCTTTTTAATTTATTTCTTTATCGTCTGCGCTTTTTTTTTTTTCTTGTTAGAGTGGCAGCGCTCTTTTTGCCCAGTTTCGTTAAAACTTTTGTTTTGAAAAGCAAAATAAAATTTTCAATAAGTTATTTCGGTGATAAATATATATTTTGCACAAACAATTTGATTATATAGATCCTAGGAGAGCCCCCCCCCCCCCGTTTCAAAACCGCCAATTTGGCGTCCACCTCGCAGAACGATAAAACAGGGTTACGATCAAGTCATGATTACCAATATGGTGTACTCATCGCCAACCGCGCCAACGGGGTGGGCTCTCCTAATAAGATCAAACCATAAATCTATAGTAGTGGGGGGCAATAAGCAAAGGGGCGTCCTTGCCGCCTGACCTGGGTAATTCAGTTTGAATTAGCAACACAAATCATTTTAATTACAATTTATATCTAGAACAGCGGTCATTTCGTATGACCACTAGGCTTACTAGACTAGTTATATATAAGCGGCTTATTCTGTCTGTCTGCCCGCTATAGAATCCCAGGCCGTTTTACCGATCGTGACCACATTCGGCACGGTTAATCTTTGCTACCCGAAAAACTCATCGCTGCAAAAATGAAAGTTGTGACTCAATTAGTTTTTTTTAATTATTTTTTTTAATTTTTCAATGATTTTTTGACCAGTTTTATTTTATTTTTACATTGTTGCCGTCGTTTCCAACCATATAAGTTATTAATGTTATAGTTAACCTCGCAGCCTGACCTGGGTAAATTCAGTTTTAAGTAGCAGACACCTTTGCGCAAATCATTTTAATTACAATTTATAATATCTAGAACAGCGGTCATTTCGTATGACCGCCGGGCTTACTAGTTGAATTCATAATAAGAGTATAAGTTACGCAGGAAATCATAGAATAACCTCGCTTGACTGTACATTTATTAAATTTTACAAAATCTTCAGGCTGGTTATTTTTAACTATCATGATGTTTTATAACAATTGTTAAAGTTTCATTACTTAAGTGGGCGGAGACCAAAATCTATACATACAAGGAATCCCCCTGCCCCTTCCTTGCTTATACATTACCTTTAAAGCTGGTTTCCATGATTTTGAGTATAAAACTTCTATTATTATTAATGTTACTGTTTTTACAGACTATTAATTTTAATATTGAAATCAGTTCTCTGAATGCAAAACATATTTTAAATAGTGAAATAGAAAGTTGAATTTTTACACTTCCCACTAACAAAATATCGAATGTTGAGAAAATCCCGCATCGATGAAGATTCTATTCCACTCGATTTATTCCTGGCAATATATTTCTGCCCATTTTCAGCTGCCACGATGAATATGTAACAAATTATAGTTATTGATGCATTTTGGGAAAATCAATATGCTGTTGATGGGAGAGAGGGGTGATTATGATTCGGGTGCCATACGACCAATAGCGCAACTAAAGTTTTTTTTTTTTTTTTCTGGAGAGTTCTGGTTCATAAATAAACCTAATAGTAATGCATTATATATGTGCACAACTGATATTGTTCAGAAAGTGTAACACATTAAATAAATAAGATCCATAAAACTTTCCACGAGTTTCTTAATTACTGTTGGTAATACACCTGGATGAAGCTTAGCAATGTTATTCCGCGTCAATTTTTGATTTTCATTTTCTTTTTTAATTGCTAGCAGCATGTATAAAATATATTTTTTTAGATAGTTCTTAAAGAATGCAATTGCATTTAGTCAATGTGTATACGTCTTGCGTCAACAACGAAAACTATTTCGAATGCATTAATAGTAAATTTACATACAAATATACAGTCGCACCCGTTTATAACGAAATCGAAGGACCCAAAGAAAATTTCATAATAACCTTAATTTCGTTACAAAAAGTCAACGATTAGTGCACGGCAACACAAGAGGGAATTCAAATTGTTGCGTTATGACCGTAAATTTGCTATACACGACTTCGCTATAAACGAGAGCGACTATATATGGAAAATATTAGTTTTCTCTTAACTAAAAAGTTTTGCTGAATGACATGAAGTCTTTTTTTAATACGTTTTTGTACTAACCGATGGTGAAAAGTAAATGCAAACACACTGTAACAAAATTCTTTTTAAGGAAGTTGTTTCTGTATTACAACGACTTTTTTGCCCAAAATCTAGCTACATTTTGCGTTTAGCCTATCAATTTCTATTCATAATGTACTTTATTATAGGAACTGCACTTAAATGTTGTTTTGCTGCTGAACTGACAATTAATATAGGCTCTTGTTGGCTTGGCGAGATGTAGCCAAGTGGGCATCCTGTCTGTCGACGATTTTATGTAGTGCATCTTTCAGGTTGCAGGAGTTTCAAGCGTATATAATTTGGGTGAAGAAAAATTTAAATATCGCCAACATCTCCTAAAACGGAAAAGCAGTTTAAGGTGTACTTTTCTGCTCCAGGGGCTTGCAAACAGTGAAATAAAAATTTGCCAAACAGTGACGCCATTGGATGCTAATAATTTATCATGATAAATTGAAGTTTACCCATTATCAACGGCTCTCCCCAAACGGAAATGTACCGTAAAATTTGAAATGTATTTACTATACACTGGTGTGCAAAACTAAAGCTACAATGTAAATTTTAAGCAGATAGTTATGAAATTACAGAAAAAGAGTTCTTGCAATTAGTACAATGAACACGCAATTCAGTAGAAAGGTCATGCAGATGCAAATATCAGGAACAAAGCAGAGGCAATGTGAGCGTATGCAAAACGCGTGCCGTTGGCGCGTGCACCTTAAGAGTACAATAAAAGGAAGGGTGTAAATGCAATTAAAGACATTCGCTGTAGGTGCAAGTGAGTTTTTTCGTGAACTATGACTGGAAGATACCATCTGGACGACTTCACACGTGGAAGAATAATCGGAAAGTTGGAGGAGGGTCGCAGTGTGACCAGTGTAGCAGAAGAGTTCGGAATCAACAAAAACGTCGTTTTTCGCTTGGAAAGACTTCCGAACCACTGGTACAGCTCACAGAAAGGTTGGCGGAGGCCGCTCCAGAAAAAAAACTGCAGTGGATAACCGATATATCGTCCTGCAGGCGAAAATAACCCTGAACCTGTCGGCAAACGTCATTGCTCAGCAACTGTGTACAGCAACGGGACCGCAAGTGTCACGGTTTACTGTGGCCAGACGCCTTCACAAAGGTGGCATAGACGCTCATCGTCCAGAACGTTACATCCTTTTGCCAGCAGGCCATCGGCGCCGCCGTTTAGAGTGGTGCAAGGAGCACAAAAACTTGACCTCTCATCAGTGGAGTCATGTCCTTTCTACGGCGAGAGTCGTTTCAGTGCCACACGCGATTTTGGATGCCAGTTGATTTGGAGAGAGGTCGGGACACGGTTTCATCTCAGTAACATTGTGAAGAGAGGCCGTTACGGTGGTCCTGGAGTTCTTGTCTGGGGAGGCATTATGTTGAATGGTCGGACTGAGTTCCACATTTTCGACAGAGGTTCTGTAGCAGAAGATCGCTATTGTCAGGAGGTACTCCTTTCCCATGTGCGTCTGTCCAGAGGTGCAATTGGACCAGACTTCATTTTTATGAATGACAATGGACGCCCACATCGGACACAATCTGTTCAGCAGCTACTGGAGAGTGAAGATATCACTCGAATTGATTGGCCAGCGTACTCCCCTGCCTTAAATCCTATTCAACGTGTGTGAGATGCTTTAGGGAGACACATTGCGGCGCGATTACATCCTCCTGGGAACACCCAAGAGCTGAAACGGATACTGATTGAGGGATGGGCCTCTTACCTCAAAAACTGGTGGAGAATCTGGTGCTGGTTATGGGTAGACGATGCGAAGCAATCATTGTAGCACGGGGAGGACATATCCCATACTAAGGAACATCTGCGTGCTATTCTTCCTCTGGGATAGACAATCGCGTGTAACGATATTATGAGTTCAATTAAGCCTATTTTCGTTTGATTCCACATTGTAAGACTTCTTTTTTATTTTTACGCAGTTATGCTTTCATCATCCTTTAAGCACAAAACTGCTCTCTCTCATTTCTAAATTTGATGTCTCTCAGATGATTTTTCGATAAGTTATGGCAAAAAAACCACCTGTTGCTTACGTTTTGTACACCAGTGTACTAAGAAGATTTCAGTAGAAGAGGAAATTGGCGATTTTCTTCATGTCGCCACTTATCGGTTAAAGGGCCTTCAATGACGAGAGTTTTCCGACTTGTCGCTGGCATAAATTGGTTACACCTTATGTAGACCATAAATACATATACATCAAAGGACATAAGTTTTTTGAGGGGGTAGGGTGGGTCAAGCGCTCTTGGGAATTTTGACCCTAACCCCCTCCTCCATCTCGTTCTTTCTTATGAAAATCTTCATCGACAGACTTTCAGTGATGGTGTTTCTGATGTAGTTTGGCGACAAATTTTGGTGCCTAAACCTGTGATTAATCTAAATCTTCTAAAAGACGGAAACGATGATCACAGTGTACGAGTTCAAATTGATCCTATTTTGAATGCTTATCACCAAAAGCCTGACCTACATAATTTCAAATGTTGTCAACAGCATCCATAGCCGAAAGAATACTTTTCTGTTAGAGCCATGCCACTTGATGATTTTGCGACCAAGTCATTTGGCAAGTTCTTAAGCTACAAAAACTTTCTAGTTTTGAAAACGGAAAACTAATAAATAAAAATGTGAATATTTTTTATATAGTTCATATTACTATTTACACATTTATCTATATATTAGCATCACTATTTATTATTTATTATATATTATCATTTAAAATGATAGTATGGATATTTTTAATGTTTGCCAGGTACTTATCGGTCATACGCCCTACCTTGGCGACGGTTTTAGAAATATCGCCAACATGCTATTCAAATCTAATAAAATCTTGTGATATAGAATCTAATAACATTGCTTTGTTTATATTTCTTTTGGCTAGCAAAAAAAGGTATTGCGTATAAATTGATAAGTACCGTTTTCTATTTGGTTCATCTTTTCGCATTGAAAGAAATGAAACAGAGAAAGAAAACTGTAACAAGTTTAATTTGTTGTTTTTAAATTTAAACTAAAATCAACACTTTCCTACTTAACTAACAATTTTTCTAATGTGTTTCCAACTGGACCTGATTATCTGCGTCTTTTAAAAGTAATTCAAAAATTCCCTGGTCAATTGGGACATCTTGTTAAGATTTTTTACGGTACTTGCGTATTAACGCCAACGCAGCTACAGATTTGGCGGTTTTTAAGTGCTACCAATCTACGAACAACTCAGCTGTGTGCGAACAACAGGATTGCTCTTTATTATTGACGCTAATGCGCCAATTCTGCTGCGGTGGCGTTAACACGTAAATACCTTTTTTAGTTTAGTTGATATTATTCGCAGTTTGGCTTATCTTCTTATTTATAAAAAATGATTCAAATAACCGTCTTTGATCGTCGTGCAGTTACGTTTAGAATTAATTTTTTTTATTATTATTAGTATTACCTTTTTTTTTTACTAAAACAGATTAATTTAAAATGGTCAGGAAAATGTTGGACAACGAACCAAGGGTAATAAGAAGTGAGGCAAAACGTAACCATAACGCTCGAATAATGTGTCTAACGGAGAAACGGAAATTTTCATTTCTTGGAAACTCGATACATAGGATTTGCACTCGTTCAGCTACATTTATAAGCATAATTGCAGAAACAGTGTAGAACAGGGGTCTCATTGGCGATATAGGGCATTTATCGTTTATGGAATTCAGCGATTTCTTTGGCTATATCCTATATATCTGTAAGGCTATCGTAGTATTTGCCGCATATTTGGCGATGCCATGTTTTTTTTTTAATTATTTTTATTTCATGGACTTTTAGGTTTTTTTTGGTACTTATCGGTTAAAGGGCTGACATTGGCGATGGGTTTTCCGAACGCTCACCTACATGAATTAATCGGTTATAAAATGAGAACCACCTATTTAAAATCAATGAAATTGCCTTGTTATAAAATTGCTTCGTTTGCATTTGAATTGTAAATGGAAATCTTTTAGATGAGATTGGCACCGTTTGCAATCAACCGAAGTACTCTTCATCCTTCTTTTTTTAATAGGTGCATAAGAGACACTTTTTAAAAAAATATTTACACTAAAGTTGTTATTCGCATTACGTAATGACTTATTTAACCGTGTATTCCTTATTTTTAGACCTTGTACGGCGTTTAAAATGAATTATCGTTTATGTAGCGAACATACACATAAGTACAACAAAAGTACCATAAAAGTGCAGAACAAACAAGAGCACATTTTATAGTTCACTATTAATTTTACTTAAAGTATCTAACTCATGCATTCACATTAAAAATAAATTGGACCAACAACTTCAAAATTTTAAAAATAACATTTCTTATGATGACCGAAAGTGAGAAATGTCAGTTCATTTAACTATTGGCTTTTAAATTTCTTCAAAGCGTTGTTGGCGAAATTGACTGCTTTGACAGGTTTGGGTAAACATAACATTGTAGCAAGCTCCAAACGTTTGGCGGTCAGGGTCTTATCTGTTCTAATCTTTGAAAGTGTTTTCAGCTCAGATTTATACTTCTCCAGAACACCAACCAGCAAATCGTCGATGTCTTGCACAGTTTTCTTTGATATCTTCTGGTTGGGGTTTATTTTGCGATGTACGTTCGAAATATACCTTACAAAACTTTCTTCTGGTATTTTCCTTTTCTTTCTTCGTTCCTGAACTATTGCACTGCTGTTTTTACTCAGTTGTTCTATTTTTTCAAATTCAGGATCAAAATTAACAAGACTTGAATTTTCCATCTGTAAGTCGCCATGGGATCTTTTCGTGGGATCATTTCGGTAATCTGTTTTTTGTTCCATTCTATTGAAGAATAAACTGTTTATCCTCTGTACAAGATTAATCCTAAATGGATGCACACAAGCTTAAGAAGGTCAAGGAGTTTGAAAAAATTACGTTGAAATGACCTTTTGAAAGAACTGCAACTTTAAACCAATCAGAGGTTATTGCTACAGTTGCCAAAAAGTAACAATCAAAATTTTAAAACTGTACATTTCTTCAGTAGGCCTAGTGGAAATTATTGCAATTGTATTAAAATGATTAAAAGACATACATAGTAGATTCAAGGCTGTACTTGATCGAAACCGTTACCCGTACAGTAACAGTAAACTAGATCAAGTTCAGCCTTGACTGAACATATTTTCTACTAACTGAAGACTTTGAAGAAACTTTGAACCATGTAATTCTGAAACCTCTGAATGTAATTTTCTTTGAAAATTTGTTTCTCCTTCTTCAAAGGTTTTGACCACTGTACAGTGTTCTCAAAGTTCTGCAATAAAGTATTGTTTAAGGAATGGAAGCAATTCACTGCTAGAGAGACTCATGAGCGATCACCGTTGTCACGTGATATCCGCGGTTTGTTTACTTAAGTCTTCCATTGTGTTCTACGTGGAGTTCACTAGGAAAAATTAGTTATCTTAAAATTAATTAGACTATTTTCACAACTTTTTATAATTACAACTCAGTATTCACATTTAATTTAGTCATTATAAAAGAAATTTATTAATTATAACAATAGTTATAGTGTTGTATTTAGTGTTAATCTTATGTAATGTAGAAGAACTTTACTTAGGCCTAATTTTTAATTAGATATGTCGAACTCGATGTAAAGCGATGCTACGGCTTCCTTTGTTTACATTGCTTTCATCGGTGCCACGTGACCAATAACGTTGCTTCAATTGCCTCCATTGCTAAAAAAGTGGTATCTTAAAAGAAGCGTTAAAAAAGTTTCGTAAACTTTAAAAACAAAAAAAAAAAAAAAAAAAAAAAATCCTATTAACTGCTCTTAGGAGCAAAAACACCAAATGTTGTTTTTATTCTATTACTAATAATTATTGATCAGGTGCGATTCTTGATCAATACAATATTTATATCAACACCTTCAAACCTTATTCAAAATCAGGCATGCGCAAAGTTTATTATAATTTAATCGTACTCTACAGTTTCATAATGTTATTTATGTATTAATCAAAACCTAAGCTATAATAAATGAGCTATATTAAAGAGGCAAAAAAGCAATCTGTCAAAACTAAATCATTTAGTCGTCACGCACACATTAGGCCATTAGGGAAAAAGTGTGTCGTGTATGAGCCTTTCCAATGCTTTTTCCTAATTTGTTTATTTATTAAAAGTTGGCACAGGTAATGATTTTTGAGAGAAAATCAGAAAGAAAAACAGAGAATTCGTGAGATTTAACTGAAATGGATGGCTGGCGAGGACTGATCGTATTATCTATGACTTTATCTTTACCCTGTTATCTTTAACCCTGTTTATCTTTAACCCTGTTCATATTGTAATAGTTTTGTGTTTATGTACTAAATAAATAACGAATAGTAAGAAGAGGATTCATCCTGTTGTGAGAGTTTTTAACTATTGCAATAACAAAGTGTGAGCCGTATGATATTAATTAGATGGTAATACTAATTGCAGAGGTAGCGGTTTGACTTGGCTTTTTGAAACTGATCACCGAAAAACTTCTGTCGCAATAAAATCTTGTCCGAGGTTACATTTACTAAATTTAATTTTTATTCACGTAATGTAAGTTAACAATTACATGGAAATATATTTTTGCGATGCATAAAAGAGAAAAAACTTATGCATGTAAAAGAACGGGGTAAAAAAAAAAAGGAAAGAAAGAAAGAAGGAGAAAATCCAATCATAAGAAAGCCAATCATAAAGAGCCGATATTCTCAAGTTTCTGAAGAGATCGTGACTATCCCTTCTAATTCATATATTCATAATGTGTATCAGTTATCATTATACTAAAGAATTTTTATAATTATTTTTGTATTAATTATTATATGTAAAAATTCATATGAGATTTTTTTTATGGTATCCTTTTTCAACTATCTTAAAAGTTATTAACAGGGACGTAACTAAGTTATTTTCCAACAGGGCAAGACCAGGCTTCACCCCCCCCCCCCGCCCTTTCTCTCGACATGCACAATAAAAAAACGCACACACACTTCTAGTCCATTTAGCGCTCCTAAAATCAGCCATCCGGAGCACAAGCCCCGTGTGCCATCTCCCCTGAAAAAAAAGTTTTTGGGGATGCGTATGCATACGAAGATAAGTAATTGAAATCAAAAGTGGGGTGACGTTTGTGTTAAAATGTAAAAAATTTGGGGGGACGCCGTTCCCCCTTGACTGCCCCCCCCCCCATTAGTTACATCCCTGATTATTACTTGCACAAATAATTAATTCATTCTTTCTTCTGTAAAGAAATGTTATGAACGAAGTTCGAAGTAACTGCTCCTTTTAAAAAGAAATGTGACAATTTTTGTAATTTGACAACTAAAATCAACCAAAGCAGCGATTTATTTCACCATTTCAACGGCACTACTTTATGAGAAATTACTTACACCTGTCTACTTCTCAATATTCAAACAGGCATGCTATTAATAAATTTTGACAATGAAGTTTCTTTCATCATCTCTAGAGGGCGCTCTGTCCCAAGACAGAGTAGAGGAGCCAACGGAGGGAATCGATGCCCGCCCACGATTCGGGCTGGCCGTGACGTCACGCATCGATCCGCCCACCCTCGTAAAGGCTTTCCCTCCCCCCTCCAGACGGAAGTGCGGAGGGTCGAGTCCATGCCCGAGAGCGGGGGTGTCGGCCACTCATTCACGGCATGGATGATTCCCGATTTTAGGTCACTGATTAGGTCACGGCTGTTGAAGAAATCGAATTGAGTTTGGATTTAATAACTTAATAAAGAAATTCGAGAGAAAAATTATTTTTAGCAAATTACATAATTTAATTTATCGTTGTTGTAGATACTTCACATTTTTAATTATTAGTTGATTATTTTGAAATTCCTTTTTTTTTTAAATATTATACGCACATTTTTGCTTTTAGGTAATCATAACAGAAAAACTACTCATAACTTTTTTCATTAAAAATCAGAACTTGAGACATTAACTTTATCATACATAAAATAGGGAAAACAGTGTATAAAATAAAATATTTTAACACATTGAAGATTTTTTTCTCACAACAATTCTAATTCTTCGAAGTTGATTAATATCTAATAAATTTCTAAAATTTCAAACACTTAAAAGAGAGATCAAATTTCATTCCCAGTTCATAGGACACAGTTTCTTTAAGAAATATTATTCTGATTTCCAAGAAATGCATTTTTTATTTATACATTTCCAAATATACGAGCGATCGTAAACTATTCTCAAAAGACTAGATATTAAAAGTATTAAAAGCAAACATTAAAAAACATATTTTATATGCATTTAACCCAGTAATACGCCGCTTAAATCTAGTAAAATATTGTTTGAAATAGTGACAAATAAAAGGAGGAAATATCAATAATAGTAAATGAACTAATTCATTTTATTTTTTTAAATTTCAGGGGAAAAAATATCCCAAAAATGAGACAGAATGCAAGAGAGGGTACCTGTCCGCTTAAAAAACACGCAGCTTTCTGAAACTACGTATCTCAAAAAGTGTCCAAGCTCAAATAAAGAGAAAAAAATGTTTCAGATACAGCATAAAATAGTAATCATAGCTAGGGTTGCAAGTTTGTCGCGGAAAAAAGAGCGCGAAATTCGCGGGACATTCGCGCAAATTTCGCGAAATGTTCGCAAGAACACAAATATAATAAAATATAGCAGATCAACAATGAAAGTTATTCTTCATCGTAAAATATAGGGATATTTTTTTGAATGGAAGGATTATCAACTTCGTTAAAAGCATTTAAATATTTGTATTGACTAGGATCAAAAACTCAGCATACATTAAAACATTTTTAGGCTAGTTGGCAAAATCTGGTTATTGTTACTGCTTTCAAAAAAAAATCTTGAATTTTTTATTTGCACAAGTTTAGAGCCTTTTTAGACTTTGCGTGCTCAGATTTTATCCTTAGTTTCTGAAATTTTTTAAAAATCGGACATTTCGCGAGTGAATAATTACAAAAAATAAAATAAGAAAAATTCGCGGAATTTTGAAAAAAGCTCTAAAATTGCGAAAATCGTCGAGGGAATTCGCAGCGTGACAAACTTGCAACCCTAATCATAGCTCACTTTTGCTTCTTGGCCATCGCGAGACACCACAAAAGAAAAAAAATTGATGTATCCACTACATCCGATTTGTACTACACTAAATATGTATTATGCCTTTTTAAGAAGTAAACACATCGGGGTGTGTATCATATACGCACGTTAAAAACTATATTTCTTAGTTCCATTATTTTTTATAAATTTTTAGTTCACTTTCACTTCTCTATACATATACAGAAAAATAAATACCAACAAAACATAAATGTGAAAAAGAGCCAAGTTCGGTAGAACAAACGGCCTTTGGAGTAGTCGGTGCCTGCGATAAAAAAATTGATATCTAACGGGTGCCAAGTTTCATAGCAGATCCTTTAATCATAGCTGTAAGAGTGTACAATGTTTTCTTAATTCATTGAAAACTTTTTTTAAATCGGATTTCGAACTTGGCAAGTTTTAAATAAGGTAAATTAAATTCAAAAAATTTAACTCATCCAAATAGAAATTTTCAATAGTTAGTAAAATCATGTGACAAGCTATTATAGTTAGCTTCTAATGAAATTTGGTATTCTAGGGGTTTAAGGGATCCTTATTAGAGGTACAAAATTTCAAATATGTAGGTCTAACAGTTTTTGAATAATGATTGGTTTGAAATTAGCTCGAAATTGTTCGGGTAAAGATACACATTGGCCGGTGTCGCCGTTTCTGAACTTGGCAGAAACACTGCCGTGTGTCTAGATACAGAGAATGGCACTTTCAGCATTAAAGGAATTAAATGTTTTTATTGGCGTGAGAAATCTTAAGTTAAAACAACAGTAACTGAACGGAATCTGCAAAAGAAAAACGAGAAACAAATAAAGAAAATGAATAAATACAACGTTAAGCATGCCTTAGGGTAGTGGTCGGCAACCCGTCGATCGCGATCGACCGGTCGATCGCGACAGCATTTTAGGCAGTTTATAGTTTAAAAAAATAAATAAAATAACTTTTGAACTGGATGGCGAGTTTATTATTATTTTTTCCTTCAGAAAATGTTTATTAGTTTGTCAGACCATTCACCGGACCTAAAAAAACTTCCAATCATATGGATTGTCAGTCGTCACTTAACTATGCTCTTGGTGAGAGTTAATTCAAGGATGTATACATTTCACATGTGTGTTTTAGTTGAAAAACTAACAGTTCTTTTTATCAAATTCGAAAGAAATAATATATTTGTATTGTTTTTGATGCGAGTTAACGGTGTTAGCAAACCATTATTTTAGAAATTTTAAAGTAGGTGTTTTATAAGTATCAGAACTTGTTCTGACAAGAATTAACCTTCAATTTGAAGACAGGGCAATCCCAACATGCCCTATTAATAATGTATAACCCCCCACCCCACCCCCTCCGGCCCTCCGAGTCGATCTTGGTGTTCGTCGAACTAGGAAAGTAGATCTTCAGTCAGTTTAGGTTGCCGACCACTGCCTTAGGGTGAGTCGAAAATTTCTAGTTGCAAATGCTTTAACAAGGGAGTTTTACGGGAAAGTCGCCAAATATCGCATAATTCGCCAAACTTACACCGGCTTCTTTATTTAAGCGCCAAATTTGCAAAATATTTGCAAGTTGTTCCAAACGGGAGCCAATGCACTTAATTATGGAGTTGGTATCATTAATGCTTTTATGTAAATATCTTGATATGGAAAACGACAGCAAATTTAATTTGCATGCAATTGACACAAAATTGCATAAAACACCGCTTTTGGAACATACGATTGAAAAAAAATGGGGGGGGGGGAGGTGCATAACTAGACCTTGTGCAGATCCTACATACGAAATTTCACACCTTCTACGACTGACCGCTTTTGAGCTTTACGAGATACGCACATTAACACATACAGATGGCATAACAAAACTCGTCAAAACGAACGTCCGGGGATGGTCAAAATCGATATTTCAGTGGTCCATACACACATGCGTACGTACGTACGTGCATACATACATACACATACATACGGGAATCGTGAAAACAACAGCCCAAACTGATTAATTCGTGAATAAAATGCAAAATGTCCTCAGGAAATGATTCCCTTTACTTTAGATTTCCGAGTACGCCCATTCCTCCCTAATTTTATGTACAATTTCAATTGGGAATGGGGAATAAAGTATTCATGCGTCGCAGGAATTTATAATGGAGCTAGATGCTTCCTTAATATTCCTATTAAATTGTATTTATTTTCACAAAAGGGAAATTTTTTAAGACAGAAAAAAAAAATGAATAATATCACAAAAAATTGACTAAGTCTTAAAGCAGCTACTTTTTTGGCAAAATAAACGATTGAAATTTAAAATGTTGCTTAAATAAGCATCATTTAATCACAATACTTGCGGTGGATATATCTATATATTAACTATTTAACTCTGGAATTTGAAAAATAATCAAAATAGGAGAAGTTAAGAATTTATGGTAACAGGTCAGCAAAATTTTTCATTTTAAATGTCGCGCTAGGATTGTTGTTGTCGATTGCTATTTTTAATTTCCACATTCAGGGAGTCACAAAAAAATCTTTAAGGTACCCCCCGACTACCTTTTTTAGACCAATTTTGACTAAAATTTCAATTTTCTGTTTTTTATATAAAGTAAAATAATACAATTTTCTCTTGCTGAAACCGTTTAAATTTTGTATCTGCGTCAAATAGAATAGAAGTTATGGCGATTTTAAAAAGATCGCCATAAGCTCTGACATAAGGATGATCTAGCCTTTTTTTGCCTTATAACTCGTAACATGAAATTTCGTTATTTTCTTTCATTTCAAATGCAATAACTCATAACGTTTTAGTTCAATTTTCTTTAAATTTTGCATGGATGTTCTATATATACGTGTCTAGGGAATAGACTAAAAACTAATTGATTGAACTATTATTTTACATTTTACAGCCAAACTAAAAAATTTTAATTGAAAATTTTGGCCGTTTTTACCAAATCAGTTACAACATTAGCTGTAAAATATTCAAAAAGTAATATTATGTCAAACTTGTAGTCTATTCCCCAAGTTGAATATTTATGAACATGATAAAGCAAACAAAATGAAAAAATAATAGTATGTTGTGAAGTTATGCGTTTTTAAAACACAGTCATTTTTTAACGAAATTTCACCAATTTTTCCCCCAGAAATAATTTAAAAATTTTTTTCCCCAGTTTTTATGCATTCAGATAATATTTTAGTCCATAAAACATAAATAAATCCACATTTGAATAATGTTAATCAAAATTTTCA
This sequence comes from Octonoba sinensis, assembly GCA_038502835.1. Lineage (NCBI taxonomy): Eukaryota > Metazoa > Arthropoda > Arachnida > Araneae > Uloboridae > Octonoba > Octonoba sinensis. The sequence continues at coordinate 28,605,182 of CM076603.1, forward strand.
AAATTTGGCGATGGATGGGATTGCAATATCTTCGCAAAATCAGTATTTATGCACCGTTTGTGAAATACGATTTCAAATTTAAAAATAAACAAAAAAACTTGATATTTATCTTTTTTTATGTTTAGGCAAAATTACCTCACTTCTTTATACTTAGGTACTAAAAAGGTTAAGTAAAAAAAATGCTTAAAACTAAGTTTTGGTGAAATTTATTTAAAATAAACGGAACACTTCATGCGAAAAAATCCGAAGTTGACTTATTTGAAAATTTATCGTCCATTGCACCAAAAAAAAAAAAAAACCCTTCTCCGTAATTCCCGAAAAAGTTCGTAAACTCAGATATAAACTGCATTATAATACATTAACCTTTAAAAAAATGTAAAGTTCAGTCCGTGTAGCTGAAGACTGTTTAAGGGCAGACAATTTGAGATAATATATGAGCACATTGTTGAAGGAACACCTGCTAGGATACGAGAATGTAGTAGCCTTTGGTGAGCGAACGCAACGAGCTTGGATCGCGACGCGATCAAAATGGAGCTGTTTGCAGTTCCGAGGGTTGTCGAGCGACATTGAGCAGGGTCCCAAGTTATTTGTTTCTGGCGATTTTACGCAGATAAACAAAATAAAATCATTATTTTATTTATTGAGGAAAACCAAGCAGTTTTTATGCTGCCGATTTAGTGTGGAAGTATTTAATTATTTTTAATTTTGTTTAAAGCTCGACTACGATAGGACATTGATACTTTTCTGCAATTATTTTGAGTTCTGTTGTTGAAAAAAACACTAAATAAATGAATAACTAATTAAAAAGATCCAAGTTAAGCAAAAAATATCTAAAAACGTAATGTTACGGTATAGTTAGCATGCTTTCTGTTAAATAAAATTAATTAACTGGCTGCAACAAACGTTCAATTCTATTATTTGAGATTATGAACATCTTTATACATTTAGGAATGATAGTGAAAATAAAATTTGATTAGTGAAACTTTAAGCTTGAAGAATAAATATTTTATTATTTATGCTTTTGCAGTATTTTAAGAAAATACTATTAAGATGTTTGAACTATGGCGAACGTATGTCTAAAAAACACCTCTCCGTACAGTAATTGTAAGCTACACAACATAAATCCCCAATGAAAAATTTGGCAAGTAGATGGAGCCACCCTACTCTTCATACGAAAAGAAAATGAAATCGTAGATTATGTACTAAAAGTGAAATAAATAGTAAATAAATTGAAATAAAATAAAGTGTAATAAAAATAAATAAAATAATAATAATAACGAAAACGTTTGGTATGAACACTTAATTAAAACATTTCAGAAAAAATAGAATAGTTTGAAGGTTAAATATTTTGAAGCTATACATAGTAAATTAAATTTAGCTCTTAAATCAGAAATGGAGGAATTTTGTTTTCTCCGCTACTCGGAAAATTTAATCAAAACATGATTTCCCAAAAGTAAAAATTCTTAGTTCGAAGAATTAAGTATCAACTCATTGTTTTTATGTGTAGATATTTAAAACAAAATAATTTTATTCCGATGCACAAAAATTATCTGTTATACTTAATAAATGATTTGGAAAATGATATTTATTATAGAATAAAAATACAAAAGACAATTTCAACATTTAAATTATGTTGAACAGTAACTTATTTATTATGAAGGAATGGGGGAAAACGCGTTGGATGAGCAATATTTCAATTTATTAACACAAGCACCATTGCCTAAAACGCATTGAAACTATGGAATAGATATAAGTCTTGAATAAATATTAATAAAATAAATAATATTATGCAGTTCATCTTTGGAGTAAATATATTATTTGTAAGCAAGTCAATTTTATAGAAGAACAATGTTTATAGTTTCATCATAATTGAGACTATTTATTAAGCACCCCTCCTAACAATTAGTTAAAAACTATACTTTTGAAAATACATAACGTGAACTTGTTACTTATGGTCTTCATAAAAAATATCTACAATTCTAAGAAATGTTTCTTTAACATTTTTCAATTACTCAATTAATGTTTTTTAAAAAAAATCTACATTTTAAACCAAACTAAAAATTAGAACTACAATGTTCTTGGCGAGGTTCTCTTTTTTTTTCCCTTTTACCAAGAAAAGCCAAGTATAACATTAATCTACAAATTATTTCTCCTTACACTGCGTTTTACACGTAAAAAGGTTTTTACGGTCGTTTAAGTTTACGTAAAAACTTCTTTTTAGTAATTTTTGTGAATCGGTAAAGTACTGTGAAAAAGAAAATCGCCATTACTACCAAACGAACAAAAATACATTCGTGGCAATGAAGTCCAACAATGTAATAGAGTGTGAGAAAAAAAATTTAAAGCAGTATTTCAAATGCGAATTTTTGAAGAAGTTATTAAAAACATTTTTGAAATGGTTACAAATTTAAATGAAAAATATAAAACAAATTTAAAGACATATTTAAAAAAGTTTTTAAGTTTTGCTATTTAAATCAAATTTCAAATTAATGCTACTAAAGTTTTTGGCGAATTTTGTTTCTAGTAGGCAAAGCCAAGTACGGCACTTACGCCTGCTCCCCCCCCCCCCCTTCTACTGTGTTCTATCAGAGTCTATTCGACACGTAAAACTGTTTTTTTTCTGCCGTAGAACCGTATCAGTAAAGAAACTTATTTTCAGTAACTTTCTCGTTTATGTGAATCGTAAAGTACTGTAGTGGAAAAAATCGGTATTTATTACTAACAAATGAACAAATATTTGTTTGCAAATACAACTCAAAAAACTAAATACATTTAATGTAACTGCAGCCTTTTGAACTCTATTTTTTAAAGAAGTTTCTAAAAATGTTTGCAACGGTTAAAAATTAACTTTACTGCAGTATTTTTTTTTTTTTTTTTTTTTTGTTTTTGTTTTCTAGTAGGCAAAGCCGAATACGGCGCTTACGGCCTGTTTTTTCCCCCCTTCCACTGTGTTCTATCAGGGCCTATCCTACACCTAAAACTGTTTTTGCTGTCGTAGAACCGTATCAGTAAAGAAACTTACTTTCAGTTACTTTCTCCTTTATGTGAATCGGGAAGTACTGTAATGGAAAAAATCGGTATTTATTACTAACAAATGAACAACTATTTTTTTGCAAATACAACTCAAGAAACTAAATACATTTAATGTAACTGCAGTATTTTAAACTCGAATTTTTAAAGAAGTTTCTAAAAATGTTTGCAACGGTTAAAAATTAACTTTACTGCAGTATTTTTTTGTTTTTTTTTTGTTTTTGTTTTCTAGTAGGCAAAGCCGAATACGGCGCTTACGGCCTGTTTTTTCCCCCCTTCCACTGTGTTCTATCAGGGCCTATCCTACACCTAAAACTGTTTTTGCTGTCGTAGAACCGTATCAGTAAAGAAACTTACTTTCAGTTACTTTCTCCTTTATGTGAATCGGGAAGTACTGTAATGGAAAAAATCGGTATTTATTACTAACAAATGAACAACTATTTTTTTGCAAATACAACTCAAGAAACTAAATACATTTAATGTAACTGCAGTATTTTAAACTCGAATTTTTAAAGAAGTTTCTAAAAATGTTTGCAACGGTTAAAAATTAACTTTACTGCAGTATTTTTTTGTTTTTGTTTTTGTTTTCTAGTAGGCAAAGCCGAATACGGCGCTTACGGCCTGTTTTTTCCCCCCTTCCACTGTGTTCTATCAGGGCCTATCCTACACCTAAAACTGTTTTTGCTGTCGTAGAACCGTATCAGTAAAGAAACTTACTTTCAGTTACTTTCTCCTTTATGTGAATCGGGAAGTACTGTAATGGAAAAAATCGGTATTTATTACTAACAAATGAACAACTATTTTTTTGCAAATACAACTCAAGAAACTAAATACATTTAATGTAACTGCAGTATTTTAAACTCGAATTTTTAAAGAAGTTTCTAAAAATGTTTGCAACGGTTAAAAATTAACTTTACTGCAGTATTTTTTTGTTTTTTTTTTGTTTTTGTTTTTGTTTTCTAGTAGGCAAAGCCGAATACGGCGCTTACGGCCTGTTTTTTCCCCCCTTCCACTGTGTTCTATCAGGGCCTATCCTACACCTAAAACTGTTTTTGCTGTCGTAGAACCGTATCAGTAAAGAAACTTACTTTCAGTTACTTTCTCCTTTATGTGAATCGGGAAGTACTGTAATGGAAAAAATCGGTATTTATTACTAACAAATGAACAACTATTTTTTTGCAAATACAACTCAAGAAACTAAATACATTTAATGTAACTGCAGTATTTTAAACTCGAATTTTTAAAGAAGTTTCTAAAAATGTTTGCAACGGTTAAAAATTAACTTTACTGCAGTATTTTTTTGTTTTTGTTTTTGTTTTCTAGTAGGCAAAGCCGAATACGGCGCTTACGGCCTGTTTTTTCCCCCCTTCCACTGTGTTCTATCAGGGCCTATCCTACACCTAAAACTGTTTTTGCTGTCGTAGAACCGTATCAGTAAAGAAACTTACTTTCAGTTACTTTCTCCTTTATGTGAATCGGGAAGTACTGTAATGGAAAAAATCGGTATTTATTACTAACAAATGAACAACTATTTTTTTGCAAATACAACTCAAGAAACTAAATACATTTAATGTAACTGCAGTATTTTAAACTCGAATTTTTAAAGAAGTTTCTAAAAATGTTTGCAACGGTTAAAAATTAACTTTACTGCAGTATTTTTTTGTTTTTGTTTTTGTTTTCTAGTAGGCAAAGCCGAATACGGCGCTTACGGCCTGTTTTTTCCCCCCTTCCACTGTGTTCTATCAGGGCCTATCCTACACCTAAAACTGTTTTTGCTGTCGTAGAACCGTATCAGTAAAGAAACTTACTTTCAGTTACTTTCTCCTTTATGTGAATCGGGAAGTACTGTAATGGAAAAAATCGGTATTTATTACTAACAAATGAACAACTATTTTTTTGCAAATACAACTCAAGAAACTAAATACATTTAATGTAACTGCAGTATTTTAAACTCGAATTTTTAAAGAAGTTTCTAAAAATGTTTGCAACGGTTAAAAATTAACTTTACTGCAGTATTTTTTTGTTTTTGTTTTTGTTTTCTAGTAGGCAAAGCCGAATACGGCGCTTACGGCCTGTTTTTTCCCCCCTTCCACTGTGTTCTATCAGGGCCTATCCTACACCTAAAACTGTTTTTGCTGTCGTAGAACCGTATCAGTAAAGAAACTTACTTTCAGTTACTTTCTCCTTTATGTGAATCGGGAAGTACTGTAATGGAAAAAATCGGTATTTATTACTAACAAATGAACAACTGTTTTTTTGCAAATACAACTCAAGAAACTAAATACATTTAATGTAACTGCAGTATTTTAAACTCGAATTTTTAAAGAAGTTTCTAAAAATGTTTGCAACGGTTAAAAATTAACTTTACTGCAGTATTTTTTTGTTTTTGTTTTTGTTTTCTAGTAGGCAAAGCCGAATACGGCGCTTACGGCCTGTTTTTTCCCCCCTTCCACTGTGTTCTATCAGGGCCTATCCTACACCTAAAACTGTTTTTGCTGTCGTAGAACCGTATCAGTAAAGAAACTTACTTTCAGTTACTTTCTCCTTTATGTGAATCGGGAAGTACTGTAATGGAAAAAATCGGTATTTATTACTAACAAATGAACAACTATTTTTTTGCAAATACAACTCAAGAAACTAAATACATTTAATGTAACTGCAGTATTTTAAACTCGAATTTTTAAAGAAGTTTCTAAAAATGTTTGCAACGGTTAAAAATTAACTTTACTGCAGTATTTTTTTGTTTTTGTTTTTGTTTTCTAGTAGGCAAAGCCGAATACGGCGCTTACGGCCTGTTTTTTCCCCCCTTCCACTGTGTTCTATCAGGGCCTATCCTACACCTAAAACTGTTTTTGCTGTCGTAGAACCGTATCAGTAAAGAAACTTACTTTCAGTTACTTTCTCCTTTATGTGAATCGGGAAGTACTGTAATGGAAAAAATCGGTATTTATTACTAACAAATGAACAACTATTTTTTTGCAAATACAACTCAAGAAACTAAATACATTTAATGTAACTGCAGTATTTTAAACTCGAATTTTTAAAGAAGTTTCTAAAAATGTTTGCAACGGTTAAAAATTAACTTTACTGCAGTATTTTTTTGTTTTTGTTTTTGTTTTCTAGTAGGCAAAGCCGAATACGGCGCTTACGGCCTGTTTTTTCCCCCCTTCCACTGTGTTCTATCAGGGCCTATCCTACACCTAAAACTGTTTTTGCTGTCGTAGAACCGTATCAGTAAAGAAACTTACTTTCAGTTACTTTCTCCTTTATGTGAATCGGGAAGTACTGTAATGGAAAAAATCGGTATTTATTACTAACAAATGAACAACTATTTTTTTGCAAATACAACTCAAGAAACTAAATACATTTAATGTAACTGCAGTATTTTAAACTCGAATTTTTAAAGAAGTTTCTAAAAATGTTTGCAACGGTTAAAAATTAACTTTACTGCAGTATTTTTTTGTTTTTGTTTTTGTTTTCTAGTAGGCAAAGCCGAATACGGCGCTTACGGCCTGTTTTTTCCCCCCTTCCACTGTGTTCTATCAGGGCCTATCCTACACCTAAAACTGTTTTTGCTGTCGTAGAACCGTATCAGTAAAGAAACTTACTTTCAGTTACTTTCTCCTTTATGTGAATCGGGAAGTACTGTAATGGAAAAAATCGGTATTTATTACTAACAAATGAACAACTATTTTTTTGCAAATACAACTCAAGAAACTAAATACATTTAATGTAACTGCAGTATTTTAAACTCGAATTTTTAAAGAAGTTTCTAAAAATGTTTGCAACGGTTAAAAATTAACTTTACTGCAGTATTTTTTTTTTTTGTTTTTGTTTTTGTTTTCTAGTAGGCAAAGCCGAATACGGCGCTTACGGCCTGTTTTTTCCCCCCTTCCACTGTGTTCTATCAGGGCCTATCCTACACCTAAAACTGTTTTTGCTGTCGTAGAACCGTATCAGTAAAGAAACTTACTTTCAGTTACTTTCTCCTTTATGTGAATCGGGAAGTACTGTAATGGAAAAAATCGGTATTTATTACTAACAAATGAACAACTATTTTTTTGCAAATACAACTCAAGAAACTAAATACATTTAATGTAACTGCAGTATTTTAAACTCGAATTTTTAAAGAAGTTTCTAAAAATGTTTGCAACGGTTAAAAATTAACTTTACTGCAGTATTTTTTTGTTTTTGTTTTTGTTTTCTAGTAGGCAAAGCCGAATACGGCGCTTACGGCCTGTTTTTTCCCCCCTTCCACTGTGTTCTATCAGGGCCTATCCTACACCTAAAACTGTTTTTGCTGTCGTAGAACCGTATCAGTAAAGAAACTTACTTTCAGTTACTTTCTCCTTTATGTGAATCGGGAAGTACTGTAATGGAAAAAATCGGTATTTATTACTAACAAATGAACAACTATTTTTTTGCAAATACAACTCAAGAAACTAAATACATTTAATGTAACTGCAGTATTTTAAACTCGAATTTTTAAAGAAGTTTCTAAAAATGTTTGCAACGGTTAAAAATTAACTTTACTGCAGTATTTTTTTGTTTTTGTTTTTGTTTTTCTAGTAGGCAAAGCCGAATACGGCGCTTACGGCCTGTTTTTTCCCCCCTTCCACTGTGTTCTATCAGGGCCTATCCTACACCTAAAACTGTTTTTGCTGTCGTAGAACCGTATCAGTAAAGAAACTTACTTTCAGTTACTTTCTCCTTTATGTGAATCGGGAAGTACTGTAATGGAAAAAATCGGTATTTATTACTAACAAATGAACAACTATTTTTTTGCAAATACAACTCAAGAAACTAAATACATTTAATGTAACTGCAGTATTTTAAACTCGAATTTTTAAAGAAGTTTCTAAAAATGTTTGCAACGGTTAAAAATTAACTTTACTGCAGTATTTTTTTGTTTTTGTTTTTGTTTTCTAGTAGGCAAAGCCGAATACGGCGCTTACGGCCTGTTTTTTCCCCCCTTCCACTGTGTTCTATCAGGGCCTATCCTACACCTAAAACTGTTTTTGCTGTCGTAGAACCGTATCAGTAAAGAAACTTACTTTCAGTTACTTTCTCCTTTATGTGAATCGGGAAGTACTGTAATGGAAAAAATCGGTATTTATTACTAACAAATGAACAACTATTTTTTTGCAAATACAACTCAAGAAACTAAATACATTTAATGTAACTGCAGTATTTTAAACTCGAATTTTTAAAGAAGTTTCTAAAAATGTTTGCAACGGTTAAAAATTAACTTTACTGCAGTATTTTTTTGTTTTTGTTTTTGTTTTCTAGTAGGCAAAGCCGAATACGGCGCTTACGGCCTGTTTTTTCCCCCCTTCCACTGTGTTCTATCAGGGCCTATCCTACACCTAAAACTGTTTTTGCTGTCGTAGAACCGTATCAGTAAAGAAACTTACTTTCAGTTACTTTCTCCTTTATGTGAATCGGGAAGTACTGTAATGGAAAAAATCGGTATTTATTACTAACAAATGAACAACTATTTTTTTGCAAATACAACTCAAGAAACTAAATACATTTAATGTAACTGCAGTATTTTAAACTCGAATTTTTAAAGAAGTTTCTAAAAATGTTTGCAACGGTTAAAAATTAACTTTACTGCAGTATTTTTTTTTTTTGTTTTTGTTTTCTAGTAGGCAAAGCCGAATACGGCGCTTACGGCCTGTTTTTTCCCCCCTTCCACTGTGTTCTATCAGGGCCTATCCTACACCTAAAACTGTTTTTGCTGTCGTAGAACCGTATCAGTAAAGAAACTTACTTTCAGTTACTTTCTCCTTTATGTGAATCGGGAAGTACTGTAATGGAAAAAATCGGTATTTATTACTAACAAATGAACAACTATTTTTTTGCAAATACAACTCAAGAAACTAAATACATTTAATGTAACTGCAGTATTTTAAACTCGAATTTTTAAAGAAGTTTCTAAAAATGTTTGCAACGGTTAAAAATTAACTTTACTGCAGTATTTTTTTGTTTTTTTTTTTTTTTTGTTTTTCTAGTAGGCAAAGCCGAATACGGCGCTTACGGCCTGTTTTTTCCCCCCTTCCACTGTGTTCTATCAGGGCCTATCCTACACCTAAAACTGTTTTTGCTGTCGTAGAACCGTATCAGTAAAGAAACTTACTTTCAGTTACTTTCTCCTTTATGTGAATCGGGAAGTACTGTAATGGAAAAAATCGGTATTTATTACTAACAAATGAACAACTATTTTTTTGCAAATACAACTCAAGAAACTAAATACATTTAATGTAACTGCAGTATTTTAAACTCGAATTTTTAAAGAAGTTTCTAAAAATGTTTGCAACGGTTAAAAATTAACTTTACTGCAGTATTTTTTTGTTTTTGTTTTTGTTTTCTAGTAGGCAAAGCCGAATACGGCGCTTACGGCCTGTTTTTTCCCCCCTTCCACTGTGTTCTATCAGGGCCTATCCTACACCTAAAACTGTTTTTGCTGTCGTAGAACCGTATCAGTAAAGAAACTTACTTTCAGTTACTTTCTCCTTTATGTGAATCGGGAAGTACTGTAATGGAAAAAATCGGTATTTATTACTAACAAATGAACAACTATTTTTTTGCAAATACAACTCAAGAAACTAAATACATTTAATGTAACTGCAGTATTTTAAACTCGAATTTTTAAAGAAGTTTCTAAAAATGTTTGCAACGGTTAAAAATTAACTTTACTGCAGTATTTTTTTGTTTTTTTTTTGTTTTTGTTTTTGTTTTCTAGTAGGCAAAGCCGAATACGGCGCTTACGGCCTGTTTTTTCCCCCCTTCCACTGTGTTCTATCAGGGCCTATCCTACACCTAAAACTGTTTTTGCTGTCGTAGAACCGTATCAGTAAAGAAACTTACTTTCAGTTACTTTCTCCTTTATGTGAATCGGGAAGTACTGTAATGGAAAAAATCGGTATTTATTACTAACAAATGAACAACTATTTTTTTGCAAATACAACTCAAGAAACTAAATACATTTAATGTAACTGCAGTATTTTAAACTCGAATTTTTAAAGAAGTTTCTAAAAATGTTTGCAACGGTTAAAAATTAACTTTACTGCAGTATTTTTTTGTTTTTTTTTTGTTTTTGTTTTTGTTTTCTAGTAGGCAAAGCCGAATACGGCGCTTACGGCCTGTTTTTTCCCCCCTTCCACTGTGTTCTATCAGGGCCTATCCTACACCTAAGACTGTTTTTGCTGTCGTAGAACCGTATCAGTAAAGAAACTTACTTTCAGTTACTTTCTCCTTTATGTGAATCGGGAAGTACTGTAATGGAAAAAATCGGTATTTATTACTAACAAATGAACAACTATTTTTTTGCAAATACAACTCAAGAAACTAAATACATTTAATGTAACTGCAGTATTTTAAACTCGAATTTTTAAAGAAGTTTCTAAAAATGTTTGCAACGGTTAAAAATTAACTACTGCAGTATTTTTTTTTTTCTAGTAGGCAAGCCGAGTACGGCGCTTACGCCTGCTTTTTTCCTCCCTTCCACAGTGTTCTATCATTCTATTCTACACGTAAAACAGTTTTTGCTCTCGTAGAACCCTATCAGTAAAGAAACTTCTTTTCAGTTACTTTCTCTTTTATGTGAATCGCAAAGTAGTGAAGGAGAAAAATCGGTATTTATTACTAACAAATGAGCAAATATTGTTTTGCAAATACAACCCAAGAAACTAAATACATTTAATTTAACTGCAGTATTTTAAACTCTATTTTTTAAAGAAGCTTCTAAAAATGTTTGCAATATATAAAAATAACTTTACTGAAGTATTTTAAAGACGAATTTTTGAAGAAGTTTCTAAAAAAAACTAATTTTGTAATAAATAAATACGTTTTATTTTACTGCAGTATTTTAAACTCTAATTTTTGAAGAATTTTTTTTAAATAATGATTTTGCAATGATTAAAAATTAATTTTTTTGCAGTACTTTAAACTCGAACTTTGTAGAAGTTTTTTAAATTATTAATTTTGCAATAGTTAAAAATGAATGAAGAATATTATATTTAAAACACAAAGTTAAAGATAAATACAATTGAAGTAAAATCTACGTGGGGTTCTGAGATAAAGTATCAAATATTTCCAATTTATTTCTTGGCAATCTAAATGAAAGAAGGGTATATAGTATTTACGGAACAAAGTACTTAAAGCTTATTTTGACCAATAATCTATGTACTGAAGAAATAAAAAAGATTTCGAAGTTAAAGTAGAATTGACATTGTAAATTATTGTAAGGTTCCTGTGCTTGCAGCAAGAAATCTTTTCAAAGCGACAACATTTATATTAACAGCACCAGATGGCAGCACGAGATCAAGATCTTCCATTCCAACAGAATGAAACGAGAAAATAGAAGTTCGTTCAGAACTAATCGAGCCTACTTCCCAGCAACAGCTATAGTGCTTATATATTTTCTTTATACAAATTTCCAAATTATTTCAGTTTTAATTTTTTTAACGGTTAAAATGAATATTCCCTAGCTATTACAGAAACGATATTAAACTGAATTTCTAAAAAAGTGTCGGGTTATGCTTCGGTAACTTCAAACTCTGTGCCTTTGATAGGAAAATTTTAATATCGAATGTTTTTTCAATATGTAATTGCCAAAAGTAGAAAGACAATATATAGTTGAATTACAATTAAAATTCTTCAGAAAATAAAATTTTTAAACGTTATAAGAAATAAAATAAAAAGGCGATTTTAAACACTATTTTATGAAATTTAATTTTAAGCGGAATGTATTGGGGTTGCAATCTTTGTTTTGCACGAAAAAGACAATTACGCTTATAACTCAAACATTTTGCGTGAAAAATAATAATGCTTTCGAACGTTCTTCTCTCAAGATAATATATATATATTTTTAATTCACAGAATCAGACTGGTCTATTGTCCAATCAATCAACTAGCTGCGACAATATTAATGTACAAAGATATGTTTTTTTATTCATTCCTTTTTTCAACCTCTTAGGAGAAGAAAAATCGAAAATGCACTGAAGTTCTTGGCATTGCCTTCAATTCTTTGGAAGAAAAAAGTATTAGCGAGTTTTTTTTTTTTTTTCTCTAGAAATTAAAATTTCCCGGTAGGCGATATTGTTAACCCTAACGATCGGATAGTTTTCAAGAAAACGGTCATATGTGCCTATTTTTTATCCCTGAAAATTATATAAAAATATATGTATCAACAATTTATATTTTCATTTTAAATTTTTATTTGTTTTTATTTTGAAATTTTAAACACTCCATCCCGGAAATATCACGGGAGTGAGAGGGAAGGGGTTAAAGCTTTTTGTAGCATTTGTTTACAGCTGTAATTTGAAATAATTTTATGGACGATGAAGAGGAGAGACAAACGGAATATATTAAATACTAGTATAGAATTGCAAACCTATGTAACTTCACCGTATTCAGCGCTTCCGTTAACGCAAGGATTCTGAAAACAATACCGACTACAGTTCTCGAAAAAGATAATAATCTATGACTAAATAAATGAATTTTGTATGGCAGAAAAAGGAATTGAAAAAGTTTCCGCGATAAGCTTTCTTGATAACACATTTCTTCAAATTATTTTTTTTTAATAAGACGTGACTGTACATAACTAAATACCAATATTGTCGAAGCCTTTATTGATGTTTAACAAGCCTGAGGCTCTTTTATATTTTTGGCAAAAATCCAAATGTAAAAATGATGGGGTGTCAAAATTTTTACAATTAAATCTGGAAAAAATGTTGCGCATTTCCTCTAAAGATCCGCAAGTATTCGGCTGCACCTACTTGTTTAAACTTAGGTATGTTTAGGACCTCCGAAATGTCAAATAAAACATAAAAACAACTAATGTTTTCGGAGGTATGTCACGCCTTCGAAAACCACTCGTCACCTACCCTTGCAGTGAAAGCATTAATTTTAAAATTGTATTCATTTTCCCACGAATAAGATTATGCATTAATTACTTTCAATTAACACTATTACATATCAAAGAAATTCAATTAAACATTTATCTTTTTAATTATAAGCTTTCGAAACATTTGTTTTTGCTCAGGGTCAATTTTTCCTCGAAAATTAGCGTACCTAGTACCTGTTACTACAGTGCAACTGGCCGTGGTAGCCTAGTGTTTAGGATGTCGATTTTCGGATCGGAGGATCTTGGGCTCGATACCTGAGCCGCTGAAGACTCGCAACCTATACTTGGGGATACGTTTGCATGCAAAATCCGTGGATCCTGAAGTCCCGAGGCAGTTCCGAGGGTACCGGAGGGTGGAGATGTTCCCTTCCCTTCAACCTTAAATCAAAAAAGGAAGGTGGCGTGGTTGTGGTGGCGCCATCCGGTCATCCAAATACATAACGAGCCAAGTCGTACTTCCACCGTTGTGGTGCTCATCTCTAAACGGAAGGCGCTCCTTACTGTCCTAATTCCTAGTCGTTCTGCGAAGAGGAGCTTGGATATCCAAGTAGTATTAGAAACAACAACAGAGTAACTACTACCTGTTACTACAGGGCAACTACTACCTGTTACTACAGGGCAACTACTATCTGTTACTACAGGGCAGCTACTACCTGTTACTACAGGGCAACTACTACCTGTTACTACAGGGCAACTACTACCCGTTACTACAGGGCAACTACTACCCGTTACCAGTGCAACTACTACCCGTTACCAGTGCAACTACTACCTGTTACTACAGTGCAACTACTACCTGTTACTACAGTGCAACTAGTGCCTGTTACTACAGGGCAACTACTACCTGGTACTACAGTGTAACTACTACCTGTTAGAGCCAATCATCCGAATAACTCAAAATCACACTACCGCGAAGATTCACACTACCGCATATTTACAGCTTATAGTCCCCCCCCCCCTAATAAACTTTTAGCTTTCTTCCTATAACATGAAGGACTTTCCTACTCCAGTCGACAGGGTGGCGTAGTGGTAAGACACAGGTCTCGTATGCCCAAGATCGCAGGTTCAAACCTGGCCCAATTCGGTGGATTTTCAAGATGCAAAAAATCGGTTGCGTCCATGTCGTATGATTATGCGGCATGTTAAAGATCCCTTGAATATCCGTTTCTCATGGATACTCTCGGCTAAATTAAATTCCTAGTGCAGATTACATCAATGAGAGCTCAATTGCCCCATCTAGGTGAAACTAAGCGTCAAAAAAATTGCGGCAATGGTACCACACACATTGTGGTTCCGATGAAAGAGTTGGTACCAATCTCTGGAGACGCACTTTTCTCCACCAGACCCCTACCTGTTAGATGAGACCTTAGGATTGCTTACGCACGGGGATAGGTAGTGGGGTCTACGGATTTTACATGCACATATCCCCAAGTACACATGGTGGTCTTTAGTGGGTATCGAACGCGCGACCTTCCAGGTGGAAGTCCGACGTGCTAACCATTAGGCTACCACGGCCCCTGGAGACGCACTAGGTATGCAATGTTTGATGACCAATACTGCAGCCCCATTAAAAAAAAAACATATATTTTACTCTAAATATACATTTAATGAATGCAAATTATTTATAACTGATATTTGTTTTGAGTTGGCAACACTCAAAGGCAACAGGGAAATTACATTCAGTTTGGATGGCAACACTTTTTGTTGATTTAGATAGCACGGTTTGAAGAAGTACTTTTCTAAAGATTTTTTGTTTAATTTGAACTTTTCTGGTAATTAAAAACACATTCTATATATATAGGCCTATATAAGTGTAAAGACTAAGTTAAACATCAATATAAAATTGTAAAAGTTGTCTTGGTTTTACTGTTAGCCAAATGATTTCTAAGCAATTTTTCATTTCGCAGGTCAGTTGTTGAAATTTTACGGGGTGAATAGTAAAAGCACGTTTCCGGTTTAAGAAAAATGTGGTATTGCACCTCCAGACCCCAAGAAGGTTTTGTCAATGTTTCCAGGTACCAACACTGGTGTAGACAAAAAGGATACCACCAACTTGAATCAATCCACTGATGCTATTGACATTAGCTTTATACATCTTCTCTGAAGTATGAGACAAGATCAGGCTGTTAAAGCCAGGAAAAAATGGTCCAAAATAAAGTTACACCTGGTAAAAGTGTAGGCGTTGAAGATTTTTAAAACGTTGATGGGAGATTTAGACCCCCAAACTTCACTTATTGAAGACCAAAACCCTTGTTGCTCCAAACAGGTAAAGCAAAGAAAAACCAAAATTATCAAATCATCATCAGAGGATGATGGTGCCTATTAAGTGTAGGACGTCAGAATCTTCTGAACAAGACGAAGTTACTGGTAAGGTTAACGAAACAAAAGTATCTCCATCAATAACGATGGTAGTCAAAGTACATAGCAAAACAAAAACATGTTTTAGATCCTATGTTTGCAAAATTGCTTACCTTGACGATGGTTTCTTTGGCACATTTTTAAAAAGAGAATCTGCAACCAACCTGGAACCAGCAAGTTTGTTATAACTGACTTATTCCTGAAGACTTTTGTCTCCATGAAAGACGTTATTCAAAAACTCCATTCACCAGTTTTCTGTTCAAGTGCACGTTTCAATGACATGCTATGTTTTCACGATGATCTTTCTGATTTAAGTTTATTGATGATAAAAGGAACACGGTAAAGAGTTGTGTCACATTATTTAATGTTTAGTTACTTTATAATACCACTGTGGCATCGATATTCATCATTATTTTACTGATTTTTTACGTTAATAAACAACTATCTTATGAAGTAATTTAATATTTATTCATTTCCTATCAGCAAAACATATATTTTACTGTTTCTATTCCTCCCTTCCTGCGGGGGGATTAGAAACACCATGTTTTATTTCAAGGGAATAAAATATTAAAATAATAATACCATGAACAGATAGGTCCTATAGAGACAAGAGTTTGGGTAATGATTTTTGTTTTTTTGGACAAGACAAATATGCAAAATTTAAAACCAAAGTTCTAAAGTAAACACTTTAGAACTCCCCGTTATACTCACCCCGTTTTACGGTACCTGTTACTACAGTGTAACTACTACCTGTTACTACAGTGTAACTACTACTACTACCTGTTACTACAGTGTAACTACTACCTGTTACTACAGTGCAACTACTACCTGTTACTACAGTGTAACTACTACCTGTTACTACAGTGTAACTACTACCTGTTACTACAGTGCAACTACTACCTGTTACTACAGTGTAACTACTACCTGTTACTACAGTGTAACTACTACCTGTTACTACAGTGCAACTACTACCTGTTACTACAGTGTAACTACTTCCTGTTACTACAGTGTAACTACTACTTGTTACTACAGTGTAACTACTACCTGTTAGAGCCAATCACCCGAATAACTCAAAGTCTGGATTCAGACTACCGCGTTTATACAGCTTGTAGTCCTTCCCCTAAAAAACTTTTAGCTTTCTTCCTATAACATGGAGGACTTTCCTACTCCATATTCCATAGTACGTATATAGTTTATAGAGTGGCCCAAAAAGGGGAGATTTTTTTTTAGTCGTAAAACCGCCGAAAACCTGCGAACGGGGAAGACAAAAAATAATAATAAAACAAAAATAATAAACCGGTTTATATCTTCCGGTAGCGTATGTGTCAAACAGTTAGCCGACACTTGGCAAAATTCACATTTTTACTATAATTTTTAATATTTTAAAACTAGCCTTTTAGAAACATACATGTCCACAAAAATTTTGAACAAAATTTCTTCTGATATATATTATCAGCAATTGCACAAAAAAAAATCACTGAAAATAAAATTTCATTGTTTTCTTTAGTGCATGATTTTAGAACTGCACAATACAATAGTTTTAAACAAGAAGTTCCGTCTAGAACTATACGAGCCTACTTTCCTGTATACACCAAATTCAAATTTATAATCTAGCTATCTCTTTCTCTTTCTTTCTTATTTATCTTTAGTTCTAATTATTGAAAATATACCTTTTCCAACGGATAATACATATTCATTCACTCACTCATTCATTCTTTCATTTATTCAGCGATGCATTTATTCATTCATTCGTTACCTCATTCAAGCGTTTATTCATTCATTTACGCATTCATGTATTTATTCACTCATTTATTTATATTTTCATTTATTCAATAATTTATTCATTCATTCTTTTCCTCATTCATTTATTCATTGATTTATTCTTTCACTCTTTCATTTATTCATTCATTCATTATTTCACTCATTGAGTCACTGAGAAATATCCTTGAAAATCCCGATCAAAATATTTCATAGCAAAATAGGCTCGTAAGTTCTGGATAAACTTTCTATTTCTATATGTTCTACGTTATAAGAGCTTTCCGATAAAGTTTGTTCCAAGCAAATCGGTCCGTTAGATCAGGATTTATATAGGGTTGAAATTTCCCCGTAAGCTCTGTGTTAATTTTTTGAACTGTTCAAAAATGAACAAAAACTGTTCAAATCAATATTTCACGCCGAGAACTCCTTTCAATAAGCTTTCAATAGGAACTTGGCTCTTGTGCCCAGAGTTTACAGAATTTGCTTCAATTTTGTCCATAGGCGCTAATGTTAAAATTTTTTGAACTGTTCAAAATTGAACAAAAAATTGTTCAAATCAATTGTTCAAAAGTAAAATATGGAAATGAGATGTCCTCGCCGAAATCTTTCGAATGCAAAAAGAATTTTTCTAATCGGACAATTCGTTCAAAAGTTATTAGGGGGGGACAGACCGACAGACAGACAGACCGACAGACCGACAGACACACTTTTTCCCCATCTCAATACCCTACTTTCAAATTTTTTATTTTTCAATCTTTATTTAATTACTTCACTTATTTTTGACTTTTCTTGATTTTTAACGATATTTTCACGATACATTAAGCCTTCTTTCATGCTTTATTATTATTTTTTTTTTACTTTTACGGGAAAGTAGGCTAAAAAGGAATGAAAAAGCAGATAACTCCTTATTTATAATCCAAAGTACGCTTTTTGCTCGAGCTTTAACGCAATAAAAAAATTGATTCACTAATACGGTTCATTTAAAAAAAAATATAAACTCTTTCCGCATTTTACTTATTAAGATTAACGAAGAAAAAATATTAGCATGCCACCCATTAGTATGTAAATGCCAGTAAACAAACTCTTTTTAAAATGCTTAAAACTATTTTTAAAAGTCAGTTTTTACACGCACGAAGAAATTGCTGCATTTTCTGCGCGAAAAATCGTGATCAATTTATTCAAAGAGTTAAAAAGGAGCTTTTTTCCCTATCCAAACAAAAGAGTTAAAGAAAAAAAGGGCTTCTATATCGATTTGGTTTCTGCCTCAAGCGATGAGAGGCTAAAATAAGAGTTCAATTAGTCAAGCGTTTAGCCAAGCCACAATAAATTTCTCCAGAGATAGCGACGAAGGAAACTGGCAACACACAGCGAGTATGCAGAAAATCTTCCAGATCGTTGCCATGACAGCGACAGCTTTACCTGTCTCTCTAGAGATTACCTGATGTCGTGGAAGAGGAAAAGAAAGGGGAGGAGGGGAGCATTAAGAAGTCATTTTCTTTCTGTATTCGCTTTCAACGATAAATGATTCATTTTGAAATGTAAAAAATTTAACTCACAAATGTTGACGAATATTCTTTGAAAAAGGTGAATTATTGATTTGTTGTTGATATTGTGAGAAGACATTTATTAGCTCCTTGATTACGCTGTCAGATAAGAATTATTCTAATGTAACTGTAGGATAATTCAGAAAGCGGGGTTTTCATCGCATTGACATTTATGGGAGGGTTTGTGAATGCGAAGCGGATTTTAATTAGTAGAAAAAAGATTAAATCTTGGATTATAAAATGCTGAAAGGAATGAATGGTGATTGAAAATTAAAATATTTATTTCAAAAGTAAATGAAAAGCATAAATTCAGTGTAGCAAGTTTTTTTTTTTTTTGGAGGCACTTATTTGCCTTGTCGGAATTCGCCCCTTTTCAAAGCCACGGGCATTGCTGGCCAATTGTCAAGGATCACCTGATGGGTAGCTAGCATTAACCCTAACACGTTGTAGTCAGATGACGACAGATGGCGCCACCACAACGACGCCACCTCTCTTTTTGGACCCGAGACTGAAGGAGAGGGAAACTTTTTCCGACCTGCAGTACCCTTGGAGCTACCTTGGGACTTCAAGACCCACGGATTTTAGATACCAACCATTAGTTTATAAACTAATAGCCACCAGCAATTTTAGTTCAAGGGAAAAAACCCTACTTTTTAGTACCTCTTTCTCCATCACCCTGGTGGCTCCTCGCAACACTAACAGCACTCTGTGTGTTACTTTTTCTTTTTTTTTTCTGAGTGACAAACAACAAACAACCACAACCAATTGGCGTTGACAAACTTAAAACATGCAATCAAAACATCGTACGCTAGACAAGCTGAAAATAATAAGCTGTTGTACAACCTTGAAATCGCTCGCATGTCTGGAGTGGTTAAGGTTAAACCCTTACAACTTTGGTGAATTTAAACTTTATCTTTTCTTGTTGCAGCCGAGGTTACATATTTTGTTCGAACATAAAAAAAAGTACAAAGTTAGGCTAGATAATCATTTGCAAGCCTGTATATTAAGCTTACAATTTCTGAGCCGGGCCTTATTGCCGCATTGGCAAATCGGGAAATATCCCTTAAATTTTAGATCCCCTCCCCCATTTTTTAAAAACCAATATGTTGACATTATTTTAATGCATTTTTATATGCTTTTGGTGGGAGGAAAAAAATTAAAATCCAGCGAATCTGAAGTTTTCTTAAATTTACAATTTACAAATTACATTCCCCACTAATTTTCGTTTATTTAGCATTATCTGAAATAACTACTTGCCTGTATTTTCCATTCTATTCTAGATGCTTCTAGCATCATATTAAGAGGTCTGCGTCTGTTGGATCTCCTAATTTTTAACCAGCTCCCAGGTGAGAGACCGTCACCTAGGCTGGCACCCGCAGAGGTATCGTTTCACTTGGAGGACATGGAGCCACGGCGGACTTTACGTGCACCAGCCCTTTCACTGTCCTCTGAAGCGAGTCACTCGCGAGAGGTGGCCTGGTCACCCTCCCTAACGCTGGCAACGGTCAATGTTGCTTCACTTTCGGTGTTCTTTGGGAACCGATCTTTAACCTACTGGTCCAACGCGAGACCTTGTACGTTGAAGGTATTTTATTGGCTGAAATTTTCCCATTGAAAGCAACTAAACTAATGAAACAGCCGAATTATATTTTTATAGGGCTCTATCCCCTTGACGATTCGCATAATTTTCAATAAAACGGTAATAAAAAACGCATTATTTTCAATAAAAGTAAAAAGAGTGTGTAGTTGGTAAAATAAACCAACAATCTCTAAATGCATTATAAATAATCTGGTGCTGGTACTTCGTGTGCGATTATTTTTACAAGCATAAGAAATCGCTTTTTCTTAATGTTTTGGTGCTCTACTTTTGAACAGTCCAGCCCGGAAGTTTCACGGGCACAAGAAATAAGCCTCAGTCCGTGATTTTCAAGGGAGCGAGACGGTTGAACATTTAACCACGCAATATAACAGTTGAGTGTTAATTTATTATTGTGTATTATAGGAATAAATATCTTTGAGTAGCATTAAAAACACGAAATTGTTAAAAATGGCGATTGCATAACTTATATTTTTCTAATTAGAACTCGCAGAAAAGGCACTCACAGATATTCACAATTGTCGAATTAAAACGGTTTTATTCCTTTCATCAACAATGTTTTAATAATCCATAATAAATTGTAAACTACGTTTTGCTTTCAAAAAAAAAAAAAATAGAAACAGAATGCAAGAATGCAATCCTAGTCGATGGCAGAAGCTTAAAGTAGGATTTCAATTAGTCAAGTGTTTAGCCAAGCCACAGTGGATTTTTTTTAAGCTCGAGAAGAAGAAAGATAGTGAGACAAAACTGCGCAGTGAATCTTCCGGACCGTTGCCATGACAACGACAGCTTTACCTGTTCCCCTTAGAGATTAGCTGCTGTCATGGCAAAAGGAGGCGTAATATTGAGATCTCTTTTTGTTTCTCTTTCTGCATTTATTAATGACAAATGATTTACTCTCGGAACGTGCAAAATCTGGAGGAAGATCTAGGAGCAGAAGGCTCAAAGAGCGATAAGTGAGTCGGCGGTACTCTGATTCTACTTTATGAAATATGCATTCATTGGAAAAGTATTTAAGAATATAATTTTTGCAATATGATTAAAGATTATAAATAAAAATTACAATGTATATGCATAAAACACTTTATTAAAAAAGGGCCGTTATTTGTCTTTCCCGGTTGGCAACACTCAGTTTCTTTATAAAAACAATCCCATCAGCGTCTACCGCTTCGGGATTCTGCCCGGTTGATCTATTCGCGAAAACATTCATTGCTGTTTTCCGAATCCATTACCTTATAAACTATAAATTCCAAATTAAAAATTTTATTCCACGGTTTCATTTACAATTATAATTGCTATTATATTTCGTTTTAATTTTACCGAGGATTTAAACAATACATAATTCTGATAATTTCCTCAGAGCCAAAAATATTGTTATTTTTAATTAAGTATTAACGTTATAATAAATCATAAAATGGATGGAATATTGTATTGTCATCAAAGATAGGCTTGTGTGCAAAGTTTGGAGATAATCTATGCAGTAATAGTGGTCGAAAACCGCGTAACAAACTTCCGTGACAAATCAAGTTAAATAAATCCGTGCAACATCGTTGTATTATCCAAACATTCCAAATTAAAATTCAAGACATCGTTGCATTATCCAAACTTTCCAAACAAAGCTATCGTTGCCATTCGACAAATAATAATTCTGATCATTTCCTCAGAGCCAAAATAATAAATTTTTTCCTAATTGACTCTATAATAAATTATAAAATGAATGGAATATTGCATTGTCATCGGAAAGATAAGCTCGTGTGCAAAGTTTGGAGATAATTTATGCAGTAATAGTGGTCGAAAACCGCGTAACAAACTTCCTTGACAAATAAAGTTAAATAAAACTATGTAATAATAAAAATGAGTTTGTTGTGATCTCTAGAATACAATTTGCTACTCATCGGTTAAACGCTGTACATTAAAGAGGGTTTTAGAAATGTGCAGTACAGATATTTATATGATAATTAGTTTAATAAAGCCGGCGTGATGGCTTCGTGGTAAGGCGCGGAGCTCGTACGCCCCAGGTCTGAGGATCAAGCCTGGTAGTGTCGGTTGATTTTCAAGATGCAGAAAGTATAATTATACGGCATATAAAAGATCCCTTGAGTAGACATTTGGCTTGGGTGCTCTCGGCTAAATTAAATTCCTAGTGCAATTTCGAATCAACAGAGTGCGGGTGTTCGCTCGTTTCAGGTGGAGAGACCGGACGTCAAAATGCTCATGCGGCGATGGTACCACACTCATTGTGGGGCCACTGAAAGAGATGGTACCACTCTCTGCGGAACGCACTAGGTCTGCAATTGGCATAAGCCCCCAGCAGCCCATTAGAAATAAAAAAAAATAGTTTAATAAGGTTAATTTAATAAAAGATTCATGATCGTTAGGACAATGTCGAATTTTCGGTAAAATTCCCCTTTCTGAAACAAAATTATAGCCGTCTTCTTCCTTATAAGTTAAGTTCCATGTTTTGATCACTTTACTCAGCACTTTTCATCAAAATGAAAGGAAAACAAAACGGCATACATGTAAAATAAGTGAATATTAATAAAAGTTTTAATGAAAGAAAATCAGCTCGTGCTTTTCAAGTTGTGAGTGAACAGGCAACAACCAGAAAGACACTCGCCTCTTTCCAGTTGTGTGCTGAACACTTTTTCCTGCACTGATGAAGAGGCTTCATTGTAGCCTCGAAATAGCTATTTGCATTAAAGATTTTACAATTTGTGCTTTACGTATGTTGTTTTTACACGGTTTTATTTAACTTGATTTGACACGAAAGTTTGTTACGTGGTTTATGACTACTATTACTGCATACATTTTCTTCAAACGTTGCACACAAGCTTATCTTCCGATGACAATACAATATTCCATTCCCTTTATAATTTATCACAACGTTAATTAGGAAAAAAATTAATAATTTTGGCTCTGAGGAAATTATCAGAATTATTATTTGCCGAACGGCAAAAAAAGTCTGGAATGTTCGGATACTGCAACGATGTTTTGAATTTTAAAATACTCAAATCATGGCGAACTTTTTTAGCTTTTTTTAAAAAAAAATAAAACCGTATAACTTAAAACATTTTCACACGGTTTTATTAAATAATGAAAGAAGCTTGTACGAAAGCAAATGATTTAGTACTTCATGGAGACGATTGTCGAAAAAGAATGCATTTATTTCTTTTAAATCCATTAAAATATGGAATAAATGAATATTTAGCGTAAGTTTTAGAATAAAAATATTCGTTAACTATTTCCTCTATTCAAAATATTTGTTTTTATAAGTATCACATTTACAATTGTAATTAGTAAAAATTGCTGTTATTGTAGACGAATCGAAATCCAATTTACAGCAATAAAATACATTAAAGGTGAAAGAAGGAGAAGGAAAAAAAATATAGTGTTCGTAGAATGTGAGACCTTTCTACCAATTAAACATTCGTGGAGTCATTTAAACTGACTTATTTGAGCTAAACCTTAAACTGTACTGAGGTGTGTTTTTTTCTACTTTATAAATTTGCTTATTAATTTCAACGCTTAGTTCAAGAAAAAAGAAGCTTCGATTTACTATGACTTTAAATATTTTTCATGCACAGAACAATTTTATTATATATAATGTTAAAAGTATATAAATAAACATTACCACCCTTTATTATTCAAACAAATTAAATATGAAGTTAATATGATTTAATAACTGTAGTTTGCTAAAAAATAAAACCGTGAAAACATTTTTTTCCTTTGTACTCACACCTAAGAGTTATCTTTAATTCCATTCCCATTATACATCAAATTATAATTTTATTAGAATTTCCCAAAAAGCCATATTTTATTACATACGTTTGAAGATAATAGGTTATAACTGTGTAAACGCCTTTCCTTTAAAATGAAAGAACATTTATTATTACGCCAGATAACACATAATTTCAGACGAAAACCATGAAGCTGAAATATTTAGTTTTAAAATGGTAATGCAATTTAGCAATACAAAACTACCAACAAATTTTTCTCTTCGACTTTCAATTTTTAAAATGTTCTTTACAATTAATTTATTTCCAGTTTGTTCAGAATTTAAATATTTTGTTTAGAATCAGACAACAAAGGCCACCAGTGTCTAGGAAATAGAAAAAGATTTTAAAAGGGGTTATTCGTTTACACTGTTGAATAATAACGTTATTTAAAAATAACTTTGCTAAGTTATGTTAATATTTTAAAGGGTATTTTACTATTGAATCATTTGTTTCGAAAAGGTAACGTCTCATTTTGAAAAGGAAAGAACTCTCAGTTTTTATTTATTAATTGTATGGGATAAATAATCCAAAATCGTTTCATTTTTAATGCAATAATATTGCAATGGAGGCAACTCAAGCAACATCGTTGGTCACGTGGCAGCGATTAAAGAAATGTAAACAAAAGAAGCCGTAATAGCATCACTTTACTTCGAGTTCGACAAATCTAATTGAAAATTAATGAATAAAATGAGGTTCTTCTATATTACATAAAATTAACACTAAATTAAACACCAACTATTGTAATAATTAATAAATTTCTTATATAATGATTAAATTAAATGTAAATACTGGGTTATAATCAGAAAAAGCTGCGAAAATAGTATAATTAATTTAAGGATAACTAATTTTGCCTTCTGAACTCCACGTAGAACTCAATTGAAAATCTTAGTAAACAAGCAGCGGATATCACTTGACAACGATGATCGCTCATGAGTCCCTCTGGCGATGAATTGCCCCCATTACCTACTAAAATAAATAAGCGAAAGATTAATTTCGCAAGGTTTTTTAAATTTGAGTCGGTGTTTCCAAGTCGTGAAAAATTTATGTTTTTAAGATCTCCTTCTCGAAATGTAGCATTCAACTAGAAACAATGTTTTTTTCATGCACACAGTTTTATATTCCTTTGTTTATTAATCCTTTCTAGTGTCATATGAAAGAAACATAATTTTAAAAAAAATTAAATAATTTGTTAAAAATTCTTATTTTTAATTTCTTGAACACATCTATAAAATTGTAAAAATACCTCTTATACGACTTTTTTATTTGATAACAAATCTTAATTTGAACTTATATATTTTTATTATTGGTACAAATTTATCAGACTAAAAAAAGCGAGCCCAAAAAGAAAAAAATAATAATAATGAGATTTCTTTTCTTTTATTATTACTTTGATAGTTGAGTTTTATTTTGATAATTGATATATTGCAAATGCGTCAAGCAGTCAACTATTTACTTTGAGGGAAGCAAATAAAAACTATCTAGTATCATAAAATATTTTTGGAAATACTTTTACGGAAACTAAAACAAGTTTGAAACATTTTAATGGAATAAAATATAGTTTTAAGTCATTACAATGTGTTTGACGAAATTAAATTCTTCGTTATGTTATAGCTTCACGTCATTATAGTTTTGCGGAATTATATTTTGAACTTAATGTATACGCCAAACTTAATTTTAAGCCTAATATACAATTATACACTCCATTCCTCCAAAAAAAATCTACTTTTTTAATTGTTGCTCCACAGTAAAAGAAAATGTTATCATTAAATTTTAAGAATGTAAAAAATCTCAATAATTATTTGCATATAAAATATCGCCTAATTTTTTCTTCTTTGTTGAAAATAAAATGCTGCCACTTCACTTCACTTTGTTTCAGTCAATCAGTTTTTTACGTTCGTTAATGCTGTCTACGAAAAAACGCACTTTTTAAATTATTTATACAAAAAAAAAAAAAACTAAAAATGTATTTAACAGTGCTGAATTAGTTTTTGAAATTTCGATGATAAAGGTTAGCTTTTTTTTTGTGTAAAAAAATCGAGTTTATTTCCTGAAGAGCTTGAAATGTTTTCTACTATTAAAGGCATTTTTTCTGAAAAAGCGTATAAAGAAACAAAGCAAAAATGTATTTTTTGTGCATGTTCTACGCCATGAACTCTTTTCGAAAAAATTGTTCCAAGCAGAAGAGTCCGTTAGGTTAATTCAGATTTTTTGGTAGACTATGATTTTTTGTTTTGGAACTGTTCAAAACTTAGCGAAAAAAGTTCCAAGTTAAAAAATGAGCTAGGGAGTGAGGTGCTTTAGCCAACATCTCTCAAACACAAACTTTGGCTTGATTTTTATAATTCCCTTAAAAAATAAATAAAATAACGATGCTAGACAGACCGACTGACACATTTCCACATATCATAAACAATTATTGAAAAAAAAATGAAAGTGTTAAGTCATTTTAACCCCTTTTTTTTCATTTAGCCATATTTTTACTATACAATAAGCCACGTTTCTTAAATTGTGTTCCGCGGAGCCTTGGGGTTCCATAAAGATCAAAGGGTTAAATGCAACCTTACAGTCCTTTCCCATCATAACGTTTAAGGAGGTCATTGGAAAAGCATTTCAATTTCGAAAAGGTGTTTTTCCTCTTCGAAATAAAAAAACAAATGAAATAATGGCTAACCCTCGCTTCCGTTTAATAACTTAAAACGTTAGTTGGTCAAGAGCAGTTGTTAAGCTCCGTGAGTTTATTGATTATAATAAAGGGATCAAGGAGCAGGAAATACAAGAGAGGATCAAAGAGCAGGAAGTACAGGAGAGGATCAAAAAGCTGGAAATACAGGAGAAGATCAAAGAGCAGAAAATACAGGAGAGGATCAAAAAGCTGGAAATACAGGAGAAGATGAAATACAGGAGAGGATCAAAGAGCAGGAAATACAGGAGAGGATCAAAGAGCAGGAAATACAGGAGAGGATCAAAGAGCTGAAAATACAGGAGAGGATCAAAGATCAGGAAATATTCTTTTATATACATACGTGAATATAAAAGAGTACCGAGATGTGTGTCTTTAAAAGCATATATTTTCTACCTTTTAAAACGTAAAAAGTTACATTAACTGTTCATTTGTGCTTAATATTTCATTCCTAACAATAATGGAGCACTCATAGTTTTCTCTTGGAGGAAAGGGGCGGAGGGGGGGGGGAGATTCGTTCATAACACCTCTTACATTTGTATCTATTAACGTACCAGTACTGGCAATTGTTTAAAACGAAGGATTTTTGGTCCCCCTCCCCCCAAGAAAGAAACTACCGCAATCAGAATTTTCTCTCACACTTTTTTTTATGCATAACAATCCTACAGCATATGTATTAACATACACTCAGTAATGTGGCTTTAAAAAACGGGTTCTGTGAAGTAACCACCAAACTTGCCTCTTGTCTGCGATCAAAAAACAGTCTTCATTGTGCCCTTCGTTTATAATACTGTCACAATTTCCATCTTGAAATGACTTTGCAAATTTTGTTGTGGGATGAAGAGGAGTTTGAAAGCTAACTAACTTGCAATCGGGAGGTAAAAGACGAGGTTCGTGCTTTTTCAAAATACAATTTTGAGATAGTTAAGTGTAGTTCTGATAATGTCCATCCAATTATTTCCGGAATGTTTCACAAATGCCAGGCTATTCAAGAAAAAACAGGGCTTCCAAGGTATATGTCTACTTTATAAAGGGCTCCACGGATCAAAGAAACTAAGAAACGCTGCATTAAGCTGTCTTTCACGAACTTTTTTTTTTTTTCCGTACTTTACGAGAGAGTAGACTAAAGAAGGAAAAATGATGTTTACGAATTCAAAAGGGCTCAACGGATCAAAGAAACTAAGAAACGCTGCATTAAGCTGTCTTTCACGAACTTTTTTTTTTTCCGTACTTTACGAGAGAGTAGACTAAAGAAGGAAAAATGATGTTTACGAATTCACAGAAACTTCCCTCACTTATAGGAACAAAAAGTTTTATTCACAAATTTGCGGAATTTCTCCTTTCCTACGATTCCACACTTATTGCGTGACCAAATATAGAAATGACTAAATCCCACCATTCAAGAATTTAGATTAAGCCTCCGAAACAAAACTATTTTTCTGAAGGTATTATGCTGAACAAAAATGTTAAACTTGCTTTCAAATTAAGCAGTTAAATCCCTTTTTAGCCTACTTTCCCGTAAAAGTAAAAAAATATATATTAAAGCATGAAAGAAGGCTTAATGTACCGAAAAATATCGTTAAATATGAAGAGAAGTCAAAAATAAGTGAAGAAATTAAATAAAGATTGAAAAATAAAAAATTTGAAAGTAGGGTTTTGAGATGGAAAAAGTGTGTCGGTCGGTCTGTCGGTCTGTCCCCCCTAATAACTTTTGAAAGAATTGTCCTATTCGAAAAATTCTTTTTGCATTCGAAAGATCTCGGCGATTACATCTCATTTCCATATTTTACTTTTTGATTTGAACAATATTTCGTTCAATTTTGAACAGTTCAAAAATTTTTAACATTAGCGCCTATGGGCAAAAGTGAAGCAAATTATGTAAACTCTGGGCATAAGAGTCGAGTTCTTATGAACGAGATTACTAAAAAGTTCTCGAAGGAAAATATTTTTTGAGTTTAACAATTTTTGTTGATTTTTGAACAGTTCAAAAAAATTAACGGTACTTTTTCCTTTATCCCGGCGCAGGCGATAAAGTCGCCAATAATGATGCAACGAACGCCAAATGGAATACCTCCGCTGGTAACCTTTTGCGTGTTTTGTTGCCTTGACGAGATTTGCTCCGGGATAAAGGGATTCATTTTGAAACAGTTGAAAAAAAAAAAAAAAAAAGAAGAGATTAACATTAGCGCCTACGGGGAAATTTCAATCCTTTATAAATCATGATCTAACAGACCAATTTGCTTGGAACAAAATTTATCGGACAGATGTTTGGACGTAGAACATGTACAGATACGAAGTTCGACCAGAAGGGAACGAGCCTATTTTCTTATGAAATTTTTTGATCGGGATTTTTAACGATATTTTCGAATGAATGAATGATTAAGTGAATGAGTGATGGAATAAACGAATAAATGAGTGAATAAATAATAAAATAGATAAATGAATGTATAAAGTGAAAAATAAATAAATGAGTGAATAAATACATAAATGAGAAAAATGAATGAATAAATAAACGACTGACTGAATAAATGAAAGAATGAGTGAGTGAATGAATATGTATTAACCGTTGAAAAAGGTATATTTAAAGTAATTAAGAACTAAAGTTAAATGAGGAAGAGATAGAGAGAGAGAGGGAGCGTTAGTTAGATTATAAATTTCAAGTTGGTGAATAAGGGAAAGTAGGCTCGTATAGTTCTAGACGGAACTTCTTTTTGAATTTCAATTGCAAAGCATTTATTTAAGATCCGTAGTGTTTGAATATATCTGATTAGATCTTTCTGTGAAACATGTATTTTAAATTAATGAGGCTTTTGGTGGAATTAGTATTTCGAATTCCTGCGGTAATTAACACATTGTTTGCGGGACACGTACTAGTACGTTTTCTGACGATTGATACTTAATCGCGGGACCCGTACTAGTACGGGTTAGTGTAACGGCATGGTATCTTTGCATCGCTTTAGAGAAAGTAATAGGCTGGTAAACACATTTTTTAATATTCTTTGTACAAAATGAAATGGAACAGAGCTTGTCAAAACACCTTTGCAGTGACATACAAAATCACAGCAGACGGCCCACAGCGCTAATTAGTTTTATGATTGCTATTTTCATTTTTTTTATAGTGTAAGAATGATTGTAAATAATATACGAAAAAATTGAAACTATATATTTCAATTTGATTTTTCAAATTTACGATACTATTATAAATTTATCCACTAAAAATTTTATTTTTTGTTTCCAACAATCCTAATATTATATATTTCAATATAAAATACGAAAAATTTAGGTTAAAAAATTAAACAGTTTTCGATTTATCGAGATTTAACTGAATAACTAAATCTGCGCGCAAAACCTCCGAGCCCGACACAATTCCGCCGCGAAATGTACCCGTACACATTTTTATAAACAGCAACCAACATTCATTGTAATAAATCAGAAGTAAATCTCTTTGACTTTGGGAGGAAACTATATGATACACGAGAAAACTTTGTAAAGCGCAAATTGCAAAATATAATGTATGCACGTATTTCGGAGTTTCAAGCAACAGTTACCAAGCTTCAGTGTTGCGGTTGCTCGCGAACTGAAAGTCGAAACGTTTCAGAATTGAGAAGGATTTCCTGTAACGACGAATCACGTGCGTGCAATATATTTCGCAGAATGTGCTTTAAAAGTTGCTTCCTAACATTTGAGTTATATTGGTTTCAATGTTACAGACACAGGGTAATTATAAATAAAGTTACCATGTTTACACACAAGCAGAACTCATTCTAAAAGACGTATGTCATTAAAATTTGCAATTTACGTTATGTGGACCATGGGGTAAAGAAACCTGCAATAAACGGGTAACGTTCAAAATTTTACCACCATGTAGGGCTTCCTAGGTCTCTATCAACTGTCATCGCCAAATTGCTGCAACCAAGGAGAAATTCTTTGCGCTAGAGTTGAACTCGCTATAACTCGTTTTAAACACGTGATTGACGCAAATAAAAGGCACATTGAAAAAAATCTGTAATAAAATTGTTTCTAGTTTTGTTTTTTTTTCATTTGCCTCTAGCACCTAATGGTAAAAATGTGAACTAGTTTTTTCGTATCTTAAGATTTATTTTCCCCTTGATCCATACAGCATATTTTTTACGATTCAGTAACATACACCTACTGGAACGAGACCTACCTAGGTTTAAAGAGGATAGCTCAAATTATAGCCATCCTATTCTTGGCGCTTGCAAGTTTTGTTAAAATAAGTATCCATATTTCAGAATATTTATAAAAAAATTTTAAATGCGGTCGTTTTGAGATCCCCACGTTCCATACAACGTATTTTCTAAGATTCAACAGCATGCATCTATTTTGATAAGATCTACCTAGTTTTAAGCAGAATAGCTTTAATTGTATCCACCATATGCTTGACGTTTACAAGTTTTGTTAAAATAGTGTCCCACATTTCAAAATACTTATTACAATTTCTTAATACTGTGGTTTTGGTGTTCTTTTCTAAATATGCTTTCTTTGGCTCTTTTCATTCTTAAAAGTCAAAGAAAGCAAAGGATACCATTTTTTAAAAATATTTTTACTAGAAAAAGGAACGAAAAAATTATTTCCTGCTTCACTTCGGAAGGAAAAATCTTATGAAAGCGAAAAACCTCGCATATACGACGCAATAAGACAAGATCACACAAGTTCTTCCAGACAGGTAATTCAGAAAAGAAAGAACCTCCTTGACATTTTATCACACTCTAATTAAAAATTTTGTTCCTTAGATTGTACAGGACAGAAATTAAAAGTGAGAACTAAAAGCAGAAATATAACCGACCCATGACAAATTTCGTTCATTCTCTGCGCTCAACAACAAATCAATTTGTTCATTAAAAAAATTCTTTAAAAAAAATCAATTTATTGTTTTTGATTGATCGCGAATATGATTTATTTTCGCTTATTTGTTTCTAGTTCCATATCTGCTTTGGGAGAAAACCTTGTTTGAAATATATGTGGCAATATATATGAGTCGTCCAGTTTCAAAACCAGCTACATCCAAAAAATGAAATTGTTCTCGGCGGGCAAAAAACTAATACCTAAGAAATTCGAATTTCTAGCTAAGAGCATTGGGATAGACTTTTAACTTGCTGAAATTTTAACACAAAAATAATTTTTCCCTAGAAGATATTCGGAGGGAAAAAAAGAAGAGCTGACAAGCATCGGCGACGGGAAAGATCTGGTTTTGTAACTAACCGGCACATTTCAAACACACTTTTTATCACGATGTAGCTGTTTTAGAAACTTAAAAAACTAACACTATATGAAGATTACTTTAAACTATTAGAAAGTGTTAAAAAGTTGAAATCGAAAAAAAGTGGATGCATTTGGGTTTGAATCTATACGACTCATATGTTCTTAACACCCCTGAATATCACCGAGTATTTTCTTGATATTTTACACAACGTCTTAAATTTAGTGGCAATCCCCCCATATGTGGTAAACATAACTTATCTGGGGAGATCAAAATTCGTAAAATTTTAATAGCTTTCTAAAATAATGAAAATTAATCTACTCACCTACTATCTTGCGAGCTGATCTCCGTGCTTTCGTATAACGTCTGTTGGGCAATCCCATGCCACGGGTCTTGCGACCCGCCAGCCGACACAATGGATTCGGATCCAGGCTCTGAGCTGACACTTGTTAGCCTTCTGAGTGGCACGGCCCCTTCGCTGGCACTGGTTTGAGTCCGGTGCAAGGACCTGTGCTGAGGGGTGGTGCCAGCACTCAGGGAACGCACTGCTGGGGCGTGAGAGGATCCTATGGTGGAGGAAGAAGAAGACATCCGCCTTCGAAGTTCCAATCTCCTTTTGAAGGACGCTTCGGCCTCCATGTTGCGACGTTTCAGTCGCACGCTGTACGATCGTACTGGAAACATGATGTATCCTAATCGCTACTTTCTGAAGGATATTACCAAAGTCAGCAATACATTCCGAGCTTAAGTCCACAACTGACTAACGTAGGTAGCTTACATAATTACTGGTCAATTACCAACAATCCATTTCCCAATGAAATGCATTTTTTTCTTTTAATAAAAGAAAGTACTTGATCAGACAATCAGTGTCAATCTACGGAAATAGTTTATTTGACAATCAGTGACAATTCATGGAAATGCTTTATCAGACAATCAGTGTCAAACCATGGTATTTCTTTATCAGATAATCAGTGTCAAACTATGGAAATACTTAATCAGACAATCAGTGTCGATCCATGGAAATTATCAGACAATCAGTGTCAAACCATGGAAATACTTTATCAGACAATCAGTGTCGATCGATGGAAATACTTTATCAAACAATCAGTGTCAAACCATGGAAATACTTTATCAGACAATCAGTGTCGATCCATGGAAACACTTTATCAGACAATCAGTGTCAATCCATGAAAATACTTTATCAGGCAATCAATGTCAATCCATGGAAATACTTTATCAGACAATCAATGTCAATCCATGGAAATACTTTATCAGACAATCAGTGTCAATCCATGAGTGACATATTGCGTAGCCACGGTCTACAATAAGTTTCACCTACCTCAGCTTACAAGTGAAATTCCACGTAAAAAGCATACGTCTGTGCTACATTCTAAGCACAAGCATTTCTAAGAAATGGTTTTGTTTTTCGTAGTAGTTTACATTCTCGATTTACATCCTGAATGTGCGTAAATACTAATACTTTCTCGGGCACATAAATATGGTTTTTATCAAGATGTAAGCCGATGAATAGCATAAAGTTTGTCGTTAGGGAACAAATATGCAAAGATTTTCCAGCCTTCAAAACATAGTTATCATTTTTGTAACATCTAAATAAAAGTCGGAAATAAGTTATATATTTACTTCATACGTTTGACGTATAAGCTTATCACCACTTTTTAGAATCTGTATATTTAACTCTGAAATAATTTCATCCATTTATTTCATTATAACATTACAACAACTTCAATCGCAGTCTTAAATGTTATGACTTTTCAACAAACACCAAATCCTTTTTGCGCTATATGCACCTGCCTAATCCGTTGTAAATGTTATAAAGCTGATTTATTAATTATAACTGAAAATTAAACAATTATTTCTTTATATTTAAAGCTTTTCCACAAGCTAATTTCAATTCAATAAAATCTGCATTCGAGAATGTTAAATGTTTTAAAATTACGATCAGATTTAGTTACATTATGCTTTGCAAATTTAAGGGTAAGAACAGTGGTATAAAACTTTTTCTTTCTTTCCTAACCTAAGAGCTCGAAAAAGCAGAAATTGATCGTCAAAATAACGTTACAAAGTTACGAAATACAAATAACAAAGTAATGTACGAATTTCTAACAGAGTTTAATACTATTTAACGAATATTTTCTTCACTGAACGTAAATAATTACTCCAGAATATTGAATTGGAAAAACAAATGTATCTCACTATTCTTGTTTATTTCTTTCTTACCCCAATGCAGCAAAAATGATCCATTTTATTACACAAGCCAATTAAATTGCATTGAAACTGACAATATTCTGCATAACTATAAGACTTTTTAGCACACCCAGATAATGAATTTTTCTGCAGATTAAACGAGTAACTACTTATTACGGGCCCGTTATTGGACTGAACTATAATTTTACAAATATTGATAACGTAAATGAATAGCCAACTTTGCCATTACGCATTTTGGCTGCGGAATACTTTCCTTCTACAAAATCTCTTGCAAAGATAGATCTTTAAACAAAATCATTGGAAAAAGCAAAATCTTACCAGTGCATTAGAGATAATTTTTATGTTTAAAGACAAGGATGGCCTCAACGAGACCTCTTTTGGTATGAACGAAAAGCATTTGACGAAATTAACCTTTTTCATCAGTTGTCAACTTCAACACGTGAACATCAACACCGCATTTGAGGAAACTTGCCTTTGTCATCAGTCGTCAACTTTAATACGTGAACATCAACACAGAAAAACTTGCCTTTTTCATCAGTTGCCAACTTCAACACGTTAACATCATCACCGCACTTCGCCTCACGCCCAGCGTAGCTAGCCAAACAAAGTGTAAAAGTTTTTGGTAATTTCTACTCATTTTTGGCTGCAAGCGAGATGATAAACAATTTCACCCTTCGGTGAGAAAAATTTTGACTTTTGATGCAGATTCATCACAAAACAGTTTTGCCTGATATTTTGAAGCACAATACATAAAAATCAGTCCAGTTAATTCAATACAATAGTAACAAAAAAGCCGAACTGAAATCTATATTCTTTTATTTGATTAGTCGTGCTAAATATGACCAAACGAGACTATTTTTTTATTTATTCTTAAATGTGAAAAGTTCGATGCAACCAGAACGTTTTTTGCGCAAAACAGCTTCTGAGTGCCGCTGATCTTTAATGCAATCTCTTGAAATTATCGTTTAGCTTTGTGATAAACTGTTTTGCTTGAGTTAATCTTTTACAAATGTATTACCACATTTGCTGTTCTTCATATTCGATATAAAATATTTAATCTTTACAAAGTGAGCTGTCTTGCATAAAGCGAAGTTTTGTCAGGAAGGATGCATTTGATTCTTAAATTCATGAAATTAGAAAATAAAATGCTTACTTAATATAAAACACACTTGTGTATATTCTTCCGTGGTAAAATTCTTGCTGTATCCGATTGGTGAACCAGTGTGAACAATCAAAACCCAGCTAATTCGTGGAAATATGCAGTAAATTTACCGAAAATTCAATTGCTCAGAACTAGTAATAAGTTAATATAAAGTGTTCTTAGAATATAAGAGACCTCCTACTTATCATTAAGTTACGTACTGTCGACCAATAAAATATTTGTTAGTCAAAACTATTTCCTATTTTTCAAAGAAAAGAGCAGATGAAAAAAGTACGTCACTGTTCAGTATATATTTTGCAGAAAAACAAATCCTTGCCGTTAAAACCTCGTTCGTCATTAAACAATTAGAATTAAAATATTTGGAAGACTTTTTAACAATAAAATGCAATACTTTAGGTTTAGTTTAAAGAAATCCAGTGCATTTGTGATATTTCAGTATTTCTTCAATTAATTCACAAATTTGCTTTGATTGTATTTTTATGATGTTTTTAATCAAATATAGCACTATTTCTAATAAAGTAATTATAAATCAACATCATCAATCAAACAGAATAAATTCTTTCCCGAGCTATCAAAATGTCATTAAAACCGATGCTTTTCAACAAATAGGTCTGCCAATTTTATTTGGGTCCTTAACAACCGTACGCTTAAATAAATAATTAATTTCATACTACAAATGTAAAGCGTTTGCTTTTGAAGAATTAAATTAGCAAAAATTAAATGCAATTATTTAACATTTACGATAGCTCTGATTTTTATTTATTTATGTTTTTATCTGGAATTAAGTTATTGACACTTTCTATTTTCATCATGACGTATTCAACCAAATAAATTCAAATCAATTTTTAAAATCCAGGATGACATAGCCGATCGTTAAAGAAAACATAGTAATTCACTTATGAATTTTTCTTAAAGCTGTACAACATAATTTTCCTTGATTAAATGCATAAAAGTCTTCAAATATTTAACAGAAATCTTTCCGTGTTTGCAGTAATTATTGAAACTTTTACCTCGTTAATAAAAGTTAATGCTTTTAAGTTAGAGGTTGCATTTTCAAATTAATGAAGCATAAAAGTTGTAGCTACTCATCCAAGTCATACAGATCACAAAAAGTGCCGGCTTTCAGTTCAATATCCAATGTGCGAACATTTTATCAGCAAATATATCGATTCGATTTGAGGATAGGACAACCTGTTGTGGTTGTTACCACTCACAACAAACATTTCTTTCTTTCGCCAACAATCTTTGCAAAACTAAGAATTGACAAACTAGACGTAACGAAATATTGCGTGCAACTAAACTCGAGTTTGACAAAATTGTCCGCATTCGGGCTCGTCCATTCCACAATTCCCGCGTTCCAAATATTTTCAGGGTTCCGTTATCGAACGAAAAAGCCTGCTTTTCGAGCGCGCGAAACCAACTGTTGCTTCCCCGCTGGCGAAGAATCAGCGATGCGCGTTCGTGACGTAGCATGGGAGGACACCTGCCTAATGAGAGCGCTAAGCCCGAATCTTTTACATACGTAATGATCCTGGAGCAGGTAATGAATTACATTCGAATATTCGATTCCGGAGCAAGTGGAAGGAGGGATGCGGAGGGATGAATGAGCATCTCAGAAGAATGCTCTGGCAGGGAAAAAAAAGAACAAGGGAGCTTTAGAAAAGAATTTTTCGAGAAAGAAAGCATTCAATTATAGGAAATGGAGTCTTCGAATGGAGACAGAATATCTGATAAGGGAGTGTATTTTCACCAAATACCAATTTTAGAAAAGCGTTATTTTCAGTTCCATTGTCACTTTTAATTATCTGAATCTGCGCAGTAATCACTGCCCTTGTAACAATCCCCGGGTTACAAATTTGCAGATTTTCCCAGGCCGCCAAATTTTTTGAGTGAGCTTTGGGCGTTGTATTAAATTTAATGCTTTGTCTTATATACATGTATCGTGTTAATGTTGTCTTAAATGCAAAAAAAAAAAAAAAAAATCCATTTTTCAAAAATTCAATGATAAGTTAACGGGATCAATTTTACAACAATAGAATACTTTTATCTTAAGAATCTTCATTTAATAATGAAACTGATATTTTTCGTCATAAGAAGAAGTAAGACTCAGAGCAATAACTGGCATTCTTTACTTAATGTAGAGTTTTCCATCAAGTTCTATCTAAGGGACCGTTCATAAATGATGTCAGGCTTTTTTCCGATATATTTGACCCCCTTCCCCCCCTTTGTCACAAAATGTCACACTTTAACGGAACCCCTTCACGTGTCACGCTATGTTGTATAAGCCTGATGTCACACTTTTTTTACAACCTTCCCTCCTCTTGTCACCCTTTCTCGCAATTTCACGAACCCCCCTCCCCTCGAAGCGTGACATCATTTATGAATGATCCCTGATATAAATTTTTATTAACTGCAGAAGGATATAAACTTTGAGTAAATGAGATTATTTTTTCAATTTTTTATCGCTTAGCAAATCTTAAAATGAGCAGAGGCGTAGCTAGGTGGGGGCAAAGAGGGACAGCTGTCCCCGGGCGCAGCGTCAAGGGGCGCCAATTTAATGTTAATTTATTTCATTTTTAAATGCGAAAAGAAAATTATTTGAACTGAAGAGGTGTGAATATGCTCGACAAAGAAGTGGGAGCACTGCAAATCATGTCGGGAATGACCCATGTAGCACAGGAGTGCGTGGGAAATCAGACAAAAAAAATAATTTTGCGAAGCCAAAGTGTCCCATTTTTCCCTTATAAGTGAATGGTCGCTAATAAAAATGAAAGTTATAACGGTTGCTTTTCAGAGCTATTTATCATTTAGGAAGCATAAAAGTTTTTAAATTTCTTGTAGGGGCGCCCCTACGCCCCCCAGGGGCACAGGGGGCGCAAAATCTTCAGTTGTCCCCGGGCGCTGAAAACCCTAGCTATGCCTCTGAAAATGAGAACGAAAAACAAATCACTTCTTCAATTTTTCCGCGATTTTATTTCTGATTTTATTATCGCTTTTCCAAATAAAACAAAGAACTAAATTATCAAAATGTCTTAAGTGCGCCAGATCTATCAGGAGTTGTACAGTCTGACCACGAAGTTGGGTCCCTTGGACGTTTCTGAGCACGGCATAAAAGGACGAATTCGAGTTTTAGGGAAATTCTTTTTGCTGGTGCGTTTATTGGCACACGGAATCAGAGTGCTTGCTTCTCTGTTTGTTGAAAGCAACCAAATTTATAAACTGGCATATCTTATAGATAAGCCGCTTAAATGTCTGTTTGTTTGTCGCCAATAGCACCGAAAATTGCATCGTGATGGAATCTAAACACTTGTTTCGAAAATGAAAACGACTAATAATCAAAACATTTCTCTAGCATTTTGAGTGAGGCATCGCTCGATTTGCAATCTCCGTAAAAAATTAATGTAAACGCGAATTTAATTAATTCCTTCTTTCTTTGTTTTAATTTATTTATCGTCTGCGCTTTTTATATATATTAAAGTGGCAGCTCTCTTTTTTCCAGGGTTTCGTTAAAACTATTGGTTTGACGATGATTATGTTGGATATAAAGGAATATTTTGCACAGGCAATTTGATTATATAGTAAATAATATTTTTATTTACAGATTATTATCACTTACATGTTTTTTTACAGGTAAGAGTATTTTTTTCAGGAAATTATAATATGTTTATTATTTATTCATTAAACTTTACTGTTCTACCCGATAAATATGTCTTTGATTTGATGTGTATTTTGGTTACTGGGTGAATCGTACATTTATAATATCTAGAACAGCGGTCATTTCGTATGACCGCCGGTTTTACAAGTGTTATTATAACGAGTAACTTCGGGTAGCTTCACAAGTCAATAACAGGCAAAGAAATTCACAAAACTCTTCCTTGCCTTCACAAAAATTTTTAAAACTTTAAAAATAGTATCACATTTTTATAAAACCAGCGAAATTGATAAGCAACTTGTAATAAAGAAAAAAAAATTTTTATACGGAAAACAATGGTGAAAAACATACTTTGGTAATTAAAAAAAGCAATCATATAAACCGTACTACTATTATAAAGAAAATTTTATGAAATTTATAAGAGCAAATTTGGTTAATAGCATCACTTTGGTTTTAACATAATAAATAATGTGGGCAATCCGATGCGTTTGTAAACGACGTTGATTGCAAGTGTCGCTAGAGAAAAAAGAAATGACCCGTTTATAAAAAGTGGTGCTCCAGTCTATCAGCAAGTCCGAAGGCGTCTGCTTAGCAGGCTTCAAAAAGTTGAAATGTCATAATCTTTTGCACCACTTAATTAAATATGGCATTAAAATCAGGGAATGCTGCACACCTTTTCTTTTTCTTTTAGCCTTTTCTTTTATTTCTTTCTTTTTGAGTTAAGCCTAAATAGCTTCTAAGGAGTTGTTTCTGCTCCGTTCCACCTCCGATCTGTACTCTATATATTTTTAGCAGGAATAATGGCAATTTAAGTTAATGTAAGTTTTTAATTAAGTTTTTGCCTTAATTTATTAGCAGATACATATGCACAGAATATACGTAATGAATGTGGAAAAAAAGTTATATTTTTAAAATGTATTTATCAAAAAGCACAGTAGACTCCGGAGAATTCGATTGGAAGCTAACCGACGTCTATACTATCCGGCCTAGCTTTTTCTCTGCACTATCCGGCCTAGTATTGCTGCCGTGTTCACATTCTACAGGGCTTGAAATAAATGGAGGTTTGGCACTAAATTAAACGTGAGAAAATACGCATTTAAAGAGTAGTTTCGGTATAAGAACTTTCTCTTCTGGTATTCGTGGGGTGAAAAAATAAGTTCATAGAATTCTGTATTGTTTGGCTTTTTTTTGTTATCCGGCCTGCTCTTCTGTCACATTAGGCCGGATACTAAATTAGATCTCTCGGGAGTCTACTGTATTTATCATTTTATACACATTGCACCACAAATACATACATATACACACCCAGAGCAAAATGTACCAGATGATGGCTTTTGCAAATTTGCAGCATTAACCAATGGAGAGCGTTTAATGAACTTCATTAAAAGGAGCCAAATTGAATTCACCAGTAATAAAAACTGATCTACTGTTGATACGCAAGTTTTTAAAGAAAGTTTCCCTTATGACTACCCCCTCCCGCGCTACGAACTGCTACCTGGTCTTGGCAGGCGAACGGGTGACGTAAGGCTTGCTTTGTAGCATGACTATAGCGCCCTTTACACATACGTTCTTAACCGCGCGACTGAACGTGGCGTATCCAGCCACGGTCAAGAACGCGAGTAAAACCGTGGCGTTCAAGAATGTGTTGCAAAATGCACCACATTCTTATCCGCGCGCAAGAACGCGTTCAGATGCGGGGCGTTCCTACGAAGTCGCCAACAGAGTAGCGTATGGAATTTCGGAGCCAACAGCGTTCCTGAAGCAGCGATTTATGAAAAAAATAATGATCAAAGTTGGCCAGAAAAATCCTTTTGAAAATCCATCTATTGTTGCTTCATTATGTATTGCAGCAATTACTTTAAGTGCTAAAAAGAAACCAAAACGACGTATTTGGGTAAAAAAATATAGAGAAAAATATAATCACATATCTTTGCTGCATGAACTCGGACAGAACTATTCTGATGACTTCAAAAATTATTTAAGAATGGAAAAGAAATAATAATTTTTATCTAAAAAAAAAAGTTTAGCAACGATAATTTCATATATGTTTATCATATGCTGCACTAAAAATGCATATGACATAATATGCTTCGAATTTGCAAAGAAACGAATAATTACGTTGCCTGTATTAAACTTCAATCCTGCATAGTATAACAAAAAAAAAAGTTGAAACGAAAATTCTAGGAGACAAAGAATGATTTCATCATCTTTTTTTTTTCATTTATGCTTTTTAAAAGTATTGCATATGCACATTTTCTTTTCAATGTTTCCATAATTTTAATTCTTTGTATAGTAACATTCTAAACACAATAAAATGTAATACATAAAAGAAAAATAATTTACAAATGTATCACAATAATGTATACATGCATCACTTTATTTCAGACACAAAACCGAGCAAAAGGCCTTTTTTTATTACAGAAGCCACAGCCTGCAGAATTGTCCAATCTCCTACTTTGATGCGCGGTTAAGAACGTGTTTGTAAAATGCATCATTTCTTGGAGCGCGATCATGAGCGCGCATCTGAGTGTCATTCTTAACCGCGTTCTTGAGCGTCCTAAAATTGCATTTACACGCACGCTCTTGCCCGCGGATCTGAATGGCTCGCAATCCCGACCGGGGTTAAGAACGTGTGTGGAAAGGCCGCTTATGTCCCGGGGTCGGTAAAGCAGGTAGGCAACGCTCTGCCAGTCCAGCCCTTTATGGCCCGTGCTGGTTGTCAAGTGTCTAAAGAGTTTATGAGAAGTTCGAGGACGACAGCGCTGCGGTCGCACCCCCTTGTATTGGGGGTAGCCTGTGAAGGCCTCGATGCTATAGACACTATGGCCGTAGTTAGCATTAAGTACCTGGTCTTGGCAATGTTAGATTTTAAAAAATCAGATAAAAAAATATCAGATAAAAACCACTTTGCGTAAATCAATTTACACAAAGTGGTTGCGAATTCCCGTTTCCTTTGATATATCTTCGTTTTTTGCTATGAATGTATATTTTGATATGATTACTTGGATACTTTTCTTAGTTATTTTTGGAGGGGAGGGGCACCATCGCTGTAAGAGAGAACGGCACCACTCTTGCTAATGAATTTATTCTGCGAGGTTCCTTGTTTTTGGCGCACTAAACTAACTATATTAAAAATAAAATAAGTTTTCAGAAAAAAATAGAACCGACTTCAAAGCAGAGCAACTATAAATAGCGCTAAAAAGTAAAAAATAAATTCATTCTTTAAACAACATCGATGTGACTTTTAAACATAGTTTTAGAAGCCGGTGCAAAATTATGAGTATAATTACCCTTACCTTGGAACTGTTGCTAATTCTGGGTGATTTATATTTGCAATTGATTAATCATTAAAAAATATTTTATCTATCATAATTTTGCACCAACTTCTAAAACTATGTTTAAAAGTCACATCGATGTTGTTTAAAGAATGAATTTATTTTTTACTTTTTAGCGCAATTTATAGTTGCTCTGCTTTGAAGTCGGTTCTATTTTTTTCTGAAAACTTATTTTATTTTATTCTTTTTAGTGCAAATATTTTTTCTATAAATACTTTGTTTTTCAAAAAATACATATCAAAGGGCAAACTTTCTTTGAATAAATGGCTCTAAAAACGAATCCATTTGTATGATAGTTCTCGTTTAGAAGTCAATTTTAGCAAACAAACTGATTGGATTTAATTTTTGCTTTAGAGAAGCCTTCAGTCAAACTGTTGCTACAATTGCTTTTAATATTACAGCTCAATTGCAACAAACTCTTTTTATTTAACAATTTTTATATTTATTAATAGTTTTCCCCAACAAAGAAAAATCAAGCGAAGCCTTTCCAATTAAAATATAAAATGCTAATTTTTCACTCGTAACGTTTTTTCTAAAAAACAAATGTAGTCAAATTGATGTGCGATATTTGAGCAAGACGACCCTCTATCAAATAAAAAAAAATTATAAAAATCGGTTTATTTAGTCAAAAGTTATGAATGGAAAAACCAAAAAATGACTATCTTTATGCCCATAACGTTTTTTCTAATTATCGAATATGGTCAAACAAAGGTACGGGACCTATGGGAAACCACATTCGATCGATTAAAAAAAAATTCATGAAAATCGGTTCATCCGTTGAGAAGTTATGAGTGGACAAACAAACAAAAAAAAAAAAAAAAAGACATACATACATACATACAATACAAATGTATAACCTCCTTCCTTTGTGAAGTCTGTAAAAAATGACATTCTTCGGCGTTTAATCGATTACCATTATTGCCGATCAATCGCTGCGTCTCAAGTTCGATAACCTGTTTTTGTAGATTATTCTTCATTAATAATTATTAATTAATTGATTGGTTTTTGTTTTTGTCGCGAATCCCCCTAAAAATAATAATTAATGAGTTAGAATTTAAGAACGCAATACTCTGTTTTTGTATTATTCTTTATAAATAATAATCATAAAGAAAAAAATCTTAAAATACGTGTATTTTATAAATTAATTAAATTATTAATTATTGTTTTTGTCTCGAATCCGCAAAAATCACAGATTCGCTACCCTGTTTTATATTTGGGGATTTTTTCCCTTTGATTTGAAAAAAAGGAAAGGAGAAATTGGGAATTTAAAATATTCAAAATATATATTGCTCGAATGTTGTTCTGCGAAGCTCAAAATAGTTGTTCTAGATAAAACTAATGAAGTACATTAGTATTTTGATATATTTTGTCTTTAAGAGTTCCCCAAACGATTTTCGTTACATAAAAAATTATTATTCAGATTTTTTTAAATTCTGAGCTTTTCTATTAGAACTAATTTTAAATTGAATTTCATCTCACAATTTTATTTAATGCGTTTCGTTTTTCACTGATTTAATAACTATTCGTTAAATATTTAAAAAGTTTTGAATATCTACTTTCTCACATTTTTGTTGTAATTTAGAATTTATATTTTTCTGCTCCGTCGCCTTATAATGTTTTTTTATTATTATTATTTATATAGCTGAATCGTAAAATATTTGTATTTAATAATGCAATTTCTTTTTAAAAATTCAGACAGGTAAAATTGACTGATATAGGTAAGTAAACAAACTGAAGGAACACAAGCGTTGCACACACTTTTTCATGCACAATACTTAATTAAATTTAAAAATTGACTAGTCATAATTGAATGTTTATCTTTCTGTTACATAAAAACTATAATAAAGTCAAAAAAAAAAAAAAAAAAGGGGAAGGAATGTGCTTTGTGATTGGTTGATACCGAGTCACCCAATCCACAGTTATTACTTGAAATATTTACCGATTTTTTTTTTTTTTTTGTCCACAGTCACGTGGCGGAAAAATGTTTTTGAATAAAACAGTTGCGCAAGCAGTTAACAAATCTGTTTGTAACACTTTTTTTTTTTTTTTCAGTTCTTATCTGGGATGAAAGTGGCAACACTAACAACTTACCTTGGGAGAATTATAATTAATGAGTTCGGTACTTTTTTAAATCGTCACCATATGATAAGCACGACTTTATTTAAGAGACTTTCGCACAAATTTCAACTAACACGACAATTTTTTAGCAATCGAACTATTACAACCATTGAGGGGGGGGGGCAGTATAAGCAATTCAGAAGCGAAACGCTATTTTTGTAATACTAATTC
Source organism: Octonoba sinensis (assembly GCA_038502835.1). Classification (NCBI taxonomy): domain Eukaryota; kingdom Metazoa; phylum Arthropoda; class Arachnida; order Araneae; family Uloboridae; genus Octonoba; species Octonoba sinensis. Next base: position 28,649,717 of record CM076603.1, read on the forward strand.
ACGTTTGGATTTGAAATAATTTTTTAACTAATGCTACTAGAAAATCTTAAATGAAATTATTGTCGAAAACATAAAAAAGCCATGAATTAGCATTGCAGAACTGTAAATGATATGCGGGAAAGTAGGCTAACTTAGTTCTAGAAGAACGTGTTTGGTTGAATATCATTAATTTATTTGAGTTTTTTTATATGCTAGCTTCATTAGGATATTTTAATGACAAAACAAAATGCAAGTATAATAACATGCTCTTTGACCGAAACGATATGAATCTTCTTTTTCCCCTCAAAAAATCCTGAATCACTGAAATATTTACGTGGAAGGAGACAAATAATCTTAAGAAAATGGGTGTACACATTTCGAAACGGTCCTCATTAACCATATCCTTCGTTAAAATGCTTCATTTATTCCATGTTGCTAAATCGGATGCGCTCGTCATTCATTACCCTTTTAGCTGATTTTTAATGAGCCCGCCGTTGGATCTGTGCAATTGATACTAACTACAACGAGAAGTTCCATCTAGAACTATACGAGCCCACTTTCCTGCAGACACACATATCAAATTGAAAATTTAGCTCTCTCTCTCTCTTTCTCATTTCGCTTTAGCTCTTAATTTATTCAAATAAACATTTTCAACGGTTTATACACATTCATTCACTTACTCTTTTATTCATTCATTCACTCACTCAAGTTCCGTCTAGAACTATATAAGCCTACTTTCCCGTATACACCAAATTACAAAAATTATAATCTAAATATCTCCTTCTCTCTCTTTCTCACTTAACTTTAGTTCTTAATTACTTCAAATATACCTTTTTTAAAGGATCATACATATTCATTCACTCACTCATTCACTCATTCATTTACTCATTCATGTATTTATTTATTCATTCATTTATTTACTCATTCATGTATTTATTCATTCATTTATTTACTCATTCATGTATTTATTCATTCATTTATTTACTCATGCATGTATTTATTCATTCATTCATTTACTCATTCATGTATTTATTCATTCCTTTATTTACTCATTCATGTATTTCGAATTCTGACAGATTTACAAGTTTTGAGGTGAGTACTGAATCCATTTTTAGAAAATGTCTGTCTGTATGTGGTCATTTTTTTGGGAAGCTGTGACTCAAAAAGCAATGCATGGAATAAAATGGAACAAAATATGGTGCACACAGTGACCCTGGTAGAAACTGGAGCTGATTAGCTTTTGGAGCGAATTCATTCGAAGGGGGTGAAGCAATTGAACGACTTTCGCGATTAAAGTGAATGCTGTGTCTTAAGAAGTAATGGAACACTTCAAACAAAATTTGGTATACAAGGGGACCTCAATCGGAACAGGTGATGATTTATTATATGTCTGCAATGCAAGACGTAATGCATAGAATTTAACTGCCCTTGGTACTCTCCTATCTCCCCTAAAGAGGTAGTGTTAATTATATTTTGGTGCCATGCACTACAAAGGATCAGAGCCTCTGTTTTGTATTATCGTTATTCACCTAAACGTTAACGAATAAAACTCTTATCAATATTTTTAGCATTTTGAGGCTTTGCTGGTCGCAAAACCTTTTAATTAGTTTCTTTTGGCGTGAAATCTTTTTGTTAATACTTTTTTTTTTCTTTTTAATAAGCATGTGTATTATAATAGGGGTACTTGGCGAATAGTAATGTTCATGTGAAGAATAGAGAAGGAGATTCAGTGATGGCCACAAGAGACAAGTTTCTTTTAATAATAATTATCATTAATTCAAGGCGTTGATTGAAATTTTGAAAAACGTCAAGAAAGTTAATTAAATCTAGAAAAAAAAAAACTGAAAGCGTTTCGCATGCAATAAAGAAACGAAATTAAGTGTCAGTATGTGAAGTTTTTTTTTTTTGACAAGCTAACATTTAATTTGAGCAATCAAAGCTGTGTAAAATTAAGAATAGAAATAAATTCGCGTGCTCTGCAGTATTTTTTTCAGTAAAAATAATTCGTGGAAGATCAACTGACAAGATGAAAACGAAAACAATTCTGTAGTTTTAATATATTCTTAACGAATTTTTTGACATGTCAGGTAAACAAGAAAATAAAGAGGCATTTAAGAGAAGAAGAATACCATGGAAAGAGCAAAAAGTTTAGGAAGATAGCGTCAAAATTTAGAAATTTCAGACAATATACAGATTGGGATAATTTGCATAACCAGAGTCTTCAGGTGGAGCGGCACGGGGTTAATAACAATTGTAACAACTGTTACATTTACATCTCAACCCCTTAATGCATCGGTTCCCAATCTTTTTCTTTTTTTTTCGCGTACCACCATTTTTCTTGCAAGCAATTTGCGTACCACTGAGAATTCAACTTTGTTATATACAATAGAATACTAATAGATTTCTAAAAATAATAGGACGACTGCGTAATATAAATTATACTATTTTTTATAGATAGTAATGCAAGGAAAAGTGTTTAATAAAATAAAGCTATCTATATAAAATAAGGTATATGAAGTACATAACACATATTTTTAATAGGTACTTCCAAAACACGGTAGAAATACGTCTTTAAGTACAAAATATATGTAAAAAGAAAATGAAGAAACGAAATTAAGAAGAAGGTGGCTGCTACATGGCAGATACAAGTGAGGTGATATCTGATTCAGCAGAAGTTAGATTAACCCTCAAAGTTGGGTAGACATTTAACTTGCTTCTATATTTATTTTTCATAACTATTGTATTAGAAAAAGAAGTTCCACAGAAATAAGTGGTTGTGAACGGAATTTAAAACAGCGATAGCGAAAATTCAGTTTTAACTTTGAGCAAAAACTGCTCCTCCCAACTCTAATAGGAAAATTCAATCCGCTTGGACGCGTACCACTGGTGGTATGTGCAACACAGTTTGGGAACCGCTGCCTTAACGAATTTGCCCGTGTCTGACACGGGCAAAAAATACCGAAAAATTTGCCCATGCCCGTGCGTTATTTTATGTCTAATGTCCGTCTGAGGTCTGTTCACACTTTGTTTATATAATATTTTTTCTCTATGTAACTTTTACTCTAACCCCGCTTCCTAGTCACCCACCCCCTCCCAACCTGAAATTGCAAAGAATAACTTACATTATACCAGTTTTTCAGAAAAAAAAACTCGTGCTTTAAGGGGTTAATGTACATTTACATATTAGGTTTTTAAATTTTTAAAAGTATTTTTAAGAATTTTCATATTGAAATGGATGTTTCACCAACTGGAAGGGGTCCTTCACAAATTATGTCACATTTCGAGGAAGGGAGGTGGGGTACCAAGAAGTGGGACATCAGAAATGTTGGTTAGATTAAAACGTTATCAAATTCATAAGTTGAATATTTTTAAGCTATTTATTTTCATTTATTTATTTATTTATTGCATTCCCATTCATTTCTGTACATAATATGAATGGCAAATGGGTTGAAACCAAACGTTCTGGGGGATTAACCCACAACTCCCCAAACCTTTCTCCTAATAATTAACCTTTTTATTTGACAGGGTTTGCTTCTTGACTACAAAAATCAGGAACATTCATAGCAGATAAGACGATGAGCCCCCTAGACCTATTATAATCACAGCTACAACTCCTCAGGAAAAAGGAAAATGTTTTGATTGATTTATTTATTTGTAAACTAGGTAACCCGGTGGTCATACGAAATGACCGCTGTTCTAGATAGTATAAATGCACAATATCCAACATAATCATTGTCTAACGAAACTAAAAAAAAGAGCGCTGCCAGTTTGAATGTCTTCGATACAAAATGAAATCAGTGAGAAACACAGAACAAATAAATAGGGGAATTCCATGTAAAAGTGGACATCTTCGGCAAACAATAAAATGAAAAATTTTAACAAGTGTTACTTTCTTATGTTTTGTTGGGTTACAGAAGTTATTTACAAGCACTCTTCCTACTCCCCTTGTGAGAAAAATCTTCTTCACAATAAACAATTTGGCTGTCTCTAGATGCATATTAGAAGCACGTTTTACTTTTGTGTTGCGTCAGTTCCTTTTTTTTTTTTTTTTTATATATGCATAAATAAATAATTCGCCTACGACCAAAGAATAACACAAGTGTACATCTTTTTAAGCATGTATAACTTTTTAATTTAAATAAAAAATTCCTTGTTACAAGTTCATAATTCAGATTTTTGAATATTTTCGTTAGTTTCCAGTACTTTATGTCTATTTCATATTGCGTCAGTTAATGTAATGTTTTTATAATTTTTTCTTATTACGAGTAGGATAACAGGGTTTCAAATAATTCCGTATATTAATGTATTAATGTAACTATTTAATAATTAACACGTTGACTGCCGACACGCTGACTGCCAGCGCTGTTTGTAGTTTATGGATCACCAGACGATAGTTTAATTTAATTGCAACTTACTGTACAAAACATTTTAATAAGTAAAAAATTACTAACTTTCTATAAATGTATTGAAAAATGAAAAAAAGTCGGCTACAACGAGACAACTTGTAATTTGCTCTCTCAACAAGTTCACCTACTACAAGTTATCTTGTAGGTTGGTAGTCAACGTGTTAATACTTTAATTGTTGTAATTATGTAAAGTTAACTTTTTGCTTTCAAATGCTGCCGTCAGTTGCCATGGAATTCACCAATAAATAAATAAATAAAAATAAAAATCAATAATATTAAAACATTTAATGTGCTGATTTTAAATCAACTTTTATTTTTAACCAAACTGAGTGATGTCACATTTCTTACTAATCTCTCATCTCTGCTTGTCACAAATTCTTTATTATTGAATGAATTCCGGTGCGTCCATAGCCCACCCGCTATTGGATTTGACCTCTAAGTCAACTTAGCAACATGCACAACACTTCGACGACAACCAGCCTTAATAAGCTTTTATAGTACATCCGGAAGGATGCCATTATTAAAAGCTACTTCCGCCCTTCTGGAACCAATAAAAATATGCAAAATGTTGCCATTTGGAATTTCCCGAAAACATCATCACCCTATCCCAACTGCAACACATTCAACTTGTTATTCATCATCCTAGAATCTTTGAACTCGGTGAATTGCATTTAGCTCGGAGTTCGCTTTTAAAAGCAAATTATTCCATTGACGCACATCGAGTCCGAAGCGCAACTCGCGCGGATTATGATGACGCAAGCGAGAGAGAGCATCTCTTTCTTTGTGACAGTGCTAGAGGTTGCCATGGCGACTGCTTCCGGAGCGGAACAGAGAGATCGTTACGCCGGCGTGAAACAAGAGGATAACATGTGCAGCTTTGCTCTAATGAGATTTTTGTACCCGGAGCAAAGTTTAGACCAGCAGATATGCTTTTTCAGTGGGAAATATTTCACTTTGAATCTTGACTGTTTCAGTGATTTTTATCGGGGTAACGAAAAAAGGAGAAACGTATACAGGTGAAATGCAATGCTATATTATTTTGAAAAGAAACGATACAATGCTAAGTTTAAGTTATTAATTTGTTTAAAGTATTTGGAAAAATTTGCATATTGAAACGAATGTATCACCAACTGGAAGGTGTTATTCACAAATAATGTCACATTTCGCTGGAGGGAGGAGGGTTCGAAAAATTGGGACAGTTTGTGACAAGGGAAGGAGGTACCAAGAAATGTGACGCAGATTTTGGTGAAGGTAAAACCTTATTAAATTCAGAAGATTAGATATTTTCATATTTTATTTCATTCTCATTCATTTCTTTATCAAAAACATCGGTGCTCATTAGGCTTAATTAACTTGTATTTCAAAGTTTAATTTAAAAGGAAATCTTCTTGTACATATATAATTTTAAGAAAGAATAGAACGGGAAATTTTTAGAATTCAAACAACTAACCCCTTCCCTATCGCTCCCGTGAAAATGACGGGCTGAGGTTTCGCCTTCTATTTCCCGCCCCCGTGATATTTCCGGGCTGGAGTGTTTAAAATTTCAAAATAAAAACAAATAAAAATTAAAAATGAATATATATATCGTTCACACACATATTTTTATATTATTTTCAGGGATAAAAAAACAGTTTTTATAACAGTTTTCTTAAAAATTAATCGATTGTTAACACTCCGTCTGGCGCGCTCCAAATTTTGCACCATCGGGCGCACTGTATCTTACAGATACATTTCGTAATAGCAATGCGTAAATTTAATTATGAAAGTTTTTTTTTAATGTTTTTTTGTTTTTGGTACCAGACTTCACCTCTCTTACACTCGGACCCTTATCTCTCCCTTATTTCCCTTATTTCAATACAAAATACAATGAAAATATTAAATTACTACGCAAATACTTACTAGCAAAAAGAAATGTAAATTAATAAAATTTATGCGTACAATAGGTGTTTATATATAATTATATTAAGTGAAAATATTCTTAATTGAAATATTAACTATTCAAATAATTTTAGGAAATGAAAAAAATAATTAGACTCCGATACATTTGGTTCATCAATTGCATTTTTTTTTAAACATCACGGTATGTTCTAAGCAAAAACCTTCGCTGCATTTTAGGCACTTATATTGCGTTTACCTAGTCTTTTTGTTGAATGAAATTTCATAACCAGAATGACATTCCATGAAATCTCCTTTGTCCTTATCACTTTCATCGAACATTTCTACGTCTAAATCTTAATTTTCATCAAAAGAAAAGGTTTTTTTTATGAATGTTTCAAGATTTTCCTGATCATTTAAATCTAGAAAGCGCTTTTTATTCATTTTCAAAGCAAAATAAAAGCAAAAATTAATAAAATTAGTATAAAAAACGGAAAACGTCATCGGTCGCGCTATATCCCACAGACACAAACCGCAAATGAACCCCCAAAAGCGGAGGAAAAAAATCCCCCGACACCTACTCCCACAACATTCTAGGAGACCTACTGATCGAAAGGGCAGATATTGCTCTGGTCAAGGTCGTGACATTCCTCCTTCAATTTAAAAGAAAGTAATTTCAAAGCTTTGTATCTGTGAGATACAGCGCGACCGACGGAGTGTTAAGTGGTTAATAATGTTTAGCATTATGTACTATATATGTGTTTTGTTGCAAACCTAATTTGATTTTGTACTAATTTAGTACGCTAAACGAACTAGAAAGTACAATAACGGCCTATTTCTTATACCAACTGTTCCTGTCTCGAACATGAATGGATCATTCTTTTCCCTCTGCCAGGAAGATAGTTTCAGTTGATCACTGCATCTGTAACGGCTCGCGGCTTTTTGATTTCTTTAAAATTTATTCCTGTTCATTAATATGATCATCCTATGGATAAAATATATCTTTATTTTCATAGAACTTTGTGACAGACACAATTATATTTTTCTTTTCAACAGAAAGTACAAGGGCGTTTGTTAATCTGATATACAAGCCGCTTAAGTGTCTGTTTTGTGCTTATACCAAATAGCTTATACCAAATTTCTTACTCCGAGAAAACTGTATCGTGCAGCCATCTGCACAATTGCTTTTATAGTGAAACCGACTAATAATCAACACATTTCTCTAGCTTTTTTGAGTGAGGCATCGCTAGATTTGCAATCTCCGTTAAAAATTAATATAAACGCGAATTTAATTTAATCCTTCTTTCTTTGTTTTAATTTATTTATCGTCTGCGGTTTTTATGTATAATAAAGTGGTAGCGCTCCTTTTGCCAGTTTCGTTAAAACTATTGTCTTGACGATGATTATGTTGGATATAAATAAATATTTTTATTTTACAGATTATTATAACTTAGATGTTTTGTTTTCGGTAAGAATATTTTTATCCGAAATTATTATACGTTTATCATTTATTCATTAAACTTTACTGTTCTACCTGATAAATATCTCTCTGATTTGATGTGCATTTCCTGTTACGGGGAGAATTGTATATTTATAATATCTAGAACAGCGGTCATTTCATATGACCGCCGGGCTTACTAGTCTGATATAATTGATTTAATCCGCCTCAAGGCAGTTCAAAAGAAACATTCTTAAATATTAAGAGAACAAATGTTTTATTATATTTACACTTTTAAAATAGCCATGAAAAATATGTCTTTAAATTAAATGTAACGAGTGTTCACACTTTGTAATAATTTTCAAGTATAATTTTTTATAATTCGGTAGTTTAGAAGGCGGGCAGTTTCAATAACTCAGCAGTTTAAAAACTAAATGCACACCTGCTCAAGAGTAAGATCTACTTCATTTGAAGAAAAATTAATAAGTCTATCATGTTGTTGTTGTTGTTTCTTATGCCACTTGAGCAACCAAGCTCCCCTTCGCTTCAGAGCAACCAGGAATTAGGGAAGGATTCCAGATGGCGCCACCACAAATACGCCACCTTTTTTTGACCTAAGAGTGAAGGGAAGGAAAATTCTCCACCCGCCTGTACCCTCGGAACTGCCTCGGGACTTCAGGGTTCACGGATTTTCCATGCACGTTTCCCCAAACGTACATGGTGGGTGTTCAGCTGGTCGGTTATCGTGCACCCAATCTTCCGGTTGGAAGTCCGACATCCTAACCACTAGACTACCACGGCCCCCTAGTCAACAAAACAACTAAATTAAATATTGCCCAGAAGTACCATATTTACTCGAGCCCACGTTTGCAGTTTACTCTTTAGTATGACCGTTCTTTACATAAGATGACCGCTTCACGTAATTTTTTATTTTCTAATCTAATCATGAGTTCCACTCTATTGCTTATTCAATAAACTTTAGTATTTAGTACGAAAACAAAGCAACTAAATTAAATATTGCCCAGAAGTACCATATTTACTCGAGCCCACGTTTGCAATTTACTCTTTAGTATGACCGTTCTTTACATAAGATGACCGCTTCACGTAATTTTTTATTTTCTAATCTAATCATGAGTTCCACTCTATTGCTTATTCAATAAACTTTAGTATTTAGTACGAAAAGAATGCAACAAAATATAAAGTAGCAAAAGAATAAAAAATAAATTAAAAATAAAAGTCGGCTGTCTAATATAATAACTAACTATAGTCTGTGTAATTAGAATAGGCGCATCAAGGTCGCGTTTGCTGCTTTGTCTCCATGGCAATGGAAGAATAATAAAAGATCCAGACTTTTTTTTTTTTTTTTTGCACTACAGTTAAGGCAATAATTTATTTCCCATTTATTTATTTTTGGTATTAAGTAAATGCAATTAAATTTCATCTGGAATATTTAAATAAGATTTTAGCATTTACAAAATAGAAAATATGATTAATTAGCTATACAATAGCTTTCTGAAACACATCAAAATGTCAGAATAATATTTAGATTGGTTGAAAATATTTGAAAACTTTGTCTGACGCAATCTATTTTTGCCATTGAGAAATAAATCTGATTTGAATCCGTCTATTATTATTATAACTAAAACAACAACCTGACTTATGTTCCCAAACCAAGTGGGGAAAAAGTTTCTAGCACGGAAACCATGGCGACCAGAAGGGGAAAAGGTAGAGTTGTATGACCTTGACACGCCGATTGTAATTACACAGACTATAACTCCCTAGCATTACAGCCCATGATGGACCATTGCCTCTCTAACAATTTTTCTCCAAAGCCATCTGTCTTTCGCTTTTTCCTTCCAGTTTCGGACATTTAGATTTTTAACGTCTTTCTCCACCTCGTCTACCCATCTTTTAACTGGCCTTCCTCTTTTCCTGTGGCCCGGGTACTGTCTCTTGAAAATCTTCTTAGTGATTCTGTTTTACTCCATTCTCTAAATGTGTCCCAGCCATTGTATTCTTTTTGTTTTTACATAATTAATTATATCTTTTCTTTTAAATAATATTTCAATTTCGAAATTATAACGCTTTTTCCAAAGATCACCCTCTTTGACAGGTCCAAAAATAACTCTTAGGATTTTCCTTCCCCAGGTGATTAGCATCTTCTCTTGTTTTTGAGTTAAAGTCCAGGTCTCTGACCCATAGGTAACTGTTAGTCTGATTATAGCTTTATTAACCTGGATTTTTGTATTCCTCGTTTCTACTTTAGATGTTAATAATTTCTCAAGTGCAAAAACTGCGTTTCTATAATTTATTCTTTGTTTAACCTCTGGCATAATATTGTTGTTTTTGGTGATAACAGAACCCTAGTATTTGAATTCTGTAACCCGTTCAAATTGTGTTTCTTTATTTATCTTAAGTTCTGTGCTCGTATCAGTTTCTTTACAATACATTATCATGAATTTGGCCTTTTTAATATTTATTGTCTGATATAATACCCTGATTTTAGACGAATGGTTCATGCACAGTCAGAAAACTAGTTTTCCTTTTCGGTACGTGAAAATAACAAGGAGACCTAAATGGAAGAAAAGCATAACCCTTTCTCCTACCGACTATAACTGCAAGTTTTTTCTTGCAATTATTTTCGAAAAGAGAGAATTCCTGCAATGCTATCTCACGACTTTGAAAATTTCTCTCTTCCTATCAGCAGGCGGTTTAGCCGTTTTGACGCCTCGTTCATTGCAGATTAGGGAAATTAGCATATATTTCATTCTACTTATAGAATGTGGCAAAAATCTGCATATTAAGTACAAAGTAGTTCCTGCATAAGCCCCAACACCGAACTGAATACTTTAAATGCAGGTTGTTTTGAAAGGTTGAGAATTCTATGACATCCTTTGAATCTAAAAGTATACTCTTTCAACATTTCAACTCAAAGTCATGCTTACTTAATAACAGGGTTGCTACGCTCAACTCAAGGTTTGGATTCACATTTATCATCATGAAATGTTTGAACTCGCCGAAATATATTTTAGTTGAATTTCATATTTCGAATTACGTTTCAGTGACGCACACCAACAGCGCGGGAACTAAATGTGGATTGTAACGCAAGTTAGGCAAATCTCTCTAGTATATTTCTCTCCATAGTTACCATAGCAACAGTTTCCGGAGCGGAACAGAAGGACGGTTGCATTGGTATGAAACAAGGGGAAACACCTGTTTAGCATTCTTTAGAATGAGAGGATTTTCGTATTCGGCCATGCGAAGCCGAGTTCGAGTCTTGCTGATTTATTTTCGCTCTTAGCTGAAGGCGTAATACTTCAGACAGGATCCTGATTGGATCTTTTTAAGAAAGCGGGAATGAAAGTAAAATGTAGAAAGCATAAAGTAGATTGGGTTTATTACGAAAAACAAATTTGTTATCTCACTGCTATTATAAATACGAAAGTTTGGATGTATGTATGCTTGTTACTCGATCATGCCAGAACGGCTGAACGGATCTGGATGAAATTTGATGCAGAGATAGATTTTAGTCTAGAATAGCACATAGGCTACTTTTTTATCCCGGAAAAATGCACGGTTCTCTTGGGATATCATTATATAAATATAGTGAATTACCGTAAGGTGGATGGTGTAACTCAACAGTTATAAATGAAATTGAAAAATAAATAACCAGTATCGCCCCTTGATAGCTTAAGTGGTGGAGTAGTCGGAGCGTAACGGAGGGACCTGGGTTCGAGTCCCAGTCCGGACTAATTGATTTTTACTCAATTAATAGCACATAGGCTACTTTTTATTCAGGGAAAATTTCAGGTTCCCGTGGGATAGAATTGTTTTTGTTTTTCACAAAGCAAGGGATTGGCATAATTTGTTGCATAGGGGTTGTTCAGAGGTCAGATAATGACGTGGGGTACTTTTTATCCCGGAATAAAATAAAATGATTTTTGAAAAAAATAGAACCGACTTCAAACTATAAATTGCGCTAAAAGGTAAAAAATAATATTAATCTTTAAACAACTTCGATACGACTTTTAAACATAATTTTTGAAGTCGGTGCAAAATTATGACAGTCTAATTATAATTACACCATGCGTTATTTTACACTGAAACTGTTGCAAACTCTACGCTATTTATATTTGTAATTGGTTCATAGTTACAAAAGGAATCATGCATCAAAATCCATCATAATTTTGCACCGACTTCAAAAATTATGTTTAAAAGTCGTATTAATATTATTTTTTTACTTTTTAGCGCAATTTATAGTTTGAAGTCGGTTCTATTCTTTTCAAAAATTATTTTATTTTATTCTTTTTAGTGTAAATACATTTTTATATAAATACTCTATTTTTAAAACATACATATCAAAGGGGAAACCTTTGAGGTAATGACACTAAAAACTAACCGTTTGTAAGATAAATTTCGTTTTAAAATCGATTTTAAAGGGTGCAAGCAAACGGATTGGATTTAATTTCTTCTTCAGAGAAGCCTTCAGTCTATTTCTTGTCATAATTGATTTTATATTACATCTTCATGGCAACAAACTCTTTTTTTAAAATGAGTTTCATTTTTATTAACAACTTTCCCAACAAAGAAAAATCGAGCCTTGCCTTTCCAATTAAAATGAAAAAAATACTTATTTTTCACCCATAACGTTTTTTCTAAAAAACAGATGTAGTCAAACTGATGTGCGATATTTGAGTTAGACGACCCGCTATCGATCAAAGAAAAAATAATCAAAATCGGTTCATTTAGTCAAAAGTTATGGATAAAAAAGCAAAAAAATTACCACATTTCAGCCGATAACTTTTTTTCTAATTATCGAATATGGTCAACCAAGGTATGGGACCTATGGGAAACCACCCTCGATCGATTAAAAAAAAATCATGAAAATCGGTTCATCCGGTAAGAAGTTATGAGTGGACAAACAAACAAAAAAAAAAGACATACATACAATATGAATGTATAACCTCCTTCCTTTGTGAAGTAGGTTAAAAACATGCGGTTCCAGTGGGATACTTTTTTTTTTCACTGAATAAGGGATCAACGTGATTTTTCACATTGTGGTAGTTTAGTGGTCGGATAATAGTATGGGCTCCTTTTTCCTTCGGTAAAATGCACGGTTCCTACGGGATAGCATAACAATTGTACCCTACAGAAATCGTGTATTTGAAAGGAGTTTCGTCATAGTTCGTTAAATAGAGCGTTAGCATTATATGAATAATAAGAAGTTCCGTCTAAAACTATACGAGTCTACTTTCCCATATACGCCAAATTCAAATTTATAGTCTAGCAATCTCTCTCTCTCTCTCTTTCTCCATTTAGCTTTAGCTCTTAATTACTTCAAATATACCTCTATCAACGGTTAATACATATTCATTCATTCATGCATTTATTCAGTCATTCATTTATTCATTCATTCACGACTCCCGTATTTATTCACTCATTTATTCATTTTTTGATTCATTCGCTCATTTATTTTTCTTTAACATTTATTCACTCTTTTGTTCATTCATTATTTCACTTATTCACTTAATCATTCATTCATTCAAAAATATTCCTAAAAATTTCAACAAAAAACTTTCATATTAAAATAGGCTCTTTAGCTCTGGCTGAATTTTCTATCTGTACATGTTCTACGTCATAAGAGCTTTCCGATAAAGTTTGTTAAAAGCAAATCAGTTCGTTAGGTCAGGATTTATATAGGACTGAAATTTCCCTGTACTCGCTATGTATTTTTTTTTTTTTTTTTTTGGGTTGCTCACAAATGAACAAAAAATGTTCAAATCAAAATATATTTCACGTCGAGAGCTTCTTCATTAAACTTGCTCATATGGACTTGGATCTTGTGTCCAGATTTTACATTCGATTCCCTTTCGACCATAGGCACTAATGTTAAGATTTTTTGAACTTTTCAAAATTGAACGAAAAATTGTTCGAAAGTAAAATAAATATGGAAATAAGATGTCCTCACCGAGATCTTTTAAATGAAAAAAAAATCTTTCGAATCGGTCAATTCCTTCAAAAGTTATTAAGGGGGCAGACAGACTGACAGACACATTTCCCCCCCCTCCCCCCCACCCATCTCAGAACATTACTTTTAATTTTTTTATTTTTCATTCTTTACTTAATTACTTCATTTATTTTTGACTTTTCTTTATTTTTAGAGATATTTTTACGATACATTAAACCTTCTTTCATGATTTCTTAACTTTTTTGAAAACTTTTATGGGAAAGTAGGCTAAAAATTGATTTGTCCGGGCTGAGACTCGAACCCCTACGAAACTAGAATGGTGCTACAACAAAAATTGTTTGGTTTCCATTGCTCCGATTTTTTAAAAATTATATTCTGAAACTAAATTAAATTTTAAATTCAGCAAGAAGTTCTGCCTAGAGCTATACGAGCCTACTTTTCCGTCACGCCAAATACAAATTTATAATTCAGCTATCCCACTCTCTCTCTTTCTCATTTAGCTTTAGTTCTTAATTACTTCAAATAGACCTTTTCCAGTTAATACATATTCATTCACTCAGTAATTCCTTCATTCATTTACTCAGTAATTCCTTCATTCACTTATTTATTCATTCATTTACTCAGTAATTCCTTCATTCACTTATTCCTCATTCACTTATTCATTCATTCATTTACTCATTCATTCATTCACTCATTTATTCATTCATTTACTCATTCATTCAATCATTCATTTACTTATTCATTCATTTCCTTATTCATTAATTCGCTCATTCATTCATTCATTCATTCACTCATTCATTCATTCATTCATTTACTTATTCATTCATTCATTCACTCATTCATGTATGTAATTGTGAACACGAAAAGACGAAAAGACGTCCAGAAAAGATGAAAATGCTTTTTAAGGTGCCTTTTCATCTATTTTTAAATTCAACGTCTTCCCTCCATCCACTTAAATAAAAAATTCAAAGTTATAAACTAGAGAAAAATGTTATATTGTAATTTTGGAAAACAGCAATGCTGTTACAAGTCTTGAATGGATATAAAAATATGGAATAAACTATGGTTTCAAAAGAGGAATACGAAATAAGGAACAAATAAAAGCTATTGATAAAAATTTTTAAGTCATTTCATAAATAGTAACTTAGAAAATACGAACATATATATGCCGCTTTAAATGACTCAGAATAGTAAATTAGAAAAGTCACGTGATACGGATAGGAGAAAAGAGGGAAATAAATATAGACATAAAAAGACGGTTATTGCAGTGAAAAGAACGAAAACACATTTTCAGTCAAAAATTTATAAGTGTGTAAGCATTGAAAAGCAATTATGCTAATGGAAAGGGAATAAATTTAAAGCTGCAATACTAAACATAAGGAGTAGAAGACAGGCTGCAAAAATATTTAAAATAGTTATAATAATAAAATTATAAATCATATTTTGTTATGAACCTGTGTTTTTAGATTTTGTTTTATTTTTCGGGTCTGAACTGAATGTTGTTATAACTTTAAAAGTGTCTATGAGTTTGGTGAGAAATTGGCGGGATATCGCCAAGCTGGTTTCTCTTTTGGCGACTAATTTTTCGCTACAAATTCGGCGGCTTCCCAATCATGATAGATAATACAAGAATGTTATGCGACCCGAGAGGTTATATTAGGAGCTCTGAAGTTTTAGTAGTTAGAGAATACTGCGCAGTCAGGGAACTTCTGGCATTGGTCATCTTAGGTAGGAGTGTTTTTGTGGTCCTTTTGAAGTCCTTATGTAGGACAATATCTGGATAACAGTGTGAGGAGTATAATCGGGAATTTCTCTACTCAAAATACCTAGCAATGATTTTTGCCATTTTTTTAAAGTCACTGAGTTGATAATTTGGTGAACCCGAAGTTTATAATATGTTATTCATAGAAAGGTTTTCAAGCCAAGTACATTGAGATGTTTGATCAAGTTCAATCAGATCACATATAAACTTTTAAAATTTTTGATTTATGTAGTCTAACCCTTCCATACTTGCGTAGATATAGTGTTTCAAAATTAGAAGAATATATTCCTAAGAGGGGGGGGGGGGTGCACCTATGACTCGGATTCGCATAACAATGCAGGGCTAGAAATACAATCCTTGCATGGGGAGGTTTGGGGGTAATCGACAGAAGACATCCACAAGCAGAAGCATTAGGAAACTAAATATGAATTCAGCGTTATTGCAAATTGACATTTAAAGAGCATAAGCTTTAAAAAATCATGACTTTCGTGACGATGAAGTTTTCTGGCTACGTCTCTGGCATGTTTAAAAGCATTCGAGTTTTCGTAAAATTGACACCACGTGGAATCATTGTCATCTGTTAAAACAGCCCGTTACAATTGTTTTCATACCAACAGCGAGCATGCATCCGTATTACTTTACAGCGCAGTCAACAAATCATTGACCTCTGGATGAAAGTACCTTTCGGTGATAGAATAAATTTGACGGTCAATCTGTACGCAACTGCCTGAGCGTGTTAATAAGTATGTAGAAACACTAAAGTGAATAGAATGTTTACGATTAAAATTACCTTATCACTTTTTATGAAATCAGCATTAGTCTATGCCCAATACGTACAATGTGTACATGTGTTAAAGCTGCTCTTAACATTTTTTGTTTATTATGAAGAGATTTTTACGTGTGGAATTTTTTTGCGTACCTCACCACAGACTAAATCCCATTGGCTTAGACAAAAGCGGTAAACTAAATGCCTTTGTACGTACACTGTAAAAAAAATCTCCTGAAAATAACTGAAAAATACGGCAGCAGAGTTGCCGGAAACATTCCGTTCCTGATAATATTTTCCCGTGACTTGACAGAAGTTCCATTTCTTTTTTCTCCGTTGATCCTTTTGAATACAGGTGAAACGGGTACCGTAAAAAGGGAATTTCTCGAACTTTCAGGAACGTGACATTTCCGTTTTTGGAAGGAAAAACCATCTTTTGAAGCATTACGGAAATTTTCCGTTAAAATCAGTCAAGAAAACAATCAGAAAATTATTTTTTTTTAACAGTGTACTATCTATATATTAAACAAGAAGTTCCGTCTAGAACTATACGAGCCTACTTTCCCGTATACACCAGCTTCAAATTTATAATCTAGCTATCTCTCTCTCTTCCTAGTTTAGCTTTAGTTCTTAATTGCTTCAAATATGCCTTTTTCAACGGTTAATACAGATTCGTTCAATCATTCATTTATTCAGTCATTCATGTATTTATTCACTCATTTATTCAATCATTATTTTGCTTATTAATTTAATCTTTCATTAATTCAAAAATATTCTTGAAAATCCCGATCAAAAAACTTCATAAGAAAATAGGCTCGTTAGTTCTGGAGGAACTTTTTATCTGTACAATGTTCTACGTCATAAGAGCTTTCCGATAAAGTTTGCTTTAAGCAAATCGGCCCGTTAGATCAGGATTTATATAGGATTGAAATTTCCCCGTAGGCACTATGTTTTTTTTTTTTTTTTTTTTTGAACTGTTCAAAATTGAACAAAAAATTGTTCAAATCAATATTTCACGCCAAGAACTTCTTCCAGTGAGCTTGTTCATTGTAACTTGGATCTTGTACCCAGAGTTTATATAATTTGCTTCATTTTCGCCCATAGGCGCTAATGTTAAATTTTTTTGAACTGTTCAAAATTGAACAAAAAATTGTTGTCCTCACCGAGATCTTTCGAATGCAAAAAGAATTTTTCGAATCGGACAATTCGTTCAAAAGTTATTAGGGGGGGGACAGACCGACAGACACACTTTTTCCCCGTCTCAAAACCCTACTTTCAAGTTTTTTATTTTTCAATCTTTATTTAATTACTTAATTTATTTTTGACTTTTCTTGATTTCTAACGATATATTCACAATACATTAAGCCTTCTTTCATGCTTTATTATTATTTTTTTTTACTTTTACGGGAAAGTAGGCTAATACGGTAATTCATCTATACACGCATGTCGTCCATCGCAAAACACGCGATCTCGCACCACAGCAAGAATAAGATATTTAAGATCTATCGACAAGTGGAGCTGGCACACTAATACAGTGAATAGTGAAAAGTAATAAGACCTATTGACGTTTGGTTTAGTAACTAGACATAACGAACTATCAAACGGTTTGTAAAGCATACTTACAGCCTTATTCACCAACCGATGTAAACCTCTGTCAAATCTCGGGAAAATATCTTATTCACCAACCGATGTGAACCTCTGTCAAATCTCGGGAAAATATTATCAGAACTGGAATATTTCCGGCAACTCTGCTGCCGTACTTTTTCCGTTATTTTCAGACTTTTTTTCTACAGTGTAGATGACAGCACCGGTCAGGGCTACCACTAGCACATTAGCGCCACCGAACATAATAGTATTTTTATGGGCAGTTGCACCTAGTTATCTCTAAACCCATTCGAGACCGATTGCACACCGTGTGTCGAATTGATTTCCGAGGCTATAAGACGTAATAAGATTCCGAGGCACACCGTGTGTGCAATAACAGTAAAGCGCAATTATCAGTTATTCTGAGTAAACTAGTCGTCGAAATAAGATTTTTCTTGAACTAATGAAATCTGTAAAGTACAGGGAAATTGCACGGTGTGCAATGATCTTATTTATGTGAATTCACTTATGAATTGGGTGATTTCCATAGTAAACATGTTTTTTTTTATTAAAAATGTTTCGCTCCTGGGGGACCGTGTTCGAGAAAAATAGTCGTCTCGAACGGGTAAATTGACACACACCTTGGCTTCTAAGTTACTCAGATTATAGATTTGGAAACTATTCGACTTTTGAGACACGTAGATGGGGCTGCTGTGCATTAAACCAATAATCCGAAAGAAAATTTAATTTTTGGACGTTACTTGTTTTAAGACAGAAGAAACAGGTGGGTACTCACGCCACATCTCCGAGGTTAAGTCCTTTCAACTGTGCGTGAAGCAGGACACAAGTCTTATAATCCGTCGTGTTGACCGCTCTGCGCCTCCTGCCGTCCATCTTGACCATCCCTGGGGGGAGTTCTGGTTCGAGTACAGTCTCATCCTCCTCCGCTTGCGTGGCCAGCGTGCCTCCGCTCTTCATGCTTAACAGGTGGGGAGACACGTTCGGGGAGGAGCCCCGGCGACGGCTGTTTAGATGCCGGCTACCTGTTGCGCCGATCATGATCACTTGTAGAAACTGAAAAGAGAAAAAAAAAATAACTTCAGTTGGTTGTTTTTGTTGTTGTGTCCTCGCACGTGGCGAGGAAGAATGGGTACGCTGCTCCTGAGTCTAACGGGGCCCTTGTAGGCAGGAGTCCGATTTCCGCCCCTTTAAAAGGGTTTCTTAATTTTTTGAACCAGATCCCAGATGAGAGACGGTCAAATGGGATTGGCACCCCCAGAGGTATCGTTTCACTTTGGAGGACATTGGACTCACGACCTATTTAACGTTCAACTGCTCCCTTTAGCATACGGGCCCCAGCAACCAGCCGCGAGAGTTTGTCACAGTCCCAAACACTGATCTCAGTCAATGTTGCTTCACTTTCGGTGCTCTGCGGGAACCGAGCTTCTACCGACTGGTCCACTTCTGGACAACTTCAGTCGATTTTGACAGCTTTAAAGCGTTTCGTAAGCAAGGATTCACTTTCAGAAAATAGTAAAAAATATTTCAGCCTCCATGGACAGTCTTAATGCGTATATATCAGCTCCATACTTGAGGACATTTTCAGAAAAATTTATCAAATATCAATCGCTGAAAAAGAACTTTTGAAAGCGATATTTGCTCTGAATTGTAGTAACGGCTTAATCCTTTCCCACAAAACACCAGAAACCTTCTATTTTATTTTTTGGATTGTATACAGAAAGTATAAGAGCTATAATGCTCACGCCTGGTAACTTGACGTCTAAATTTGACAGTTTTTTTTTTGCATTGTGGAGTTTATTGAAAGGGGAAAGTTTTACTGGCTCTGAGTAAAGTTCTGCTGTCTTCACAATACTACTTTAAAAGCAACACAATTCAATTCAGCTCAGCTCAGTAGTACTTCTCCTTTCTGTGTACTCCCCACCCTTTCACTGTACTCTCCAAGGGGTTATAAACTTTCTCAACGTGAGCTTTTAACTGACTAGACATGAACTATAAAGTAGAAAGGTCCCATCATGTTAGTCAGTTAGACAATTCCTATAGAACCGGAAAAGACTTTCAGGAAAGCATAAAATAGATGTATTACTAAGTCGGACTCTTATTAACTCACTGGCGGACATACTATTGAATCTTAGCCTTCTCGCATCCTTCTAGATGTATGTCGCCACTTCGCATATGGCGAGGAACTTGGCGACACTGAATCCATTTTTAGCCCAGACAAGTAATCATTTTGCGCCACCTGACGAGTGTTATCAACGCCACCAACAGACGTCCCAATAATTATTTATTACTAGCTGTACCCGACCACGCGTTGCTGTGGCTCAGTTTGGTTCGATGGAAAAGCAAGAAAAAGCACATATTTCTAATATGTTTCATTTCACAATGCTTGTTGTTTCATTGTCTGAAAATATTGATTGTCTGGTTTACCCATTCTAGAACACGCAATATATAATTGTCCAAGTGAGAAGCAATCCGTGTCCAGATCTGAACTGCTCAGTTTGATTGATTGGTCTTGAGCTTTATGTTTTTTTCACATTGCTTGCGGGATTTTTTTTTTTTTGTTGTTCCATTGTTTGTGAAGATTTTGATCTCGCCTGGCTCGGCACATTGAAAAATTCCAACGTAAACCTTATGAAATATTTGTTTTAAAGTTCCCCTTAATCATTAAGTGCAAAAATATTAACAAAATACTTCAATACAAACAGAAAAAGCACAACATTTTAAAATCAAAATGAAAATAGCTAAATTAAACTGTTGCCATTCAAAATCTTCGAGTGCAGTTACATTTTTGTTTATATAGAAATAAGCCTAATCCAAACGTAAACAGAAGAAAATTCTAAATCCAGCTGTTGCCATTCGAAGCTAACTTATGTTTGTTTATTATTAACGAAATATTTCAATTAAAACATAAAAAAAACGAAATGATTAAATCAAAATTAAAATAAATTAAAAGTGATATAAAACACGCACGTATTCGAACGCAATGTTTTGGCAAAATTTCAAAGCAATTGGTGAAGTACTTTCTTACATTAGCGGTTATGAACAAACGAGCACTTTCATGGTGTATACATTTATAGATGTGTACACGATGTTTTGCATTAGAAAATGCATATTTTTTTCAATTGTAAAGACAAGACACCTGTGGAATAAGTTTTCTGTGCAATTTCAGATGGTTGTATTATAAATACTGATACCGAATGCGATTAAATTTTACTAGTTTAATTAGAACGTTTGGCATCAAGGAGAAGTTTATAATTTCAGATGTTTAAATTAAACACTGCTTCCTTTTAATATTTTTCCTGCAGTTGTGTTCTCTTAATTTATGTAAGGACGTTAAACGAAATGTTTTACTAAAACATAAGTTCTAAGCAATAAGTCATTCCATTCGTTTAATCGGTTGAGAAGTATTTATTAATAAAAGGTAACTAATTTGTTTTAAATAAGGTCAAATGATTTTATTTTAACGTAATATTTTATTGTAATGAGATTTTATTGTCAGCAAAAACCGTTTTCCGCCAAATTTCATTACTTTGTATAAATACTTTCACTTACTTTCGATTGCCATACCTTTAATATCATTTGCCTACTTTTAAATTTAGTACTTTTCGTAATAGTCGGTATGTTTCTGAAATTTTCAAGTGCTGATTTTATGCAAAGCCGTAGGGTGCTTATCGGTTATACGCCCTACCTCTTTTTTTGCTCGTCAAACATACATGGCCAAATGAAATATTAGCAAAACAATATATTTTATTCAACATCAGTAAGTATTCGTAAATTTTAAATTCATGTTTGCGACATTTCTAAAACCGTCGCCACGGTAGAGGGTGTATTACCAATAAGTTCCAGCAGCAGAGAAAGCTTAATAAACGAGAATTTAGTCACCTCCTTGCTCCTCTAGCTCTGGCACGAAATCGTCAAGGAGTTTAACATTCTTTGAATAGTTTATTGAAACTTAAAAACATGTTTTAAATGTATTTCTTCGTAGTTTATAATACAAGCGAGGGAGGATTTAATACAGCTTAGGGAAATACCAGAAAAATTGCTGATTGTTGCAAAACGTCTTGTTTGTGCTTCCAATTATATCGTTTTGACAGAAGTGATAGACTACTTGGGATTTATTAGCATACACAGTACTTTTCTGGGGGGGGAGGGGGGGAAGCTGGCGATGATTAATTATTTTTCGCCAAATCAAACTTCTACACCATTTTGGGTTGCCGTTGGCGATGATATTTTTCGCAAAGACAAACTCCACACACAAAACAAATTGATTTGGCGAAAAAAAAATTCACCATCGCCAACCCCCTTCCTATTCCCCGAAACAGAAAAGTACCGGCCAAAGTCTGCTGAACAGATAATTAAAATGCGAAATTTTTGGCTTTTAAATCAATTAAAGAACAAAAAATCCTTAATTTTCGATCTACTATTTCAAAATCTTATAGCTCAAATTTTGCTACTAAAGAATTAATCACCGCTTTGTAAAAAACCAATCCTATTTTTTCAATTTAATATTTATACATTTGGACTTGAAGAAACTGGCACAATAACATGCGAAACGTTTTAAGTAACACCTCTTTAAAAAAGTGTTCATCTTTTCAACAGAATTTGGTCATAACATTCTTTTCCAAAATTATGTACGCAAGCGACAATATTTACCACGGATCTGGAGCTGTTCTTTTCTTAAGTTGCTCCGCTCCGACCTTTTGTATCGCAAACACCAATGCTGATTAAGGTTTAAATTTACTTCTTGTTAAAATTTTAAAATGAAATTCTCTAAAGCATTTACACTTTCAAGATAAAATTGCGTGGACCTTTTATTCAGCATTCGCACAATTAATATATTTTACTGTTATATACTAATTATCTTTTGTGTTGTAAATTTTAACCTTATTTTAAACAAATTAAGTACATACGTAATTATTATTATTATTATTTTGCTCACAAATATCATTAAAAGTTCAAAAATAGAATGTGAAACGTGATATACAACGGCAGTGCTTTGTTTCTGATTTGCAAGTAATATAGCGTGCAATGTGACAAAGGGGGGGGGGGGGTAGTGAGTTATGATGAAGTGTGACATTTTGTGACAAAGGGGGAGTGCAGCCCAGCTCCGCGCGCAATCAATCCTAAGGCTTCGGCTAACAGGCAGGGGTCTGTGGACATAAGTAGTAACGTATTTGATGAACCAGTGAATCCACCTTCTAATCCAGGTACTGTAGCAGATCCGATGGGGAATGAAGATATGATATGGTCACTGTGACACTTCATTAAGGTTTTTGAAAAGGGTTTTTCTGGTTTTCTCCTAGTCAGTGGGAAAAATTGTCGCAGCCACACACTGTTAAAAAAAACCCTGAATTTTCCATGTGTTTTTTTGACTGATTTTAACGGAAGATTTCCGTAGTTCTTCAATACATGGTTTTTCCTTCCAAAAACGGAAATATCACGTCCTGAAAATACGAGAACGGAACTTTTCCGTTTCACGGTTGCTGTATTTTCACAACCTGATTTAGATTAACGGAGAAAAAAAAATGGAACTTCTGTCAAATCTCGACAAAATATTATCAGAAACGGAATATTTCCGGCAACTCTGCTGCCGTACCTTTTCCGTTATTTTCACGAGATTTTTTTACAGTGCACTTAGAAGTCCTGCTGAAGGAGAACTGTCTCTCAAGCACCGAAAATGCACGATCATAATTTCTTACGATGCAATACAACCCGTTAATGCTCTAGCGCCATTAAACACCAGTTAAATTATTTTAAAAATGTACAAAGCTGTTTTCCAACTTTGAATATGCTTCTCTCTAGAGACCATTCACAAATGATGTCTTTTTTTTTTCAATATATTTGACGATGCAATACAACCCGTTAATTTTATACGATGCAATACAACACGCTAATTTCATACAACGCAATAAAACCCGTTAATGCTCTAGCGCCATTAAACACCAGATAAATTATTTAAAAAATGTACAAAGCAGTTTTCTATCGTTGAATATGCTTCTCTCCAGGGACCATTCACAAATGATGTCACTTTTTTTCAACATAGTATTTGACGATGCAATACAACCCGTCGATTCAATACAACCCGTTAATTTTATACGATGCAATACAACACGTTAGTTTCATACGATGCAATAAAACCCGCTAATGCTCTAGCGCCATTAAACACCAGAGAAATTATTTTAAAAATGTACAAAGCAGTTTTCCAACTTTGAATATGCTTCTCTCTAGGGACCATTCACAAATGATGTCTTTTTTTTTTCAATATATTTGACGATGCAATACAACCCGTTAATTTTATACGATGCAATACAACACGCTAATTTCATACAACGCAATAAAACCCGTTAATGCTCTAGCGCCATTAAACACCAGAGAAATTATTTTAAAAATGTGCAAAGCAGTTTTCCAACTTTGAATATGCTTCTCTCTAGAGACCATTCACAAATGATGTCTTTTTTTTTTTCAATATATTTGACGATGCAATACAATACGTTAATTTCATACGACGCAATAAAACTCGTTAATGCTCTAGCGCCATTAAACACCAGATAAATTATTTAAAAAATGTACAAAGCAGTTTTCTATCGTTGAATATGCTTCTCTCCAGGGACCATTCACAAATGATGTCACTTTTTTTCAACATAGTATTTGACGATGCAATACAACCCGTCGATTCAATACAACCCGTTAATTTTATACGATGCAATACAACACGTTAGTTTCATACGATGCAATAAAACCCGCTAATGCTCTAGCGCCATTAAACACCAGAGAAATTATTTTAAAAATGTACAAAGCAGTTTTCCAACTATTTAATATGCTTCTCTCTAGGGACCATTCACAAATGATGTCTTTTTTTTTTCAATATATTTGACGATGCAATACAACCCGTTAATTTTATACGATGCAATACAACACGCTAATTTCATACAACGCAATAAAACCCGTTAATGCTCTAGCGCCATTAAACACCAGATAAATTATTTAAAAAATGTACAAAGCAGTTTTCTATCGTTGAATATGCTTCTCTCCAGGGACCATTCACAAATGATGTCACTTTTTTTCAACATAGTATTTGACGATGCAATACAACCCGTCGATTCAATACAACCCGTTAATTTTATACGATGCAATACAACATGTTAATTTCATGCGATGCAATAAAACCCGTTAATGCTCTAGCGCCATTAAACACCAGTTAAATTATTTTAAAAATGTGCAAAGCAGTTTTCCAACTTTGAATATGCTTCTCTCTAGAGACCATTCACAAATGATGTCTTTTTTTTTTCAATATATTTGACGATGCAATACAACCCGTCGATCAATACAACACGTTAATTTTATACGATGCAATACAACACGTTAATTTCATACTACGCAATAAAACCCGTTAATGCTCTAGCGCCATTAAACACCAGATAAATTATTTTAAAAATGTACAAAGCAGTTTTCTATCGTTGAATATGCTTCTCTCCAGGGACCATTCACAAATGATGTCACCTTTTCAACATAGTATTTGACGATGCAATACAACCCGTCGATTCAATACAACCCGTTAATTTTATACGATGCAATACAACACGTTAGTTTCATACGATGCAATAAAACCCGCTAATGCTCTAGCGCCATTAAACACCAGATAAATTATTTTAAAAATGTACAAAGCAGTTTTCCAACTTTGAATATGCTTCTCTCTAGGGACCATTCACAAATGATGTCACTTTTTTCCAATATATTTGACCCCCTTCCCTTTTTGTCACAAAATGTCACACTTCAACAAACCCCTACCTCCCTTTGTCACATGTCACGCTACATTGCATAAACATATGTACTTGCAGTTCAGGAACAAAGCACTACGTTATAAATCGCAATTTTATTTTTCAACTTTACACTCGCAGAAACGCATGTTCAAATCTCATGAAACTTTCGTCGTACTTGACGAAATGGCTTCGTGAAAAACGCTCCGAGTAAACCTTTCGTCAAATTGCCGAAACTTGCCGACTCGTGATCGCGCGAGGAATCGTTAAAATCGTTATAAAAGACGAAATGCTTCGACTTTGAACAAAATGTGTGATGTCATTCTTTTTGCTACCCCTTATCTTCCCCTTGTCACAAACGGTCATAACTTCTAGAGCCCCCTTCACCCCCTCGAAGCGTGTGACATTATTTAGGAATGCCTCCCAACTTGAAATGTCTCAGGTTAAAATTAAGCTTCCACATAAGAAAACTGTACCTGTTAAATAAACATTTAAAATTGAAAAAAAAAAAAAAATGAGAAAAAATAGAACCGACTTCAAAGCAAAGCAATTATAAATTGCGCTAGGGCCATTTCACAGTATTGTGACCAAACGTAGAGTCCGCAACGTGACACTTTTTTTGTTATAACTACGTAACTTACAGTTTAATTATCACTAAATTTTATATTCAAATAATGTGTTCAACACATTATTTGAACACAATTTAGAAAAAGGGATAATTAAAATTAATTGATGAGAAAATTAAAATTATTAATTATCCCTTCTGGCTGAATTTAAGAATTGGAACCACAATAAAACGTCGTGTAAGTGTAATCGTCGTATAAACTAGGGATGTAACGAATAGTGATTTGGCCGAATAGCTGATTACCGAATATTCGGCCATTCCTTTCAAGCCGAAGCCGAATATTCGGCCATTTCAACTAGGCCGAAGCCGAATATTCGTCCATTTCAACTAGGCCGAAGCCGAATATTCAGCCATTTCCACTAGGCTGAAGACGAATATTCGGATATTTCCACTAGACCGAAGACGAATATTCGGATATTTCCACTAGGCCGAAGATGAATATTCGTCTGTTTCTACTAGGCCCAAGCCGAATATTCAGCCAATGTCTCAGGCCGAATACCGAATATTCGGGGGCCGAATATTAAAAATTCTAGAAATTCGTTATAGTAGAAATGATCTGTCAAATTCAAAAAAGTAAAACACCAATTCCACACATTAACATATGATGTAAGATTTGATTCTGTTTGTTAAGAATCTAAAAGTATATAAAAGAATTGTATTTTCTGTATTGTTTTGAATTCAATAAAACAGAGAATTTCACCCACAAAGGGAATATAACCGACAGGTTTTAATGTAAGCATTAGCATTATTTTACTAATACTTCAATATTCGGACATGCCGAATTTGATCTCACCGGGTATTCCACTAGATCATGAAGTGACTGTTCGGCCAGGGCCGAATACCGAATAGTGGCCGAATATTCGTTACATCCCTGGTATAAATGATAACTGCTGTAATGCACTTTTACTAGTGATGTGGACTACTTGATTTTTATGCCTTTTCTGTGTATATTGCGAAGACGCTAACACATATAACATCTAGTCCAGGGGTCCCCAACCTTTCTGTACCTAAGAGCAAATACCAGAATAACGTCGAATGGCGGGCCCCCTTTTTTTTTTTTCAAAACAATTTTATAGTTGGTGGACATAGTTCACAAGACACTATGTATAATGCACAAAAGAAAATAATTTTAAAAATTTATTTAATCTATGAATATAATTAGTATTAATATTTTTGTAAAATAAGTGACTACTAAATTGCTTGCAAAACATACGAAGTACAAAAATTATTTATAAAACATAAAATACAGTCAATGTGATATTTGGCATTGCATTTCATTTGCCAGCGCTCCATAATTGGGAGAATACAGTGAAAGCTGAGTAAGTTGACCACTTGCGGTGCAGCACTTTTGTGGTCAACTTAGACAGGTGGTCAACTTATAGAGGGTGAGGTAGAGGGTAAAGGGCTAATCCGTTCCTGACAAAAGTGGTGAACTTAGACAGGTGGTCAACTTATAGAGGGTGAGGTAGAGGGTAAAGGGCTAATCCGTTCCTGACAAAAGTGGTCAATTTAGACAGGTGATGACCAACTTTACAGGTTTTACTGTATAATGAAATTCCTGCTCGCAAGCAATCGTCAAGGTGTTCATCTGTAAGAGTCGTAATCTATATTTTGAGTGTGTGATATTCATTTTCATTTATAATTATAGGGTTAAATTATTCATAGTTTTTTTTTATATGACCCTTTATTCATATACTCGAGATTCTAAATGTTCTCTAGTTTAAAATGGAAAATTGAAATATTTTATCGTTGAGCACAAGCAGCGGGAGCACCTAGACCGATCGACGGGCGCCATGGTGCCCGCGGGCACAGGGTCGGGGACCCCTGATCTAGTCTATAACATCCCCTCGGTAACCCCGAGTGAAAGTGCGATTTTTCAGTTATGAAAAACAAGTTTGTATAAAATACCACTTGTGCCAATTCTTTAATATAAATAATCTTTACTACAAAACTTCATAATCCAAAATTAAAATTCTTTAGATTGCTATCAATCAGTGGCTAGTTTAAAAATCGCTTTGAAGTTTTCCAAACATCAATTCAACACTCCTTTCATTATAAAGCATCCCCTGAGCCAATCCATTCAGAAAAGTGTAATAAAAGGTTCCACAAGATAGCCGAACAAAGGAATTTTTATTAGCCCCGTTAATTAAAAAATAAGATTTAATAGCTAATTAAAAAGGTGTCAAAACAGGGAAGAAGTGCCTTAAACCACTTAAACGTGCACTTTATAACAAAAGATATAGGTAAGGTTAGAGAATATTTAAAACTAAGATAAAATGAAGACAATGGGAAGTTTATGTAGTCTTGGCTGTATTAAGCTATGCAATTAAATTTTATGGTGTTTGATTGCAATAAAAGAGAGTCTTTGGATATTTATAGGTGATGTAGTAAAGAAAAGGTTCGAAAGTTGACTAAAAAGTTTTACTTTTGTGCATAAATACTAAAATAAAAATCCAAAGGAATAGAGCGCATGTTTAAGCAATTACATTGCACACACGGGTTTCAGGATTACATGTAACCCATTAGTTATCAATGCCTAATATTGCAAGCTTACAAATGTTTTTTTTCTTTGTTGCAATTTCAGTTGGGGGGGGGGGGGAACGCTAAGAAACGGGAAGAAGGGTAAAAGTAAATAAAACGTATATCAGAAAAATAAATAAAAAATAATAGAAACGCGAGATACAAAATCGCTCGTGTGAGACACGGGCCAATGCGTTAACGGGTTTTTAAAAAGTACTCCTTAGCCCTTATTCTCATAAAGTAGCATATATGCTACCTGGGGTTTTCCCCTACTTTCTATTTGTTAAGTGACGTCAGCGCGTATGTTGCATGGTTATTTACTAGCCCTTATTCTTATAAAATAGCATATATACTACCTGGGGTTTCCCCCTACTTTGTATTTGTTAAGTGACGTCAGCGCGTATGTTGCATGGTTATTTATTGGCCCTTATTCTCATAAAGTAGCATATATACTACCTGGGGTTTTCCCGTACTTTCTATTTGTTAAGTGACGTCAGCGCGTATGTTGCATGGTTATTTACTAGCCCTTATTCTCATAAACTAGCTTATATACTACTTGGTGTTTTCCCCTACTTTCTATTTGTTAACAAATAGAAAGTAGGGGAAAACCTCTAGGTAGAATATATGCTACTTTATGAGAATAAGGGTTAAGCGTCAATACAGACATGAGCAATTGACCTCTCTCCAGGTGCTAATTGAGAAGGTTCGAAAAAGCAATCAAATGTGAAGAATAGTATCACAAACTCCTTTAATATAAGATTATCGTTTATACAACTATCATTTATACGACGTTTCAGTGTGGTCCCAATTCTTGGATTTAGCCAGAAGGATAAGTCGCTTATACGACGTTTTTCGATCGTCCCTTTTGCGTCGTATAAACGTTACTCCACTGTATTGCAAATTAACCGCTTGCCTGATTATCTCGGGTTCGTATATGTTGCCGGTAGTTGTTATCCCGAGGAAACTCGGGAAAGCAGAACTTGTCAGTACGCTTTGTTTTATCCCGGTTTTACCGGGCCCGGAAGAAATGAAAGAAAAAATTCAATTTTTATTGGCAGTTTGCCAAGTTTTGCTGGTTTCGCGGTTCTTTTGGAGCGACTAGTCACAGGTTTTCCCTATTGTATAGTCAAGGCTGAACTTGATCGTTAACTGTTTAACTGTTATGCAGACGTTTTCATTTCACCATAAATGAAGTGACGAAAATTGGGGTCGGCACTCAGCGCCATCTATTCAACTTTAAGGCTTTTTAACAGATAAGAAGCAGATTATTTCATTAAAAGTTTGAGAAATTTCAATATTGTCTATTATTAATTTTAAACCTATTCAAGATAAGTAACCTCATCCATTCTTTCCTATATTGCTTATTTCTGTAAATATATATATAGTTCATTACACATATAAACTATATGCTAAATAAATGTTTTACGGAAATTTAACCTATGTGTAATATACAATAAATAGCATTATCATAACTTTTGCTGCTCAGGCAAAATTTGCAATACATATATTTTTTGAAACATTCAAAATTACATTTAATTAATTTTAAGTTAAGTACCGAAGTTGACTAGGTAATTTTCTATTTTTTATATATATAAAAGAAATATGATGAAAATGGTGAATAAAACAACTATTTTATTCTAAGCATTTATTTCTGCACAGAAGAAATAATAAAATGCATACAAATGCATTAAAAAACACACACATATTGACTATAAATCAAAAGCCGAATATCATTAAATTCCAATTATTTCAGCTTAAAGAACATAATGAACTGGTAAAGAACTACATAAACCTGCCGAAAGTTGTTACTACTGAAACAAGAATCATTTTCGGTACTTTTCCGCTTCAGGGGGGCTGGGGTTGGCTAAATTTTTTTACGTCAATCAATTTGTTTCGTGTGTGGAATTTGCTTTAGCGAAAAATATTTAAACGTCGCCAACGTCAACCCAAAATGGTACAGTAGTTTGGCGAAGAAAAAAAAAAAAACATCTCCCCGAAACAGCCTCCCCGAAAGGGAAAAGTACCTTTTTTAGTCTACTTTCCCGTAAAAGTAAAAAAAATAAATAAATAAAGCATGAAAGAAGGCTTAATGTATCGTAAAAATATCGTTAAAAATAAAGAAAAGTAAAAAAAAAAAGTGAAGTAGTTAAAAAGATTGAAAAATTTGAAAGTAGGGTTTTGAGATGGGGAAAATGTGTGTCTGTCGGTCTGTCGGTCTGTCTGTCGGTCTGTCCCCCCCCCCCTAATAACTTTTGAACGAATTTATCCGATTTGAAAAAATCTTTTTTCATTCAAAAGATCTCGGCGAGGACATCTCATTTCTATATTTTACATTTTGATTTGAACGATTTTTTGTTCAATTTTGAACAGTTCAAAAACTTTTAACATTAGCGCCTATGGACAAAATTGAAGCAAATTATGTAAACTCTGGGCACAAGACCCAAGTTCCTATTGCAAGATTATTGGATAGAGTTCTCGGCGTGAAATATTGATTTGAACAGTTTTTGTTCATTTTTGAACAGTTCAAAAAAAAAAAATTGCGGCATTTTTTCATTATTCCGGCGCAAGCGATAAAGTCGCCAATAATGATGCAACTAACGCCAAACGGAATATCATCGTTGTTATCCTTTTGCGTGTTCCGTCGCCAAAAATTTTGCTCGGCGAGATTTGCGCCTTGATAATGAATAGGTACCAAATTAACATTAGCGCATATAAGAAATTTCAATCCCATATAAATCCTGATCTAAACGACGGATTGGCTCGCAACAAACTTTATCAGAAAGATATTACGCTGTAGAACATGTACTGATACGAAGTTCAACAAGAACTGAACAAGCCTGTTTTCCTATGAAATATTTGATCGGGATTTTTAAGGGCATTTCTCAATAAATAAATAAATGAATGAATGAGTGAAAGAATGAATGATTGAATCGATGAAAGAGTGAAAGAATTAATGAATGAATAAATAAATGAGTGAAAGAACGAATGAATGAATAAATGAGTGAATACATGATAAAGTAATTAAATGAGTGAATGAATGAAAAAATAGATAAACGAGTGATAACTACATGAATGAGTAAATGAATGACTGAATAAATAAAAGAATGAATGACTGAGTGAATGAATATGTATTATCCGTTGAAAAAAGTATGTTTAAAGTAATTAAGAACTAAAGCTAAATGTGAAAGAGAGAGAAAGGGATAGCTATATTATAAATTTGAAGTTGGGTGTATACGGGAAAGTAGGCTCGTATAGTTCTAGACGGAACTTCTTGTTTCACTACAAAAATCCAATTGACTGCAAAAAATTTTTAAAATTACATTTAAAAAAAAGAGACAAGAAGACTTTACACTAAAAATATTCACCATCAGAACTTAGAAGAACTATCAGTCTTAATACTATTAGATATGGCATAAAACATTATTTCCTTTCCACAATGCCATCGCCTAAAACATTCTAGGCATTTTGCACAATGAGGAATAAAAAATGCATACAAAGACAGAATGAATAATGAATGACTGCAATTACAATTTTAAAACTGCGTGAGAGAGGTTTATTCATAACTTTCAAACTAACACTACCACTATTTGCGATATTTTTTAAAACAGTATTCAAAAATATTTTGCATATATGTGAAACAATAATTTGAGAATGATCTAAGAGTTGACACTTCAAAATAGGGCATTGCAAAAGCTCAGGTGTTATAATATTTTCCAAATTACGGGAAAAAAAATTTTCTTGGTAGAAATTGTACAGCTTTTCAACAAAATCCAAAAGAACTATTAATATTGAGACGAATAAAGTTGAAGGGTATCTTGAATCACCGCGGTCTTGATGGTGAATCAAATTCATAAGGGGTGAAGAAAATGTAGCACGCAGAGCTTATTCTGAAGGAACTTCATGGTACGAAATACCTGCCTTATCCTTTTTCTTACTCTTTTTGGACAAGGTACAATACGGTATACAGCAATTAACCATTTCAATAATATTTAGTTAACCATTTCGAACAATATTTAGCTGATGAAACTAGGAAAGGACATCGTATCAGCAAAATAAAGATGCTTTTAAATGATGTAAAATAATCTTTTTCTGGGTCACGAACTAGCGGCTCCTAGCGGGAAAATGTATAAATATCAGAGCGGAAAAGTGCGACGTCGGCTTTATTGAAGTTTCCAGAAATGAAACAGCCTGATCGTAACAGTTAACTAACTAGATCAAGTTCAGCCTTGGTATAGTATACGTCGACTTCGGCCTAGATAAATATTCAGCTGTGATTGCCAGTTTGCCAAGTTTTTGTTGTGTTGTCCCTTGTTTCAAAAACTATCATATAAAGACCAATATTTAACTTTTTCCATTTACTCGAGATAGTAAAGCAATATTAAAATTGAACGCTTTTACACCTGCAAAAAAAAAAAAAAAAAAATGAAAATTCATCTTAAAACCTACATTTTTTGTTTTGTTTCGCTTCCTTGCATTTAATAAAATTTTAGAATGTGCTGATATTTTGCAATTTTTTTCAAAAAAAATTGTAAGAGAAGCTTTTAAACACGCAAATTTTCATACAATTCACCTGTTATTATGTCACCTACATGAATGTCAATACATTAATATAAATTTATGCACGTAATCTTAAAAGAAATATTCAGAAAATGCTCAAGCACATTTTTCCCCTTATGCATGAGATTTTTAGAATGCAATTTATGTCTTTAAGAAAAGTTTGATAAAAAGAAAAACTTAGAAACACCGTACTTAAAAAAACAGCCTTATAATGCATTTCCATTAAAGTTTAATGTATTTCATTAACGTTGAAGAGCAAAAGTATAGTTTGAGAGAGCGAGAGAAAAAAAAAAGACTTTTATTTAATAAAAGAAGAACATCTTCTGTAATCTAATCAAGATATTTTACTGTGCTTTGGCTCCATAAATTTACATGATTTCGTATCTCTAGCTGAGAATTCTCGACTTCCGATTTTAAATGTAATTATTTTATGATAAATTTGAAATTCACATTTCCTGTTTAGATGTTACGTGTGAAAGAACGTTATTCGCAAGACATTTAATTTATTCTGTTTTTACTACTCTAGCGAGTTGTGCAAAAACTAATTTACGTAACAAAATTTTTAAAAAAAATCGTGCCTTGAACTTTTGGAGAAATATAAGAATTGCTTTTTATGTGCATAATAATTTGTTTATAATTTATCTAAAAAACATTTTCTGTGAATATTTTTATATTTAACTAAATAGACTTGACACACACCACTATTACGGAAAATAAATAATTTTTGAGGAAACGTTTTTTCGTACAACACTTTAAAATGCTTTTGAAAGTAGATCTTATAATAAATGTTTCTACGTTGCTTTATTTTGATTTAAAATGAAATTATTTTTTTCAAATACCACACTATGGATGTCGAAATTTACCTTTTAAATTAAATGTCTCAATGGACTGAAATTTGTAATTATTGCACTTTAAAGCTACTGAAAAGTAGGAGGTGCCAGCTACATAATAATACTGAGAGAAAAAAAATAGTTCAAATTATGTTTCGCAGCAAAATCATAAATGCAAAACAACATGAAACCTGGATTCCAAAAATAAACGACTAAATTTAAATTAAAATCAAATTTTAAAATCATGCTTGATCAATGAAGTATTAGAAAATTCACTATCTATAAAATCTTCAATTACCTTTTAAAATCAGTCTCTTAAGAAAAAAAAAAGGAAAAACATGCTTTAAACATTTTTTGTCATATAGAATCCAATTATTGTTAAAATTTATAAATTTAAATGTCATTCTTTTCTTAAAATTCCACTCAATACGGATTTTAACTTTCCTACAGTTCTTTAAATAGATTATATATATATATATATATATAGAAACAAAAAGGGAGTTAGGTTAATGTTGTAACGAATAATAATTCACGGGTTCACTATTGGAATGTCTGCAACGCCATCTGTTGCGTTGACTTGCAAGAAATGTACGTTTGATTGCTTAAAATGTTAATATAAAAAAACTTTTATAATTCTTGATATATTACTGAATTACTACCAGTATTTTGTACCATTTCGTTTGATAAGAATGTAAGGAATAGCAATTATTGATGATGATGAATGGCAATTGCTTTGATGTCGTGTGGTCGATAGAGCCTAAAGGCTTTCACGCTCATGGATTTGAGTTTGAATCTTGTTAGCAGGTTCGGGAGCGGCGGATTGGGGTATCATCCAATGGATTGTTTATAGGCATAGCTTAGCGTAGTGTTTCCCAAGGTGTATTCCACGGAACCTTAGGGTTCCGTAGAAGGTTAATTACTACATAAAAGTTTTTATTCATGAGTGGAAAATGTGCCGCGATGAAATTCAGCTGAAAGTGGCAGTTAATTCACTTCCTGGAAATAAAAATGCATTTGAAGGAAGCAAAATAAGAAATAAAAGCTGTTCAGAGAATTTTGTACATTAGTTACTTAAGGGGGGAAAGACGTGTAAAACGGCATATTAAGAGCCATTTTCATGAATTTTTTAAACGTATAAAGAATAAATGTATTTTATCGAGGTTTTGAGTTTATTTTATAAATACATTGAAGAACATTTACTGAAATTTTCAAACATTTTTCTTGAAAAATCCCGGAGATATCGGCTGCTGCACACTGTAAGTAGCCACCCGGGTCGGCAGTTTGCGTACATCATGGAGGTCACAATTTTTATCTGAAATCATTTTTTTTTTTAAATCTACTTTTTTATAAGTGTTTCTTCCAGTTGAACTAAAATCATCACAAAAATTTGAAAATTTCTAAATTTTTTTTTAGAATGAGAAATTTAAGTACGATTTTTAACCGTTTTTTTTATTTTTTTTACAATAAAAAAGTAAAAATAAAGATATGTTTATGATTTTAGTTCAACTAAAGCGTGTATATATAAAGAAAATGTGTGCTAAATTTGATAAGGATTGATCAAAACTGCTAGATAGAATGTACGCAGAGTAAGTAGTTTCTAGAAAAACGCGTTTGAAAAAAAAGAGTGGTATTAAAAGTAAATTTAAGGCAGTAATGAGTCAATTTTTTAAATACTTTTTGACATTTCTATCGGAGGTCTCAATTGTTAAAAAAAAAAAAAAGGACATCTGCTAACGTTCTCTAATACCCTTCGTTCATTCATGAGGGACTACCTGCTCAACTGCTCCAAAAGGGGCGCTCGCTCAAATGCTTATAACTTTTAAATGACTTAGAATTTTGCTTTGAAAATTTCAGGGTAAATTATTGAATACTTGTAGAATCGATTAAATGAAGCAATTTTTTTTAATATTTTTTGAGACCTTTACACGTATTTCTCCCCTTAATGTAAAAATTGAAAAATGACTCGTTGCCCTGCTTAAGACCACTCTGAAACTCGATTGGGGTAGGTCAAAGCCTATACGTCGTATGATGATTTTGGAAAGCTGACAATTATATGTGATGATAATGACTAATGATTCAGAAAGGGAATTTAGTTGGTTTTTGTAATACTTTTGACTTGATCCCAGCAAGGAGTAGGAGAACACTGTTTAGCAAACATTTTTTTTCTAGAATTTTACAATATTAAAACCAATAATTTTAAATAGGTAGTTTTAAATTTATTTCCGGAGGGGGCAGGTTTGGGACTTTAAATAAACCTTGTCCGAATCGTAAGATATGCGATTTTTAATGTAAGCACTAATGTGGGTTCCTCAAAGTAAAAGTGAATCGTTAAGGGTTCCGTGGCCAAGAAAGATTGGGAACCACCAGCTCCAGGGGTTTCCAGTTCAGGAGCTTGTGACCATGGAGGAGGCCAAAGGTTAATCGTCCTTGGCTGAACCCATGTAAATCCATTTTTCCTGTTAGGTCGTTGGAGTTAAAAGCGGCTTTCCAAGACACTTCTCATGAAGTCGCCATATATAATTCCAATTTTAAATACAAAAACTTTACCCGCATAAACCAAAATACTTTTTCTTATACTATAGTCTGTGTAATTAGAATAGGCGCGTCAATGTGGCGTTTCCTGCTTCGTCGCCATGGAAACCTCTGAAAAAAATAACAGCGCCAGAGTTTTTTTTTTTTGCACTACAGTTAAGGCAATTGCATTACAACACCTCCGATTCATATTATTAGAATAATAGAGAAAAGTAACAATACATAATTTATTTACCATTTATTTATTTTTGATATTAAGTAAATGCAATTAAATTTGTTATAAATGAAATGTGGAATGTTTAGATAAGATTTTGACACTTTCAAAATATACAATACAGTAAATTAGGTGTACTATAACTTTATGAAATACATCGAAATTTAGAATAAGATTTAGATTGGTTAAAATATTAGAATACTTTATCTGACGCAATCTATTTTTGCCATTGAGAAATAAATCTGACTTGAATCCGTATATTATTATTATAACTAAAACAACAAACTTGCTTATCATGTTCCCCAAACCTACGGGGGGGAAAAGTTTCTAGCACGGAAACCATGACGACCAGAAAAGGAAAAGGCAAAGTTGGGTGACCTTGACGCACCTATTCTAATTACAAACTATAAATATCAATTTCAATAATTATATGCCTGCAAAGCCATGGATGTCATCTGCCCTATGTGCTAATTTAGACGTAACTTTATCCTATGTTTCAACAAAAAAACAAGAAGTTCCGTCTAGAACTATACGAGCCTACTTTCCCGTATACACCGAATGCAAATTTATAATCTAGCTATCTCTCTCTCTCTCTGTCTTTCTCGTTTAGCTTTAGTTCTTAATTGCTTCAAATATACCTTTTCAACGGTTAATACATATTCATTCAATCATTATTTATTAAGTCATTCATGTATTTATTAACTCATTTATTCATTCATTCTTTTGCTTATTCATTTAATCATTCAATAATTAAAAAATATTCTTGAAAATCCCGATCAAAAAATTTCATAGGAAAATAGGCTCGTTAGTTCTTTATGAACTTTCTATTTGTACATGTTCTACGTCATAAGAGCTTTCCGATAAAGTTTGTTCCAAGCAAATCGGTCCGTTAGATCAGAAATTATATAGGATTGAAATTTCCCCGTAGGCGGTATGTTAATTTTTTTTGAACTGTTCAAAAATGAACAAAAATTGTTCAAATCAATATTTCACGCCAAGAACTTCTTCCAGTGAGCTTGCTCATCTGAACTTATATCTTCTACTCAGAGTTTACATAATTTGCTTCATTTTCACCCATAGACGCTAATGTTAAAATTTTTTGAACTGTTCAAAATTGAACAAAAAATTGTTCAAATCAATGAGATGTCCTCGCCGAGATCTTTCGAATGCAAAAAGAATTTTTCCAATCGGACAATTCGTTCAAAAGTTATTAGGGGGGACAGACCGACAGACAGACAGACAGACCGACAGACCGACAGACAGACAGACTGACCGACAGACAGACCGACAGTCCGACATTTATTATTTTTTTTTTACTTTTACGGGAAAGTAGGCTAAAAAGGAAATAAAGAAAACTCTATTTAGCTCAAATCTTCAGTATGGATTAAAGCCAAGGCTCTGGGGGCTGCCTCAAATCCCCCGGGGGAGTGGACACTGGGGGGGTGGGGACTGGACATGGTCAATATGTCCTGTACTTATGAAAATGACGCACTACTTTGCTTCATTTATTTGCTGAGTATTTTTTTTTCGATTTTCTTCTTAGAATTATTATAAAATTGAAATGTGAGTTCCTTTATCTAGTACATTATAAATCAGTGTTTCCCGAATTTTTGATATCCGTGTGTACCCTTCTATAATTTTCGTAATACCGTTTACCCCTCGTGAAAGAAGTAAAGAAAAGAAAAATACTTCTAATAATTTTTTTTCCTCTTTTTTTAACGAATTATTACTTGTTTTTACTGTTCCAGTTTGCCTTGACTTCATTGTTTTCTTTTTTGCAGTGGACATGTACCCATCTAATGTCTTTTTTGTTCACTTTTGGGTAACATCCTACATGAAATCATGTAAAAAATGGGACTCCTACAAAATCTTAAATGCGAAAACTCCCTATGTTCTTAGGCTTTGAAGGAAACCAAGCATTTATACTTTTTGTCTGATAAAATTTTAGACGTGTAAAGGAAAATGAATACACTTTTAACCAATCTAAAAACTAGAAAAAATAGGCCTCAACTTTGAGATTTTCTAAAAAAATATCCAATGCATCAAATTTCTAAAATTTTCAGTGATTTTAGATACAATATAAATAAATTAAAAAAATTATTTTATAAATTTAATTTAGTTAAAAATTTAGTTTAAATATATTTTTTTAAATCCCGTTTTCCCGTCTTTCGAAATATAGTGTCTCATTGCGCGCATGATATCTTCAAAACCATTTAAGATAAATCCTCCAAATTATTTTTCAACATAAATCTTGGATAAATAAATAAATAAAATGAACTAGGATTATGAAATTTTGATGAATGGAAAAGGAAAAAAGTGCTGTAAAAAGATTGAGAGTATTGAAAAACATAAGTTTTATCTAATTAATGCCTCATTATTTTAAAAATTATTAAACAAATAAAAAGATCCTAGTTCCGAAGTTGTGTTTCATTTAAAATCAGTTTTATGAAAATTGGGCAAAATGTTCAAGAAATATCATGCGCGCAATAAGACACTATATTTCGAAAGCCGAAAAAACGGGATTTAAAAAAATATATTTAAACCAAATTTTTAATTAAATTAAAACTATAAAAATATTTTTTATTTATTTATACTGTGTCTAAAATCCCTGAAAATTTTAGAAGTTTTGATGCATTGGGTATTTTTTGAAAAATCTCAAAGTTGAGGCATATTTTCCACTTTTTAGATTGGTTAAAATTGTATAGTCCCCTTTGGAACACGGTCGCAGCCCGGTGTAGCACGTACCCCCAAAAACGACTTCCGCTCCCCATGGGGTACGCAAACACATTTTTTAAAGCACTTATAAACCATACAAGTCACATGGGTACTGGTTTTGCGACTGCCAAAAATTGATTTTTATACCTTCCTAAATCTCATACCTTACACCTTATTACGCTAGGAGTAGTACTTTATTATGTAGATAAATTCCTAAGTTTTCTATTTTTCCTGATAAAGCGAATTCTTTATGCAAATATTTCGCTTGTTCACCACAAGGAAAATTGGTTTCCGATAAAGAAAAATCGAGTTAGCTGGTTTGCAACGCAAATCAGTCTTGAAGGAGCTTAACGCCTCTAGAGAATAGTGACTGGGGTCGTAAGGAGATCAATTTACGATGTTGAATATTGAACGATGTTTGGGATAGAAGCCGGGAATCTTCTTAGATAGTCTATTAAAAGATAATTTTGGAAATTCCCTCTTGTTGCAATTGGGAAACAAACACCATGAAAAAAAATCCTGAAAATTTACAGTAGTGCACTGGAATCCATGTTACCAGTACTTTTTACCATAAACATTAATTCTACTTATGTTAGCGAAAAAGAAAAAAAAAGTGTTCTTTAATCTTGATGATTCTATTCAGATAATTCTGGAAACTTTCTGTTGTTGCAATTGCGAGACACAATGTAAAAAAAAAAAAAAAAAAAAACTGAAAATTTGCTTATTGGGATCCATATTACCAGTCCTTTTTAGCGTACTTTTCCCTAAAAAGTAAAAAAAAAAAAAATAATGCATGAACGAAGGCTTAATGTATCGTGAAAATATCGTTAAAAATCGAGAAAAGTCAAAAATAAGTTAAAAGTTATTAAATAAAGATTGAAAAGTAAAAAAAAAAAAATGAAAGAAGGGTTTTGAGTTGGGGAAAGTGTGTGTCGGTATCTGTTGCTATCGTCTATCTGTCCCCCCTAATGACTTTTCAAACAATTGTCCGACTCGAGAAAATTACTTTTTGATTTGAACGATTTTTTTTTCAATTTTAAACGGTTTAAAAAATCTCAACATTAACACGTATGTGTAAAGATGAAGCAAATTATGTAAACTCTGGGCAAAAGATCCAAGTTCCTATGAAAAAGGTTATTGGAAGAATATTTTTTGATTTGAACAATTTTCGTTCATTTTTGAACAGTTCAAAAAAATTAACATAACACCTACGGTTAATTTTCAATCCTATATAAATCCTGACCTAGCAGGCGGATTTGCTTGAATTAAACTTGATCGGAAAGATGTTAGGCCGTAGAACATGTACAGATACGAAGTTCAACCAGAACTAAACGAGACTATTTCCCTATGAGTTTTTTTAATCGGGATTTTTAAGGATATTTCTGAATGAATAAATGCATAAATGGATCAGTGAAAGAATGATTGAATGAATGAGTTAAAGAATGAATGAATGAATAAATGAGTGAACAAATGAGTGAATAAATGAAAAAAAAATTAGATGAGTGAATAAATACATGAATGAATGAGTGAAAGAATGAATGAATGAATAAATGAGTGAATAAATGAAAAAAAAATAAATAAGTGCATAAATACATGAATGAATATGTATTAACCGTTGAAAATGGTGTATTTAAAGCAATTAATAAAAACATAGAGCTAAATGAGAAGTAGAGAGAGATAGCTAGGTTAAGAAATTTAAAGTTGGAGTATACGGGAAAGTAGGCTCGTATAGTTGTTGAGTTCTAGAACAGAACTCTCTCTGACTTTGCACTTTCATATAAGAGCGCCATTTTTTACGATTGCGCAGAGCAGTTCAAAGCTATATCCGACTCAGATATACTCATCGTAATTGCTAGCATATATTTTTATATATTTTCTACTTTTTATTACAAAAATTCTCTCATAATAAGTGTTGAAATTTTCTTAATATGTGATACGATTTTGTGAATATAAACTACGCAGTTTTCTTCCAGTGTTTGGGTATTTCCCCAGAGTTTTCTCCATACATAAAAAAACTTTAATCAGTTTCATTTTTCATAAATGACACTTTTTACTAAACAATTAACAATCTCACCTGCATTTTAATTTTTATCTTGCTTTCTAAAAAGTGGCGCCATCTCTTTTTAGTTCTTTAAAATAACAGATTATTTTAGGTACATGAAATCTTTTTCAAAAATCTTGAAAATTACTAAATAAGTTGCCTGTGGCAGAATTTTGATGATTTTCAAAATGTAATACCCATAAAATTGAAGATTTAAGATGTAATAGACTGGATATAAACTTGAAAAATAGTTAAAAAAGAAATACGTTGACGAGTAATAATGCGAGTTGA
This sequence comes from Octonoba sinensis, assembly GCA_038502835.1. Lineage (NCBI taxonomy): Eukaryota > Metazoa > Arthropoda > Arachnida > Araneae > Uloboridae > Octonoba > Octonoba sinensis. The sequence goes on from CM076603.1 coordinate 28,691,595, forward strand.
AAAATTATGCATTTGAGTAACCACTAAGAGATAGAGAGAGAACATTGAAATTTCTATCGTTTTCAGTTTTGCTGCTCTGACAATAAAAAAAAACCACTAACAATTGTACACTAACTAATACGAAAAAAGAACTGCTGCCCCTATCGAAACAGAGGTATGGAGCTCTAAATGCCATCTAAAGAACCTGAATAGTTGTCAAAAATAGAAGAACTTGCACAGTTCTCTAAAGGCGTCCTAGACGTCACTTTTGGAAAATGCATAAGTCGAAAATAAATTAGGTACATTTGAAACATGAATATTAAGGACAAAAGTATTTACTTTGTCTTGGATGATGCATAGATTCATTCAGACATCATTATACTCCACTAATAGCAATTAATTAGTGGTGTAGTACAGAATAATAGTGTAGCTGGACTGGTGTACACTACCAATAGTGTAGCCAGAAAGTATTTTTGAGGGGGCAGACTTTTTTTTTTTTTTGGCGCAACCAGAGATTTCTCCTTTAGAGGGGAGGCTGATCCATGCATCTCTATGCATTACCATAGTAGGATTGGTAGTATGGATTAAAACCAAGGCTCTAGGGAGAGCCTCAAATTCCCCCTCGACTCTACACTATTAATCAGTATTACAATAACATTGTACTAAATAGTAGTGTTACTAGACTTGAAATCCATGTTTTTAGTACTCTCCATATATGTACAGCAACACCCTTCTAAAGAAGAAGTCAACGGAGAAAAATATTTGTATCAGAAGAGGGGGAGGGGGAATAAAGGGTTTTTCAAGATTTTTTAAATTTTACCTCATTGAAACATCTAGACAACTTTTTAATTAACTCATTTTTAAGAGAGTGCATAAAATAAATTACTGTAAAACTCCTCCTGACGAACCACCCTCAAATGTGGACACCTCTCTTAGGCGAACGGTTTTCAGTTCCCCGGCAGCAAATTATCGAGCCTACAAAAAAAAAAAAAACACTTTTTGAAGACACTTTTCTATTACTTTTGTTCCGCTGGTGCTCGTTATAGAAGAGTTTTACTGTATCTTACAAATTCTTATCCATATTCATAAGCCAATCAAACATGCTGATGATAGCCATCCACGTTTTTTTATGTTCTGACACCAGTCATTGGATAAATAATTTAAATTCTTAAATTTCAAGTATCAAGGTCTAGCTTGATATAGGCTTAAATCCATCAACTTTTAGAACTATTTTTTTATTGTCTTAGCATCCATCTACCAACCATTCTATGTATCGAAAACCTTTTCGCTTTAAGATGCTATTCATTTGCCTATATGAACAGCAAATTCATCATTGCATTGAATTAAATATTATTTCAAATCAAAGATTAATATTATCTATCATGTTTATCAATATTAATCAAATTTATCAATATCTGCTTTTATCGAACAGCAAATATTTATATTTATTACTATATTATAAAAATATAAATTATTTATATACTATAAATGTTATTGAACAGCAAGTTATTATTTATAAAATTATTATAAATTTATGATCAAATGTTTAATGTAGATTTTACTTTAATGTTATTGTTATTATTTTACCATTTCAACTTACCAAAAAATTATTACTTCGACTTTTTTTCCATCTAAAGAACTACTAAAATTTGCTCTCTTTGTAAATTCTTTTTACCATGTGTGCTATGCATATACATATAAAAACATATCAACCAATTTATATTCAAAATTTTATTTTGGTGCCATTTTTTTTTTTTTTTTTTTGTAGCTCAGAATTAAATTTATTTTTACATTGGTTTTCAAACAAAAACATTAATAATTTTTCAATAGACTGAAAAATATGGCTTCATAAGTAGTGTAAATGGATTTAATACCATTTCTATATTCACTAAGTTTTCATTTCACATAGGCAAATTCCTTTTCGCAAAATCATTTCAACTATTGGTAAAGAAAGCTTGAAGTGTAAAACGGTCGAGTGTGAGAAAAATCACATACAAATTGATTATGTAAGGAAAGTAGGCTTGTTTTGTTCTGAACTAACTTCTGTTTGTTCAGAACTTCGAGAATCAGGTTTGTTTAATACAGCAATTTTAAAAGAATGAGCTCGGTAGTGCCATCTATTGAGCTAACATGAAAATTTTATGACGTCTTTAAATGGAAACAAAATATAGATGCACTGGGTTAGTGTGGGTTTAACGAGGGAAATTTAAGTTAATTGTTATTTAATGGTAAAACTATACAAAACCCGATTATTGCAAGCACGACTCGGATTTAGCAAACTTTTTTTCACAATAAAAATAAATCTTTAAAAGCTTCGCGAAATTTCATCGAAATTTTACAAGAATTTAATAACGGCACAAAAAGTGTCGAAAATTTCAAAAAGTATGAACCTTCCTTATTTACAATTTCAACCCCTTAAATTTCCGAAAATAGTGAACAAAAATTTTCGAAATAACATGCCCAGTTTTTTTTCTTCCTCTCGTTGTACAATGCATGATCAAAACTTGCAACCAATCATTTTTAAGAAACTTACTTTCATACAGAAATATTTGAATTCCTAATAATCCCGGTTATAGCGAACATGCGGATTTAACAGCCAAATTGTCTCAGTCCCTTCATACTCGCTGTAACAGAGTTCGACTGCATTTTAGGAGAAGGCGGCGATGAAACATTTCAAGTTTTTGAAATTAATGCATAATTTTTCGATAAGTCTTAGTAAATATAAAATTAGTAATCTAGAAACATGTCTTTTATAGCATGACTTTTTTTCCTTTCTTCTTTTTTTTTTTTACATTTTCACATCCACCCTCATTATTAATTAAAAACCAGAATTTTATGAGGCATATGTCAATTTTAAACGCATAGATTTCTTTTTGTGTTAATAAATTCCACACTTCTTAGCACTTAATTTTTCACTGCAACCTCAACTAATAAACCAAATTCTGTACATATGTTTTCTTTACCATACGACTCTTGTAGTAGTGAAAAGCTTGCTTGCTTCAGGAGGTTGCGGTAATGGAGCATTTTAAGCTATTGGCGTTAACGCGTAACTTTTAGATTTAAAAAAAAATTAGTTTTTATGAAATTATTAATCTAGCATTTTGTATTTTATAGCCATGATTCGTTTTCAATTTTTTTTTAAATTTTAACATATGAAAAATGAAAAACCTGAATTTTATAAAGCATGTGTCAATTTTAGAAGTGTGGACTTTTTTTTTTTTATTTTAAATTCAACATTTCTTAGAACGTAATACTTAATTTTTCGCTACAATTATATCACATTTTGTAATAGCAAACCAACAACCCTAATTCTGTACATACGTTTTCTTTACAATAAGACTATCTTAACAGTGAAAAACTCGCTTGTGAGATCAGTTCTCCCGTCCGACTTCGTTAAGCTACCAAAACAATTTTTTATAACGAACCCTGATCCAAAAAACGAAAGTAGAAGACTCTTCAATGCCTTAAATTATCATCTTTTTTAGAAATGTGCACTATTTTAGCAGTTGAGCACTTTTTTCCTAGTAAATAGCTATTCTTATTCGTAGTCCTATACTCTATCGCAAATTGTTGAATTTGTTTTCGCTTAAATTTTAACTCCAGACTTAATTTAAGGACATCTGCTTTAAAAATGATTTGCATTACAGTGTATTCGTCAGCAATTTCATGCACAGCTGCCAAAAAACCGAAAACAAAAGTTTTAAAACAGCATAGACTTTTATGTTTCCTGTATAATAAACGTCGAAAAATGAAAAGCAGTATTTTTTAAAATGCTATTTGTATTAATTCATTTTTGTATGATTTGTAATCAATCATATTGGATATTTTACGTAAATGCAAAACCAGTTAACACGAGCACTCTGGCTTAATGAGCAAACTGTCCCTTCCTCTTCATCTTCTATATAACCAAAACTGACTGTAATAGTATTATTTTTTGCAGGTTTTTTAAATATGAAGCTTGCAACAAGTTTTACAGGGACAAACATAAAATATCAATTTTCATAAACGCTTAGTGAGTGAGATAGAATGTTCTTTCATAAATGTTTAGATCATATTCAATCCTTTAAAGGTCCTTTTATTTTTGTAGTATTGGTATATTAAAATATTTTTCGAATTTTGATTGGTTTTAAAAAAAGAAATTCATATAGGACATTAAATAAGAATAACATAATTTTTTGGTTGGGGTGATAGTTGTAATGGTTGGATTCTCGGAGAGCCCACTCCGTTGGCGATGAGTACACCATCTCGGTAACCCTGATTTGGTCGTCACCATATGTCTATAGTCGTAACCCTGCTTGTATCGTTCTGCGAGATGGCCGCCAAATTGGCGATTTTGAAACGGGATGGGATCTCCTAGGATTTTACCGTTTCAATATTTTAATATTGATGCATGTGGTTGCAAATATACTTCCCAGAGTCTCTACAAGATTCTACCAATCGGAAAGAGTAAAATAGCTCATTATAAACATCTATAACTTAATGAATTTGCATTAGAAAGAGTTTTAGTAGGGTCTTTTTAGTTTATTATTATTGTTTTGAATGACGTGAGTTCGCAAAAAAAAAGGTCCAACCACGAAGTTGTGATACTAGAAAACTTCTGTGGCAAGAAAAGGATGAATCCAATCAAATTTTAGGGAAGCCCGATTTGCAGATGCGTTTATCAATTTACACACTGGTAAGAATTTTTGCTTTTCTGTTTTAAGCAATTCTTGATATCTACTAGACGCCAATACAGATTCGAGCTAATGATAATTTAGCGGGATGCACTTCGAATCAAAAATATTCAGAAACATAGCACAAAATAAATTACAGTGGTACCTTGAGATACGAATGTCCTAACATACGAATGTTTAGAGGTACAACATAAAATATTCGAAGATTTATACCTGAACGTACAACAAAAAATTTGTTATACGAATTTGCGATGCACGACAATAGCATAGGTGATCTCTAGATGGTGGAAGTATCTGATTTTGTGGAAAAAAGACACCCAGAGAAATTGTTTACAGGGAGAGCGAGTGCCTTATTTAATGATACGTGTCTCACATTCTTTCGTAACATTTTAAAAAGGAAGCAGAAACAGACCTCTCTTGATCGTTACCATGCGAAGGTTTCACGCAGTGAAAGTCAGGAAAGTGAGGCTAAAAAGACCCGACGTTAATTTGATGATTAATAAACATTATGTGTGTTATTAATAAATAAAGAAATTAATTAATTAATAAACATTATGTGTGCTATTACTCGTTTATTTATAAGCAAATTGTGTATATTAAATGTAATTTAACTGTGTTTTGGGGTAGTTTCATATCGCTAGAATGCATTAATATATATTACATTATTTTAAATGGGAAAAATTGCTTTGAAATACGATTTTTTTTGACATACGACGATGATCACAGAACGACATAAATACGTGTCTAAAAGTACCACTGTTACCTCTATGCATGCTTTCATGGATTTAGTTCCTGTACTCAGGTACATTGTACTTTATCTTCGCCGAAGAACAAAAAGAAATCACATCATGCTGAAACGTAGAACCTTTGTCTTTTTATTTTTTCAACTTTAATTCAGTAGCGACTTTGTTCAACTTTAATCAGTAAAAATACGAGTTTATTCGGATATCGTCAGCTTTTAAAAGAAACGATAAATTACTTAAAATAAGAAAGCTAGCTAAAGATATTAATTTTCAGATATGTAGCAGTGTAACATTAATGGTAAAATGTCAATGTAAGTAATAAATAAAACTATTTATAAACAGCATCAAAAACTCAGCAGCCCGAATGCTGTAATAATCTGGAAGCATTTTCATCATAAAAGCTAACAGATAAATGAGCCTTTTCTCCGAAAGCTTAAGACGAATTTAAATGGCTTCAGTTGCCTACAACATAAATTTAATCGGTGTTTGGTTATCACTGAATCTGATCTGATAACAGAAACAATAGGTCCATTACAGGACAACTAGTTCAGATTATGTTAGCTACATAAATAACTTTAAAATGCACAAGATTAAAATGAGAATTATAATTTAAAAATAATGATGACAAAAGTTTTCTACTTCCTTACGAGAAATAAAAGAAGTATTTTACTCGCGGAAAAGCTATCACTAAATTTTAGCCTAAATTTCCACTTCTGAATCAAGTTTGAAAAAAAAAAGTCGACATGGTGGTGTAGTGGTAAGGCACAGGTCTCGTACGCCCAAGATCGCAGGTTCGAACTTGTCCCAAGTCGGTGGATTTTCAAGAAGCAGAAAATTGTCTGTGCCCATGTCGCATGATTGTGCGGCATGTTAAAGATCCCTCGAGTATCCGTTTGGCTTAGATACTCCCGACTAAATTAAATACCTAGTGCAATTCGCATCAAATGCGAGCTCAGATACCACCATCTAGGGGAAACTGAGCGTCCAAATTCTCAGTGGCAATGGCATCCACCGACAGTGGGGCTACTTGAAAAAATAGGTGCCGATTACCGGGGTGCGCACAAGGTCTGCAAAGGTTAATGACCATACGTAGTTAAATTACAAAGAAAGAAGAAGAAAGAAAGTTTTTAAAAAAAAAATCGCTTCGTCCTTTAAAATGTCCATTTGCACCAGTGATTGCCAAAATGTTGATCACAAACTACTAGTACAGGGATGGCGAACCCTTTTCGATTAGCCTATTAGTTAAATTACTGTTCATTATTATCATTTGTTCAGTGTGCCACTTGTTAAGGGCCCTTTACACGTACTTTTTTAACCGCGCTTGACGGCGAGCAATTGATGCGCGTTCAAGAGTGTGCGTATGAATACAATTTTGGAGCGCTTAAAAATGTAGTTAAGACACTCAGATGTTCAGTCATGATCGCGCACCAAGAAATGTTGCGTTTTACATACGCGTTTTTAACCGCGCAACAAAGGGGGATGATTTGCCGATTCTGCTGGCTGTTGCTTCTGGAATAAAAACCTTTTGTTCGGTTTTCGTGTCTTACGTCTCAAAAATATATGCGTGTTATGATGTGTTTATTATTAATTCATTTCTTAGAGATTTTTCTTTAACGTATAATGCGTTTAATATATTAGCTTGGCACGTGGAACGCTGTTGCCTCTAAAATTCCACACGCCACCGTAGAATCCAATGAACGATCCGCATCTGAACTCGTTCTGACGCGTAGTAAAGGATGTGGTGCATTATTCTGACATTTTTGAACGCCACGGTTTTACTCGCGTTCTTGAGCGTGGTTGAATGCGCCGCGTTCAGTCACGCGGTTAAGAACATGCGTGTAAAGGACCCTCTATTTTTCGATTAAAAAATCAGCTATAGGCAATATAGCAATTTTGGAGCGCTTAAAAATGTAGTTAAGACACTCAGATGTTCATTCATGATCGCGCACCAAGAAATGTTGCGTTTTACATACGCGTTTTTAACCGCGCAACAAAGTGGGATGATTGGTCGATTAGCCTATTAGTTAAATTACTGTTCATTATTATCATTTGTTCAGTGTACCACTTGTTAAGGGCCCTTTACACGTACTTTTTTAACTGCGCTTGACGGCGAGCCATTGATGCGCGTTCAAGAGTGTGCGTATAAATACGCGTACTACTGGCACGCGTGGTATATATAGGTTCGCCATCTCTGTATCAGTAGCTTGCTGGGTAAGTTTTGATAGCTCGCGGTTGCATATAGGTGGTTAGTCTGCACATTATTGCACCAACGATTGCTAGTTAATTTTCAAAATTTTGCCAGTAATCGCATTTAATCACGCGAGTGGTTTAGAAAAAACTGAAGAATATTCTATTTGCATCAATATAAAGTGAAGAAAAAGGCGATAAGCTCTGCCTTTATAGTAACCGTATAGTAATCGTATATTTTGGCATATCCATACATCAACTATGAATTGGTTAATAACAAAAGTTGAGATTCTTACTTTTTTTTATTTAATTGGTAGTGGTTGTATTTACAATGTGCACACTTTCCAGTAAAAATTCTGAGTCACCATTTCTGGAGTGTTTTTGCGAATTTTGTCGAAACGACCATGCGCGCATATGTACGCTAGGATGGGAAAGAAAAAATGTTGGAAAATCGTGAACTGGGGAAACTAATAAGGGGGGCTATATCTTCTTTTTGCACATGCTTTATGAAGGTCACTAAAATATGTATTTTTAGGCAACTTGTAACATTGTTAAATTGGCCTCTTCCGACCACATTGTTGCTATAAAAGTACATATGAAGAGAGAAGTATTCCCGCGAACAGGGATGTTTTTTTAAGATTAGTGGCCACAAAGTCCCCTTTTTCTTATTTATTTACGCTTGAAAAGTATAATTGGAGTATTAGCAATAAAATCCCCACGATAATATGTACAAAAGATTATAATTAAGATTAATATTTCACCTACAATCTGCAACATAGCCTCGGAGAGCAACAATTCTCCTTCGGAGAATTACTGTCGAATGTCAAATGCATCTAGCTGAGCCAAGGAATTTCGTTAAATCAGAAACGCTTATAATTCCTGTTCTAATTGCTGAAATTTAGAACAAACTTCATCTTTCTCAGAAAAAAAGCTCTTTCGAATGATACGTAATGTTAAGGTGTAAAAGAATTAGTCCGTCCTCCATTAAGCACTTTATATGCACATTTAGCATTAAAAATAATTTGTAATTTAGGAAAAAAATTGCTTTGAGCTGTAGATACCCAGAGATTCCAGTTGTTTTGAAACAATTTCAAGAGTAAGTTCTACAGGGTCTTATGTGCTTCACGTAAAGACAAACAAACCGACTGACATTGTCTGATATACATACATATATGGGTATACAGATATTTAAAAAATACAATAAAATGCATTCACGACACATGAATGCATTTTATTGTGTGATTTATTGTATGCATTATAATGCATTACGTGAATGCATTATATGTATGTGATTCATGCATTCATGTATGTACACGTAAATGTACATACATGAATGCATGAATCACATACATACATGAATCAGCAGGAACAATACCTCCCTCCTGACCGCCCTAAATGACAAGCTTGGTACTAACCTTGTTCGTACCAACAGCCTTCGCATGAAACGAGTTTTATTTTAAAATAATATTTCGTAACTACTCAGTTTTAGCTTCTTCGAATAGATGGAACGAATGTTTCATCCACCTACGCAAACGATGGAAACATAGTTTCATCCCACTCATCAGGTAAGAGAAATTGTTTTTCTAACCATAAGAAACATTCTATTTTTCCATGACCGAATCTTCCGGAACAAAATAAGGGTTCTAAGTGCTTCCATGCCGTCCGTCAAGAGCTTTTTCTTTCCTAATGACTTCCATGAACGACGTAATGACTCTGACGCATTTTCTCGAGTGCTAGATATGTTTTCGCGCCATTGCTTTTGCACGAAATGTCCCTTAAATTATTTAGCATACTTTGGCAACACTGCATTTTTCTTGCAATTTACGTGGAATTAGATTCTTTTGACTTTCATGAGAGCATTTGGAATCATATAGGGGAGAGTGGGGATAATTGATCACATGGGATACTTGAGCCACCCCCATTTTCTCTACAGTAGGTTAATTTTTCTTTCAAACATTGGCAAGACCTTAACATATGAAGGGTCCACTGGAAAAACGACCTAAGTCACATAATACTTGATGAACTTTGCTTTATGTTTTATTATAAATTATGTATTATAAATATATATATTAAAAATTTGAATTTGGGTGTTACGAAAAAGTAGGTTTGTATAGTTAAAATTAACATTTATGTTACAAAATAATTGAATAAAACATAAAGCGTATTTCAAAAAGTAGTATACGACTTGGGTCGTTTTTCCAGTGGACCCTTCATATTTATAGTTCTTAACGTGTGCACAAAAAAAAATCACCTAGATAGGTACCATTTTGAAATTGTGGTGATCAGTTGCTTTTTTCCCTATCTGAATTCTTTTAAATTCACATTCGAAAGACTGGTGAATTAAACCCTTTTGACTTCATGACAGCATTTTGAATCATATAGGGGAGAGTGGTGATACTTGATCACATGGGATACTTGAGCCACTCCCCATTTTTTGTTCAGTAGGTTAATTTTTCGTTCTAACATTGGCAACACTTTAACATAATTATACTTCTAAACGTGTGCAAACAAAAAAAAATCACCTAGATAGGTACCATTTTGAAATTGTAGTGATCAGTAGTAACTTTTTTTTCAATCTGAATTCTTTTAAATTCAGATTCGAAAGACTGATGAATTTAGATTCTTTTGACTTCATGAGAGCATTTGGAATCATATAGGAGAAATTGGGGACAGTTTATGATATGGGATACTTGAGCCACTCCCCATTTTTGTACAGTAGGTTAATTTTTCTTTCTAACATTATCAAAACCCTAACATAATTATAGTTCTGAACTTGTGCAAAAAAAAATCACCTAGCTAGGTACCATTTTGAAATTGTAGTAATCAATAGTTGCTTTTTTCCTATCTGAAATAAATACTCAGATAAGTGTTTTAATGTTTTTTTTTTTTTTTGCTGTCAAAGATCTGTTTTTAACTGAAACAATGTCTATGCATTTATTAGTTATAATTTCAGTTATATTTTAAATCTAAAATAGTTCAAAGAGCTTCATGCAGATCTAAATATAACAGTTTTTCGAATCTGAATTTATAAGAATTCATATAGAAAAGAAAAGAAATTACTGATCACTACAATTTCAAAATGGTACGTATCTAGGTGATTTTTTTTTGCACACGCTTCGAACTATAAATAATTTTAGTAAAATTCTGCTAAACAACAATGGTGGTAGTGGGGATACCTGTGCCACTGAGATCGGTGATACATGTGCCACGGCTCATACATCCCTACGAAGAATTTGATACATTCAACTTGTTATGGGTTCTGGTCTCCAAAACTGAACTGCTTATAAAAAACAATGATGGTAATGGGGATACCTGTGCCACTGAGATCGACGATACATGTGCCCTGGCTCAAACATCCCTACTAAGAATCAGATACATTTAATTTGTTATGGTTCTGCTATCCCAAACTGTTCTCCATTTCAACGTTTTTCTTGTTTGCAATTTTTATTTAAATGTTGCATAAATGCCTTCTGTGTATGCTAGATAAATGTTTTCCAACGATAAAAGTGATAATTATTTGTTCGCCTGCATTGTATAAATTGTCCTATTTCTAAACCCGTAACTAGTCAAACCATTATCTCTGCAAAAATGGTACAAACTTATTCTGAAGCCTTGCATCGCATTATGAAAAACTAGTAAGTAGTCATACGAAATGACCGCTGTTATAGATATTATAAATATAAAATTCTCCCAGTAACCGGAAATGCACATCAAATCAAAGAGATATTTATCAGGTAGAACAGTAAAGTTTAACGAATAAATAATAAACATATAATAATTTCGGGAAAAAATATTTTTACCGAAAAAACTCCCCATCTAAGTTATAATAATCTGTAAAATAAAAATATTATCTACTATGTCATCAAATTGTTGGTGAAAAATATTTATTTAAAATCAACGTAATCATCGTCAAAACAAGTTTTAACGAAACTGGAAAAAAAGAGCGCTGCCACTTTAATATATATAAAAAGCGCCAGACGATAAATAATTTAATACAAAGAAAGAAGGATTAAATTAAATTCACATTAATCTTTAACGGAGATTGCAAATCTAGCGATGCTTCACTCAAAATGCTAGAGAAATGTTTTGATTATTAGTCGTTTTCATTATAGAAAATTGTGTAGATGGCAGCACGATGCAGTTGTCTTGGAGTAAGAAATTCGGAATAAGCTACCAGCGATATACATACACTTAAGCGGCTTATATATAAGAAGAAAGGAAAAGAGCAAAATACACTATTTTTGAACTGAACTCCCAAATAGGTCAAAGGCAAGAAACGCAACAAAGACTATCGTTCAGATTTTCTTGGCCAGAGCCAAAGGTAAAACAAAACCTTTTTTGGTAAAATAACGAATGTGCTTAAAAGACAGATGTGATACATCTGGTTCAGATTCAGACTCGGCTAAAAACATAAGTTCAAAGAATGTCAATAGGTGAAAATACTGGCAATCGTGATGATGATGATGCTATGAACGGAAAACTTGCTAACGGTGGTTGGTTGCTGAAAAATATGCAAAAAACTGAAAATATTTGTTGCACAATAATTTAATATTTCAGAAGATGGATTGAACATAAAATTTGCTCGATGAATTCAAATTACTAATCTAAATGGCCATCAACAGAGGATGTTAAGATGTCGAATAAGCCTAAATTGAAAAAATTCTTCGACCATCAAATTAGCACTAAAAAAGATCGTGTTACTAGTTTCGTTTTCACAACTGGCGGTTCAAAAGACCTTCTGTATCATAAGTACTAGTGGTGGCTCATTTAGTGGTAGCTCATGCATTCCTTCGCCATAGTGTCCCTCTCAAGGGATACTTGAGCCACAATGTAAAAAAAAAAGTAAATAATTTTTAAGGGGAGCCAGTTGAAAAAGACCAAAACTTTTTTATTGGCTTAAGTAGTAAAATAAATCTTTAAAAATGTTCTCTGAGAGTTTCAGAAAAATTGAAGCAATATTTATTGATTTATCATTGATTTTATTACGGTGTGAGGTGCCACCTCTTCATTCCGAAACCGTAACTGTGCCGAATATAAGCCACATATTTATTTATTTTTAAATAAAATAGGCAAGAAAAAGCACTTTCATCGTGACTGTAACTGAAAAGAAAAGTTCCTTACTTGAAGTTTTGATAAAGGAAGGATTTAAGTTTTTCCAAACCGAAAGCTTAAAATGCTCTTTTCTCTCACTTTGTTTTTTATGCATTTCATCTGACTCAAAATACAAAGGCTTTTTTAAATTTGCGTCTATAATGTTGATTTTTTCCCACATGTTCCTGAAACTATATATAACAAATTTATGCTCAACTTTTATGATAACTTAAGTACTTTTTTTCTAATTCGTTTTGGAGATTTTTTGAATTTTTCGTTGTTATTTTGTGTTACTTCATTTTTTATTTCTTTTCTCAAAAAGTATTTGTCTTATAAGAAATCAAAGTATAAAAGTTTTGCTTTTTGAGTAATGAATCAATAAAAAAAAAATTTGAGACTTTACGCCAATTTTTAAAAAAGATATGCATTTTTAAAAATTGCTAATTTTCTTTAAAAAAATTAAATTATGCAAATTATATTTTAAAAATCCAGTTTTTTTTTATATTAAATTTATTATGAAATGATGTAACATGACATGAGACAAAAATTGTAAATTTAAACACAATAGAGAAAAAAAATGGTCTCGTGGAACTCGCCCTCCTTAAACAAACAAAAATGGTTCAAACGAAAATCATTTTCATTTAATATTACAGAAAAAACATCAAAGGTTCAACTCAGCTCTTCATTTTGCTATAAGATAGTATAATTTTTTTCAAAAATTGAAATTAAAAAAAAAGGAGTTCAACTATTCCTATCTTCCCCTACATTAAGTTTTTGGTTTGATTGTAACTCGTTTAATACAAACACGGTTCAAGATCAGGTTAATTCAAAGTTCTAAAAGTTACTCTGGTGAGCTAGTTTATTGTAATGGTTTACAACTGACAGAAGATTGGTTAATTTGATTTTCTTAAAAATATTTAGTGCTAGATATGTTTTCCCGCCATTGATTTTGCAGGAAATATTCCTTACATAATTTCACTTACTCTAGGACGTGAACCTCTTGTAGGTCACAATAGACACCAGGGGAGCGGACCCACATGACCCTTTTTGAAACAACTGTTTCTGATAATGAGGTAAGTGACACAGTCGTCATTGTGTATACTCTATGATTGCAAAGAAAAAAAAATATATATATATAGGGACATTGTGCTCCCCCCAAAAAAGTTTAAATTTATTTTTCATGAAAATTTAAAAACTAATGATCCTTCATTTTCTTTTTGGCAACAAAATCAGCAATTTTTCTCTTATGCAACAAAAAAACTTTCAACCAATTAACGATACGGGAAGAGCAAACCAAAACAAGAAAGGTAAAATTATCTATTCCCGTACCAGTTAAAAGGTACAACAGGTGGCATATGTTCGGTATTTTTTTTATCATACACAGAAAACATGATGTTATCAACTATTCTCAAAGCTTTTGATGCAAAGAAAGGTGTCGAAGGGGGATTTTTAGTTTAGCGAAGTAATGCGGAGAAAATTGAAAACGCGGAAGTAAAAATGAAAGAATCCAACGTAAGAAACAATTTTGCATTTCCCATTTTCTCTTTTTTAGTCACAACATTCACACGCCTCTCTAAAACTTTATGAAGAAACATTGTTAAACAAATATGCCATCTGTTCATGAATATTCTTCCCAGAAAGTAAGCTGCCGAGTAAGGAAAAAACTAAGTTTTCACATAAGAATTATTCAAAAATTTCTTTAAAAATATTAAACATAACTCAAGAAAAAATAAAAATGCTCGAAAAACGAAAAAAGATGACAATGCAGGTAATGAAGAAAAAAAAAGAATCCACATAGCGAGGCAACTTTAATTTTTGAGAAATATTTTGAGTTTCCTTTTTAATAGAAAATTCGTTGAGCAAAAGTGGTGAATGGCCAGTTTTTGGAATTGCACGGAAGGAAACTACAATTTGAAATCCGTCTATAAAAATCCTTTTAAAACATTTTTTTGAAAAAAATTAAACTGGTCATTCATAGGGGTGTGTTCATCATAGGGACCGTTTATAAATGATGTCACTTTTTTTCAATATATTTGACCCCCTCCCCCCTTTGTCACAAAGTGTCGCATTTCAACATACCCTCCTTACCCCCCCCCCCTTTGTCACATGTCACGCTATATTACATTAGCATAAAATAGGTTTAATTTGCTGTTTTTAAATGTTTTTATAAAAATCAAAATGTATGATGTCCGACTTCTTGTTATCCCCTCCCCTTGTCACAAGTTGTCACACTTTCATGAACCCCCTCCTCCACCCATCGAAGCGTGACATCATTTATGAATGACCCCATAGATCGGTTTATACAAATTTTGATTTAGTGGGAGAATATCTTTGTTTCAAAGACTCTATCCAAAGGAACGTGTGCGACCTTATTGCCTTTGTGCCGTTTTTTCAAACTAAATGAGAGGAATGTTGTCGTTCAAAGATCTTTTGGAAGTTTACTTGTTTTGGGGAGAAATGAGTTTTGATGTGAAGTCATAATATGTACTGATCATGTCGCTTTGTAAACATGAAACAGGGAGAAAAGAAGTTGAAGTTGCTTAAAAGGATTAGAAGAACAAAGAGAAAACGAGACCTTACAAACGACTCTTAATGGAAGAGAAAATAACTCGCGGAGTAAAAATATACTGCAAAAAAAAATAATAATAATATTAATAATAAAATAACAAGAAGCTCTGTCTAGAAGTATGCCAGCCATTTTTCGAGTATATTTCAACATCAAATTTATTATCCAGCTATATCTTTCTCTTTCTCATTTAGCTTTAGTTCTTAATTACTTCAAATAAACCTTTTCGACGGTTAATAAATATTCATTCATTCATTCAATCAATAATTAACCCTACACTGCGCCGTGTTGTTTTTAAACAACACCTCGTTCACTAAGTTCTTGTTTTGTATATTTTTTTACATGTGGTGCATTTTTTCATTTTATTTTGAATGTATGATCATATTAGTTAATATAGTTTCCACTAGATCTTGTAAACTTAGCACAAGGCTCATCTTTTTTCACAAAATCGTAAGATATGTTGATTTTGTAAAAAACTATATTTTCTTAATTTTTTTCCTACAAATTTGAAACAACAAGTTTATTTTAAAAAATAGTCTTTACTTGGTTACATAGTTTCAAAGTAAAATAAATATAAGTTGTCCGAAAATTTTCGGGAAAAATATACATTTGGGCGCCTTTTTTACTTGTTGCTTTAAAACAACAATGCGGATTCGGGAGTACTTTTTATGATCCTGCATTATTCGCAGTATAAACAAGAACAGGTGTCACTGGTTGTTCTATTTCACTTTATTTAGTATGTTTTAGAATATTACTGTTATAAACATAACAAATTAGCGTAAAGGGGTCAAATAAATTATTATTTAGGAATTTTGTTTAAAATCAATTCGCGCTTAACCAAAGAAGAAACGAACATTATCGCATAGACCCCCTACAGACGTTAGGTTACTTGTTAAAAACCTTTTATTTAAATTATTAAACTTCATTGGTAATTAAAATAAAAGTCCGCACACGATGTAACTAATAATTATTAGTTACATGTGCGAATTTTTACTGAAATTCTTTTTTTTAATTTATAAATAAAATTAAAATATTTTAATAAATTTTACTATTTTATTGCTGCTTTAGGATTAAAATGCATACCTATTTATTATTGATTTTGTTTCATTTATTAAAATGGTTATATAAAAAAGCTATTATTGTTACCCCTAAATGCGCAGTGTTGTTTTTTAAACATGTCAAATTTTCTCGAATTCTATTTTTCGGAATTAAATAAGAATTTTTTTTAGTATTTTTTCCATTTATAACTAGCACAAACAAACACAAAAAATATATATATAAAGAAATTTAAAAAATGCGCAGTGTTGGGTTAACCCCTTCCCTCTCGCTCCCGTGAAAATGACGGTCTGAGATTTCGCCTGCTATTTCTCGCTCCCGTGATACTTCCGGGCTGGAGTGTTTAAAATTTCAAAATAAAAACAAATCAAAAATTAAAAATAAGTATTTATATTGTTCATGCACATATTTTTATATAATTTTCAGGGGTTAAAAAAATATGACCGTTTTCTTGAAAATTACCCGACTGTTAAGGGGTTAATGTATTTCTTGATTAATTTATTTAGTTATTCATTACTTCATTAGTATATTTATTAATTCGTTTATTTATTTATTCATTTACTCGCTCATTCATTCAGAAATATCCTTAAAAATTCAGATCAAAAACTTTCTTCGGAGAATAGGCTCGGTTAGTTCTAGATGAACTTCATATTTTTCTATGATCTACGCCATAAGATCTTTCAGATAAAGTTTGCTCCAAGAAAATTCGTCTGTTATATCAGAATTTATATAGAATTGAAATTTTCCCCACGGCGCTAATGTTAAATTTTTTGAAATGTTCAAAATTGGCCAAAAATTGTTCAAATCAAGATTTTTTTTTTTTTTTTTTAACCGGGAGCTCATCTAATAAACTTTTCTGAAGGAACTTGGGTCTTATGTACATGGTTTATGTAATTTGCTTTACATTTCCCCAATAGCGCCAGTGTTGCTTGGAAAATCTTTACTTTACTTTCGGACAATTGTTGGCATTGAAGTTTTAGAAGAAGATATACTTTTTTGCAAATTTCAACATTTCTTGTGCGTTATCCAATTCTTGTAAAAAATGTGGGGTCTGGCTGTGTCATGGGCACGGCCGTGTGTTGTACGTGAATACGTTTATGTAACAGGCTATATTTTTTAAATAAAATATTTCTATTTATGTATTTAGAGTAAAAGCAAGGAAACAAATAACTATTGTGTTACAATATTACTTTATTCATTAATAACTTTATAGTTTTGGCTTTTCGACGCGTATACGCCGGCATTATCAATATATTTTTGATATTTTTTATTCTAATACATTATTATATTCACTGTCACTACTTTAAACTAACTTTTAAATACAATCAATAGATTTCGACGACAGCCGATGATTAAAACTTAATCGAGCAGCGTAGCTTCTCCGAATCAAAAGCTATACTAATTGCAAATTTCGATACGCAGCAAAAAAAAAAAAACTCAAAATGGCGGCGCTTCCCCCTCCGCCGAGCGCGATGCGTCACTGTTCTCGCTTATAGTAATGAATTCTTTCATCCTTTAGTTATCCAGTGGTATAACTTAATTTTGTATATAGAGGATAGATTCGAAACTACAGCACCAAACTTTATCCCCCGATTTTGTCATCATTAGATTTTTTGGCTTGCCCGCGTATGGTAGCAAATTTAAAGACGTATTCACGGCAAAAAATTTTCTTCGTTAATGAAACTATCGACAGAATTTCGTGAATTTGTTTTTCAAAAAAAAAATGTAATAACTTTTCATGAAAAAAAAAAACATCCTTATTAAATCAAAGTTATGCTTATAATATCCGGTTTCGGAACAGAACTTTCAACATTAAACCAACCGTTTATTTTAATTTTCCTACTTAAACCTAAAATCGGGCTTGCAATGATCGAGTTCGATTCTGCTTCGTAATTTTAATTCAAAAAGTTGACCATAAAGCCCTTTGTATTCCGTAACATCACAGTTCCATTATATCGTAATAAAAAAATCAAATAAGTTCAACAATAACCGTTAAAAAGTATAAAAAAGGGTTTTGTGCTTAAGAAATATCTGTTCTAGGTTTTAACATTAATTTAATATGTTTTAACATAAAAAAAAAGTTTGCAATATAAATATAGATGACGCAAAAAATAATGGCTACCTCGTTTCTTAGAAATTTCCCCAATCTCACACTTATAAATTATGTGAGATTACGCTTTGCTAAAATCTAATTAAAGTACAAGAATTAAATTTATAAAATTCCCATAATACAACTCGGTAAATGACGCATATCTCACGAAAACTATTAAAAGAAGGTGAAAAACATCATTGCACTTCTTGATAATCCACTTGCATTGTAAGAAAATTCTCTTTCCATAAATATGAGAAAGACACCGTCCCGTATTTCAAATGCCACTTGCGCCTGATTAAATAACATTCTGCAAGATTGCGAATAACGCAATAGCTTTCAGCCCCGATAGTTGGACGTTTCAGGCCTAATTAACGTTCGAGGGTAAGGAGGAGTCAAGATCGGAAAGAGCACATCCTTAGAAAGCAGCGTTAATTAGCTTCCCTTTCTCTCTTAACTAAGGGACATAGTTAATTAATTGAACTAAATTTCACGGCCTTTCGTTTTTTTATGTAATTCTTTTAAGTTTTTTTTGTTCTTTATACATATTCGGATAATTTAACCGCTATCTACCGCTGTATTTTAACCGCTGTATTTTGAAATACAGTCAAACCTCGATTCATCGCTCCTGCATCTTTTATTTTCCCATAGTGACCCTATGAGTGGTTTACAGTGGTCATAAAATCCCTGGTTTTCAATTTCGGTGGAAAATAGATGTAACAAAATGTTCAAAAGCTTCAGATGTTTTGGTTGAAATTCTAAATTTTCTTTCTTTCTTAACTAAGAGACATAATTAATTAATTGAACTAAATTTCACGACCTTTTGTTTTTTCACGTAATGCGTTTAAGTTGTGTGTTCTTTATGCATATGCAGATTAATTACCCGCTATCTACGCATTTTCTAACCTCGGTTCTTCATTCCTGTATCTCTTATTTTCCCAGAGTGCCACATCGAGTAAAATGGTCATAAAACCCATGTCTTTTAACTTCTGTGGACAATAAATGTAACAAATTGTTCAGAACCTTCATATTTTTTGGTTGATATTCTAAACGTTCTTTCTCTCTTAACTAAGAAGCATAAGTTAATTAATTAAACTAAATTTCACGGCCTTTCGTTTTTTCACGGGATGCTTTTTTTTTTGTTCATTATCCGTATTCAGATTAACTACCAGCTATCTACGCATTTTGAAATACAGTCGAACCTCAATTCTTCGTTCCTGCATCTTTTATTTTCCCATAGTGTCAGGTCGGGTAAAAAATGGTCATAAAACCCATGCCTCTTAACTTCGGGGGACAATAAGTGAAAAAAAAATTGTTCAAAATCTTCAGATATTTTGGCTGATATTCTGAATTTTCTTTCTCTGTTAACTAAGAGACATAATTGATTGAACTAAATTTCATGGCCTTTCGTTTTTTCACGTAATGCTTTTAAGTTTTTTGTTCTTTATACATATTCAGATTAATTACTCGCTATCTACGTATTTTGAAATGCAGTCGAACCTCGATTTTTCGTTCCTGCATCTCTTATTTTCCCAGAGTGTCAGGTGTGGTGAAATGGTCATAAAATTCAGGGTTTTTTACTTCAGTTGACAATAAATATTAATAAAATTGTTCAAAATCTTCAGAACTTTTTGGTCGATAATTTACACTGCATTATCAAAGAACATATTGCGTTAAATTTCAGGCAGAAACAAATTGAGTAAAACCATTTTATGAGACTATATTTTGGGGATGTTTTTATGACCATTTTAACCCACTGGGAGAGGCAAAGTGGTCATAACTGAAAAAAAAAAGATAAAAAAACGTATTAATAAGTACAATGCTTAAAAATACTCAACAAGGGTTCATCTTCAAAAAAAAAAGCATCACTTAAGAAATTTACATTTATTAATGCCCGCTATAAGTACATTCCACGGTAACGGAAGCAACATTTGGAAGCAAAAAGTTAACTTTAAATAAGTAAAGTATTAAATACAAAATAGTTTATTTTGCTGTCTTCTACAGCTACATTATTACATTACTATACGGCCTTATTTCAAACCCTTTTCCCTCGTAAACTTTTTTGAACGGCCTCGTTTATTTGATACGGTCTTATCAGAAAAGTAAAAAGAGAGTTCAAATTTTGTACAAAGAAGCAAATTGTGGCTATTTTCTCCAATAAAAAGTTTCCATTAATTTAATTTTGAGTATAAACTTTAATTCTTAATTCTTGAAATCTAAAAAAAAAAAAAAAAAAAAAAAAAAAATAGACCTCGAATCATTTTATTTATTTCAAAGAGATAGCTTTTGATTTCACGCGCTACCACTTTACCCTTCATTGCCCCCCATTTGCATTGAAAAAGGGATTCCAAGCAATCCCGAAACATATGTCTGCATTTTAATGCTTACATATTTGTGCTTTCAAAATGTGAAGTTTTTTGTTCGGTTCTACCTGTTTATTTTGTTTAGGACTACCAATCAAATTCTAGGGGGAAAAGTTACATTTTCTGTCAATAGAGGACGCTGCATATAATAAAATTCATCAAGTTTCGTAGAAAACCCCGTTTGCTATGATGCGAAGACATGTCTGAATAATGGTTCATTAACCATTATTACAAAATTTCTAATGAGGGCATAGATCTCACCGCGTAAGAACATTATTTTTCTATAGAGACGGCATCACTTTTTGTCACAGCATTTGCAAGAAGAGTGTTCCAATGCTCCTTAAAGCGTGGTTTTGCACAAAGCTCTTAAAAAAACGAAAACAATACACAGTAAAAAGTACAATGAAACTACATCAAACACTAATACATGCGTACGAGTAATAATCGGAAATAAGGTTGTTTATCTAAGTGCATTTTATAAGGCGCAATTTGTGTGTGTGCGTGTGTCTGTTTTTTTTTTCTTTTTTTAATCTACAGAAAAAAATTCTTTACCAGAAGCAAATCCTCCTTAACCCCTTCCCTCTGGCTCCCGTGAAAATGACGGGCTGAGGTTTCGCCTTCTGTTTCTCGCTCCCGTGCTATTTCCGGGATGGAGTGTTTAAAATTTCAAAATAAAAACAAATCAAAACTTTAAAATGAATATATATATATATTGTTCATACACATATTTTTATATAATTTTCAGAGATAAAAAAATAGGCACTTTTATGACCATTTTCTTGAAAATTACCCGACCGTTAAGGGATTAAAAGAACATTGTGGCAAAAGACAGAACCACATCAAACCCACCAATTCCTCCCATTTTTCGTATTTTAAAGTATTGTTGCATTTATGAAACACGCTGTATGTGTACACACACACACACACAACCAGTAAACATTTTCATTAATCAAGCGAAATCCTAATTAAGTGCCTATTTGATCCCTATCAAATATTATTCCTTGAAGTGAAAAAACCAATTACAAAATAACAGATAATATTTTTAAAAACAAGCTCTCCATACTTCTAAAAGATATTATAAACGCGATCAATCATTTTCAATTTAAGGTTGGAAAGCTCTTTCGGGATAATTAATTGCGGTAACCAAAATATATTTACTTTTAGAGAAATAATGTTTCAGCAACGTGAGATTTTAAAGCTAATAAATTAATAATGGTTTAGACTTGATAAAAAATTTCCCTTTGCGAGATTTTAAATATTAAATAAAAGATTTATGACTTTATGGTGAAAATGAGTCTACAATTCTTAGACAATTTTCCTCCTCATATATACATATTATATGCAATTTATTTACTTTAAAATTTAAGCAGAAATCGTATATTTGTTTAAGTTCTATTAATTATGTTTCTGTTAAAATATTAATCGGATTCCAACTTCAATTTAGATAAAGAAAGGATTTAAGTGTTTGCAAGCCAAAATTTTAAAATGCTGTTTTTCCTCGCTTTGTTTTTTGCGTATTTCGTCTTCAATTAAAATGCAAATGCTTTTTAATTTATCTATTATGTGGATTTTTTTCCACATGTTCCTGAAACTATACATAACAAATTTAATAAGTTTATGCTTTACTTTTATGATAACTTAAGTACTTTAAAAAAACTCTTTCCGTAGGTTTTTTGAATTTCGTTGTTTTTTCTGTGTTACTTCAGTTTTTATTTTTTTCTCAAGAAGTATTTGACTTATAAAAAACTCAAAGCATGAAAGTTTTGCTTTACGAGTAATGAATCATTAAAAGTAATTTTGAGAGTTTTACGCCAATTTTTGAAAAAGAAGATGCATTTTTACTGCTAAATTTCGTTTTAAAAATTAAATTTTCAAATTATATTTAATAAATCTAGTTCTTTTTTTAATATTAAATACCTTATTAAGTTATATAACATGATATGAGACAAAATTTGTAAATAAAAGCATCATAGAGAAAAAAATGGTCTCATGGTGCCAACTCCCCTTAATGTAATAAAGTAATAATAATAATCAAAATAGTAATGACGTAATTATTTTCAAAATATTGCAGTATTCTCGAAATCCAAAGTTTAAAAAACGTCTTGGAATAAATGCTTTTCATCCTGCAAGTTAAATGTGAATGGGTGAAAAACTTTGTGATCATTTTATGACAACCTTTATTTGCACCTCCGTTCTTCCTTTTGCGTTACCTAACGCGTCTTTGCGAAAACAGACTCTTCTAAAAAGACGCGTAATCAAGTGCCAACTCCTGAAAGCGGACTATATCAACTCTTGCCCTTTTGATACCCTGTTCTGTCCGAAGTCCCCCCTCCTTTTGACGTACGAATTACGAAAACGATTTCTTCATTTCCTTTCTGAGAAAAGTATGAACTTTTCGCTCTAAAACATTCAAACTACAATGCAAATCAAGAAATTCCCGCTTAAGAATGAAGGCAGCTGTAAGGTTTCACCATGCATAAGGTTTCCTTGCTGATACATTCCCTTTTTTGTTATTGGAAATGAAGGTTAAATAATAATCAGCTTAGAAAAATAAGCAGAACTTTCGATTTTACACGAATTGGAATAAGGTATACTTTCAAAGTGTGATAACGACTGAAACATTACATGAATTTTACGAAACTTAATATTTGATCTGTGCCAGAGATGTCGAATCCATGACACGCGTGTCAGTAAGTAAAACGCAGCAGGCATTTCATTCGCACGCCCACAAAAGCACATTAAGTAAAAACAACATTTCCAGAAAAAAGGGGGGGGGGACGAAAGAAATGAAAAAAAAAGGAAGGGGGGGGGGGACCTTGCAAGACTACCTTCCAGTTTTGCTAAAATATATAATCTTCAAAGATTATTTTTAAAAAAGAATATAACAAGTGGCACTCTGGGTACCGTATATAAAAAATAGTAAACCGTCATTTAACTGAAGCAGTAGGGGAAAAAAGTTCGACATTTTTATCTACGCGTTCTACATATAAATAAGTCTAATAATTTACCTTTTTCTTTAAAATGTGTTTAGAAGATGCATACACTTTCTTTTCTTATATATTTTTTCTATGTAACTTTTACCTCACCCCCGCTCCCTAGTCACCCCCACCACTTGAAATTACAAAGAATAACTTACACTATACTAGTTTTTCAGAAAAAAAAAACTCGTGCTTTAAGGGGTTAAATACGGAAGCTAAAGAATAAAACATAACTTGCTCTTTCAGAAAATGGTTAGCCAGCATTTGCCCGTGTCTGACACGGGCGAAAGTTACCGGAGAGTTTGCCCATGCCCGTCTGAGATCCGTTCACACTTTGTCTAATATATTTTTCTATGTAACTTTTACCCCAACCCCCACTCCCTAGTCACGCCCCACAACGTGAAATTGCAAAGAATAACTCACACTAGAGTAGTTGTTCAGAAAAAAAACTCGTGCTTTAAGGGGTAAAATACGGAAGCTAAAGAATAAAACATACCTTGCTCTTTCAGAAAATGGTTAACCAGCATTTGCCCGTGTCTGACACGGGCGAAAGTTACCGGAGAGTTTGCCCATGCCCGTGCGTTAGTTTATTTCTAATGCCCGTCTGAGATCCGTTCACACTTTGTCTAATATATTTTTCTATGTAACTTTTACCCCAACCCCCACTCCCTAGTCACGCCTCACAACCTGAAATTGCAAAGAATAACTCACACTAGAGTAGTTGTTCAGAAAAAAAACACGTGCTTTAAGGGGTAAAATACGGAAGCTAAAGAATTAAACATAACTTGCTCTTTCAGAAAATGGTTAACCAGCATTTGCCCGTGTCTGACACGGGCGAAAGTTACCGGAGAGTTTGCCCATGCCCGTGCGTTAGTTTATTT
This sequence comes from Octonoba sinensis, assembly GCA_038502835.1. Lineage (NCBI taxonomy): Eukaryota > Metazoa > Arthropoda > Arachnida > Araneae > Uloboridae > Octonoba > Octonoba sinensis. The sequence goes on from CM076603.1 coordinate 28,716,201, forward strand.
CTAATGCCCGTCTGAGATCCGTTCACACTTTGTCTAATATATTTTTCTATGTAACTTTTACCAGAACCCCCACTCCCTAGTCACGCCCCACAACGTGAAATTGCAAAGAATAACTCACACTAGAGTAGTTGTTCAGAAAAAAAACACGTGCTTTAAGGGGTAAAATACGGAAGCTAAAGAATTAAACATAACTTGCTCTTTCAGAAAATGGTTAACCAGCATTTGCCCGTGTCTGACACGGGCGAAAGTTACCGGAGAGTTTGCCCATGCCCGTGCGTTAGTTTATTTCTAATGCCCGTCTGAGATCCGTTCACACTTTGTCTAATATATTTTTCTATGTAACTTTTACCCCAACCCCCACTCCCTAGTCACGCCCCACAACGTGAAATTGCAAAGAATAACTCACACTAGAGTAGTTGTTCAGAAAAAAAACACGTGCTTTAAGGGGTAAAATACGGAAGCTAAAGAATTAAACATAACTTGCTCTTTCAGAAAATGGTTAACCAGCATTTGCCCGTGTCTGACACGGGCGAAAGTTACCGGAGAGTTTGCCCATGCCCGTGCGTTAGTTTATTTCTAATGCCCGTCTGAGATCCGTTCACACTTTGTCTAATATATTTTTCTATGTAACTTTTACCCCAACCCCCACTCCCTAGTCACGCCCCACAACGTGAAATTGCAAAGAATAACTCACACTAGAGTAGTTGTTCAGAAAAAAAAACACGTGCTTTAAGGGGTAAAATACGGAAGCTAAAGAATTAAACATAACTTGCTCTTTCAGAAAATGGTTAACCAGCATTTGCCCGTGTCTGACACGGGCGAAAGTTACCGGAGAGTTTGCCCATGCCCGTGCGTTAGTTTATTTCTAATGCCCGTCTGAGATCCGTTCACACTTTGTCTAATATATTTTTCTATGTAACTTTTACCCCAACCCCCACTCCCTAGTCACGCCCCACAACGTGAAATTGCAAAGAATAACTCACACTAGAGTAGTTGTTCAGAAAAAAAACACGTGCTTTAAGGGGTAAAATACGGAAGCTAAAGAATTAAACATAACTTGCTCTTTCAGAAAATGGTTAACCAGCATTTGCCCGTGTCTGACACGGGCGAAAGTTACCGGAGAGTTTGCCCATGCCCGTGCGTTAGTTTATTTCTAATGCCCGTCTGAGATCCGTTCACACTTTGTCTAATATATTTTTCTATGTAACTTTTACCCCAACCCCCACTCCCTAGTCACGCCCCACAACTGAAATTGCAAAGAATAACTCACACTAGAGTAGTTGTTCAGAAAAAAAACACGTGCTTTAAGGGGTAAAATACGGAAGCTAAAGAATTAAACATAACTTGCTCTTTCAGAAAATGGTTAACCAGCATTTGCCCGTGTCTGACACGGGCGAAAGTTACCGGAGAGTTTGCCCATGCCCGTGCGTTAGTTTATTTCTAATGCCCGTCTGAGATCCGTTCACACTTTGTCTAATATATTTTTCTATGTAACTTTTACCAGAACCCCCACTCCCTAGTCACGCCCCACAACGTGAAATTGCAAAGAATAACTCACACTAGAGTAGTTGTTCAGAAAAAAAACACGTGCTTTAAGGGGTAAAATACGGAAGCTAAAGAATTAAACATAACTTGCTCTTTCAGAAAATGGTTAACCAGCATTTGCCCGTGTCTGACACGGGCGAAAGTTACCGGAGAGTTTGCCCATGCCCGTGCGTTAGTTTATTTCTAATGCCCGTCTGAGATCCGTTCACACTTTGTCTAATATATTTTTCTATGTAACTTTTACCCCAACCCCCACTCCCTAGTCACGCCCCACAACGTGAAATTGCAAAGAATAACTCACACTAGAGTAGTTGTTCAGAAAAAAAACACGTGCTTTAAGGGGTAAAATACGGAAGCTAAAGAATTAAACATAACTTGCTCTTTCAGAAAATGGTTAACCAGCATTTGCCCGTGTCTGACACGGGCGAAAGTTACCGGAGAGTTTGCCCATGCCCGTGCGTTAGTTTATTTCTAATGCCCGTCTGAGATCCGTTCACACTTTGTCTAATATATTTTTCTATGTAACTTTTACCCCAACCCCCACTCCCTAGTCACGCCCCACAACGTGAAATTGCAAAGAATAACTCACACTAGAGTAGTTGTTCAGAAAAAAAACACGTGCTTTAAGGGGTAAAATACGGAAGCTAAAGAATTAAACATAACTTGCTCTTTCAGAAAATGGTTAACCAGCATTTGCCCGTGTCTGACACGGGCGAAAGTTACCGGAGAGTTTGCCCATCCCGTGCGTTAGTTTATTTCTAATGCCCGTCTGAGATCCGTTCACACTTTGTCTAATATATTTTTCTATGTAACTTTTACCCAACCCCCACTCCCTAGTCACGCCCCACAACGTGAAATTGCAAAGAATAACTCACACTAGAGTAGTTGTTCAGAAAAAAAACACGTGCTTTAAGGGGTAAAATACGGAAGCTAAAGAATTAAACATAACTTGCTCTTTCAGAAAATGGTTAACCAGCATTTGCCCGTGTCTGACACGGGCGAAAGTTACCGGAGAGTTTGCCCATGCCCGTGCGTTAGTTTATTTCTAATGCCCGTCTGAGATCCGTTCACACTTTGTCTAATATATTTTTCTATGTAACTTTTACCCCAACCCCCACTCCCTAGTCACGCCCCACAACGTGAAATTGCAAAGAATAACTCACACTAGAGTAGTTGTTCAGAAAAAAAACACGTGCTTTAAGGGGTAAAATACGGAAGCTAAAGAATTAAACATAACTTGCTCTTTCAGAAAATGGTTAACCAGCATTTGCCCGTGTCTGACACGGGCGAAAGTTACCGGAGAGTTTGCCCATGCCCGTGCGTTAGTTTATTTCTAATGCCCGTCTGAGATCCGTTCACACTTTGTCTAATATATTTTTCTATGTAACTTTTACCCCAACCCCCACTCCCTAGTCACGCCCCACAACGTGAAATTGCAAAGAATAACTCACACTAGAGTAGTTGTTCAGAAAAAAAACACGTGCTTTAAGGGGTAAAATACGGAAGCTAAAGAATTAAACATAACTTGCTCTTTCAGAAAATGGTTAACCAGCATTTGCCCGTGTCTGACACGGGCGAAAGTTACCGGAGAGTTTGCCCATGCCCGTGCGTTAGTTTATTTCTAATGCCCGTCTGAGATCCGTTCACACTTTGTCTAATATATTTTTCTATGTAACTTTTACCCCAACCCCCACTCCCTAGTCACGCCCCACAACGTGAAATTGCAAAGAATAACTCACACTAGAGTAGTTGTTCAGAAAAAAAACACGTGCTTTAAGGGGTAAAATACGGAAGCTAAAGAATTAAACATAACTTGCTCTTTCAGAAAATGGTTAACCAGCATTTGCCCGTGTCTGACACGGGCGAAAGTTACCGGAGAGTTTGCCCATGCCCGTGCGTTAGTTTATTTCTAATGCCCGTCTGAGATCCGTTCACACTTTGTCTAATATATTTTTCTATGTAACTTTTACCCCAACCCCCACTCCCTAGTCACGCCCCACAACCTGAAATTGCAAAGAATAACTCACACTAGATTAGTTGTTCAGAAAAAAAACACGTGCTTTAAGGGGTAAAATACGGAAGCTAAAGAATTAAACATAACTTGCTCTTTCAGAAAATGGTTAATCAGCATTTGCCCGTGTCTGACACGGGCGAAAGTTACCGGAGAGTTTGCCCATGCCCGTGCGTTAGTTTATTTCTAATGCCCGTCTGAGATCCGTTCACACTTTGTCTAATATATTTTTCTATGTAACTTTTACCCCAACCCCCACTCCCTAGTCACGCCCCACAACGTGAAATTGCAAAGAATAACTCACACTAGAGTAGTTGTTCAGAAAAAAAACTCGTGCTTTAAGGGGTAAAATACGGAAGCTAAAGAATAAAACATAACTTGCTCTTTCAGAGAATGATCCCTTTTCTAAAAGAAATCATTAATCCAAAAGCTACTGAGTAAAATCCTTTCATAATATTCCCAAAGGAATAAAGATTTTGACTAATAATTACTTCAAAAGCTGCTTTAATTTTTCCGATATTTCAACCTGAATTTATACGATAACGAAATATAATCAAGCATATATTCCGTAATTAGACTTAATTATCAAGAGATCAAATATCTTTTCCTAATGGAAAAAATCTCCTTAGCATAATATGCACACTAAAAGCAAAAAATAACGCGGCTGCTAATGAAACTACAAGAATATTCAGTTTTAAAAAATTGTGCGCGCATCATTATAAATATCCTTTTTTTCTCCACAGACAGGATCAGCTTATATAAAAACGAAAACAAAGACGTAGAAATATATTATTCCTTCATTAATTATTTTTAAAGGATGAAAATTGAAGTACACATAATATTTAAAGAAAAGAAAATCGTTGCTATTCCTAACAAATGAAAGGAAAAAAAACTAGATTAATGTATTCAAATAGTTAATTAGCGAGTACGCAACAACTGAGAAATATTTTGAGCATATATTTCAAAAAAAAATTATTTCATAAGACTTTATATAAGAAATAATGCACGCAAATTTAAATATGTAAAACAAGACCGTATTTAGTTTGAGGTTTTTTTCCTTTACACACTAGGGGAGCCCGCCCCTCTGTTGGAATATTTCAGGAATTATCGTGGTCACGAAATTTTAGGACATATTCGTTTTACGCTGGAAACATCGACAAAAAGGAAAAAAATAAATACCTCTTCATTGTCAACAATAAATAAATACATTAATTAATTTAAATAAAAATAAATAAAACGCAATGTTTCAAAATGTTTCCTTAAGGTTAGTGTTGCCACTGGATATAAAAGCGTGAACGCTATTTTCAACTATTTATAAAGCTGTGCCTTAAAAGTATCATTACATTTAAATTACGAAAAGCGCCCACATTTCAGCTCAAAACTTTTGCAGCAAAGCTAACAAAAAACGCTGTTTGGAGTGAGCTCCTCAAAATTCGACTATTTTTGAAAATTTTTAGTCGAAAATATAGTGTAGGGATACTACCATGTTTCAATTAAATTCCGTGATAAACGTTTTCATGTTTATATTTTAATGAATTGAGCACACCACTCATAAAAAAAAATATTATTTGAACAAATTTTTTTTTGTCTCAATTTTAGGTTTAAGTGAAATCCAGACAGCACAAAACTATGTGTTTAAAATTATCGATTTAAAAAAAAATGTTTTAATTATTTGATCATAGAATTTTTTTTTTTTTTTGCATGATAGGTTTTGCAAAAAAAAGTAAATTTTAGACTGCAAAAAGAAAAGTTGGATATGTAAACTACAAAAATAAGCATTATTAGGACAATGATAGAATTTTAAATCTTTCAGTACTTATTCCTTACAGCAGCTGATAAAGACATGATGTATCAGTAGCAAGACGGTCACCTCTTAATAAATAAGCATTAATTAGGACAATTAGAGAATTTTAAATTTTTGTCTTAACGTCGCTGATTGGAAGATCGTACAGAAGTTTCATAACCTTAGTTTGAGATTAAGCTCGTGTACCTTTTGTGATTTTCAAGAGACATGAGCAAAAATCTGAAAATTTGGCATAAAAACCAAAAAAAAAAAAAACCGGTTTTTTGCAGATATGACACTGTTTATTTCTATAAGCGAAATGTTAGAGATTGAAAGGCTGAATCGATTTATTTCCGTATTTATCATTTTTTATGAACAAAAAAGACGAATTTAACTGATGTATATAAACAACAAAATCTAGCATTCTAAAAACGAAACGATCTCTTCACTTCGACTCAGCAAACTCTCTTCACTGCAACTTAGCAATTAAATGATCTGCTGCCACCCCAGAACTGAAAAAGCCTCACGAATCTAGTATTTATCCAAATTTCTGCGCTCGGAACTATGAACTAAAGTCAAGGCAAGTCCCAATGGGAATTAAAATTGATTCATTCTTATTGATCAAGAAGACACAAACGTACTTTGCAAAAAGTATTCGACGAAGATCTCTTTTTATCGATCGGCGCAAACAGGGACGAAACTGTCGGCCACTTGAGTCAAACAGAAAAGGGGAAAAATAAAATTTGTCTTACTTTCCGAAATTTCTTTCTCTCTTATTTGCGTAAGACGTCACTTCTTGTGCATTTTTTCCCCCCACATTCCTTATGCTTTTGTGAAAGAATTTAAGCCTCTGCTTGCTTGGGTATTGTGATTTTGTCTTATCGCCCCAGGCCCTTGTCCTGAAGAAAGAATGCGAATATCTATTGTGCAGATTTTGCTGGAAACTAGAAACAAAGTTTCATGAACTACTAAAATATGTATATGCAAAGAATATTTCTTTTAGTTTTGTTGGTATTTTAATTAAGAGGCTTCCAACATTAATTTGTAGCCCTAGTCTCTGCCCAGTACGTAAAAAACTAAGAGGCTTCAATCTTGTTAATTTGACGCTTTAGTTTCAAATTAACAAGATTGTTATAATAATTTAAATGCATTTTTATTATTCTAGTCTTTGTAATAGTAAACTCCCGTTGGGACCTTTTAACGTAACTTTTTATAAACCTAAACTAAACCTTATTGTGTCCTTTTTACGGGTCTACTCTAAAACGCGATCCAAAACTTTTCTTCTGAGTTCTGATTGGCCAAGAGATCCCAAGAAGGGACTGGAAATAAAAAACTAAGAGTCAATTGGATAGCTTATGTTTAAAGTATAGCACACAGTAAATTGTGCTCCTGTAAGATGTTCCCTATGGGGACTGCCTTTGTAAATATTATCTTCAATTGTAAATATTCATCCCGTTCATCATTGTACATAGTATTCTTGTAAATACCTCATGAGCAAAAAATAAAGGAAAGGAAAAAAAATGAATGCTGTTACGCAGTCATGAAACTTAGCCCGACTGCTGATACGGGACGTAACATATACATGAGCAAAGAACAATTAACCCTACACTGCGCCGTGTTTATTTTGTAATATTTTTAACATGTGGCGCATTCTTTCGTTTCATTTTGTATGTTTCATCATATTAGTTAATACATTTTCCCCTAAATCTTGTAAACTGAACTCAAGGGTTTTTTTTTCACAAAGTCGTAAGACATGTTGATTTCGTAAAAAACAGTAACTTCTTAATTTTTTTTCTACAAATTTTAAGCAACAATTTTATTTTAAAAAATAGTCTCTAATTGCTTACATAGTTTTAAAATGAAATAAATATAAGTTGTCCGAAAAATTTCGGGAAAAATATATATTAAGGCGCCTTTTTTACTTGTTGTTTTAAAACAACAATTTTTATGCTCTTGTAGTATTCGTAGTATAAACAAGAACAGGTGTCACAGGTTGTTCTATTTCACTTTATTTAGTATCTTTTAGAAGATTATTGCTAAATATTTCACAAATTAACTTAAAGTGGTCGATTACATTATTATTTAGGAATTTTGTTTAAAATCAACTCACGCTCAACTAAAGAAGAAACAAACATTATCACATAGACCCCCTACACATGTTAGGTTTCTTGTTTAAAATCTTTTAGTGAAATTATTATTAAACTTTATTGGTAATAAAAATAAAAAACTTTATTGGTAACTAAAAAATATTAGTTACATCTGCAAATTTTTACTTTAATAAATTTTATAAATTTATAAATAATAATAAAATTAATTATTTTAATAATTTTTCATATTTTAGTGCTATTTTATGATTATAAAGCATGACTATTTATTATTGATTTGGTTTCATTTGTTAAAAGGCTTATATAAAAAAAATTATTATTGTTACCCTTAAATGCGCAGTGTTGTTTTTAAACAACATGTCAATTTTTCTCGACTTGTACTTTTCCGAATTTTATAAGAATTTTTTTAGTATTTTTCTCACTTATAACTAGCACAAACAAACACAAAAAAATATTTTACAAAGAAAAAAAAATTGCGCAGTGTAGGGTTAAAACTTTCTTTTAGTTGCATGAGTATTTAATTAAGAGAATTCAATCTTATTAATTTGTAGCCTTAGTCGCTGTCCAACGTAAAAAGTTTCTGAAAGTAGAAACCTTCGCGTAACATATTACTAACTCTGCTCGTTTCTGCACCAGGAATCCCTTTTGCACTGGCAAGAGTCTAAATCACATTTTATTTAATTTTATTGTTATTTGATTTCTTATAACTTTATGGTAGAGATCAAGCGTTTACTTTCTTGCCGAAAGTTTTTTGGAAAAAACTACGCTGAATTAGACAAATTGCAATGTATAGTTCATATACTTGTTTCCAGGTGTTCAAAGAAAAGAAAAAATAATAATGAAAAAAAAGACATATTTATTACTATATTTCAAATCTTTTTTCATCAAGTTTATTGCTCTTATTATTATTTTATATAGAATAAACTTACCTATAAATAAATATTAAATCGCCAAAAATGTTTTAAGTTGCATGGTTTTATTTAAATTCAAAACATCGTTGCATTATCCAAACAAAACTATTGTTGCCAAACGGCAAATGATAATGCTGATAATTTCGTCAGAGCCAAAATTATTAATTTTTTTCCTAATTAACGTTATAATAAATTATAAAATGGATGGATTATTGTATTGTCATCGAAGATAAGCTTGTGTGCAAAATTTGAAGATAATTTATGCAGTAATAGTTGTCGAAAACCGCCTTACAAAATTCCGCCACAAGTCAAGTTAAATAAAACCATGTAAAAATAATGATATAATGTTTACTTTAAAAAAAGCAGATGCTTTAACAAATATTTTATTAAAGCGAAGGAAGAAGATTTACTTTAAAGCCGCGTTTACACGATGCTAGTTGAAAAGACAATTGTCTGGAGACAGCTTATTGGCATAAAGTTATTGGCTACGTGTGAGCAATTCTGGTCAATTGGCGAGCCAACTGCCTCCGACAGTTGTCCTGAAATTCAGTTGGCTCGAGGAGGAGACAGGACAATGAACTGGGCCCAGTGAGATCCCTCACCACACTGAATCCCAGTTGTCGAGCCAGTTGGTGCCGTGTGAACGTTGCAGCCAGTTGATTTGCTTCGTGTTGTGCCAATTTACTCTTGTCGTTCAAGTCGGCTGTGTTTGTTTTCCATTTTTCGTCATCAACTGCTATGCCAATACTTTCATAGTATGAACAGGTTCTCTTCCAGCTGGCCTGGCCACGACATTCCCTCAACTGTCCAGAGGCAACTGGCCCCGACAATTGTCTCTTCAACTGGCATCGTGTAAACGCGGCTTTAGGGTTATGATGCTTCTGAATATTACAATTTGCTATGCATGTTTCATTGCAGTTTCGAGGTACAAAAAAAAAATCTCATGAAAATTTAAATATTTTCAAATCAAGTTCATTATTATTATTTATTATTATTTTCTATTGATTAAAATGTTCTATAGAATATAATGATCTGATGAATTTTTAAATAAAACTTTTTTATGAAGAGGGCCTTATTTCAAGAGTCTAAACATAATCTGTCTATTTGTTTCGTTTTCTTTAGTGTTATCTCTTCCAAAGGTAGAACTTTTAAACGAAATATACGCTAATACGTCTGAATTATCTCGGATAGTCCTAGGGTTTCAGCCCTGTTCTGATAATGTCAGGGACCGCAAAAATGTCTGGGCTTCTGTGTGTAAATTTTCTAAGGAAGAAAGAATGATACTTATTCCTTGTCACTTCTAGATAAGAAAGGAGTAAAAACATACTGTGCGACATGAAAATTTGTCAGATAAACCAGCATATCAACTAGAAATAGTTTTTCAAGCAACCTGTTGGGAACACCACTGCTGTATAGCATTGCGGAACTGGTTCTAGATTACCCCTACGTAGTAGCATTCTTTGGTAGCATCTCTAATGTGTTAGCTGCCATGTGACACGTGTGTCGTGTCTCAGTTTTCCGTGCGTTTGAGCCGCGAGACACAGGTCGTACTGGCATAGTATTTAGAAATTAGATGGCCTAGGGGACCAGAATGTGTTTGACTCCCGATAAATACGATTTTTTTTTCAAAATTGATATGCTATGCAACTAACGAGGGAGGGGTACAAAGTGTTAATCGCCAATATGGAAGTGTCATACATTGTTGGATAGGTCTCACCGAGCATAGTTCACGTGTGCAGTATTTCGCTTGAATGGGCCTCCTAGGTGGCGCTGTGATCGATTTAGTCATACATAGGATGAAAATGTATACGCAGTTATTTCCCTTTTTACATTATTATTCTTTTATTCCACAAATTAAAGAAATTACTTCAAAAGATTAAAAATCGTCTGCTTCTAAAGATTTTCTTTTATATGAATTAATTTGTATATCAGAGACAGTATATTTGTCTGTGTACCTGGAAGCAGACGCTTAAAAACGTCTGCTTCTGAATAATTCTTTTTGTAAGAAGTTAGCTGAATATCAATGGCATCATGTTCTATTTATCGAACGACAATTTTATATTTTGTTCGATATATTACACTTGATTTTAATCGTCTGCTTCCAGGTACACAGACAAATATACTGTCTCTGATATACAAATTAATTCATATAAAAGAAAATCTTTAGAAGCAGACGATTTTTAATCTTTTGAAGTAATTTCTTTAATTTGTGGAATAAAAGAATAATAATGTAAAAAGGGCAATAACTGCGTATACATTTTCATCCTATGTATGACTAAATCGATCACAGCGCCACCTAGGAGGTCCATTCAAGTGAAATACTGCACACGTGAACTATGCTCGGTGAGACCTATCCAACGATGTATGACACTTCCATATTGGCGATTAACACTTCGTACCCCTCCCTTGTAAGTGAATAATTGTATTTTATGTTTATCAATCACACTATTACCTTGGAAAACATGAGAAAACTACAGAAAAGTTGCTTTTCATTTCTGGTATTACAAAACATACAACTAATAAAAATTCATTTTCAAGTTTATTTCTTGGTAATTTCTTGTATATGCACTTTAGAGAAGCAAGAAAGGTAATAGAACTTGTTGTATTGAATGCTTCGGAACATGGATACCGAAGTAATTTTCTGTGCTGCGGCTCTTCATAATGTAGAGGAATTTACTTCGTAGCAAAATATTTAAAAAAAAAAACTAATTCTGAGTGATACCAGATTCTATTTCACAAGTACAGGTAATATTAGCAGAAAAAACGACTTGTCCCCGGGGAATATTTTCTTTCATTGTTGTGGCAGCTAACATGTTACTGACTCCATGTTTTATAAACCAAACGCGTCTTATCTTCGAATTCAAGACACAAATCTGCCGAGAAGTTTTTCTTCTCCAGATAAAAAAAAAATGTTCTTATCTATTGGCAGGAATGTATCAATATTTTTTTAAATGCATAACTTCCTGAAACATTTATAAGCTTGGCAAAAAGCTATGCCATGTGAAATAAATTATACATTTACCGAACGAAATACATTTCACTATTGAAAAATTTATTAAACCATATCTCAAAATAATTATAACCGTTAGACGTGATTTTTGTGCTTAATATATATTATTAATAATATATTTAAATTAAAAACTAAATGTTCATCACCTTTAAATGCTCAGTTATTGCTAGATTATTTCACATATTTAATCCAAATAAAACGAAAAGAGAATTCCAAGAGCGTCTTAGATAAATGCTAATTTAATCATCTACGCTAATGCGCAATTTCTCTCCGATTAAAATTTTGGTGTCATAACTTTACGAAATCCTGAAAAAAACTGGTTGCTAATTGCATATTAAGATCTTGAGAGTTGAATTTCTTATAACAAATGCAGAAGAATTTTTCCTTCAGAAAATACATTAATTTCCATATAATTGCAATTGGAACTGCGAGATGAAGGAGGAAATGAGCTCCAAAAAAAGCAATTTCCTTTTTCTGAGAAAGATTTCTTTTTATTAATTGCTCTAAATGAGTCTATTTCTCTTCGAATTTCATAAGAAATGGCAGTATTTTAAATTAAAATTTCCAAACTTTGGCATTTTTTCTTAGATTTTTGAATAGTATTTTGCAAGAACAAAGCCATTTTTTTTCGAGGAATTAACGAAAATATGAAATTGATGAATTACTTATCAAAAATCAAGATGAAATTAATAAAAATCAGTAAATATATGTAAAAGCAAAGCATGGGCTATTATTGAGTTGCATTTTATTGTATGTGCATAATATATAGTAAAAATATGAAAGTTTAAACTTAAAATGCATTTTTCTCAAAATGAGTTTTTACTTAAAATTTTCTAGTTTCAAAAATGATACCTCAAAATATACCCATCCTATTTTTATGAAACTTGGCACACTTTATCTCTATGTTAGCTCCTAGGGCATATACCAAAATCTTAATCATAACTGCAATAGTTTGCTATTTATGGTCCATCTATTAAGTACCGAAGTAGCAAATTTGCCGAAAATCATACTATTAATTTTTCGATGAGCTCTAAAAAGTTTTTTTTTCCAATATATCCTCAAAATTGTTGGTCTATGCCCTAGATGAGTGTCCGTAAGTTAATTTTAAGTTATTTTTGTTGTGTTAAATTCAAAAATATAATTTGTAGCATTTTTCAAAATTTTGGATTTCTCGTTTAAAATTTTACTAATAATTATAAGTTTTATAAAATTTTGCATGAATATTTCCAAAAATGTCAGTTAATTTCTGATTTTTACTGCAACTACATCAAAAAAAAAGAGAATAACAATGTTTCTAAACATAGTTTTTCTAAAAAAGTGCTCCGAACGTGTTCGGATACCTTAAAAATAGGGCTTTGCGTAATTTTGTGACAAAGTGTAGTTTGAGGTATATGTATGCACATTTCTGTATGCAAAATGAAGCCGCGGTTGGAGAGGAGGGGGTTCAGTTTGAAACATGGTTCAAAGTGGCGACTAACTTTTCTGGCTTTACCGGCCACTAGCCAACATCAAATTTTTTGTAGTCGTCTCAAGTATTAATTTATGGGTATGTGAGTACATACATGTTTAACCTCTTCAGACCCCAGAACTAAGCACAAACGATTTTGACGCAATTTTTTTGTTCTCTGATTTAAACAAGAAGTTCAGTCCAGGACTATACGAGCCTACTTTCCGGTATTCACCAACTTGAAATTTATAATCTAGCTAACTCTCTTTCTCTCTCTCTTCCTCATTTAACTTTAGTTCTTAATTACTTCAAATATGCCTTTTTCAACGGTTAATACATATTCATTCACTCACTCACTCATTCTTTCATTTATTTAGTCATTCGTTCATTTATTCATTCATTTTTCTCATTTATGTATTTATTCACTCATTTATTTATTTTTCCCTTCATACATTCATTTATCTATTTTATTATTCATTCACTGATTTATTCACTCATTTATTCGTTTATTCCATCACGCATTCATTTAATCATTCATTCATTCGAAAATATCGTTAAAAATCCCGATCAAAAAATTTCATAAGAAAATAGGCTCGTTCCGTTCTGGTCGAACTTCGTATCTGTACATGTTCTACGGCCAAACATCTTTCCGATAAATTTTGTTCCAAGCAAATCGGTCTGTTAGATCATGATTTATAAAGGATTGAGGTTCCCCGTAGGCGATAATGTTAATTTCTTTTTTTTTTTTTTTTTTTGAACTGTTTCAAAATGAATTCCTTTATCCCGGCGCAAATCTCGCCAAGGCAACAAAACACGCAAAAGGTTACCAGCGGAGGTATTCCGTTTGGGGTTCGTTGCATCATTATTGGCGATTTTATCGCCTGCGCCGGGATAAAGGAAAAAGTACCGTTAATTTTTTTGAACTGTTCAAAAATGAACAAAAATTGTTCAACTCAAAAAATATTTCCCTTCGAGAACTTTTTAGTAATCTTGTTCATAAGAACTCGACTCTTATGCCCAGAGTTTACATAATTTGCTTCACTTTTGCCCATAGGCGCTAATGTTAAATTTTTTTGAACTGTTCAAAATTGAACGAAATGTTGTTCAAATCAAAAAGTAAAATATGGAAATGAGATGTAATCGCCGAGATCTTTCGAATGCAAAAAGAATTTTTCGAATCGGACAATTCGTTCAAAAGTTATTAGGGGGGGACAGACCGACAGACAGACAGACCGATAGACAGACAGACACACTTTTCCCCCATCTCAAAACCCTACTTTCAAATTTTTTATTTTTCAATCTTTATTTAATTACTTCACTTATTTTTGACTTCTCTTCATATTTAACGATATTTTTCGGTACATTAAGCCTTCTTTCATGCTTTAATATATTGTGTTTTACTTTTACGGGAAAGTAGACTAAAAATGATTACAAAACAAAATAACTAAAAAAAAAATTTTTAATTTTAATTAATAATTAGTTTAAATAATAATTTATGCCCAATTTCCATGTTTTCCATGTTTAAAACTAAGTAAACTATCTGTTGATAAATTTCAAAATCAATTGGGTGTTTTAGCTTTCAAATTGCACGAACAGGAGTTAATAAACCGTATTTTAAAATGTACCCAATCGGGTACACTTGGAATGAAGAGGATAAAAAAAAAGCAGTCAAAATGTATTAATGTGCTATTAAATACGTAATTTAGGTTGAAATTGGCGTGAGGCATTTTTCACGATCACAATACTTCCTCTACTTCGTACAAGGACGCACAAAGAGGAAATTTCCTACAAAGACAAACCGAAAGTGAAAAACAAAATCACCTAAGAACGAAAAAAGAAAACAAATCCTGCTTCCTCCCATTTCTTTGATCAATGATCGCCTCTTTATCCCATGACAGCGTAAGAAAAAAAGTGCTGCGAGAGAAAAGTTCAACAGCGATGGATCATTCCGCTTGAGCAACAAGTGGGAGAATCGATTTCATTGGGGCATCCCTCCGAAAGTCCCTGGGGATGGTGAATATCTCCGAAATGCCGTGACCGAGAAAATTGAGGAGCCAAGATTTTTTGAGAGGAATTGGGTTGGGTTGCGTCGCATGCAGGATATGTCAGCGATTTTATGCGAATAAAAATTTGACTGTATAAATCTTGGAGAAAACGGGAAAGAAGGTCGCAAAATGTAGCTCAATTTCAGCAGTAGAAATCGAAACTCCTTTTGATCTTTTGAAAGGCAAAAGAGAAATCACGAAACGAACTTGGAAGTTTTATTTCTTAGTTGACTTTTTTTTTATTTTTAAAATCAATATTTTTGCATTAGATGAGCTGTTTCTTGTAGGTACGATTCTAATAAAATCACGGCAATTTTTAAAACTAAAACGTAGTGGCAAAAATAATATTTGTGTGTACATAATATAAATCAGTGGCGTTATATTATATCAGTGGCGTTAAGGTATCCGTCTATGTTCGTAGAACGTTTTTTTTTAATAATTTTTTTTTTTTTAAGAATTTATATTTTTATATTTAATTACCATCATAATTATTGAAAACACACTTTAAAAACGAATGCACAAATATATTTTACAAAATTTGAAAAAAAATAATAATAAATTTTGGTAAAATTTAGCATTTTTAAAAAACGCTCCAATTTTTACAAAAATGATTAAAAATGATTTAAAACGATAGTAAAATTAATCCGAGGCGTGCGAAAATCAGAATGTATGTGTGACCTTCGGAACACAATAACAAACTTTCTTGTTTTTTAAGGAATTGATTCGGTATTTACATATGAAGCGCTTAGAAGCACAGAGGTGCAAGTGACAAAATTGAAAATTTGGAGATAACTGGTACAAATGATAGAGAAATCCCACATTCTATAAAGTTTCAAGAGATGTTAGTGATAGCTAAAGGTCGAGACTCGCCACTCGCCACTGGCGACTAAAAATTTTCATTTGGTGACCACAAAATGTTATGCCGGTCACCAAATCTGGCGACTAGAAAAGGTTTCTAATTTATTATTATTTCTTTAAAAATAGAGCTTTGTAAAATTTTGTGACGAAGTGCAGTATGAGGTATATGTATGCGAATGTTTGTTTGCAAAATGAAGCCGCGGTTGGGGAAGGGGAGATTAGTTTAAAACGTGGTTTCAAAGTGGCGACCAACAATTTCAAAGTGGCGACTAACTTTTTTCGGTTTACCGGCCACTGGCCGCCATTAAATTTTTTTAGCCTCAAGCATTAGTGATAGCTTTAACGTATGCTTTACCCCAACGTGATTTTGAAAAATTAATATTGAAGCTTCCATAAGATCCAAACTTTGGATCTTACATAACTTTGTCACTTACATAACTTTGCCGCCTCATATGGTCTTTCTGACGATGAAACGCCCCTTCCAATACGTTTACAAAAGAAAACAGGACAAAAAAGTTACGGGTGTAATATAAAGGGAAGAACAAAAGCTGTTTAGTTTCAGATAGAATAAACCTGTGTAAGTTGCCCACTTGTGGTGCAGCACTTAAGTGGTCAACTTAGACAGGTGGTCAACTTATAGAGGGTGGAGTTTTTTTTTTTTAATTTTTTTTTTCTTACACTGTGCATTTATTCATTTGTAACTAATTAAAATATAGCTTTATGTATTAACATTACTTTAAAATAGTAGCTTTTTTTTCACTAAAATATTATTAGCGAAATTAAACCCGAATCACTTACAATGTATACTTTAAAACTTTAAAAGTAAAGTAGTTAGTTAAAATAATGGTAAATATCTTATTAATTATGTCAGTTACTTACAGGATGATAAAGATTTCCTAAATATACATAATTTTTCAAAATGGCTATATTAGATAGAAGCAAAAAGAAGAAACTTATTCAAAGAATAAAAGAGTTCATATAGTAGTTTTCCGTTTGGTTAAACTACAAAGAAGTTTAAGTAGTGCCAGATCTTGGACTTTCCGAGGCGGGGAAAAACTTTAAAATGCCGCCCCCCTTCATCCATTATTATTGTGATATTTCACATAACTTTGATGCGCTTTCCCTTCCTTTTGAGGATTTTTCATTTTTGGGTCACTGATAAACCCAAAAACTTTCGTTAACGTGTCCCACGGCACGTCCCTTTTACCTCAATATTACGGGGCTTGAGCCCGGGGAAAGGGCTGAAACTGGAGCTATGAAATTCTGACAGTTGGAAGGGGGTCCGGGGGATTATCCACGGGGAAAATTTTGAAAAGTATATGCAAACTGGTGCATTTTGAGGCCTTAGGAGACGTATTTATGACTGCAAAAATATTAGTGAAAAAAAGGCAAACAAAAACTTTAAATTTTATACGCTTTTTCTCATAAAAATATTTATAAAGATGCAGAAAAAAAATTGGCATTTTTTATTCCAGGGAACTTACTAACGCCCATATCGAAGGTCCACGTGTCTGACTTCTCAAACGACAGTTACAAGCTCCCCCCTCCTCTCCCCAACAGGATGCTTTGAAAATTTGTAAAAGACAAACTATTGTATTGTTTGATTGCATGATTTAAACGTATTTCACTATTACGAGGGGGGGGGGGGGCTTGACTGATTCAAATTTAAATTTTGACATTCCGAAATTTGCCGCCCCCTATCCGTAATTTTAGAGTTTGAAACAGTTTATACAAATAAATAATTCTATTAATCGGTTTTAATCGTTAGCAAAATAGCTGATCAATGATAAAATCGAAGCGCATAACTGAGATTTCAACTCTCTTCCAAAAGTTAATTTTCTTAATTAAATATATTTTTTTTCTTCCTTTTCCTTTTTTTGTGCATCACATTTGAATTTGCCGCCCCTCAGAAGTGCCGCCCGAGGCATGGGCTCCGGCTTGCCCCACCCTAGATCCGCCACTGGGTTTAAGGAAACTTTATATTGATGTTTCATCTATCCAGAAAAATACTATTCTAGCATAATAGCATTAAAAATGTCCTGGAGAAGTTATTTTAATTTTTTTTTTATCTTTGCAAAAATAGATAAACAAATAAACGTAATAATAATTACGCGGTCAACTTTATAAAGGGTTTTTTATAATGCTCTCACTCAAATTTGGCGTACGTAAGCGGTCAGTATAGACAGGTGGGCAACAAAGGTTTCTCTATATTATATAATATAGGACTAATTCCGTACCTGAAAAACTTAGACAGGTGGTCAACTTAACAGGTTTTGCTGTATAAGATAATTATTGTAATGTAGTCAAAAACTTTTAGCCATTGCTTCACAGTTTCATTAGACGAATATCCATATATATATTTCACTTTACGTGGGCCAGTTACAATTAAATTTTGCGGAACGATACGATACTGACATCACATGCAAAACACAAGCGATGATAAAACGATATTAAAAAATGTTTTTACTGATTAGCATAGAAAAGAAACATAATATTTGTATATATTGTCGTAATTTACGGGCTTTAACAAATTTATTTCTACGTTTTAAACAGAATTTCCATTCGTAACTCAATTTCTAATTTCCGATTATTTGGAGTGGCAACACCATAGTTTGTTTATATCGAGCGATCATTCTTATAACTCACAGTAAAAAATTTGCAGGGGCCTCAGTGGCTGAGAGGTCTAATCGACTGGTTCCGTTACCTGCCTGCGCGCAGTGAAAAGGCGTCGGTTCGATTCCGACTTTCCCCTGGTTGTATTTCCTTCTTTGTATAGTAAATCTATTGTGCTGTCTTGTTCTATCTGTCATATTGGACGAGAGTTTGAGGCACATCCTTGAGAATAGCGAATAAACTCGAATATTTATGCGACCTGAAATGGTCGTTAATAAACCAACAAACAAACATTTTGCGTTCAGTTGCCACCATATTTGGTGTTACTGAACACGATTTTTGGTGTTCAGTTGGTGTGAAGTTGAAAATTATTTATTTTTGATGCACTTTAAATTTATGCGTTGATCTAAAAAAATAGACAGTATAACGTTTCTTAGAACAAGAAATTTCTATACTCCGTTAGGCATCGAAATGTTATTACGATTACTCATTTCTATGAGAATGGGATAAATGAGCAATCGTAATGAACTGATACGTAAATAAGTTAACGAACATCATATGGTAAAAAAACATTCTGATGTCTGTATTTTTTTGGACAGACAAAAAGAATTTAACCCTTTATCTACTGCATTATGATCTGCTGTATTTTTTTTTACATGGATAGTTTGTCTGGTTATTTTCAATAAAAATTAACGGATTTACATAACTAAAGTGCTCAGCCTATAAGAACTTATTTCTTTACAGCTAATAAGTGCCCCAGAGTATTTTAAGTGTGAAATTAATTACATACACTTTTTAGAAAAAATATTTCGTCACATAGTTTTCTAAGTTCTTAACTAACACATCAAAAAAGAATCTGACTTAATTCGTGAATTTTACCACATTTCTGGAACGAAACCATAAAAAGAGGAGCAATCTGAACAAAATGGTAGTTCAAAGCACCGCATCGGTTTCAAAACTATCTATGTTCCTTTCCTCGAGAAAATACTCTTTATAGAACCTTTGCTGATATGTATCCTGAAAAAGTGAAATTCAAAGAGTGTTCCTGCAATCATGTACCACCAGAATATTGGTAAAAATAGTTGATGCATGGAATTTACAGAGAATGGTACTTATAAGCACCGTCAGTGGATAAAAGGTTAAAATACATCAAAAAATGAATAATTTTCAGCTTCACACCAACTAAACACCAAAAGTAGTGTTCAGTAACACCAACAATAGTGGCAACTAAAGCAAAATTTTCAGTGTAGCGATCTTTTCCTGGAACCTTTAGAATAGGCCTACAGGGTGGCGTAGTGGTAAGACGCAGGTCTCGTATGCCCAAGATCGCAGGTTCAAACCCCAAGTCGGTGGCCCAAGTCGGTGGATTTTCGAGATGCAGAAAATTGTCTGCGTCCATGTCGTATGATTATGCGGCACGTTAAAGATCCCTTGAGTATCCGTGTGGCATGGATACTCTAGGCTAAATTAAATTCCTAGTGCATATTGCATCAATGAGAGCTCAGGTACCGCCATCTAGTGGTAACTGAACGTCAAAATTCTCATGCGGCGAGGGTACCACACTCATTGTGGTGCCGCTGAAAGAGATGGTACCAATTACTGGGAAACGCACTAGGTCTGCTATGGTTGAGGACCAACACCGCAGCCCAATTGGAAAGAAAAAAAAAACCTTTAGAATATTAAAGCTTTTATTGTTGAACTTATACCTCGCAGATGTTCTGCGAGGGATCAGCTTGTAAATTTGTATCCCATCTCATACCATTGATTTTGTTGTGCCTCACCAAATGCAAGGATTAATAAAACTTTGCTTGAAGACAAGTTCAATATTTTACGGATGCAATGATGACTGTTCAAATTAAACTAAAAATTGTTCAAATCAAAATGTTATATATGGAAATGAGACGTCCTCGCTGAAATCTTTCGTATACAAAAAAAAAAAAAAAAAAACTTTGGAATAGTACAATTCATTCAAAAGTTATTAGGGCGACACACACCGACAGATACATTTTGCCAAACTAAAACCGAACTTTCAAATTTTCTCTTTTTTTAATCTTTATTTGTTTACTTAACTTATTTTTGACTTTTTTTTATTTTTAACGATATTTTTACAATACGTAAAGCCTTGTTTCATATTTTATTACTTTTTCCTTTACTTTTAACTTTTACGGAAAAATAAGCTACAAATGGTTAGGGTTCTTATATGCAGCGCCCTCTATCAACAATAAATATAACCTGTGTTCTTTTCTTTTTTTCAATTATCGAAAAAAAATCTTTAAAAAAATGTTTGCCGCCAAACGTATTCAAATATATCAAAATTGCTTCCGAATTGACGTATTTTTTAAGTATGAACGCATTTATGGTATCCTTGTATGTCTAGTCATAAGCAGCCATGGTCTAGTGCACATTACAAAAAAAAATAATTTTAATGTAAAATTCCTGTTAGGAGTTTTTAAACTGTTTCTCTCTACCATTAAAAGAAAAAAACATATAAAGAAAGAACAGAAGTTTATAATGTATTGTAAAAAAAAATTTAATATGCCAATATTATTTTTTCATTTTGCTACCAGTTATATTTAAGATCATACTTATATAATTTTAAAATAAAATTTAGCATTAGTACTCCCATTTTGCACAGGGGCGACCACTTAAGCAAGTTTCTCTTGAAGATATCGAGAGGAACAGTCTCATCTCTGAACTAGAGGCAACATTTTATGCCGGTTCGCACTTCCGTGTCGATTGACGATGGAGGCAATTCAACCAACGTCACGTGGTAGAGATGAAAGCAACGTAAACAAAGTAAGCCGTAGCATCGCTTTACTTCGAGTTCGACAAATCTAATTAAGAACTAGGCCTAAGTATAGTTCTTCTACATTACATAAAATTAACACTAAATAAAACACTATAACTATTCTAATCATTTCATATATTACTAGCGGTACCCGCACGGCAATGCCCGTGTTAAAAAATGAAAAGACCAGTCGGTTCGCCATTGTGTATATAGTGGTAACTTTTTTATGCGAAAATTATGTTATTTTATTAAAATGTATAGCATTCCACATAATCAAAAATTACCCACCCACGGCAATGAACCAGCGATCGTACACATTTAAGCACTTTTTTTTACAAAACACACACAATAAAAAAGGAAAATAGAAATGAAGGAAACGAAACAAAACGAAAACCAAAATATTTAAGAGAAAACTTATTTTAATTGTTTAGTTCAAGTACCCACACAAAAAAGCCGATTATAATCCATTAGTAGTTTTAATCAATAAATTTCTAGTATAATTAGTTTTTGTCTATTATTCATTAACAGTAAAACGTAAAGACGAAATTTTGTAGCTCGCAGAAACCAAGAGTAGGAGGAAAAGATTTGAAAGCGGAAAAACCTTTCATCTGAGCTCAAATAGGCAAATAACATGTATGCTAATTCACTGGAGAAAATATAGAATAAAGTAAATAAAGATGTAAATAGTAATAATAAGTTGGAAAAACAAAAATCGCTATAAAGTATTACATTTGTTTAAGAAACATTTGTGTAGTATGGAGAATGATCCCGTAAAATGTATGTCAAAATAAGTAAATCAAAATAAAGCTATCGATCGCCTGTGAGCCGCAGGAAATAAATTTTAACTCGTTTAAAAAAAGAATATTCAAAATCCAAAATAATTAATTAATTAACAATTTTCTGCTCCTCAAAATGCTAAAAACCGCAAGAAATTAATTTTAATTCGTTTAAAAAAGAGGATCATAAGCCTTTTGTCGGCATGGTAACAATTCAAATAAAGTTAAAGTTAATTACCGTAAAAAATAATTTCGAACTACAGAGAAAAACGCTTTTAATTTCTTTTCTAGTTAATTTAGATGCATAAAATTTTAGCATGTAGAGCATCTCTTTCCGGAGTAGTTTTTTATGCGCTTTTCAATGGTATCAATCTCGTAACGATGCGATAATTTCTTCCTATAGAAAAAGACCATTTTATGTAATTTTCGGCTGTAAATTTCGAACTACAGAGAAAAACGCTTATAACTTATTTTCCAGTTAATTTAGAGGCTTCGAATTTTAGCACGTAGAACAAAACTCTTTCTGGGTCAGTTTTTTACGCGCTTTTCAACGGCATCAAGCTAGAAAAGATGCGATAATTCCTTCCCATAGAAAACGACTATTTTACGAAACTTTCGTCTATTAGTTGGAATAAAAAAAGAACAAATTCGAATTTCAGAAAAAACTCTCCGAGGTGCACACCCCCATGTTCCAAACTAATTTCGTGCCAAATTTCATGAAAATTCATCGAACGGTCTTGGCCCTACGCCGGACACAGACAGACAGACAGACACACATACTTGCTGCTATATTATTAGTAGAGATAGAGATTTCCCAAAGCCTTTTTTTGGTCGGTACGCCATAACTTCCTTAATACTTCATTAAATTTCATGAATGAGGCATCATTTTAAAGCTTTCTTTAACCGCTACACCGGAAAAATATACAATATACAATTATACGGAAAAATACAAAAATATATTCCGAATGCCGAAAATTACATGATGTAATCCTTTTCTATGGTAAGAAATGGTCGCATTCATTCGAGCTTGATACCATTGAAAAGCGCGTAAAAAACTACTTCAGAAAGAGTTTCCTGCTACGTGCTAAAATTCGAAGTTTCTAAATTAACTAGAAAAGAAGTTATGGGCGTTTTTCTCGGTAGTTCGAAATTATTTTTTCGCGGTAATTAACTTGAATTTTATTTGAATTGTTACCATGCCGACTGGCTTATGATCCTCTTCTTTTTTAACGAATTAAAATTTATTTCTTGGCGGTTTTTATCATTTTGAGTAGCAGCCGATTTTTAATTATTTATTTATTTAGGATTTTGATTCTTTTTTAACGAATTAAAATTTATTTCTTGCGGGTTTTATCATTTTGAGGAGCAGTCGATTTTTAATTAATTTCTTTTTTTTTATTATTATTTTGATTCTTCTTTAAAAGAAAAAAATTAAAGTACTGCACAGGGTTTTTTTTTTTAAAGAAATGTTAGCCTTTATAGCGATTTTTGTTCATATGTATTATTTCACAAAGCCTTTTTTGGGTTGGTACGCCACAACCTCCTTAATACTTCATCAAATTTCATGGAATGAGGCACCACTTTAAAGCTTACCTTAATTGCTACACCAGGAAAATAGACACATGGTCTAAAAATGTACCGCATTTCGCTTGCGTTTGTTCCATTTAATTGTTTTGCTGGATCGTTGATTTTTGATAACTAATTTTAGAAAGGGCTCTTTTATATTTTATTTGGCGTTTTTATTTTCAAGCATTAAATTAAAAAGTAGTAGAAAATATACTATTAAAATTATTTATTAAATTAAATATTCATTGCATAAAATGCGGAATTCCGCACGGGTCGACTAGTAATTAATAAATTTCTTGAATAATGATTAAATTAAATGTAAATATTCGGAAATCATAATCAGAAAAGGCTGTGAAAATAGTCTAATTAATTTAAAGGTGACTAATTGTGCCAAGTGAACCCCACGTAGAACTCAATTGAAAATCTTAGTAAACAAAGAGCGGATACCACGTGACAACGGTGATCGCTCATGAGTCCCTCGAGCGGTGAATTGCCTCCATTGATGTCTACCATTTACACATCAACTAAACTTTACGTTTAAAATACGTAAAAGAAAAAGCGAGAAAAGACATAAAATCGACAGGTGTTAAAAGTTTTTGGAAAAAGTAAAATACAAGTACTTAAAGAGTTTAAAAGTGCTTTCGGCGATGTTTCCCTGCTGAAACACCAATACACGCTTTCTTGATCGCAAAGAAAGTTTTTAAATTTAAAGAACTAGTTAAATTATTGTTGTCTTAAATCTACCTGTTGAGTGCTTTCTCCTGCGAACGGGAAACAATTTTTTTTTTTTTTTTTCTATTCTGAACCTTTATTAGTTTATATGAGGTTATCGCAGCATTTCGAAGAACAAGTGTAGACTGATATTTTCATTTTTATCCTTTCAATCGATGGAAGTTTGTTTTCCTAGTGCTTTTAACAAAACCTTTTATGATTGGAATTTGTTTTATTTTATTTATTTATTACAAATCCTTTTTTTTTTATATTGTACTCTCAAAAAGATTTCGGCTCTTACTTTACATCTACATCTGCTTTTGTGAAGATCAAATGAATTTTTTACTGCATTTTTTCATTTCATTCTAATGTGCTTAATAAGTATCATTACTTTATAACTTGTTCTGCGTACAACAATACATTGTATTATACAAATTATTTCTGATAAAAATAAAAATGCTCTACATAGAGTGCGACAATTTCAAAGCTACCAGGCATCAGAGTAATAATTGGTGCATGCATCGTGTTTCAATATCTAATTAACCTTAAGAGTTAATGAGGACAAGGACTGTATGAAAACAAAAACTAATTTTACTGTACACATGACATTTATGATGCAAAGCACAGGATAACCACAAGAAACTTCATGGGTGATTCCAAGTGAAAACAAATTTTCTGATCTTCACACAGTATTTTCGGAAAAAGTATATACTTTCAATTTAAAATAAAAAAATATATATTTAGGTTAACAAGGCCCTAACCCACAATGCATACGCAAGTATAGATATAAGCTCAAAAACAATCTTTCAAGTAATTAAATGAAAAGTCTAATATATTTAATTCCAGAAGTCTTTTTTTTTTAATATTTGTAATTGATTCATGATTGCAAAATATTTTATCTATCATAATTTAGCATCGACTTCAAAAGTTTTGGTTAGAAGTCGTACCAATGTTGCTTAAAAATGAATGTAATTTTTCTTTTTAGCGCAATTTTAACCGTTCTGCTTTGATATCGGTTCTTTTCTTTCTTTTGTTAAAAAATATCTTATTTTATTCTTTTTAGTATAAATATGTTTTTTTATATGAATTCTCCATTAAAAAATACAGTAAAAAAGCCCACCCACTTTGAGTGGCTGGCCCTAATCCTTTGTATGAAAAAATCATTTTTAAAGTTTATTTTAAAAGAGCAAACAGACTGGATGAATTTAATTTTGGTCTCAGAGAAGCCTTCACTAAAAACTCTTATTATAATTGCTTTTAGAATTACTGCTTAATGGCTACAAATACTCTTTAACAATGAGTTTTATATTTATTAATAATTTACTCAACAAAGAAATATCAAGCTAAGCCTTTCCAATTGGAAAAAATACTAATTTTGCCTCAATAACGTTCTTTCTAAAAAAGTATGGTCAAATCGATGAACAATGTTTGTTAGACAACGCTCTATCGATTAAAAAAAAAACATTACAATTGGTTCATTTAATCAAAAATTATGCATGGAAAAAAAATTTAAAATATTAATAAATTTTCTCCCATAACTTTTTTTTATAATTATTGAATATGGTCAAACTAGGTACGGGGGAGACTGCCCTCGATCGATTAAAAAAAAGAATAATTAAAATCGGTAAATCTGATGAGAAGTTATCAATGGACAAAAAAAGAAAGAAAGAAAAACCATACATACAATATGAATTGAGAACAGTCTTCCTTTTGGAAGTTGATCAAATTGCAAGCATTGAATGAAAGTTCAGAATTCTGATTCATAGGGATGTATTTAATTTATTGTTATGTTAATTTCTTTAATTAAAGTACAATCTCTGGATTCATTAAATTCAAAATCACCTTTTTGAATACAAATGATTAATCCTTAGCCTCTAAATAGAGATTTAATCTTTACTAATTCTCTAATTTAGTCTATGCCTTATTAGGAGATTTTTTCTTTAATTTCAATTTCATCTGAATTTTAAAGCGCGTGTAATTGACGTGCAGTTTTCCCATTCACTTAAACGTTCACTATTTCTTCACTTGAATGAAACGATTGGAATTTAAACAGCGAAAGAATGATTTAATTTGCGCCTATAGGTAAATAGCGTGACAAATTTTCAAACAAAGTGCTAGTTGAAGCAAATTAAAGAACTTTTCTACATACGAAATTATCTCTTTTATCGTAGGATACCGCATACGAAGAACAGTGATCTAATGCAACTACTAATTTTAGAAATATTACGCAATGTCGTAATTTTTAGTTGAAAATACATTGGTTTACAATTTAAAATTACAGTATATAGTTAAATTCTGTAAAATAATAAAATTTATTGTTCTCATTTTTACGCCAATTTAAAAATTAAGGCTACACTAGACCCTTATTACCCATATATATATTTCAACTTAACGTGGACCAGTTACGATTAAATTTTGCGTTACGATACGATATTAACATCATGCAAGAAACAAAACAAAGTATGGTAAAAAGATATTTTAAAAAATGTTTAATGATTAGCTGAGAAAATTAACATAATGTATGTTTTAATATCGTAACTTACGGACTTAAACATATTTATTTCTGTTTTTTAAAAATAATTTCTATTCATAACTCAATTTTTAATTTCCGATTCTTTGAAGTGGCAACACCTTCGTTTGTTTCTATTGAGAGTACTATTCTCATGTTTATATCTAGAGATCTTTCCTAAGCCTTTCCAATTTTAAAGCGTTTTTTACGATTTTGAAATGGTTAATTTTGCACTCAAAGAAATAGCAGACAATTCTGCGAAAACGGTTTTCACAGAAATTTTCAGCAAAGTTTGATTGTTGAACTTATAGCCTGCAGATGTTCTGCGGGGGACGGCCAGTATATTATATTTCACTTAATGTGGATCAATTACGATTAAACTTTGCGTTACGATACGATACTAACATCATTCAAAAAACAAACTGGTAAAACGATATTTAAAAATTTGTTTAATGATAAGCATAGAAAAGTAACAAAATATTTGTATTTATTATTGTAGCGTACGGACTTTAACAAATTTATTTCTATTTCTTAACCCCTTAACGGTCGCATAATATTCAAGACAACAACAACAAAAGCGACTTTTTTTTTTTGAGAAAAAATTTAAAAAAAGCGAACTGAAAAAACTGAATTCACGTAAAGAAAGCACAAATGAGCATTAAGATACAGACATATGTTTCGGGATTGCTTGGAATCCCTTTTTCAATGCAGTAGTGGAGCTTCCAGATGCAAAAACATCAAAATGTTTCCAAGCAATCCCGAAACATATGTCTACATCTTAATGCTCATTTGTGCTTTCTTTACGTGAATTCAGTTTTTTCAGTTTTACTAGTGCACAAAGTTCATTTATTTTATTTTATTAAAAAATGTTTAACCTCAAATTATACTATAGATAATTTGATACTATCATCTAGTATGAAGACAAGAAAAAAATAATTTTTCGGGATTGAGAAGAGGATTTTTTTAATGTTTTGTTGCGCTAATTGGAACACTCCAGCCCGTGATTTTGACGGGAGCGAGAGGGAAGGGGTTAAAAAGTATTTCCATTAAACTCTATTTTTAATTTCAGATTCTTTGGAGTTGCAACATCTTAGTTATCGAGCGATAATTCTCATGTTTGAACCTAGCGTTTTTTTTTCTCAAGCCTTTCGAATTTTAAAGCGTTTTTTACGATTTTATAATTGTTAATTTCCTATTCTTTGGAGTTGAAATTTGATTGTTGAACAGCCCGCTGATATTCTATAGGGGAACAGCTAGATATTTTATATATTTTTGTTTTGTCATAAAACTTTTATTTTATCTAAAAAATATTATTATATTATCTTTAATACTATGTATTTCATTTATTTAGGGACACAAACAAGGTTTCATGAAAAAATATCAAGCCATTCTTAAAATTTTCAATTTAAAATTTTTGTGTTAAGGAAGTTTAAAATGTTCCGGACGGAATTTAATTTTTTTGTTTTCTGTTTTCATTTCAAAAGATGAATTCCAACACAAGTTGTGATAAAGCTAAACAGTATGGATTAGACTTTTCTGTACAGCAACCAGTTTTTACCCCGCAAGATTCGAAAAAAATTGTGTTTTTAAGAACAAAAAGGCAGGTAACTTATTCAATATTTATGATAAAACGTCAATTGATGGCGACTATTAGATTCAGTATGTCTGAGGATTATAAGGTAAAAAAAATCATGTGATTTTGATGTAAACAGAGCCTCCTGAAGCATTTCGAAATCACGAATGTCAGCAACATATCATTTGGAGGAAAACGGCTGTTTCTGTTTAAGAAGCAAAACTAGACCATTGTATTAATTTTTTGTTTATTATCAAATTAGTCAATCCCAATTTTAAATTTTTGAACTCTTTTCCGTAAAGAAAAATTTATTTATATTTTCCCAACTGGGGGAAGTATTTGTACCCCCCTTTTCCTACTTCTGGACAGTTCATAAATGATGTCACTCTTTTTTCCCATATATTTTTCCCTCCCCCCTTTGTCACAAAATGTCACACTTCAACATACCCCCTTCCCCCTTTGTCACACGTCCCCTATGTTGAATAAGCATGATGTCACTCTTCTTATTACCCCATCCCCTCCCCTTGACACAGTTTGTCACAATTTCACGAACCCCTCCCCCTCGAAGCATGACATCATTTATGAATGATCCCTCACCAGCTTCGTTTTGAAGCTTGTGAAAAGGGGGAGTAGCTTCCTGATCGGAAAACTAAACTAGGAAACTAAAACATTCATAAATGATATCACACTTTTTTCGATAAATTTCACCCCCTTCCCTACCTTGTCCCAAAATGTCTCACTTCAACATAGCCCATGTCATATGTCACGATTTTAAAAGCATATGTACTTACAGATCAGAAACACAGAGCATTACGTTATAAGATTACATTTACAACTTCATTTTTGAACTTTTGACTACCATTTGCATTCATAACAATATAATAAATATGTGTATACTTAGTTTGTATAAAAAAAGACTAAGGTTTGAAAGAAGCAAAATTAGTATTTAATGGTAAAAAATAATAATTGTTCGAATTTTATCCCTTGGTATTTTGCCTCAAAAATGTAAATGCACAAGAAGATTTGGTTTTAAATTTAATCTTTTAACTAAAAGTTAGTTTAAACCTTAATCATCATCGATACTTTCGTCGATACAGAATAAAATCATCGAACACACGAACAAAAAACAAATAAATAATATAAAAATGTTTAATTTGTTGACCTTAAATATTTTTTTAAACCAAAAAGTGTGATGTCACAAATCTTGATAACCCCTCTCTCCTCTCCTTGTCATAAACTATCACAATTTATCAATTCACTTTAAAGATACACTACTATCTATATATTTTTTAGACAGACACATAAAAAAAATAAAATATATAAAAAGGAATAATTTTGGACTTCGGCGTCACAGAACACCAAAATTTGTACAGTGTAGATTTAGTTATTTCTGTGTATTATTGGAGAATATTTTTTTATTATTACGCTATTGCTCCATTCAATCACGGTAAGTTTTCATGATGATTTATAGAAGAACGAGGAAGAAATATCATTTATGCACCGCAATGCAAAAGGACCATAAAATACTCACATTTTATAGATTTTATTATAGATTTTATAGTCTAATAAGTTGTTTCGACCTCGGATAGAGCTCCTACACTGTCGGCGAATCCGCTATTTTGGATCATAGCTCGTTTTCTACTAGGTTGTCCTTTCCGGCATTTATCGCCTTTTGGCGATGTTTTATTCTCTCCCACATTTCAACTTTCCCCATTTTGTTAAAATTTGGTAATGAAACACAAGGCTAGAAACTTCTCTCTGGTAATCTCTTCAACACTGAAAAATCCGGTCCAAATTTAAAATTCAAAACATCGCTGCATTGTCCAAACGAAAAATTCCAAACAAAGCCATCGTTGCCATTCGGCATATAACAATTCTGATAATTTCCTCACAGCCAAATTTATTATTATTTTTTCCTAATTAACGTTATAATAAATAATAAAATGGATGGAATATTGTATAGTCACGAAGAGAAGCCTGTGTGCAAAGTTTGAAGATAATTTACGCAGTAATAATGGTCGAAAACCGCGTAACAAACATCCGAGACAAATCACGTTAAATAAAACCGTATAATAAAAAATACTAAAAAATAAAACGGTTTTTCAATTATGATTTTCTTGCATTAGTAATGAGAGTTTTCGAGGTATTAACTGATTATTTTATTATTCCTTTCGTTCTTTTTATTGTCACATAAAGACATTCCTCTATGAAAACTTCTCTCAGCGGTTGGTTTCAACCGAAAAAAGTGGCTTTGAATTAATAACTGTTAGTGAAATTGTTGTGTAGTTACTTTTCAAAAGCCTTTCAGGCAATCGGATATTTTGAAGTTGCTCAGATGGAAGTAACAATTATCCCACTTATCCTCTTACATGTCTTAAGACGACGGAAGTAACTACCTGATTAAAAGCTCTCTTGAAAGAAAACGATCTTCCAGCTCATTTATTTCTCATTTGGATTGGAACTCGGATTAATTAAAACTCTGAAACTTGTTGCTGGAGGAAATTTGATTCCTCCGTCTTTCTTTCTCGTATTAGAATCGCTTCCTTATCCCATGTGGTTGATTGGTGGATTGCGAGGCTAAAAAAATGAACATGAAATGTTGACTTGCCATGTATGGAAATATGGTTGTTGTGTAAAAACCCCAAATAACTGCCGGATGCACAGAAGGCAGAATAATAACAGTATACAAGGAACGTTTTGCCTTTTATTTATTTTTTAAGTCAACTAACTGTGTCTTTCGGTTTATCGACGAATAAGAACATTGAAATGATGAAATGTATATGTTACTTTGAGTGTCTGGAATTCGAGAATGGCGACATTATCCACACCGATGCACTGTAAATCTCGACAATCATTAGTAAACGTCGACATTTATGTATTTGGTGAATGTTGAAAATCACCGGAGATTGTCGACGTTCTGTATTTGGCGAATGTGACAATCCCCGGTGATTATCGACATTCTGAATTTGGTGATTGTCGACATTCCCGTTGATTGTCGACATTCTGAATTTGGTGATTGTCGACATTCCCTGGTGATTGTCGACATTCTGAATTTGGTGATTGTCGACATTCCCCGGTGATTGTCAACATTCTGAATTTGGTGATTTTCGACATTCCCCATGTGGCGAATGTTGACATTTACCAGATAATGTCGACATTTTCCAATTTCGTACATTTACGGTAACATATACATTCATTCAGGGTAACTTTGAACCATTGGGGTTATCTTTGAACCACATCATATGTTTTAGTATATTTTCCAAAGAAAACTAGAAGGTCCAGGTATGCTCTCTGCTGGCTAATGTGAAGCATTTATCTATATACTATCCGTTATGATGCGTAAGTTTAGATCGCATACAGCTGTGAGCAAAATGTATTTTTAAGCATAGCAAAACGAACTATGGGAAATGTTTAGCTGGACTTCTGGATAACCAAATGAAATCTACTCCAGCTTAATTTTGCATCCAAATATAGAACTGTTTCAGATCATTATTAATACTTTTAGCCATGAAAAACATTTTATTATTGGTGTCGGTCACAGTTAAAAAGAGAAAAGCAAAAAGCGTCGTAACAGTGTTAGTCTATATTTATAAACAAAAATATCAGAAAACGTTTTAACATTGCGAGAAGGATTTTTTAAAATTTAATTGTGAAGCAAGGGCTGGCCCAAATACACGAAAATTGGGATACTAAGTTAAACTTGTATGCTGATTACAAATATGTGAGAAAGAAATGGGCTGTTGCCATTTGAAAATTTAAAGTTCATATTACTGTCAAGAGGGCCACTTAGCAAAATTTCAGTTTTTATGTTATACTGCAAGTTATTTCTGATAAATTAACATACTATTTCATGTGCCTCTAAAGTAAATAGTATTCAAATGAGAGAGAGTGTTGGGTCTCTCCCCCCCCCCCCCCAATGTACATACCGACAGATTAATATACATTATAAGGTCCAGAAATGTGATGTTTTTCCCCCTTTCTGCAGCACATGGCCTGCCAGCACAATTTTCCTTTTAACTTTCAATTTCTTTTTACCATCGTAAAATTGAACTGAAGAATAAAAGATTAGAATTTAAAAAAAAAATATTCCGTGTTGCACACGTTGAGTAACTAAACCATATTTGGTCAAAAATTGGTTTTATGGTCTGCCCTGCACATAGTGGACAGACACACACATACATCTACTGTATTATTGACAGATTATATACATATACTGTGTGTGCAGGAAATATCGCCTAAATTGAAGAATTTTGGAGAGAGTTAACTCATAAACCGCCTTAACTGCGCTTTTGCTCTGAAGGGGGAGAGGACAGAACAGTGTTTTGAATCCCTGTCGACCCAGACCAGAACGTCACAAACGCGTGCGCTTATCAGATGAATCGACAAAAGCTTGGTGTGTGGCGTACACTGAGAAGTGAGTGTGAATAAGTTTTACAAGACAATTTGCTTTTTCCTCGTCCCTCTTTTTCATTTTAAGGACTTTTTCGAAGAGACTAAATGTCACTCTAACAACGTCAATGAAACATTGTATATATTTATTAGAAGTTATTGATGAAATTTATTGGTAGTTTTGAATAATATGCGAATATAGTATTGAAAGACTATGTTATGGTAAATTCTAACAATGCGATGTTGTTCTTCTCCTTTATTCCCCGCAATAAACAGGCTATCAGCAAATTTTTTCTTTTGAGTTTCATTTTTTTACTATTATAAAATTGAAGATAAAGAGATAAGAATTAAAAAAACATCTCGTGCGGCAATTCAAATAAATAATAAAGCATGAAAGGTTTAATGTATCATAAAAACATCGTAAAAAAAAGAAAATTCAAAAAATATTGAACAATTTGTGTTCATTTTTGAGCAGTTCAAAAAAAAAAAAAAACAATTAGCGCCTACGGGGAAATTTCAATCCCATATAAATCCCGATCTAATCGACGGATTTGCTTGCAACAAACCTCTACATCATGCTATGATGTAGCACATGTACATATACGAACAACAAGAACTAAACGAACCTATTTTCCTATGAAATTTTTTGATCGGGATTTTTAAGGAAATTTTTCAATCAATGAATGAATAAATGAATGAGTGAACAAATGATAAAAAAAAATAAAAGAGTGAATGAATGAAAAAATAAATGAGTGAATAAATACATGAATGAAAGACTGAATGAGTGAGTAAATGAATATGCATTATTCGTTGAGAAAGTTATATTTGAAGAAATTAAGAACTATAGCTAAATGAGAAAGAGGGAGAAAGAGACATCTAGGTTATAAATCTGAATTTGGGTGTAAACGGAAAATAGGTTCGTGTAGTTATAGAGGAAACTTCTTGTTTTCTTTGTATTTGAGTCACTGCAACGAAATATATTTAAGTGAAAACCAAATGAGTTTAAATTTTAAAGAAAACTATGGATTTAATAGCAAGCTGGAAATAATTCAAATAAAACAAAAATTTTAGTAGCGCCACCAGCTGATTGGCAAAGAAACTAAGGTAGATCGCATATTGAGAGAATACCATGTTTCTTCTGGAATTACTTCGAGTGAGTC